>JALGQJ010000003.1:33933772-35133772 GCA_023055345.1 Quercus wislizeni
TTCGGTTCATCTTCTGTTCAAGGACCAGCAAGGAGCTCTGCAGGTCATCAAGAGAAAATTCATCTATGTCTTTTGATTCTTCAATGGAACACACGACATAATCAAACTTTGGTGTCAAGGAACGCAATATCTTTTCAACAATGGTGAAATCTTCCATCTTTGCACCACGAAGGCGCATTTTGTTGCTAATCTCCATCGTCCTGGCACAGTAGCTCGTGACAGATTCTCCATCCTTCATTTGTAGAGTCTCAAAATCTCTTCTCAAAGCTTGAAGCTATGCACGCTTCACTCTAGTAGAGCCTTCATATTTTTTCTTCATGGAATCCCAAATATCTTTGGAAGTTTCTTTGCTAAGAATTGTTTCCAAGATGGGACGATCAATTGCTTGGAAAAGGTAATTTTTTGCCTTCAAATTTTTGAGCTTTCTCCCTTCCAACACTATTTTCTGGGCATCTGACAAGACTGTATTTGGTGCTGGTGCTTGAATTCCAGATTCAACAATCGGCCAATACTCTTTGGATTGTAGAAAATTCTCCATTAGCATACTCCAATGGTCATAGTAACCATCAAAATGTGGGATCGCCGCTTGCACAAAATTTGAATTTGAAGCCATCAATGCTGTTTGGGAACTCTCTCTCTTGCTTTTCTCACGACTCTAATACCATTGATACAAAGTTAAGAAAAGAAAACAAAAGAGATGTGTTGGAATGGTAAAGCTCTGAATTTCATTGATAAAGAATAGGGCCTATAAATAGGCTTTACATCAGAACACTTCATCTTAGCACTAACCACAACTCCTATAAAATAGAACACTTCATCCTAGCACTAACCACAACTCCTATAAAATAGGATCACACATAAGACACTTTTAGGGCAAAGGCGAGATCAACATTTTGACAAATCCAAGGTAGAGTGCTTTAGATGTCATAAATTTGGACTTATCATTCTGAATGTTATACTAGGCTGCCTAAAGACAAAGAAAAGGAGCCGCAATTAAATTTTGCTAAAAAGAAGGAAGTGGAAACTTTGTTAATAGCTGTTCAAGCTAATCAGGAACCTGAATCTGATGTTTGGTATGTGGATACGGGCTGCAGTAACCACATGTGTGGAAGTAAGTCTTCTTTTTCTTATTTAAATGAACGCTTTCATTCTACAGTAAGTTTGGGTGATTGTTCCACTGTGAAGGTGATGGGAAAGGGTAATATAGAGATAAGAACCAAGAATGGTTTTGTAGAAACAATTTCTAATGTCCTTTATGTTCCTGACTTGAAAGGCAATTTGTTAAGTGCTGGCCAATTGCAAGAAAAGGGCCTATAAATCGGCTTTACATTAGAACACTTCATACTAGCACTAACCACAACTCATATAAAATAGAACACTTCATCCTAGCACTAACCACAACTCCTATAAAATAGGATCACACATAAGACACTTTCTCAGCCACGAAATCAAATAACCAAATATCTAAAGACTCGAACAAATTACCAATGACTAGAACTTCCAATAAATATTAATAAATATAAAATATAACATTTCAATCTTAACACTAACAGAGGTGATTTTTGAGGGAGATTTTGTCGTGGTGATCCAGGCGATTTCCCAAAGAGGTCCTGACTTTTTTGCATATGGGCATATTATTGAGGACATTCGTTCTCAAGCTGCTGCATTATAGTTCTCAGATTTTTGTCATGTATCTCATACCTATAATATTGTCGCTGATGCATTAGAAAAAAAGGAAAGAGTTGTATGGGGCTTCAGGTTTGGCAGGAAGTTCTTCCTAATGGCATTGCCCCTTTAGTTTGCATTGATGTTCATTGAATAGTCTTTTTATTTTTTATTTTTTATTTTTTAAAGTCTTTATGTCAAGGTCTCTGTGTAATTTTTAATTTGTATTTGAGTAACTTAGTTACTAACAAGTTCTTATAATAAACTCAAGGAAGGACTATTATTTGTGGAAAAGTTTAAATGGATACTATTTTCTTAAATTAAAATGATATTGGTATAGTTATGAGTTTTGTAATTCAACTGGACCTCATAATATTTTCAATGGAAACATCCAAAGTTCAATTTCCTCATTTTCTATTGTTGTAACTATCGCATTATCAAGTGAGTTCTAGTTAACTCAACTAGTAAAGTTTCTGATAGTTAAATAAGAGATCTTGGGTTTAATCCCTGCCTACACTAAAAACTAATTGGATTCTTAGTTTGATGATAAAAAACTATCATTAGAAGCAAATGACATAGGTTAAAACTCTCTAAAAAAAACTATGAAATTATCAAATATCAAAATATTTTAAAAAATGATATTTGTGTAATTTATTGAATATTATATGGGCTTTAAAATATTTTAGGTTCAAAATTGGGTTTGTAGTTGTTGTTGGCCCATATATTCGTAAACAAGTGAAGATGGCTTGAATGATGGGTCCATTCAACATGGCCTCGGCTCAAAGTCTCTCAGTCTCACAGAGGGCTAACCGGATCTGAAGTCAAGGGCGTTTATGATATTTGACCACACTCTTATACCTATAAATAACTCTCTCTTTTATTTAGGGTATCACTCTCACAGTCACAGGCAATCGTTCACTGCCTATCTAGTACGCCGTCGTTCTGATACCCAGTTACACACATTCCCTTTTCTCTTATCACTTGGAATTCCCATTGGGATTTCACTTTCCTTAACAACACTGCTTCTTTATGCTTGTCAATATCCATTTCTATTTTACGAGCTGCTGGGTCTTTGTTTTTGAATTTTGATGTTAGAAATATGAGGTGGTGAATGGAGAAACGAGATGATGAGGAATATGTTTCCCTATTGGTTTGATTGCCGATATGATGGCATCAATCATGTATTAGCTCTAGCTGATCGTTCTCCTTCTCCACACAAATATTATATACAATTTAATTTTGTTTTCTTTCTATATTTTTATTAAAAAATAAAATGTGGGTTTGGTTGTTTTTTTAAAGATTTTAGGAGTTGAGAGAATGAAATGATGACTGAGACATATTTGTTTCCCTATTGGTTTGATTGCCATCATGATGGCATTTTTATGTATTAGCTCTATCTGATCATTCTCTTCCTTTATACAGAAAATGAAAATGCCCTTTTAGACTCCCATGTGTTGGCAATGGCATTGCAAAAAAATATTTCATGTTAAGAGTGTAACTTGTCATTTTATTTCACGTGTATTTTCCAAATCATGAATGAAAATAATGTAGTATTTTTGTGGGAGTTCTAAGAATATGAGTTACAGAAATACTCTTTTTTTAGTGTAGTCCTGTTTTAAACTACTGGCAAGACTGTTTTAGCAGTTGACTTAACTAATTTATGTTAGTGTAGTCTTAAGCAATTGGCTGATTGGTTAACTAGAGCTGTTGGGTTAGGATCCAGTGACTAATAATTTGATTATTCATCTTAAACTTGATTAGCAAAATTTGTGGAGAATGAAATAATGATCGTTATATGTTTCCCTATTGGTTTGATTGCCGTAATGATGGCACAATTTGTATTAGCTCTATCTGATCATTCTCTTCATGGTATAATCTTCTCGTTTTCTTTATCTGCAGAACATTGTCCTAGCTTTTATATGTAGCAATGAGAACTTAATTCTTTAAAATGTGTAGGGCAGGAAGATGAACGTGCCTAGAGAATGCAGGCGACATGCAATGTGTTGTTCTTGTCATTTTGTTTTGTGTAATGCATTGAAATCCATTTGTGAAAGAACAGTTATTGTTTTCTCCAATAGTTTGATTGAAATTGGACCGAATGGAGATGGGAACAGCTTGGAGGGTGTGCTCAATGCTAAGATTGTAATTGTAAAAATTTGTAATAATTTTTCATTTGTTGGCAGGTGTCCCAGTTTTTCAGTTTTGGATTGGTGGCTGTTTGGAATAATGTACTCTTATGCTCTGTTGTGAATAGTTTGACTGAAATTTTATCTTGAAAAAATCAACCTTGCTTTATTTTATTGATTGGAATTGGAATATGCTATTAAAGGGAATTGCCTTATATTTGAATTCAATAAGCACCACTTTTACCCTAGAACCCCTCAAATAATAATTCTTAAATTCATTTAGTGCAGCCGTGTGCATGAACTCCCCAATCTATTGCATGAATATGGTTTGTCAACCGACAGATTTTGCTGTAGGGAGCAACTATTCTTACTAGAGGCGACTAATTAGTAATGACAACAATGTTTGTTCTATTAGGTTCACCCACAGAAACATAAGGATATGTCCTCGGCCTCATCTGAGGAATTTTTTTTAACTGGTACTAAACAACCTAAATTCATATTTATTATGAATGAATTAGGTTCACAGCGAGAAGAGATGACATTCTGATATGGATTATTCTGTCTATAAATTAAGATGAGGGAAATAGCCTTTCTGTGATGAGACAATATCGGTAAAGACAAAGTTTAGTTATAATATTGATTTTGGTCTAAGGCTAGAACTTTATTTAATATCTTTTTATTGAAAGTGAATTTTGATAAATTCAAATTTGAATTTACATCTTCTTCTTATATCTTTCACGCTTACAAATTTTTTAGAAAATTAAAGATCAATAATTATATCATTATTAAATTGTTTAAATTGCAACTTTTTATAGTTTAAAATGATGTAAATAAAATATAAGATTATAGATCATATAGTAAATAATATCCGATTGATACAAAACTTGACATGTGTATTAAGACTTAAGAGCGTAAAGAACATGCAATTCATCAATTAGATTTTCAAAATATGTAGTAATGTTTATTTTATTGAATAAGGTTGTAACCTTACGCTACAACTAATTCCGTAGTTAAATTTTATCCTATTGATAATATGTTGTAGACCCACTTCCAGATTTACTGCACCAACAGATATTGATCTTGATGTGAAGTTCGATTTGAATTAATACACAAAAAGATGTTGATCCTGATGTGAAGTTTGATTTGAATTAATAACAAGTATATGTTTATCTATAACAAAATAGTGCTGCTTTGTTCAAAACCTGCAAGATCAGTTGTCCCTTTTAAAAGCTCTGGTATGATTTTAGTCTAGAAGAGTCCATATAATTGAGCAAATGATGCAGGTGCCCGGAGTTCAATTGTCTATGGGTGTCCTGCATGTCAAACCCCAAAAACCATACGCTGACTTGATCATATATTCATATATGTTCATATCAGATTAGCGTTAGATTGTATCAATTGAGAATGTTTTTGGAGAAAATTTCCTGGTTGATAATTTAATGTTTTTCTCTTCGCTTTTATTTATATGTTGGCAAAGAAACCATTCAGCTTCTTTTTATATTTTCCAATGATTATGGTCAATTCTTACCAACAAATTGAGCGGGGATGACTATGTAAAGAACCCCAAAGAATAATATGTTACATATACCCCAAAAGGTGTAGGCAGCTCACGCTAAATCACTCCAAACTAGTTCAGGTACATAGCCAGCTAGCTTCAGTTGCCCACCTAATTTAGCCAGCAATAGGTAAATTTCACTAAAAGCTGGGTGAGATTTATCAGATGCTGCAAACTGATGAATCTTCCTTTCCATTTCAATCCAACTGGATCCAAGACATTTCTTTTCCACACCTATATTCTTCATGGCTGCCCAGATTTTTCCAACCTCACCCCATCTATTCACTTCAGCATACATGTTAACCAGAAGATTGTAATGGCCACTGTTGTTTGGCTCCAAAGCCATCAGTTCCTTAACAGCAACTTGAGCAATCTCCAAGTTTCTGTGGAGCTTGCACCCACCTAACAAGGCCCCCCATATAATGTTGTTTGGTTCAACTTCCATGCTTCTTATCAACTCTAGTGCATCTTTAAGCAAGCCTGCTTTGCTCAATAGATCAACCATACATCCATAGTGTCCAACTTCAGGAAGGATTGAGTAATCATCTGTCATGCTCAAAAACATCCTTCGGCCTTCTTCAACAAGTCCTATATGAGTGCAGGCACTTAGAACACTAATAAAAGTAATTCCATTAGGTTTGATCTTCTCCCTCTCCATTCCCCTAAACATCTTTAGCGGTTCATCTGCATACCCATGAACTGCAAGCCCGTCTATAACTGAATTCCAACAAAACAAGTTTTTCTCCTGCAACTTGAAGAACACTGAAAGTGACCTATCTAAGCTCCCACACTTGGCATACATATCAAAAAGTGCAGACCCAATATAAACATCAACATTAGATCCATTCTGCAATATATAAAGATGAATTTCCTTTCCTAAATCAAGAGCTCCAAGATGGGCACAAGCTGATATAACAGTTGCCATGGTCACTTCATCAGGATGGATCCCATTACTCGTCATTTCGTTAAATATTGCTAATGCTTCTCTAAATTTCTGGTGCTGAGAATAGCAAGTGATCATGGTTGTCCATGAGATTATATCCCTTACAAACATCTGATTGAATTACTACTCCACAGAATCGAAATTCCCCATTCTTGCATATCCATCAATAATAGTGTTCCATGTAGCAGTTTTCCTCTCAGGAATCTCCTTAAACAATCCCCTTGCAGAACTCAAATCCCCAGTACGGACATAAGCAAAAACTACCGTAGTCCATGCATAAACATCTCTGTCAGGCATTTCATCAAACACCCTTCTTGATCTACCAATTTTGCCAAAATTCGAATAGAAATCAATCCAAATTCCACATATTTGCTAAGTGTAACTCGGCCCAAAAACTAGTTGACCCAACTCGCAGGTCTTGTATAGACCATAGAGTGAAACGGAGCTGAATAGAAGAGGAATAATCAACTAGAGGCTAGAGCAGAAAGAGAAACAAATCAACATTCATCAACGCTTTTCTCAAACTCTATCTCGTCTTCTTCCTACTCTGTCTCACGTTCTAGCTCTGTCTCACGTTTGCCTCTCTAGCTTCTTTTCTTCCAATCCAACCACAAGAACCAAGTTTAGGGCCATTGCACTATTTAAGAAAAATACACACTCTTTTGAGCTATTAGTCTTATGGGCTTTATTAAAAGAATAAAGCAAGAAAACACAAAATGAAATAATGAATTAAAAGCTCTTTTAGGGAGACCAACCACACTACTTTTGAAGTTGTTAAGAGCAATAATCTTACAACCACAAGTACTATGGCAACCCTTATATAGTTGAGCGCAACCCTCGAATTTATGACCCTGATAATGCTTTCCTGGACTTGTTATTAAAATTAATCACGCCATAGAAAGAAAGAGCTGGGAAGAAAAATGCTTTTGTTTTTAATTGTTCGTGAAAATGGTATTTTAGTCTTTAAACAGTGTCTCACCTAAGTAAAATTTATATGCAAGTCATGTATTATTAATTTTTGTCTAACTTAACAATTTAACTAAGGTTGGGGTGCAAAGTATAATAGGAGTCATAGTTTAGGGCATAAAGCGTAAATTTGAATAATTTATGGTGTAAAGTGCAATCTAATGTATAATTTAGGATGGTAAAGTGTAATTTCTCCAAAATTTTTGAATTTAGGCCTATTAGTCTCTACAATGTGGTTTATAAATTGATCCCTAAAGTACTAGCTAATAGGCCGAAAAAGTTGCTGGCTTTTGTTGTTTTTGAAAATCAAAGTGCTTTCCAAGCAAGGAGGGTTATCACAACTAATATTTTGATACTCTTCGAAACTCTAGATTATATGAAGCACCAACAATATGGGAAATTAGGTTTTATGACCCTTAAACGTGATATGAATAAGGCATATGATAGAGTGGAATGGTTTTTTATGGAGATTTTGTTGAAAAAAATGGGATTTCATGACAAATGGATAGCATTGACAATGGAGTGTATGATTGCTGTCTCTTACTCTATTCTTATAAATGGTGAACCTTCTAATATTATTCGTTCTAGTCAAGGTATTAGACAGGGTGACTTTTCCCTTATCTTTTTCTCATTTGTACTAAGGGACTTCATGGTTTGAATAACCAAGCTTCTACTTCAGGCCATATTAGAGGCATCTCCATTTGCAAAAGTGGTCCTAAATTAACCAATATATTTTTTGTAGATGATAGCCTATTGTTTTGCAGAGCGTCAGTCTAGAAGTGTTATTACATTCAAGGTTTACTTAAAACCTATGAGGAAGCTTCGGGGCA
Source organism: Quercus wislizeni (assembly GCA_023055345.1). Taxonomy (NCBI): domain Eukaryota; kingdom Viridiplantae; phylum Streptophyta; class Magnoliopsida; order Fagales; family Fagaceae; genus Quercus; species Quercus wislizeni. The sequence continues at coordinate 33,941,858 of JALGQJ010000003.1, forward strand.
GCAACTAAATAAAGACAAAACAACAATTTTTTTCAGCAAAGCTACTTCTACAAAGGTTCAAGAGGATATTATTCAAATATTGGGAGTGTCGGAGATCAAACAATGAAAAATATTCGAGCATTCCTTCTTTTATAGGTAGCAAGAAAAAAGCCAACTTTATGTACATAAAGGAAAGAGCTTGATCAAAACTCCGGGGATGGAAAGAGAAGATTCTTTCCCAAGCCGGTAGGGAGGTGCTTTTGAAAGTGGTAGTGCAAGCTATTCTGACTTATTTGATGACTTGTTTCAAGTTACCCCAAACACTTTGCCATGAACTAGAGATTATGATACGTAAATTGGTGGGGCCAAAGAGTTGAGAGGAGGAAAATTCACTAGATTAAATGGAATAAATTGTGTCAACTGTAGACATGGTATATTATACCCCTGGACTTGGGCCCCCGTTCCTCAATGATACCGAAATTCTAAGGCCCAATGTTGGTTTAAAGCCCAATCAAATTACAAATTGACTTGAGAGGTGTTAAAATGGAAAATATAACTTTTTATAAGCAAATAAATCTATTTTTGGAAAATAAAAGGCCAAGAAAACCCTCAGCTTGCATACGCAAGCAAGGACCTACGTACGTAGGTTTAATGCATGCGTATGCAGGCACGAACCTGTGCACACAACTAGGGTTTCAGAAGCCTATGAAAGACAAGTTTTCTGTATTAAAAATTGAGGTTTGGAATTAAAATCTTACATTGTCTAGGAGCCATTCCGAACCCCCATTTTTCAACTATATAAAGCCTTGTATGGTATATTTCAAAAACACACAGAAAATCCTGAGGGAAAATCTAAGATTCATTAGAATTAGTGAATCAAAGAGGGAGTTTTTTACAGAACCTCCTCAAGTCAATTTTTTTTTTTTTTTAATTGGGACATTTTAAGGTCTTGATCCTCGAGTTTTGAAGTTTATTAATCATTTTTGTTTCGTTGTGAATAGATTGATTGAAGGGAAAGGTCAAAATCAAGCTTGAAAAGTTTCTTGTTTGAGGTATTAAGCTCTAAAATCTTTTCTTTCATTTCTACTATAATCTTGTTTTTAATCTTATTTCCTTGCTTTGTTTATGTTTAGCTTAGTTTTAGTTAGTCTTTATATTTTAAAGCATGTTCGGTTGTTAATTTCTTCATTTTAAGTTTCTAATCTATTTTTCCGTTTTCTATTCTTGGTTAGGGTTCCTGAGCAATTCTGCGTACGCATGCTTTCTACATACGCAACCCTATGTATGTGCACGCATTCTCGTGCCTAGAAACCCTAATTTAGGTTTTTAGCTTCTGTTTCTTTGTTTCTTTTACACCATATGCCTCTGTTTGGTTCCTTTTGATACTTTTTAAGTCTCTATTCCTTTGTTTGAATTGTTTGTTTTCCTTTGACATGCTAGATTAGGGTTTTCTTTTCTTTTCTTACTTTGATGCCATGAACATGCATTCATATGTCCATTTATAATGCATAGGTGTTGAGATGGAGTAAGTTAAGGGAGGTAAGTCATGTATTCACATGAACATGCATTGGGTATATGTTTGATGGTAAGTATGAACATGTTTGCTAGGATGATTTGTTCTTGATGCAATCACATGTTTATTTGGATTTTGCTATGTTTGTGTTTCTACTATACTTGTTGCCCTGATTTGTTGTTGCCTTGGATTAGACACCATGATAGATGTATGCTAGAGGACAATTATCAAAACAGCTAGAGGACATTGCCTAGAACTCAGTTTAGACCTTTATCCATGGCATAACCACCACCACAATACAATCACTACCACAACAACCCACAAACCATTTCAGCTATCCACCGCAACCACAACACAACCATTACAACAACAACCCACAAACCATTTCAGCTACCCACTGCAACCACAAACTAGCCATCATGACCCACTGTTTGTCCCAACCATCCACCGCAACACACAAAAGCAACCACCCTTGACCCATAAACCATCCAAACCCCATGGATCGGTAAACCCACTTGACAATAAAGGGAAAAAAATCATAACTAAGAACTTATGGATGAGTTGATGATAACTAAGGTGGCCAAGAAATGATGGAGCTAACGATGGCAATGGACAATAACAAAAAACAAAAATAAAAAACTCAGGTGGAATTGGTGATAGTGGAGACAGTGATGGGTGGTGCCAGCGAAGGGAGGAGCCAGTGAGGGTGGTGCCTAAAGTGGAGCTGGTGATGGGTGGGAGAGAAGGACCATGGTGGGCTGAGTTTTGGAGAGAATATTGATAGAGCGTGAGAGTGATAGAGAGGGGTAGAGTATGTGGAGGCAAAATATCGAGACTAAGAGAGTGCACCAAATGTAAAAATTTTTACCAAAATATTATATGTAAAATAGTTTACACAAATTTACCTTAGTTGTTTTAGTTGATAGAAAATATTTTACTTTTGACTAAACATTTTACTACAAAACAAATATTATAAAATGTGAAAATATTTTCTTAAAAATATTTTACTTCGAAACAAATGGAGATTAAAATTTATAACAAATGGAGCTAAAATGTCCAAATTGACAGTACGTTCTTTAAATCATTAAGCTGATTAGTGGGTGTCCCCCTAAGGTGATATTTGGTGTAAACGGCAATATACAATATTTATCACATTGAAGCTCACGTGAGATAATAAAAATTCCTACTGGTAGGACATTTCCATTTTATTACATTCTTTTATATTAATTATTCTAATCCATATTATCATTTTAAAAACATCTTTTTTTAAAAAAAATTTAAAAATGCTCAAACATAAAGGAAAAATGAAATTAACAGTAATATTAAAACCATAATTTTTGTCGCAACTTATTAACGAGTTTGACCCACCATTTTTACTTCATTGTTTATAACTTTCCAAATGAACAAATTGCGGTAAAAAATGTGACAAAAATTATAATCCTCTGATTTTCCTAAAATTAAATATTGAAGAAGAGAATCTTTAAGCATAAAAAATAAAAATAAAAATCTAATCCTCTGCACTTTGCAGTGTCTATACAAATTTGCAGGCATATATATATATATAAACACACTTTCTTTGTGCCGCCAAACCCCAAACACAGCTTTATAGATTCATTCAGATTCTCACTCTCTCATCAGATTCCAAACCAACAAAACACACACTGCAAAGCAACTAAGCTGAAGCTCAAACCAAATCAAACCATGTACTGTTCTTCCTCTTCTTCAATCTTCACCACACCATCTCCATCTCCATCACCACGCTCTTCAAATCTCCCCTTCTTCCCTTTCCCTCAGTTGGCTCTCCAAATCCCAAGTCTCCAAACTCTCCGTCTCAGTCTCACTCTCTGCAACGCTGCCCCCAAGCCCCAAACGGGACCAAACAGCAAGACCAAGACGAAGACGAAGACCAAGAAGAAGAAAAAGAGTAACAACAAGGGTTTGGATTTCTCCAATGTTGAGGTTGTGAATGATGATGGTGATGATGATAATGGTGAAGGGGTTTTGGGGTTAAGTGATGCGCCGCTGCCGAAACCGCCAGCTGGGTTTGTGGTGGACGATCATGGAAGACTTGTCATGGCTTCACCTCCTTCAAAGAGAATTACCACCATTGTAAGCTACTAACTTCTTGCTTTCCCACCATTTTCAATTGGGTTTTTGTTTATTGGTTAGTATAAAAAGGATAAATAGCTTTTTTTTTTTTTTTTTTTTGGCATCAATGGAAGTTGGGTTGAGTGAAAATGGAACAAAATTTTTGTGTGTGTGTTTCCAATGCTCTTATTGTTTCATTATAGGAAATGAGTAATGGTGGTTGTAAAATATGAAGTTACCTTGCAAATGAAATCTAGCCCAAATGGCAATCTTCCTTTTTTTTTTTTTTTTTTTTGGTTTAAGAACAAAACTTGTGTACAATTTCTTAATTGATTTGCATTAGGTGCCCCAATTAAATTCAAACGCAAATTACATTTTAAGGAGGAGGATTCAAACCTTGGACTTTGAACAAATAATTCTTGCCTATGTTTCACACCCCCCCCCCCCCCCCCCCCCGCCCCTTTCCTTTTATATATTTTAAGAATGGGGACTCGAACCTTGGACATCCAACAAATAATTTGTACTTAAGTTTCGCTCCCCTTTTAGTATACATTTTAAGAATGGGGACTTGAATTCGAACACATAATTCATACCTAAGTTCTTCCCCCCCCACCCCCCCCCCCCTCTTTTTTTTTACATTTTAAGAAGCGGGGATTTGAACCTTGGACTTCTCTGTAAGGAACACTAGAAAATGCTGTTTAATCTAAATATTATTATTAGCTAGCACTTTTCCCCTTGAAAGAAAAAAGTGAAGGGTGAGGTCATGCATTCAAGGTCCGCCAATTGCATGAGTATTTACTAATAAAGAAAACGTTACATCTTACAAAATTGGTTCTAAGGAGTGAATACATGCAGGGCCGGGGCTCTGGTTTATCAATTTAATTTTGGGTGTATTATGCTTTTCGCGAGTCTTCAGATTCATAAACTCAAAGTTTCTAAAGAATTCATGATCAGGTTGATCCTATGAATAATCTTCCATTAGAGTGTGTTATAAGGAGAGTGTTCAGAAGTTCTCAAGGGGATGAATGCATGCTGCTTTGCCCAGTTGACACGTAAGAAATGTTCCTCCTATGTTTGTAGTATATCCATAAATGAATTCAAAGTTGTATACTTTTTTTTTATTATTTTTTTTATCATATTTAATAGATACATAATTGCTGCAGGCCTGTACAGATATTGAAGAGCACAAACATTGATGGGTGGTCAGCTGTATGTTTAATCTTCCAGCTTAAAATTTTAATTTAGTTTTGATTTATCCATGCTTGATCTGAAAATTTATCTTTTGAGTTTTGACAGTTGAACATCTAACATAGCTTAAATTTAGATATAGACAAGCTTTATATAATCAATAACCCTCAGATGTTGGAAATTCTCAACAACTGAATATGCCCTAAAATTTCTCAAAAAAATAAAAATTCCCTGAAAGGATTCAGAAGAATATCTTCTTAAAGATTAAAATTTTAATAAAATTTCAAACTCATCGAGAATTAGTGAAAAGAAGAGATATAGGTGGTAATCTTGTATGATGAGGTAAGCATAGAAATTTTGCAATTCTTTTGGTAATAAAATATGTCCATTTCTCCTTTCTGTGTCATTGGCTCTATGTCCCCTCCCCCCCCCCCCCCCCCCCCCCCCGCGGCACCAAAAAAAAAAAAGAAAGGTTTTTATTAGTATTTTGCATTTGAGGTTTATTAATCAATATTTTACTGAACACTTTATTTCTTTTGCTTTTATGCTTCACTCTATGCATTCTTATGATCAACAAATTCTGCAATTTTAGGTGAACGATGAAGAAGTTGAAGTCATTCTTCCATCTGCTGCTTATGCTCTTTCCAAGATAAATATGCATCTTGTACATAGTGGGTATGATGGTGTAGATCTGCTTATATGGAATTTTAACATTCATTTTATCTGCTTTTCCGGATATCTTGATGTTATTTGGTTTTTTCATTCTGTTTCTCCATCAGATTTTGTTATACAGCACGGGGAGGGTTTTGCTACTCAGAAGATGACATATTTGATTTCCGCACAGGCAGAGTCTTCTCTTTTTTTAATTAATTCATGCCCCATGAAGCACTTTTATTTACACAAATCACCCCCCACCCTTTTCTCCCACCTCTCAGTATGAGATAATGAGATGTGAATAACAAAGTTCAGGTCTTTGAATGTTTGATTGGTTTTTAACATTGGATTCTTACTATTTTGCAGATGACGGTCAAGATGTAGATGGGTTGCCTACAGAAGGTGTAGAAATCACATTCTTCCATCTGGTAATGTGATAGCCATCTATTCTTTAAACATTCCTTCTTAAATTTTGTAAGAATTGTAGGCAAAAATGTATCTTTTTTAATTTATATTTGAAATATATAAAGTTACAGAAAACTGGCTCACGAATGTGCTGTGCTTTTTGCTTTTTTTTTTTTAAAAAAGGTAATAAGAAGTATTAAAATTAAAATAACAGATTATAACATTCTTTGGTATGGTTCTGTATATTTATGAAATCTACAATGTTGCTAGGTCTACCCTCATCTTCTAATAGCCAATGAAATAGAGTTAAGAAACAAAAATTAGCCCTTGTAATTGACAATTCCTGCCCTGAAAGTTCTTCTATTGCTTTCCTTCCACAAAATCCACATCAGACATGGGGGGACTAAATTCCATGCTTTGTTTCTGAAGGAGCTAGGTTTTCTCCTCCAGCTTTGCAGCATCATATGCACGGATTTAGGTGTAACCCATCTAATGCCAAAACAACAATTTACCATAGACATCCCCTGCTTAATAAACCTGCCTATTGTCAATATCTTCCCCCCAGTGCTTCTGTCCATACATAAAAATGTAACTTGATCAGAGCCTTCACAATATGGCCTCCAAGGAAAATCCAAAGTGGCAGTCCCTCTCAAAGCTTCATGGTAACATAGAAATCCCCATTCCTATTCTTTTTATAGCACACTTTCTCTTCCATCTCAACCTGAATTCATACCGACTACAAAAAATTAAACTATTCATTGACAGACTCCAGTTCTCAATCTTGTACCTGCCTCACAAGTACAGGGTTCCAATGCACTACCCCCCTCCTGGCCTCCATATAGTCACTTGTCCTAGCATGTCTGTTGTTTGCAAAGGGTGGCAAATGGGCGGGTTGGGTCAGAAATGGGTTGGGTGTGTAATTATTAATTAACCATTTATCCATTTATGACCCGTTTATATATAAATTAATTATCCATTACCCGCCCAACCCATTTAATTATTAACCCACCCATTTAACCCAATAAGACCCAAATCTTCATCCAGCTCATATTCGCAGCTAACTCCCGCTCTCACCGCATAGTCTTTCCTCTCATTTCCTCTCTCTTGCTCTTCAACAACTACAACTCAGACCCTAACCCAAGCTCCACCTTCAGCTCCTACCATGGCTTCCGAGCCCGATAACCTCTCTACTCTCCCCGCCGCCAATGGCAACGTCGTCAAAGACAAGAAGTTCGGCTTCTGATGCCCCAAGATGTTCATGGAGAACCTTGCCGGAATAGTCGGCGCCTACGACCACCATGTTTTCCTCTGCTACAAGAACCCTAAGGCTTGGCCATCGAAGGTTGAAGGCTCTGAATCCGATCCGCTCCCGAAGCTCCTCTCCTCTGCTGTCAAAGCTCGCAAGAATGACATCACGCTCAAGGTCAGCTCAAAAAAAATTTTGGATTAGTTGGTTAATCAGTGTGGTAAATTATGATTTGTGCTTAGTTTTGAATTTGCTGCGAGTTTTGAGAGACTTGGTTTTGTCTCTTTGAAACTTAGATTAATCGTATAGGCTACGGTTTAGGACGAATGATCGGAGTGATTGTGAGTTTCATTCGAGATTTTAGAGACTCGGGTTGGGTGTGTAATTATTCAGGTACGTTCCATCTCTCTCTAGAATTTTCTTACTTTTGTTTGGTTACTGAGAAAATTTGAGGGAAAGTGTTTAAGGAGAGTGAGACTGAGGGCCAAATGTGTAATTATACGGTTTATTTAAGTTTTAGATTTTAGAAGGGTTTGGTGGGTTTTATGGGTTTATTTAATTTTAAATTTTAGATGGGTTTAGTGGGTATTAGTGGATTTATCCATTTAGACCCATCTAATTAAATAACCAAATGAGTCTTTACCCATTTAACTCAAATATTCAAATGGGTTGAGTTAAGACTTATCCAAATAAGGTAAATAATGGGCGGGTTCATGGATATGGATAAAAATTGCCACCTCTATTTGCAATATAGAAGAGCTCAGGAAATAGCAAATTGGGTACGGAATCTGCACACCAAACATCATTTTGAAAGCTCACTCTCTTTCAATCCCCACTTTCAAATCTGACACAATTATAACAAGACTCCCATCCAGCTCCAATTCCTTTCCACGCTCCCAGGGTTCCACCCCATGTGTAGTTTTGACAACACTTGAAGTCCAATTCCCTTTTGCTCTCATATTTGACTGTCACTAGTTATCTCTACAAGTAATCTTTCTCCTGAGTGGAGTGCCATAATTATTTTTCCAATAACGCATAACTGAACGAACTTCACTTTCTAATGCCTAGAACACCCACCCTCAAGGGTAATGTCATCTTCCTCCAATCTACTAGATGTATCTTCGTTTCCTCACCCATACTCCCCACAGTAAGTCTTGCTGCAATTTTTTCAACATGTTAGCTATAGATAGTGGTAAATTGAACTGTGACAAAATATATGGGCAAGCTTGATATTGTGTTTTTTAGCAGTCTCAAGGATGAGAGTTTACTCAAGAAAAAGGTGCTTAGGCTCCAATGAGAGAAGTAAAATGTGGGGGCTTTGGTTATGGTGTTGGGTTGCTGACTTTTCTCTCTTCCCTAGTTTCAGCAGTGTCAAGGGGCATAGCTATTTATTGCACTTCTCACAACTTTAAATATTTATCTTTCTTGCCACCTAATAATCCCAAGTACATAACCCACTCTTTAATCTTTACTACTTCAAAACCCTAAACCAACTTTAAGAGGTAGCACTTGGTTGGGGATCACATCTCATAAAGTGGAGGTCATTAGTTTGAATTTCCCCTTCTCTCTTCCCTTGGATCAACAACAACAACAACAACAAAGCCTCAATCCCCAAATTTTGGGGTCTCTCTCACCTTAAAAGCTTTAGAAAAATTCTTTAAAACCCTAAATCCCCCAATTTTTTGCTATCCTTTAGTCAAGTAGTCTTTAAATCCTAATAGTTGCTACTTCAGAAAATTCAAGCAGTCAGTATTCTTTAAATTTCAACACCATCTGTCTTTAAAGTTGATCCTTTCACATCCTTATTCAATCTAAAGGTCGTACTCAGTGCACAAAACTCTCACTTTTGCAGTATTTTTTTTTTTTTTTTTTTTTTTGAGAGGCTTATTGCCATTGGTGGTCATTTATGTAGTAGTTTTGTAGCATTTTCTTGTCATTTTAAGGTTTGACAACGTTGTAGACAAGAAAAGTTTTTACCTCCATATTCACACATGTATGCAATGACTGATGATATATACTGATGACCTTAAGTGGTTATTGATTCACTGCTTTTCTTTAATCTATTGCCTTTTCTTACAGGATGGTTCACAGTACATGATTTACACACCATCTGATCCACTTCTTTTTGTTGTTGTTAAGGTACTTCTTGATTTTGACATCTACTCTTCCTTTCCTTTAAAAAACAAAATGAACAAAAAGAAGGAAACCAAACCTATGGCAATATTCTATCCAAAATTTTTGACTTCCCAAAGATCTATAGTTTTGGCTTAAGAACTAGGAGTATCTGTTGCATGAGTTGGAGGCAGTACTTAAATAGGTGGTATTGTATTTTTGCAGAATCATACTGGGGTATTGCAAATCGCAGACGATGTAAGCAATCTCGTTCTTTTCTTCTTTTGCTACTCATAAGGAATCTCATTTTGCAAGAGGCTGTTATCCTTTCTACTTACTATCTTATTCTATTTGTTGCGCAAGCGTTTTCCCATTTGAGTTTAACTTTTCTCTTTCATACAGATTATAATAGTGTGTCATCTAACCAGTCTGGCCACAGGCACAGATTTTGCAGTATGGTTTATGCTGTGAAATCATTGAGGGAATTACTCCAATTCAAATGGAAATAATTTGTGAAAATCTGGGAAAGGTTGCCTTGAAACAGGATTTTTGACCTTCTCTGACTTGTGGACATGCAACTCTACATAGTCAATCCAGATATTTGCTGGGCCATGAGATGTTAATATGATGCAATTTTTTACTTGGTAGGCATCAGGCTAAAATGTTGGGATTTGTCCACCAGCCAAGCCTAGTAATAACTAATAAGTGATCAGTTCATCTATAAACGTTTGAGACCTATACCTTGATAGTGTGTGCAATGATGTTTGTGATTTGTGAAATATTCTTGCCATTGCAGTTTACTATCCAAAAAAGGGAAGGGTGTTGGGTCTTCTGAGTTCACAGATTTGAGTTTTGGAATCAGTAGACTGCATAATGTGTGTGCACATGATCTACATGAGGACTTGTGTTTACACTGGTTATATTCTTTGAAACAGGATCTACTTGAGGACCCTTCTATTATAAGCGCAATAGACGAGGAGACTGAATTTAATGCATTGGTGGTATATGTCACTGCTTTATGCCCAAACTTTTATTGCATTGGTGGTTATCTACAGCTAAATAATTGCTTTGGTTTGTTTTATCATATGTGCAGGAGGAAGAGGCGGCTCTTCTTGAATCATTAAAGTTTGGGGAAAGCTAACTAGATGTTTGCATATGTCAGCAGTTTTGTCAACTTGGCTTGTTTTGCATCATTGTAGGAGGATGCAAGAGTTCAATTTGGAAGGCACTTCACCAAGTGCATGGTTTTTTTTTAGGTGGGGAGGGAGGGTGTTTGTAAGGATTATTGTTCCCCTTTTTGTGTATATATTACAAATTTAGTCTATGTTCAATATGTTGAGCAATGCACGATTGTAGGTTTGTTGGTCCATATTGTCATTTTTTTTCCTACTGTGCTTTACCATCTCTTAGAGTTTTTAATGTGGAGAAAAAGAGAAATAGCCTATGACAAAATATTGCTATTTGAATGCAAGATAATGAAAATTTCCTCCTTTTGGAGAAGTAGTTTCATTAGTGATGTTGTCATGACTTATAAAGTTGGGTTTAAAATGACATAATTAAAAAGTCAGATTTAAATTTACACAAGGGACAAATTTTTGGGTTCTCCCCTCCCTTTTATTTGGCTAGAATGTCCTCAAAATGGAAGCATGTATGAGGCAAGAAAATATAGTCGAGGAGTGCAGACAAAGTAGATAAGCATTCTCAAAGTTCATTTTACTTGTGTTGTTCCTATTAGCAGACTATTCCTCTGCCAGGTTGATATACTCTTTACATAGACACGTGTGTTATAGTTGGAGGTGTTAGGATGCAAGTTAAATTATTAGTGCAAGTGATAATATATCTTGGTTGGACACATTCATTCTTGGTGGATGTGTCATTTAGTAGGCACCACATGAACAGGTGTGTATTTATCACTCCACATTCTTGTGTGCGGCTTTTTTTTAAAAAAAAAAAAAAAAACAAACGCATATAAGAGTTAGGGAATTGGGTTCTAATAACAAAGTTTGGCTTCAAACTTGTATGGGGTTCTAGGCTTCAAGTCCCAATAGGAAGATGACAAGTAAGTCATATGCATTGCACATGACAAGGACACATCATCTTTCTATTGGGGGTAGAAGTCAAACTTTTTCCCTTTCGAGTCAAGGACGAGTTTCATTTTTTTCCACCAAAAGTGATCAGGTCGAGTTCAAGTTAAGCACAAATCCAAATTAGACTAACCCATGGACACCCATACGAAGAAGAGCTATGTGGTGTAAACTTATGTTGTGGCTATTAATGAGAGTTGGAAGATTGTTGAGAAACTATTTCAAAGGGGAGTGCTACTTGGCAAAAGCTAATTAATGAGAGAGTTGGAAGATTGTAGAGAATTTATCTTAGAGGGAGACGTCACTTGACAAAAGCTTAGACCATCACAAAATGATGTATTTGATTTTATATATACTAGCTTAGTACTTGTAATATGCACTTCTTCATTCTTTTTTCTTTTTCTTTTTTTGTATAATATAACAATGTTGCTATTGAAATTTTCTACATGCCTCCTCATTAGATAGCATTTCGTAAGACTTAGAAGCAGAGAAGATATTTAAATTAGCACAAATAGCTTGAACCAAAGACTCTATATTTATATAATACTCTCAATTTATACAATGCTCTCAATAGATTATAACACTAACAATAAAAAAAAGAAATGAAAATATTCAATACTAACGTTAAAGGTTTTTAAAATATAGTTTTAACTTATAAATGTCAACTTACCTTATTTGTTTATATATTGAGTTCCATACCCTTATATTTTTCAAGCACCTTATTCAATTTTCAAATCCAGGTAAATGAATTAAGGGTAAATTATACACTGCATCCTTAAAATTTGAGAAAGTTTGGATTTTACATCTTGAAAATTCAGAACTTTTACATTTTGAAATTTCAGAATTTGAATTTTATCCCCTAATGTTTAGGAGTATTTGAATTTTACACCTTAACATTTCAAAATTTAAATTTTACCCCATAAAGTTTGAGAGTGTCTAGATTTTACACCTCCAAATTCTGAAACTTCAAAGTGTAAAATCCAAACACCCCTGAACTTTGGAGAGTAAAATTCAAATACCCTTAAAATTTATGGGGTAAAATTCAAATTCTGAAATGTCATGGTGTAAAATCCAGAAAACCCAAAACTTCAAGGGATAAAATCTAAATTTTGAAATTTCAGGGTATAAAATCCGAACATTCCTAAACTTTATGGGTATAATTTGCCATTTACCCATCAATATATTAAATAATAATAATACAAGAAGACAAAATAAACTAATATAATTTTCAGAGTACATCAACATACTACAATTTGAAAACCAAAAGAAAATATTACATACTATCAAGATCTAAATTTTAATATTTTCTTCTCATTTATCCTAGCAACCAATCATTGATAAAATTAATAAAATACTTTAAGAGCAACATCTGGCACACATCAATTTCAATACTTTCTCATCTAATTTGAAGCTAGATTTATAAACTTTGATCAGGGGGCTGTCCATGAGTCAGGTTTGAGGTTAACCCACTACTTGACCTAAGCACGTTGGGTCTAGGATCTTGAAACCTGTCGTTGACCTCGAGAAATATGAGTCATCAACTGCAAAGGGTCGATTTTTTTCAGCGGTCAAATTAATTGAGACCACCTAAAGGTTGGTGACATCAACGCGTGGTGGCAACTCTTCAAAATTCGTTGAAGACTCATATTCAATAAAGGTTAGGTAATAGGTATACCAAAACGAGAGTTACTAATAGAGCTTTGGACAGTTTGGAGTAATAAAATCATTTTTTAGAGCTGTTGAAAACTCAGGTTCTTTATACCAAGTTTTTTCCCTGTTCTTTCTCTCCCGTCCATCTCAGCTGTTCCTCACAATGGAGGACCTCACTAGAATGTGGAGTAAGCTCAATTTATCGAAGTGTGAGGGGTCAAGAGTTAGATTATCAGAATCTCAAGCTGAATCGGGGTGGGGTTTGGCAGCTAAATTTTTTACCAAAAGAGCCCTGAACCTCGACGCAATTGCAAATACTTTTTCCCCCCTGTGGAGAGCCTCGAAGGGTTTTAAACTCAGAATGGAGGCCGACCATACTGTTCTCTTTACTTTTGAGGACAAATCTGAGATGCTGAGAGTCCTAGATGGGGAGCCATGGACCTTTGATAAACACATTATGGTGCTGCAAGTTTTTGATGGCACTGAGGAGGTAAGAGACATGAAATTTGAGCTTGCTAATTTTTGGGTCCAAGTCCATGACCTCCCTCTGAGATTCAGGAATAGAAAGGTGGCAGAGCACCTATGCGAAGCCATTGGCACAGTAACACGGGGTGAGGAGAACTCTGACAAGGAAGGGGGTAGATTTGTTAGAGTTAGGGTAACCGTGAACATACAAAAACCCTTGTGTAGAGGTAGGGTAGTCTCTCTAGATGACGGGAAGGATTTATGGATCCCATTCAAATATGAACGGCTCCCAAACCTCTGTTTTTATTGTGGTTGCTTAACTCATGATGACAGGAGCTGCAATGCTCGAAATGAAAGTGAGGCCAATTTGACCTCAGAAAATCTTCAATATGGTCCTTGGATTAAAGCTCCCCCTTTTGTTCCATCTAGAAACAAGATGATCACGGTTCCAGGAATAGATAAAACAAGGCAGAACACTAGTCCTCCGTCAAACCAGGCCCAAGATGGTAAAAGTCCTGTGGTGGTGCTCCGATCGGACTTGCCTTCGCCAGTGGTGGTTTGGCCTGACAAGCAAGTGGTTTTTTCAAAACCAACTACCATGTTGGATTCGAATTTCCAGCAGACAAGTTCGGCTACTCCAATGATAAGTCAGGATGACAAGACTGGAGGGGGTAGCATGTACACCAGCTCAGTAGTATTGGTTGACGCAACTGAGGAGGGAAAGATTTTCGAAGCAACACTTGAGAGTCTAGACAAGGATATTGCTTTGTTTGATGGATCTCCTGAAAGCTGTGGAGAGCACTTAAACCCCTTGGGCCCTCACAACTCGGGCCCATCAGATAATACTCTCCTTCCAAAACCGAAAAGCCCACTAGCCAACTTAACTACCCTTAGCCCTTCATGTGATAACCCAACTCCTAAAACATCCCCTAAATGGACCCGGATTAAGAGGCAAGTGGGCTTAAGTGATGACACAGAATCTCTCAACGTGGCTCTGGGTAAAAGAACTCCTCTTCTGCCTCACAGCGAAGCTAAGCCACCAAAACGCAGAACTACTCATGTTGCAGCTCAGAAAGGAAATACCAACCCAACGGTGGAGGCTGGATCCCAGCCCCGTCGAAACCAATGAATTGTGTATGTTGGAATGTGCAGGGGCTTGGGAACCTCCGTACGATTCATGAGCTTGCTATCATTGTGCGAGCACAAGGCCCCTCTGTCCTGTTTTTAGCCGAGACTTGGGCAGATAAAGCTAGGCTTGACAAATTGTGTGATGAGCTAAATTTTGATGAGAAGTGGGTCGTAGACAGAGTTACTAGAGCTGGAGGTTTAGCTCTCCTCTGGAAAAGCTCGGTAAGCATAAAAGTGGTGGACTCTTCTCTTAATTTTATTGATGCTATTGTTAATGATGGGTAGGATGATGCTTGGAGGTTCACTGGCATATATGGCTTTCCGGACTCCAGAAGAAAAATGGAAACTTGGCACCTTTTACGTGAGCTTAACAACAAGTACAACATCCCTTGGGTTTGTGCAGGGGACTTTAATGAGATTCTTAGAGGCCATGAGAAACTGGGTGGTTCTCCAAGAAGGGAAGCGGAGATGGATGTGTTTAGAGATGTTGTGGATGAGATCGGTTTTGTTGATCTTGGTTTCACAGGCGAGAAATTTACTTGGAGAGGTAAAAGGGGTGAGACAATGATCTTGGAAAGGCTAGACCGTGCCTTTGCTACTCCTTCTTGGCTTGAGCGTTTCCCAGCAACAAGGGTGCAACATGTTTTCTCCAATGCTTCCGACCACTACCCCATTGTCATCAAACTTGAAGGTATTGAATACTGTCCCAATAAACCTTTTCGCTTTGAGTGCATATGGATGAAAGAGGATGGCTGTAGGGATACAATTACTGAGGCTTGGGGTTTACCATCATCTGATAGTAACCTGGTTTTGGCATCGTCAAAAATCAACTACTGTGGATTAAAACTGGCTGAGTGGAGTCGGTCCTCATTTGGAAGTATAAAAAGGCAATTAGCCAAGGCTTCAAAAAAGCTGAGGCTAGCTGAGGCGGCGGCTGCCAGGGGTGCTCCTTATGATCAGGCCTGAACCTTGAAGTTGAACGTTAATGAGTTACTTGATAAGGAAAACATGATGTGGATTTAAAGGGCTAGGTCCCTGTACTTACAATCGGGAGATAGCAACACCAGATACTTCCATAGTAGAGCCTCTCAAAGATATAAACGAAACCGGATCCTTGGGTTAAGGAATGACCAGAATAATTGGTGTACTTCGAAGCATTAAATTCACAGAATTGCCACTTCCTTCTATCAGGACCTCTTCTCCACTTGCAGTCCTGATGAGGACCATTCCATCTTTGAGGCGATTCGGCCAGTGGTGACTGCAGATATGAACCGAGATCTTATCTGTAGCTTCTCTAGAGACGAGGTGGAGGCAGCCCTCAAATCTATGGAACCGCTCTCTGCCCCTGGCCCGGATGGTATGCCCCCTACTTTCTTTCAATCTTATTGGTCTATCGTTGGTGATGATGTATCGTCTGCTATTCTAAACTGCCTTAATAATTGCTCTTTACCGGCTGCAATCAATCATACTTTCATTACCCTAGTCCATAAAGTTAAGAGTCCTGAAAAAATTTCTGAATTTAGACCTATAAGTCTATGTAATGTCATTTACAAATTAGTGTCTAAAGTGCTGGCCAATAGACTCTAAGGGGTTCTTCCTAGCATAATCTCAGAAAATCAAAGTGCTTTCCAGGCTGGGAGGCTCATAACAGATAATATTCTAATGGCCTTTGAAACTCTCCATTATATGAAGCACCAGCCTGGAAAGGGGGGGTTTATGGCTCTTAAGCTAGACATGAGCAAAGCTTACGACAGAGTTGAGTGGTCTTTCTTTAAGCAGATAATGCTTCATATGGGCTTCCATGTTCAGTGGGTGGATTTGATGATGATGTGTGTTACATCGGTCTCTTACTCCCTTTTAATCAATAGGGAGCCCTCAGAAAATATAGTGCCCTCAAGGGGGATTAGACAAGGAGACCCTATCTCTCCCTACTTATTCCTTCTTTGCTCTGAAGGTTTACATGCTCTGTTCGAGAAAGCAGCTAATGATGGGCTTATCAGGGGTATTTCCCTTTGCAGAAATGGTCCCCGACTAACTCATCTGTTTTTTGCAGACGATAGTCGTCTTTTCTATAGGGCCTCAATGCAGGAGTGCAACCACATTCAAGCCATTCTTGCTGATTTCGAGGCTGCCTCTGGCCAAAAGTTGAATAGGGACAAAACTACCCTGTTCTTCAGTAAGGCTACTCCCTCGGTTACTTAAGAAAACATCATTAATTTGCTTAGTGTCTTTGAGATTAAGCAATACAAGAAGTACCTGGGTCTTCCCTCTTTTGTGGGAAGGGGAAAAGTGGCTAGCTTTGCTTTCATTAAGGAGAGGGTTTGGTCTAAGTTGAAGGGTTGGAAGGAAAAGCTCCTTTCCCAGGCTGGCCGGGAAGTCCTCATTAAAGCGGTTATCCAAGCCCTTCTAGCTTTTGCTATGAGCTGCTTTAAGTTGCCTTCCGCCCTTTGTCATGATATCGAGGTTTTGATTCGTAAATTTTGGTAGGGCCAAAGAGGTGGCCGGCGGAAAGTGCATTGGGTGAAATGGCATAATCTGTGTCGGTCTAAATTGGAGGGCGGCATGGGGTTTAGAGAAATTAATAAGTTCAACGACGCCCTTTTAGCTAAACAAGTTTGGCAGCTTGTCTCCAATCATGACTCACTGTGCTATAAATTCTTCAAAGCTAAATTCTTCCCCCACGGCTCTATATTTGAGGCAAAGCCCAACTTGGGGTCCTTTGCTTGGAAGAGCATCCTAAAGGGGAGGGACACCATACAAAAGGGCATGAAATGGAGGGTTGGCAATGGTCGATCTATAAAAGTTTTCAAGGATCAGTGGCTGCCCTGTGAGGGCTCAGGTAGAGTTCTATCTCCTCCTCTTGAGCATGACCTGAATCTAAAAGTGGCTGACTTAATGGATCATGAGCTGCATTGCTGGGATTCTGACCTTGTGACTAATATCTTCCTCCCCTCGGAGGCAAAAATGATTCTTGCTATACCTTTGAGTCTTGTGGACACCCCAGATAGGTTGTTTTGGCCTATGAACAGTAGGGGTGTCTACTCTGTCAAGTCGGGGTACAAGCTTCTGCAGGCTTGTGTTGAGCCTGTGTCTCTGGGCTCCTCTGATCAGTCTGGGAACAGGGATGTGTGCAAGCAAATTTGGAAGCTCCATGTCCCGAATCGGATCCGCACTCTCCTCTGGCATGCTTGCTGCGACTCCCTTCCATCAAAAGTGAACCTGGTGCGAAGAAAGATCCTTCTTGACGCCACCTGCCCCAACTGCAACCTTACACCTGAATCAACAGTCCATGCACTCTGGTCGTGCCAAAAACTTGACTTGGTCTGGCTCCCTCAGTTTGCTAAGCTCAAGGAGGCTTCCTCCCCCCACTCTTCCTTCATGGATTTATTGCACTTAGCCTTTAAGGATCCCAGTTGCATTGAGACTTTCGCTAACACCATTTCTCTGATCTGGATGGGTAGAAACAGAGCTGCTCTTGGTGTTGCTGCCCCGACCCTTGGAAAAATCCCAGACCAGGCATGCTCGCTGGTTCATGAATTCAACCAACTTCGTCCTGTTCACCCAAAAATTCCCAGAACAACCCGCTCGATTCGTTGGAAGCCGCCTCCTCCTGGTTTGGTGAAAGTTAACTTCGACGGCGCTTTATTCTCAACCCAATCTTTAGCAGGCCTTGGCGTAGTTGTTCGGGACCCGGCTGGATTGGTCTTGGCTGCCCTTTCACAAAAAATTCCCCTGCCTACTTCGGTAGAGACATTGGAAGTGATAGCAGCGCGAAGGGCTCTGGTTTTAGCTAAAGAGCTCGGTTTTGAGAGAGTTTTGGTTGAAGGTGATTTTGAGATTATCGTCAATGCAATCTATGGGAAATCACTCCTTTCCTCGCCCCTGGGTCATATTTTGGAAGACATCCATGTATTATCTAGCACCTTTTCTAGTATTTCTTTCCATCACATTAAGCGTTTGGGCAACTGTGTGGCTCACCGCCTAGCTCGTAGATCATCTTATAACCCTCTGCTAGTTTGGATGGAGGAAGTTCCTCCTGACATTGTTGATGTTTACAACTATGATCTTAGTTTGTTAAATGGTTAATTTTCGGCCCTCATTTGTGGGCTGGTTTCTCAAAAAAAAAATAATAATAATAATAATAATTTTTTAGAGCTTTTACTTTAGAGGTCACTAGTCTCGAATTACTTGGGAAAGAATGAAAGAAGGCTTTTGCATTGTATATTTCCCACCGTATTTTCACAATGAACTACCCGGTTTTCTTGTGGTAATTTTCAAGATCAAAGAGATAGTATAAGGCAATGGGATAGGAAATTAGAATTTGAGGGAAACAAAATTTATGTTCATAGCAAAGGCCTTCCAACATATTTTTGTAACCCTCATTCAAATGAGTACCCGACTTGACTTGGTTGAGGCAACTTAAAAGGTGACCAGCCTTGATGATAAAGTTTTCAATAATGTTGAGCCATCAACATTGTGTGCTAAACAAAGAAATGTAATGCCAACACAAGATGCTACTTCAACGGACTCCATTGTACTTGATGAAGAACAAGTTCAACAAGAGACTATCACACAATTATTGTTCCATAATTCAATTGCATTCAAAATTTGTTTACCGTTTATCAATAGTAAATTGTTATAAAGTTGGTAATGAATTGTAATATATATTCAATATAGCTAATAATGTATGATGATGCCTAGATCGTCAGTCAAATGTGATCGTCCAAAATGGAGTCGTCCTCGAAGATCTTGATTCTGAAAATAAGAAATAGAAATGTGGTGCACCGGTGTGGTGCCTGCCACAGAGCCTCCGATGCCAAAGTCAGAAAAACCAGCACAGGTAGATAAGAAAATCTTGCTTAAAAGAGGCCAGAGTATCTGTAGTGTTATTCTTACCCCTTCTCCCTGGGCCTCACGTCTATTTATACATGTGTGCATGCAAGCACCCCCGTCTATCGGTTGGGGCTTTGATGGCGATATTTATTCTCCCTTGGTAACGCCTCTGTGATGGGCTAATGGTGAGTTGTCTTCCCAATGGCATAAAGGTGAGTTAATGTTTCGTAACGGTTCACGGCTGGACGAGGGTGATCTTGCTCGTCTTGGTGCGGCGACCATTACTAGTAGGACGATCCTAGAAGTATTTCTCGTCCCAGCCCATGGTTGTGGACAATATAGACGACCTATTTGGGCCCATCAGCTGCCCCCCTATTCTTGAGGTCGTCCACACTTTAGACGGTCACAGGAATATAAGAAGGTTTGTTCATTTTCGTATAGATGTACATATTTAATTATATATAATTAGATATTTACATGTGTATAGATATAAATATATATATATATATATCTGCTCCTTCCCCCCCCCCCCCCTTTTTTTTTACGGTTGTGGCGCTTGGGGTTCTGCTCTACATTGATGGCTTAATGGCGGCGTGGCACACGACGTGGCCATGTGTTTGATTTTGATTGACTGGGGGGTCTCGTTTCCAGTGAAAATCTCTTCAATTTTCCCACATTTTTCAAGGCAAAAAAGCCTTTTGATCTTTATCTTTTCTCTTTTGCTCTCCTTTTCCCTTGTTACTTCTTCACCTTCTTTCTGCGAGTGGCTTTTCTGACTTCCTAAGTTGCGCATTTCGCCCTTAGTCTTCTCAGTTTCCTCCTAATTTTCAGGTACGCCCTTTATTTAAGCTTTTTTTCCTTTCTGAATTTCTGTCTTTTGAGTTCTTTTTCTCTTTTCTTTCTGTATTTCCCTTTTGTTAAGTAATGTTGTTTCCTTTAATGGTGGGTTATTCTGAAGTCCAACGTACTTCTCCCTCTGTCGCCTTTCTTTTCGCCCGATTAGGGGCTTTGATAGAGTCTTCTGCTAAGCCATTGGGTGTGCATTCACTTGTTGGTTCTTACCCGCCGATTAAGGGTTTTGTTCTTAGTGGTGGTGGCCTAGGTTTAGTGTTGGGTGATTTATACCCTTTGTTGTACAAATCTCAGGTTTGGTTTAAATCCGTTCGAGAGGTCTTAAGGAGGGAAGTTATGGGGTCCGAAGTGGGGTCAGGTGACTTAGAGAAGGGCGCGTCCTCTAACATTGGCAGGGAAGGGACCGGGGTAGATACGGCCACTTCTGTGCCCTCGTCGTCTCAGCCTTCTGTTCTTGCTGTCGTTCGTTCGTTTCACGCCCTTAAGGAAAAGTGTTCCTTGAAAATTGAGGTTTTTAGCAAGTTTAAAGATAGATTTTAATTTCCTGAGGGGACCAGGGCTCGTCTCCCTAGGAAGGACGAGAAGGCTTGCACCTTTGCTCATGGAGAGGTTTGTCTTTATGAGGCTGCGTTTTCATGTGGCCTCAGATTCCCCATCCATCCCTTCATTATGAAACTTCTTCATTACCTAAACCTTGCACCGGGGCAACTTATGCCTAATTCGTGGAGAATTCTCATAAGCTGTATAGTCATCTGGACGACCATTGCTGATGGAGACATGCTCACGGTAAATGAGTTCGTCCACCTTTATCGTTTGAAAGAGTCCAAGGAATTTGGGTATTACGAGTTCATCCCTTGGGATAGAAAGTCTCATCTCGTCGCTGATCTTCCATCATCCTTCCGTTACTGGAAGTCCAGATATTTTTTTGTATCGGGCGACGGTTGGGAGACTCTTTCTGATGACTTTTGGGGGGACGTCCCTAGGTTGTTGCGCCGGTAGAAGACCCCTTTGCTTAATGTGTTTGCTCCTCAAGAGATGCTCCCCTTTCCTTCTCTTTTTTCTTTTATACTGGCCATTATTCCTGACCTTTTCTTGCTTTTGCATTCTGCAGTGAAAGATCGTCCAGATCTTGAAGGCAGGTTTGACGAGCGGGTTCAGGCGGCAGTTGAGTACGCAAGGACGATTGAGGATTTCAACAAACTTATTGATCCTCGTACACTTGCTCGTCACTGTTTAAGGCCAGAGCCTTCTCTTTACGTCCTTAGCGCTCTTGATCGGGAAGAAAAGAAACGTAAGTTGCCTTTGTATATAGGACGGCCCCCCTCTTTTCTTTTCTTTTGAGTTCCTCGTATTCTTTGGTGCAGAGATGATGTCCAAGTTCATCAGGGAGATGTACAAGAAGATTAGGGAGAAGAAGAATGAGCCTCTCTCCAGTATCGGTCAAAGGAAGCTGAGATTCACAGACAAGGAGAAGGAGAAGGAGAGAGAGAAAGAGATAGTCGAGAGCGGTTCTTCCACTCCTGTCTTGGAGTTAAAGGACGGTCAAGCAGCCTCACCAGGTGTCTCAATTGAGAAGGTAGCTCGTCCTTTGAAGAAGCAGAAGGTGGGAAGCAAAGGAAAGGAGAAAGTTGGTTCTAGCGTCTGGTCTGATGCTGAGGCAGCCATGGATCGTGCCTATGAACTTCTTACCCCTGGGGAAATGAAGGAGATTTCCAGTATACCTTCTCACAAGATGGTGAGTCGTCATGTCCACAAGCTCGTGCAGGTAATTCTTCTTGTCTTCGTCCATTCTTTTTTTTTTTTTTTAACCGGCTGACTCTTGTTGAGGCTTTCCGTTTGTAAGGTATTGGGTGAAACCATGCACATCACAACTCAGTATCTGGCGAATGAAAAGAAGGCCGTCGTGGCCAACTCTAAGGTAGAAGTGCTGGAGACTGAGGCTTCGGGCCTACGGAATGACCTGGGTGCTGCCATGGATGCCCTCAACACCTCGAAGGAGCAAGCCAAAGTCCTGACTAAGCAGCTGGAGTCCGAGAAGCAACTGGTGAAGCAGAAGGACGACCTCCTAGTTAGTGCCACTCAACGGATGAAAATTGTTGTTGCCAAGGCCGTCACTGCTTTCCAGACCACGGAAGAGTATAACACCATACTATTTCAGTGGTACTTCAAAGGCTTTGAACTTCTCAGAAGATACATGATCAAGCACGGTCTTGGTGTGGATCTTGAAAATCTGGACTTCGAAGCTGTTGATAAGGAGATGAAAGAGGACGAGGCTGCCCAAGCATTAGCTCAGACGGTGGCGTCCACTGGCGTTGAACCTTCCCAAGCAGATAAGGACGATGGTGGTGCACCTCTAGTCTGAAACAGTCAAAGTTTTTTTTTTTTTTTTTTGGATACTTTGGATGCCCCGCCTGTTTTTTGGGGCTTTTCTTTTGAACAATTAACTTTATATGATATGTCTGTTTCCTTGATTGATATCTCTCTCTTACTTTATGCTTGGATGTTTGTACTTGAGAATTTTGTTGGTACATTTATCTTCCCTCGTCCTTTGGTGGACTTATGCTTGGATGTTTGTACTTAAAAATTTTGTTGGCAAATTCACTTGCCCTTGTCCTTTGGTGGACTTATGCTTGGATGGTGTTCTGTTTCCTGGTAGGATGTAGAGTCCTGAACTTCGATTGTCGCATTCTCCTTTTCAAAGAGTTTTTATCTTTTTGTTTAGGACGACCTTCGTTCACTTAAGGAGTTCCACCACTTCTTTTTATCCGCTTAAGGTATGTGTCGTGTCTCCTCTAAGTGGACGATGTTTGTCAACTTATGGGATCTTATCGTCCCTTTTTGTTGAGGATGATGTACATCCATTAACGAATATTATCGTCCTTATTTTTTTTTATTGGGGACGATGTACATCCATTATGGAATCTTATCGCCTTTATTTTTTTGTTGAGGACAATGTACATCCATTAAGGAATCTTATCGTCCTCTTTTTCTTTTTTCTTTTTTTTTTTCTTTTTTTTTTTTTTTGCTGAGGACAATGTACATCCATTAAGGAATCTTATCGTCCCTTTATTTTTTGCTGAGGACAATGTACATCCATTAAGGAATCTTATCGTCCTTATTTTTATCGAGGATCATTCAATACTTCTGAAATGTTGGATAATGCTTTTGAAATGCTGAACGATCAACTTAGAAAATTCTGGATAATCATTTATTTCTAACAAAAAAGTGATAAATCAAATTGCATTTTACAATCAAGCTATAACTCTTTTTCGTAGTACCTCTTGAGATGTTCGACATTCCATGGATGAGGTAATCTTTTCCCTTCCGAGTCTTCTAGATGGTAGCTTCCCTAGTGCGAATAGTGGACGACTTTGTACGGTCCTTCCTAGTTTGGATCGAGCTTGCCTTGGGTCGGATCTTTCGTTGCTAGAGTTACCTTTCGAAGGACGAGGTCACCGATGTTAAATTTTTTTAGCTTCACCCTTCGATTGTAGTATTCGGCTATCTTCTGCTGGTACTTGGCCATCCTTTGAGTAGCTTGATCTCTGACTTCGTCCAGGAAATCCAGGTTCTGCTTCAGTTGGTCGTCGTTGTTTTGCTCGTTGAAGAACTCCCTCTTGAGGCTAGTGAGTCCTACTTCGACCAGGATGACTGCTTCTGTGCCATAGGTCAGGTTGAATGGTGTCTCTCCCGTGGGTGTTCGTGCCATCGTCCTATATGCCCATAGTACATTTGGTAGTTCTTCAGGCCATGCTCCTTTTGCCCCCACTAATCGGGACTTGATAAGCCTGAGTAAGGTTTGGTTAGTTACTTCTGTCTGTCCATTGGCTTGAGGATGTCCTGGTGACAAGTACTTGTTCCTGATGCCTAAGTTCGAGCAGAATGACTTGAATGCCTGGCTGTCGAATTAACGACTATTGTTTGAAATGATCGTCCTCGGAATCCTGAACCTGCAAACAATGTTTTTCCATACAAAATTTTGTACCTTTGTTTCCGTGATTGTTGCAAGAGCTTCCGCTTCCACCCATTTCGTGAAGTAGTCAATCGCGACGAGCAGGAATTTCATCTGTCTTTTTCCCTATGGCAGGGGACACATAATGTCGATTCCCCATTGTGCGAACGGCTAGGGTGAGGAAATGGTCGTCATCTTTTCACCTGGAACTTGCTAAACGTTCCCGTATCTCTGGCAACTATCACACTTCTTCACAAACTCTGCTGCGTCTTATTGCATCATGAGCCAGAAATAGCCCGTCCTCATTATCTTCTTGACCAGTGACTTCGCCCCCATGTGATCTCCGCAGACCCCTCTATGTACTTCTTCCAGGACGTATTTGGCCTTTTCCCCTTCTATGCATCTTAAGTAGGGTTGAGAATAGCCTCTTTTGTAAAGCTCGTCATTTAGTACCGTAAACCTGGCAGCGCGCTTCTGGATTTTCCTGGCAGCGCGCTTCTGGATTTTCCTGGCTTCTTCGGGGTTTGGGGGTAATCGTCCATCTCGGAGGAACGATAGTATTGGGTTCGTCCATCTTGAGCTGGTATGTATGAGAAAGGTCTAAAGCTCCTTTATGCTAGGGGAGTTCTGTTCTTCCAACTTCCAATCATTCATGTTACCTAGGTTGTCTGCCGAGGCACTCCGTGCTACTTTGTTAGCTTCTATGTTCTGATCTCGTGGGATCTGAACGAACTCTGTATGAAGAAAAATACTCACCAACTGGTTTACCAATTTAAGGTATTTCTGCATTCTTGTTTCCTTTGCTTCAAAATCTCCTATGACTTGTCCTATGACAAGCTATGAATCGCTCTTGAGCACGATCTTTTCAGCCCCAAGTGCTCTCGCTATCCTTAGCCCCGTCAACAAGGCCTCATATTCTGCCTCGTTATTAGTTATTGGGAATTTGAGTTGGACCCCATATTTGAGAACATCTTTCTCAGGGGAGGTGATGATGATGCCAGCTCCGCCTCCTTGCTGTGTGGACGACCTATCCATGTTTATCGTCCAAAGGTCTTCTTGACTGTTTACGTCCTCAGGGGTAGTGAATTTAGCTATGAAATCTACCAATGCCTGAGCTTTTATAACAGTCCGAGGATGGTATTCCACATCAAACTGGCTAAGTTCAATGGCCCATTGTACCATCCGTCCTACTGCCTCAGGTTTGTTCATTGCTTTTTGATCGGCTGGTCGGTCATAACTATGATGGGATTAGCTTGGAAGTATGGACGAAGTTTTCTCGAAGCCACTATCAAGGCGAAGGTGATCTTCTTTAGAAGGCCTGGCTGACATATTACACTAGGAGTTGTACCCTGGTTTCTTCCCTGATCAATGCCGCGCTGACTGCTGTAATAGATACCACTAAGTACAAGAATATGTCTTCGCCTTCCTTGGATGGGCTTAATAGGGGGGAATTACTCAGGTAGTGCTTTAATTCTTGGAATGCTGTTTCACATTCTTCTGTCCAAGCAAACGCTTTCTTCAGAGTCTTGAAGAACGGAAGACATTTGTCCGTCGCCTTAGAGACGAACCTATTGAGGGCTGCTACTCTTCCTGTGAGGGATTGCACTTCTTTGGTCGTCCTGGGCGAGGACATTTCAAGGATAGCCTTGACTTTCTCGGGATTCGCCTCAATCCCTCTCTGCGAAACTATAAACCCAAGAAATTTTCTTGAAGACACCCCGAAGGCACATTTAGATGGGTTCAACTTCATGTTGTACTGTCTGAGGGTATTGAATGTCTCTCTGAGGTCGTCCAGGTGGTTCTCCTCCTCTCTGCTTTTGACGAACATATCATTGACGTATACCTCGACATTCTTCCCAATCTGTTTCTTGAACATCTGGTTTACTAGTCTCTGATATGTAGCTCTGGCGCTCTTCAATCCGAATGGCATGACCCAGTAGTAGTATAGCCCTTGACTGGTGACGAAGGCGGTGTTTTCTTGGTCTTCCTTAGCCATCTGTATCTGGTTGTAACCAGAAAATGCATCCATGAAAGTGAGGAGCTTATGCCTGGCAGTCGAATCTACGAGTTGATCAATTCTGGGTAGGGGGAAACTGTCTTTTGGGCAAGCTTGGTTTAGGTCTGTGAAATCGACGCACATTCTCCATTTCCCATTTGCTTTCTTGACCATGACCACGTTGGCCAGCCACTCAGGATAGTGGACTTCTCTAATAAAATTTGCAGCAAGCAACTTGCTCACTTCGTCCATGACTGCTTTGTTTCGTTCCGGGGCGAAAACCCTTCTCTGGAAGCTGACGATCCATTCCCTTGTCTCTAGGCTTAAGTTCATCCCTATCTAGGTCGTCTTTTCTGGACTTCCGTCAACCATTTCTATGGTTTCTAGCTTTTCAATGATCTCTGGTGTTTTTTCTTCAATCGTCCATGTGTGGTTCTCTTTAGAGGCCAGGACGGCCTGATAACATTCTCTTGCTAAGACCTGGTCTCCTTTTATCTCTCCTACCCCCTGTTCTGTTGGGAATTTCACCTTCAAGCAATACGTAGAAGTGGCAGCTTTCCAGCGGTTGAGGGTTGGTCGTCCAATGATCACATTGTAGGACGAGGGTGAATCCACCACCAGAAAATTGTGTCTGTTGGTCACCAAGAAAGGGTGTGAACCAACCGTGACAGTCAACGTCACTATCCCCTTGGGGTACACCTTGTCTCCACTAAAACTGACAAGGGGTGAATCGAAAGGACGAAGTCTTTTCTGGTCCACTTTCAACTACTGGAAAGCGGAGAGGTAGATTGTGTCAGCCAAACTCCCATTATCCACCAGGACTCTTCTAGTGTTGAACCCCTCGATCATGACCATAATGACCAGGGGGTCGTCATGGGGTTGCTTCACACCCCTGGCATCCTCTTCTGAGAAACACATGTCCGAGTTCGTCCGTCTTTGCTTCATGGGTGGTAGACCGTGCACACTATTTACCTGCCTCTGGTACGACTTCTTGAGGGAACGGAACGATCCCCCTATGGTAGGTCCTCCCGTGATAGTTTTTATTTCCCCTAGTGCTGTTTGTGGACGAGGCTGTGAATGGCCTTCGTCTCTCTAGAAGCCCCTGTGTTGACCCTTCTGCCCATACTTGGCGATATCTCCCTTTTTCACATACTGCTGCAGTTTTCCTCTCCGTATAAGTTCTTCTATATGTTCCTTCAAATCCCTGCAGTCCTCCGTATAATGCCCATGATCTTTATGAAAACGGCAGTATTTTCTCTTATCATGCACGTTGGGTGACGAGTGAAGTGGCCTGGGCCATTTGAGAGATGGCTAATCCCTTATCTCTGTCAAGATCTAGTTGACGGGCATTACTAACGGTGTGAACTTCATTGGATGAGGGTTCTTGTCTTCCTTTCTCTTATTGCCTTCGTCATTCCATCAATCAGTTCGATCTCTTTTCTGCCTTCTTCAATCGTCTTCTTTTTCCTTCTTCTTGGTTTTGTCTACTCCATCTATGGCCGCCAGAGCTTCCTCGGTGTTCATGTATTTTTGTGCCTTCAATAATGCTTCTGCCATTGTTTTGGAGGGATTTTTAGCCAAAGAGGCCACAAAATCTCTAGACTTCAATCCTACCTTGAAGGTTGTTAATTGCACTTTATTGTCTATCTCATCTACTTCTAGCATCCCTTGAGTGAAGCTTGTTACATAGGATCTCAAGATTTCTTTCTCTCCCTGCTTGATGGTAAGAAGGTGGTTGGCAGTTCTTTTTAGACGTTGCCCGCCAACGAAGTGACGGACAAAGGAACCGCTTAGCTGCTCGAAATTGTCAATGGATGATACAGGTAGCTTGTTAAACCATTCCCGGGCTGCTCCTTTGAGGGTAGTGGGAAAGGAGCGGCATAGGATTTCGTCAGGGGGTTGCTGAAGGCCCAACGTTGTCTTGAATGTATTTAGGTGGTCCAGTGGGTCATTCAGCCCATCGAAGGGTTCAAGTTGAGGTAGGCGAAATTTGGAGGGCACTGGGCACTCTTGGACAACCACGGTGAATGGTGAATTCGTCTTCCTGACTATCCTATCCAAACTTTGGTCCGTCTTCTCCCTAATGGCATTCCTCAATTCATCCATCTCCTTTCTCATTTCCTTAAGGAGGTCTGAGTTCGTTTCTTCTGGCATACTAGTACGCCTTCCGTTACTGTCGTTTCTGTTGACGTCTGTTCGGTTCTCTTCCTGTTGCAGTTGCTGCCTCATCTCCTGGTTTTGCTTGGTAAGTTCTTCCACCATGGCTGCGAGTGACTGGACTTGCACAGCCAGCGCAACAGGGTCCTGCCTAGTGGTGGATTCCATCTGGAACGTTAAGCTGGATGGAGCAGTGCTCTACAATGATGTGTCGAAGAGCAATCGTTCCCACAAACAGCGCCAAACTGATGATGCCCGAATTGTCAGTCAAATGTGATCGTCCAGAATGGAGTCGTCCTCAAAGATCCTGATCCTGAAAATAAGAAATAGAAATGTGGTGCACCGGTGTGGTGCCTGCCACAGAGCCTTCGATGCCAAAGTCAGAAAAACCAACACAAGTAGATAAGAAAATCTTGCTTAAAAGAGGCTAGAGTATTTGTAGTGTTATTCTTACCCCTTCCCCCTGGGGCTCACATCTATATATACATGTGTGTATGTAGGTGCCCCCGTCTATCCGTTGGGGCTTTGATGGCGATATTTATTCTCCCTTGGTAACGCCTCTGCGATGGGCTAATGGTGAGTTGTCTTCCCAACGGCATGGAGGTGAGTTAATGTTTCGTAACAGTTCACGGCTGGACGGGGTGATCTTGCTCGTCTTGGTGCGGCAACCATTACTGGTAGGATGATCCTGGAAGTATTTCTCGTCCCAGCCCATGGTTGTGGACGATATAGACGGCCTATTTGGGCCCATCAATGTAAATTAATGTGGGTATTACTAAATGACATTATTCAACATATGAATAGCATAAAAGAAAATGGGCAATGAATATTCGTTGATCATGTATTCAATATTTATAATAATAATAGTACTTTTTAAAAAAAAAATACTTCATAGAGAGTGCACATGATGTGAGTGTTGAATTTGATGAATGTGTTCACTTTAAATCACGTATTATTATCCTAATATAAGTCACTGGATCGAAGTAAAACTCGGTCTCCTACACATTCCTTCCACTTGAAGTTGGCGTTGTAATAAATTAACTTTGGTTGGTAGTGGTTTCATGGCCTTGGTGGCTGTTGCAACTTACAAGTATAGCCTTGGACTCTTCCTCCTTTTCTACTAGGGTCATGCTAACGAGTATCCTTAGGATATTAGTTAAGAATCCAGTTAAAAAAAGTTTTTATGGAAAAGAAAAAAAAAATTAATGTTTTGACAAATTTTTTTATTTTCCATAAAAGTGATGTCAAAACTTTCTTTAACTGGATTTTTAACTAGTGTCTTAAGGGCACTCGTTAGCATTTCCCTTTCTATTAATATTAGCATTATGCCTGTGTGATGCATGATTTAATCAAAATTCATATGTAAATAATTTTTTTTATTAATTTACTAAAAATAAATGAATATTTTACTTTTAAGTTACATAATGAATGCATATTGTGTGAGACTAAGGTATTATAAAATGCATATATATATATATATATAATTGAATGGAAGATGGTAGAGGTACCTAAAAATATATATATAAAATGATTTTCAATAATACATTGAACTTTAAGGCTTAATTAATCACATATATTTAAATGGAAAACCCTTGAATTTAATAGTTAAAAACTATCCAAAACAATAATTGAAATCATGTTTAAGTAGAAATCTCAATTCAATAATTAAGAATAATCCAAATTACTAAACATTTAAAAATTTGAAGAAGAGAGAGACTCACATGAGAATTTAATTTTTGTCCTTGAAAGTAAGGAAGAAGACACTGAAACTTGAGTGAGTTTCACCTTACCAAGTTGAAGTCCTATGCGTTGCACGCTACATGTGTGTGTATGTGCATGAAAAATGATTTGAATTTAACATTTATTGCAGAAAAGAGGTGGTATTCTTAGGTGGTGTAGTCTTACCCTTGTCTAGCTAGTTCTTATTATAATCTCTTAATCTTACCCTTGTCTAGCTAGTTCTTATTATAATCTCTTTGTTTTGCGGGGAGAGAGAGAAATGCTTTTTTTGAAGAAAAAAAAGGTCAGCGTATAATATATGGTATCTCATACAGATTAGTACTTCTTTTTTTTGGTAAACTTTTTTTTTTTTTTTTGGTTTCCCACAGAGTTTTCTCAAAACTTTCAACCAGAGACTAATCAATGTTCGCGACGGGTGGGCCCATAGCGGGATAAATCGCTGGCCCAGGGAGTTTTTTTAAAGTGCTAGTGCCCAGACTTGAACTAGGGAGCTCCTAGTCAAACCCAAGACAGCCACTTTAAGATCGAGTGCCCAACCACTCGGCCAACCCCATTGGGTTATTAGTATTTAAATTGTGGGTCTTGGTAGTTAGAAGTTAGCGCATAGTAGTTAATAATTAGAAAATTACTTTAAATTTTTTTTAAACCAATCCCTTAAAAAGTTTTAGTAGAGTTTAAATCACGTTAATAAATTAACTCTCTATTCAATATTTTTTTAAATCACATTAATAAAAAGTTACTAATAAAACTATTATTAGTAAACGTTTATTAGGCTTATCTATTGTGCTTTGTTGCCAAATTTATATAACCTCTTTTATTTTCTTGTTTTCCTTTTTTTCGAAGAATATAACACAACCAAAAACCTATAAACAATAATTTAAATTCAAAATAAAGAATATAATCAAACTTATTCATAATTTAAAATTAAAAAATTAACACAAATTATAAATTAAGATATAAATGTAGAAAAAGAACAAAGAATAAACCTGTTTGTTTTCTCTATCACTTTAAGAAATGAAAGTGTGAGTATGTAACTAAAACTTGAACCAATTATTATAGAAGAGAATAAATGAGTACAAGAGTTTAATATTATGAATTGGGTTAAAATGTATGTGAGAAGTTTTTATTAAATTTTTTGAAGTTAAAGAAAAATAGCTTAAATAAAATGAAAAAATAATAATGAAAAAGAAAGAATGCATACCTGTCATGGGATTTAGGCATTTACATATTGGAATAAACTTCACTTCAAAAAGGATATATATAAATATAGGTAGAGTTTCATTTCATATAGAATTTAAATCCTATTGGAATTAAGATTTCTAATCAATTTGTTTGTTGATATCTCATAAATCCCATAAAAAGTAGAATAAAAAAAATGTCATATGAGTAGAAAGAAAAAAGAAAACCTTTTTTTTTAATCGAAAAAAGGAAACTTTTTTTTTTTAATAACCAAAAAAAAAGACAACAAACTTTTTTTTTTTTAGAAGAACAAACATTTATTATATATAGATTTTTTTTTTTAGAAGAAAGAGAAAGTGTTTACTTTAAACTCAAATACTTATTACCTTATTTACAATTTTAAAAAAAAAAAAACTTTATCCAAAAACATTTTTGGTAAATTAGCATGAACAAAAATTTCTATCTTTTGTTTTTCCAATAATGTTGCTATTTTTTTTTTCCTTATGACTGTAATATAATATATTTAATAATAAAAAGATTAGATGAAGAATTTAGATTGTAATCAAATTAAAACTTATTAACTTAGAAATTATAGGAGAAAAAAATAAGAACAAGAAAAAATAATATCTATTTTAAAAAAAATCTAAGTCTCATGCGTTGCACGGTTTTAGGTATAAACTCATAAAGAATATAATTTTATTTTAAAAAAAATCTAAATGAATTATTATTATATAATTGAAAGTAAAAATCATGCTACATGTGTGTGTATATATATGCATGAAAAAAATATAAATTTAATATTTAGAAAGAATCCATAAAACGATTGAAACAAAGTTAAGTGTAAACTCATAAAACGTATAATTTTATTAAAAATAATAATAGCTAAATGAATTCTTATTATTATTATTATATGATTGAAAGCAAAAATCATGCTACATGTATGTATATATTATATTTATCAGTCAAAATGCCCCAATAAGATTAAGGACATAAGTTGGTGTAACATCAACTCATTGAACATATATTAGTCTAAAAATATAACTAATGTTGTTGAATTACTAAAGAACAATTAAATAATTATAATCACTCCAAAAACATTGTTCATTAAAAGTGTTTAAATAGTATTATTTAAAATCCAAAAATATATTTTTATTTTAGGCAGATATTACATTTTCAGGCGATTCCCACTTTGGTCCCTAGATTTTATTTTACCGTTTTTAGTCCCTATCCTGAAAAATGCTTCTCGTTTTGGTCCCTGTCATTACATCAGAAATGGAAAATGCACACATGGCAAACGACACAATTAAAAAAATATTAAAAATATTTTATTTTATTTTATTTTAAAATAAAATAAAATTTTAGTTATCAATAATTTTAAAATAAAAATATTAAAAATTTTAGTTAAAAGTAGTTGTTCTTCATGTTCTTCCCCCAAGAACATGGTTGCCCAAAAAATAAGAAATTCAATATTTTCTTCTCTTTTATTTCATTTTCTTAGCGTCCAAACAAGCAAAAACATATACAAAACCATGATCAAACTCAGATACTCTAACACAATCAACTAACAAATAGAATTATAGCCGTCTACAATTCGAAGTTGGTTCTTAAAGACTAGTTGCTTAAAGACTGGTTGCTTGGATGTAGTTAGACTTATAAAGATGTGAGTAGTTAGACTTAAAAGGGAAGAAGAAAATATATGTGTTTTTATGTGTAATTATGGGGAAAGAGGATCAGGAGAGAGTTATAGCTGTCTACAATTCGAAGTTGGTTCTTAAAAACTAGTTGCTTGGATGTAGTTAGACTTATAAAGATGTGAGTAGTTGGACTTATAGAGGAATGTATTTATTTTTAAGTGTAATTTTGGGGAAAGAGGAAGAGGAAAGAGTTATAGCCATTTGCAATTCGAAGTTAATTCTTAAAGACTAGTTGCATAAAAAGATGTAGCCTGGACGGGTAAATAGATTAGGCAGTATACAGGTTGGTTGTGTCATTTAAAAGCACAAAACTTGAGTTTCGAGAATTTAGTTTAGCTTATCCCTCTCCTCTCTATTTCTCTCCCTCCCATCAAACCCAGATGACCTTACACCACCCCCTAATCATCATCACTCGACCGGCCCCAACGACGATATTTCAAAAACCGATTGTGCACCAACTAATATCAAATTTATGGTATATTGGTAAGTATGGTGCACATACATGTACGGGTTAGACTTCTTCATTATGACCTATATATCCTCCATAATAAACTCCCTTGCTCAATTACATTGTAAAAATTTTCTAGGTCCCATATGTAGGGCCTATTCCCTTGGTGAGAGCTTGGAGCAGTGCTCCGGGACTATCTAAGGTTTTTTTTCCCTATTTCAGAGGGAGGCGCCACTTAACAAAAGCTTAGACTATCACAAATAATGTATTTGCTTTTATATATATTAGCTTTGTACTTATGTATTACGTGGACATTGTAATATGCATTTCATCATTCTTTTTTTGTACAATGAAAAAAGTGGTATAAATTAGTCACAATATAACAATGTTGCTATTGAAATTTTCTACATGCCTCCTCAGCATTTTTTATTTCTATTTTTTTATACTAGCCTCCTCAGCATTTCTCAAGACTTGGAAGCAGAGATTGTATTCACATTAGTACAAATAGCTTGAACCAAAGACTCTTCATTTACATAATACTCTCAATTTATACAATGCTCTCAATAGATTGGGGAAATTATACTTTACCACCCTAAACTATGTACCAGATTACACTTTGTACCATAAACTATCCGAATGCACACTTTGCACCATAAACTATTACACTGATTACACTTTGCACCCTGATGTTACATTTGTTGTTATGTTTAACATAATCTTACTGCATGTGACAAGCACATGCTTCTTACTTAGGTGAAACAAATTTAAAAGACAGAAACACCCTTCTTCAAAATCAATTAAAACAAAAGCCAATTTTTTCTACATCTCTTTCTCTCTTCTTGCTTGCATTCCAAAATCAATTAAAACCAAATTCCATGAATACATCATGTTAAATCTCAGGCATAAAGACATGCTTCCTTTTCCCTTTCAAACCCAAGTGTCCATAGCAAAACTTAATCCATGAAATACAATTCATAAAAGAGAAATAGGTAATAATAATAAATAAATAAAAAGCTTGTTAAATTTCAGGCATAAAGACAAGACTCGCACAGTTTTTGTATCATGGCAAACATTGGCCCATCAACTACCGCCTCCCCAACGCCAATAGCCAAGACACCATTGTTGGCAACAATATCAGCCAATTCGAATCCATACCCACACCTTTAGCCGCCCTCTCATAGAAAATCCCTGGCAAAACTGCCCCTCATCATGGCCATCATTGATTCCCTTATACCAAAACCCTTCATAACCCCCAACTGCCTCAAGAACACCTCAAATCAATCCTAGCCACACGTTCATTGATATCAACGGTCAACCGAGTCTTAAAATTCCAATCCACGATCCCATTATCACTAATTAGCTAGTGCATAATCAAATCATTTAACGTTGAAACCGTCTGAAGAAAGGGAAGAAAATCAACTTACATTAAAAACATCTTCCCCTTTAGTAGCCAGTAGTTATTAACAATTTGGGTTTTGTAACGGTGGAAATTTAGTCTATGATACAAAAACGAAAACAATCTTTTTTTTTTTTTAATTTTTTTTTTATGCTCATGTATCAGAACCAAAAAATAGTGGTGCATAAGAGAGAGAGAGAGAGAGAGAGAGAGAGAGAGAGAGAAGAGACATAAATGTTGTCACGGTGGTGGAGCATAAACAATTTTCGAATTGGGGATTTAAGGTTTATAAGCATTGGAATTTGGGGAGAGGCATGCACGTGAGAGGGAGGGAAATGTAGAAAAAATTGGCTTTTGTTTTAATTAATTTTGAAGAAGGGCGTTTCAGTCTTTTAAGTTTGTTCCACCTAAGTAAGAAGCATGTGCTTATCACATGCAACAAGATTCCGTTAAACATAGCAGCAAAAGTAATACCGAGGTGCAAAGTGTGATAAGTGTAATAGTTTAGGATGCAAAGTGTAATATGGTGTATAGTTTAGGGTGGTAAAGTGTAATTTCCCCTAATAAATTATAACACTAATAGTAAAAAAAAAAAAACATGAAAATATTCAATACTAACGTTGGAAGTTTTAAAACCATAGCCATAAGTGTCAACTTATAATAGATTATAACACTAACAGAAAAAAAAAAATGAAAATATTCAATACTAACTTTAGAAGTTTTAAAAACATAGCTATAAGTGTCAATTTACATGATTTTTTTATATCTTGAGTTCCATACCCTTACATTTTTCAATTTACGTTGGAAGTTTATATGAAGTAAGTGAAAATCCGAATGTAGGGAGTTAAATGTCGATTGTCTTGAAGAGTATAATCAATATATTCAAAATAATAATAAGGGGTAATTACAATAAACCCACTTATGGTTTGGCCCAAAATCACTTTAGCTACCCATGATTTGAAAAGTGTCACTTTATCTACCTGAGATAAGTACAGTTTGTGTCCTGTAATCCACCTCTGTTAAAAACAGGGGTAAATAAGTATTTTCGCTTCTTTTTTATGTCTCTCTCCTCCCAAAACTATTAAAAAAAAAAGAAGAAGAAGAAGAAGAGAAAATGAGATCAAAAGATGCTATTTGTGTCTCAGGAACTCCAATAAATCACAAAATATAACACACTCAAAAGAAAATAACACAAAAGGAAAATTTTACTTAACCCATTAACTTATTTTCTTCTCTATACATTAATTTATTCCTTATGCTCTTTCTGCCCCTCTCTCTCTCTCTCTCTCTCTCTCTCTATTATGTCCATCTCTCTCTCATCTCTCTCACTCCAATTCAGATAGACGATAGCTTTGGGTCGTGGTTGAGGAGCACGAGTTGGTCGTGTTGGTTGGGTATGGGTTTTGAGGAGGAGTACGGTGTTGGATTGGGTCTAGGTTTTAAGGAAGAGCATGACGTTAGGTTGGATCTGGGTTTTGAATTATGTTTTCTTCTTCTTTTTTACTTCCATTTCTTTCTTTTAGTTTTTCATTTTCTTTTCAACTTTACTGCGGATGGGTTGCATCTTGTGCAAAATTATTTTTGTTTTTGTTTAAATTCTTTCTCCATTGCTGAATATTTAAATGGGTACCTTTTTTTTTTTCTTTTTTTTTTCTCTCTCTCTCTCTTAAGTAGCTACGTTGATTTGCCATTGCTAGGACAAGTAGATTTCATCAATGGAGGGCTTCCATGTCAGGTTTGTGCAAATTTGGCCTCTTTCCCACTTACTGTTCATGAATAATTTGTCTTGGAGATGTGGGAGGAAATTTAACCCACAAAAATACCCTCAAAGCATAGGATCACCAACGTCTTTTTAGATGACATTTTCAATGAAAATATCATGGGGCTGCTATTAATGACCTAAGATGGACTTTTCTAAGGGAACATATAATTGAAATCAGTTGCTACATTCATCAAAAAAAAAAAAAAATCATAAAAAAAGAAAAAGAAATCAGTTGCTACTTTTTGGCACTATCACTTGTCGTCGACATCAAGGTATCAGAATCAGCCATAGGAAGTGAAGATGATAAGATCTCTTATTCATTTTGAGCTTTATCTATTTTTGTGTATCTATGAAGAAGAAGATGAGTGTTCTCTTTGTTACTGTCCTTTTGTTTTTGTGGAGGTTGATTTGGGTTTGATTTTTCCTGGGGTGTGTTTTTCGTGTTCAAGATTTCAATGAATGGAGAGAGACCAATACCAATATTTTGATCTTGTTTCTCAAGTTTTTTTTTTTTTTTTGTTGTTGTCCTTTTTTGGTTTTGGGAGGAGAGATACTTAAAAGGGGAGTAGAAATACACATTCACCCCCTTTTTTAATTGAGGTGGGTTACGGAAAACAAACAGAGCTTACCTCAGGTGGGTAAAGTGACATTTTTCAAACCGCGGGTAGGCAAAGTAATTTTGGGTTAAACCACAAGTCAATTTACTGTAATTACTCCTAATAATGATAATAATAATAAAAGACAAAGTAAACTAATTTAATTGTTAGACTGTAGCAACATACTACATTTTGAAAACCAAAAGAATATAGAGGTCGTTTGGTAATGTTGTTCTAGTAATGTTGTTTATATTTTTTGGAAATACGTGTGGATGAAAAAGTATGTGGAAATACGTGTAATATTGTTCAAATACTGAAAACTGTTGCTCAAAACACCCTACCAAACAGCCCCACTATCAAGTATCAAGATCTAAACTTCTAATATTTTCTTCTCATTTATCCTAGTAACCAATCATAGATAAAATTAAATAAAATAATTTAAGAGAAACATCTAACATGCATCAATTCCAACGCTTTCTCATCTAATTTGACGCTAGATTTCTAAACTTTGATTAGGGTTGTCCATCTTGAAACTCGTCACCAACCGTGAGAAATACTAGTCATCAACTGCCAAGGATTGATTTTTCCAGCAGTAAGATCAATTGAGACTACCTAAATGTTGGTGGCGTCAATGCATGGTGGTAACTCTTCAAAATCCAATGAAGACTTGTTGAATCTAAATGCTATCTCCCTAGATCTAGTGGGATCTCAAATGATTAGTGAAAAATAGCAGCATTAAAGAGGGTTACGACATCTTATTTCACTAGATTTGTGAAAACAATGACATCAATAGAGGAAAACGACAACTTTGAAGGGGAGAACAGTGGCTTGATGGCATTTTCGATCAGAGTCAAGTTACAGAAGACTAGAATTGCCACTCGATCTAATGTGATCGAATTTTAGAATTGGGGACTTGCTGTCGACTAATTTACTAATTGGATCAATCGGTTGTTGATTCGATTTGGATCAATCGGTTGTTGATTCGATTCACCTTGGGTCGAATGTTTTAGTTGGGTTTGATTCTTGGATGGTTAGCCTTAACCTAGATTGTCCAAAATCAAGTTAACCCAAATACCCTACAATAAAGCCAAATCCAACACAAAATATGCAAATCCAAACCCAAATACATAAATCAATACCAATCTAACCTAAATACTAAAAAACTAATCTAATTTAACGCCCTTAAAAAAAAAAAAAAATCTTTACTAGTAGTGATTTTGACTAAATAACGGTAGCTGGAAGTTGGATGATGAGGGCAAGCCAGTTTGTCGTTGGTAATGGCCCTCAAATTTGTCCTTGCGCCTTACAAATGCTAACCACACACACACACACACACACACACACACACACACACACACACACACACACTCTCTCTCTCTCTCTCTCTCTCTCTCTCTCTCTCTCTCTCTCTCTCTCTCTCTCTCTCTCTCAACCAACTATACTTATTGAAGTTGCTTTTATAGTAGGAGTATTAATTTTATCTATTTGTTTGTTTTGTTTTGGTTGGAAGATATAGATGTTGTTTTAGAGGCTGTCTTTGGGACTAAAAAATTACATTAGTTCAGGATAGTACCTTTACGACACTTGAAATAATTTTAACATGTTAGATATGATGGTTGTCGAGAGAAATATAGAATTCACTTTCTCTTCACTTTTACTTTATATATATATATATATATATATATATATATATATATATATATATATATATATATATATATATATATATATAAGTAGATATTGATATTGATGATTAAAACACATAAAGTATTATGTTTTACAAGTTTCAGCTATGGATTTTGATCTTTAAAATAGTTATAAAAGACTACTAAAGTCTCTGATGGTTGTATAAGAGATCTGAGGTTTAAACCCCGCCTACACCAAAAATTAATTGGTGTCTTGGTTTGATGATAAAAAGCTATCATAAAAAATAAACGCCATATATTGAAACTCTCTCAAAAAACCCAAATCGGATGATAACTTAATTTAGGAGCCAGGCCATTGAATTGGGGGTTCAACAATATTACTAAATAAAAATTAAATAAATATATTATTAAAAAAAAGTTTTGAGAAGTGACTAGCAAGGCTCGATCGGCTATATTAACAACCCGATTTAGTGTCCAGACTCTCAATTTCTATTTGACAAAAATTATTTTTATCAATTTATTTTACTATAATATTTTTTGATATTATTTATAAATCATACTATAAAAAATTTTAACAAAAAATTGTCAGTTTCATCAAAATAACTAAATAAGCGGATCCAAACGAAACCTCGGTCCAGTCCACTGCCAAATCGCTCAGCTAGTCTATTCAGCCACTCCTATTCTTTCCTTTCTCCATTTCAAATCCCTCCATTTCCATTTCCATTTCCCATGCCAACTCTCCAATGAATCCACCCCAAATGAAAAACCTCACTCTACTTCTCCTCCTCCTCCCTTTCCTCTTCTCTCTTCACCTCACCTCAGTCCTCTCATGGAAAAAAGACGAGTTCCGTAACTGCAACCAAACCCCTTTCTGCAAACGCGCCCGCTCCCGCAAACCCGCCCCCTCCTCCCTCATCGCCACCGACGTCTCCATCTCCGACGGTGACCTCGTCGCCAAGATCACTAACCGTCGCGACGATCAAATCAAGCCGTTGATTCTCTCCCTCTCCGCCTATCAAGACGGGATCCTACGGCTCAAAATCGACGAAGACCATTCTTCGATCCCACCTCCACCGAGGAAGCGCTTCGAAGTCCCGGACGTCGTCGTTCCCGAATTCACAAGCAAGAAACTCTGGCTCCAAAACCTTGATACCAAGACTCTAGACGGAGATTCATCTCCGTCCTCCATTGTTTACTTGAATGAGGAATACGACGCCGTTCTCCGCCACGAACCGTTCGAGATTTACGTCCGCGATAAATCCAGTGGCAAACGCATAATTTCCCTCAACTCCCATGGCTTGTTCGATTTCGAGCAGCTGAAGCACAAAAAACCGAAAAGCGATCAAGAAGAAGAAAAGCACGATCATGACCAATACCAAGACGACGATCAAGACAAAGACCAAGTCAAGGAAGAGAAAGACGAAGATGAGGACTGGGCTGAGAGTTTTCGAGGTCACACCGACTCGCGGCCGTACGGTCCACAGTCGATCAGCTTCGACGTGTCCTTTTACGGCGCCGATTTCGTCTACGGCATACCCGAACACGCTACCAGCTTCGCTCTCAAGCCGACCCGAGGCCCCGGGCTCGAAGACCACTCCGAACCCTACCGTCTCTTCAATCTCGACGTGTTCGAATACGTACACGAGGCTCCTTTCGGCCTCTACGGCTCGATTCCCTTCATGATCTCGCACGGCAAGTCTCACGGAACTTCTGGATTCTTCTGGCTGAACGCGGCGGAGATGCAGATCGATGTGTTGACTGCCGGTTGGGACGCGGATTCCGGGATCTCATTGCCGTCGGATAGGTCTAGAATCGACACATTGTGGATGAGCGAGGCCGGGATTGTGGACGCGTTCTTCTTCGTCGGTCCAAAGCCTAAAGACGTGGTTAGACAGTACACTAGTGTGACTGGCACACCTGCGATGCCTCAATTGTTCGCCACGGCTTATCACCAATGTAGGTGGAATTATAGGGATGAGGAGGATGTGGAGAATGTGGACGCCAAATTCGATGAAAACAACATTCCTTATGATGTTTTGTGGCTTGATATCGAGCATACGGATGGGAAGAGGTATTTTACTTGGGATAGAGTGATGTTCCCACACCCGGAAGAGATGCAAAACAAGCTGGCCGCGAAGGGAAGGCATATGGTTACCATTGTGGATCCTCATACTAAGAGAGACGAAGGGTATTTTTTGCACAAGGAGGCGACTCGAAAGGGGTACTATGTGAAGGATGCAAATGGGAATGATTTCGATGGGTGGTGCTGGCCTGGTTCCTCGTCTTACCCTGATACTTTGAACCCGGAGATTAGGTCGTGGTGGGCTGACAGATTCTCTTATGAAAATTATGTTGGATCCACGCCTTCGCTGTATATTTGGAATGACATGAATGAGCCTTCTGTGTTTAATGGTCCTGAGGTTTGTCACTCAACTCACATGCTTTTACTTTTGTTTGTTGAGGTTTTACATTTTTAATTGGTTATTTACTTTTATCATTAATTTATGCTTACTGTTATTCGATAATGGAAATGAATTGCTTGAGATTGAATGAGTTCGTAGTCTCCATCAATGAAATGCTTAATAATGAATATACGATGGTTGTCGTATGACAATGTATGCGACTGATCATACCGTTCGTGGGCTTGCTAGAATGCTTAAAATTTAAATTAGTTATGTAACTATATCCTTTTATGATATGTTTTTGTGCTTTGGTAGATGGAATTTGGTTCCTTACTACATCTCATTGTTCCCTCCTGTTATTTCTTATGAAGCACCGATAAGAACACGATACAATTACAGGTACAACAAATTCATCAGGTCTTGAAGGCAAGGGGATATGTCAGTTAATTGGTTTTTACAATATTACACTATTTTTAGTTTGAAAAACAAATGATGAAGAACAAACACCAAGAGGCATAGATTATGTCTAAATAGTAAAACTAAGTTAGGAGATATAAGTAACTAAGTTGGAAGTGTGTTTGAGAACCTTAGGATATAAAATACTACTAAGTTGTTTACCCATGTGTTGTATGTGGCATGTGATATGTGAGAACATCATCCTTTGATGGGTCCCATAGACCTCACCATGCAACTTAGTAATGTGTGACCATTAGATGTAGCACTTCTATAGGATTAAAGGAAATGCTTATAATGAACAATTGCATGCTTCAACTTAGGATTTATTGTTTTCTATTTTGCAAGTAATGAACCATTGGTACATGTGCGTTTGCAATTTTTCAAGGTGATGTTCTGGTTCTGAAAAGTGTTTACTCGATTGATATTTGTGGCCATTTGAAGACTATGGAAAGAAGAACCCTCAAATTCAGATCAATGCTTTTTAGTTTTGATTCTCTCTCTCTCTCTAATAAGTTTGTTTGTTTTATAGTAGAGATTAAAGAAAATATGGGATGTTCATTATTGGTTCTTAGGTATAGTGACAAGATGGTTGTTTGGAGCTTGAAGGACAAGTATTAGCAGAATATAAAATTAAGATTTGCTATAGTATATTAAAATATTACCATAACCTTATCTTGTTTATGATATTCTCTTGTTTAAAAGAGTTGAATACAGAATCTTTCGAGATTGTCACTCATTAAACATATCAGACCTATTCTATGTCTTTTTACATTGTCCTTATTAACACAAATTTACATTTAGGAGGAAATGACCGTATGACTGAGCGAGAGATTGAAGTTCTCAACTTGTACTGGTGTTAGCATTGAATAATCTAAACAAATATATAGGTCAATAGGAGACATTTGATAAATGGTGACTGATTCAGAGAAGATTATATGACCTTGTATTCTGATAAGAAATATTTTTAAGAATATATCTCACATGATTGTTATTACTAGTCAATGACACTGTATGTAAAGTAGAATGGCTTAAGATAACTCTGCTAGAGCTTACTTACCGAAATAAAAATTTCTGAAGGTAATGCGTTAACAATTTATTATGATCAGTTGACAATGCCAAGAGATGCTTTACATTATGGAGGTGTGGAGCACAGGGAATTACATAATGTCTATGGGTACTACTTCCACATGGCAACAGCTGATGGGCTTCAAAAACGTGGAAATGGAAAGGATAGGCCTTTTGTTTTGTCAAGAGCTATATTTGCTGGAAGTCAAAGGTATGGAGCAATTTGGACGGGAGATAACACAGCGGAATGGGAGCATCTCAGGGTTTCAGTCCCAATGATTTTGTCACTTGGTCTTACTGGAATTTCGTTCTCTGGTAAGTGTTGTTGATTTGTGTAAAAAGAAAAAACCTGCTTATTTTCACTTATGGGAACAAAGGTCGAGGTCATGGACAAGACTTTACTGTGTGCGAGTCTTTTTACTTGCCAAAAAAAAAAAAAAAAAAGGAACCCAACTTTTTTCTCCGTACAATTGGTCATAGTTGATTTTCTTTTCTGCAGGTGCGGATGTTGGTGGGTTTTTTGGTAATCCAGAGCCTGAGTTATTAGTTCGCTGGTATCAAGTTGGTGCTTTCTATCCTTTCTTTAGAGCCCATGCCCATCATGACACGAAAAGACGTGAACCATGGTTATTTGGGTAGGTCACCCTCTTCTTTTGAAGTAAACTACCCCCCCCCCCCCTTCCCTCTCTCTCTCTCCCTCTCCCTCTCGTCTAGCATACTATTGAACTAACTTAAAATTTGCAATCAAAATGATATTAGTTGTAGATATATTTTGTTGGTAAATGGTGAGAATCGGAAGTAAGACTCCACGCCGCCCGGTATGCACCTTTTGTAATGTGCCATGACGGTTGTCTTGTATTATATATTTCATTTCATGAAGTTTCTGACTTAATAAAAATCTCTTTAGTTCAATGAGATAACATGCTTTAATTATCTGGGAGAACATAAATTTAAAAAATATAAATATGAAGACTGCAGGGATAAGGTTTTCAGTTAATTTGTTATCTTAAAATGTTTGATACCAAAATTAATAATCTTCATGGACTCTTGGGACTATTACATGGGCTAAAATTGAGCTGAGCAGACTTGGCATTTTTTATTACTGTCTCTACTACCCTTTGTGCAAGTGTTTGAACCAAATAGAACTCATTGAAAGATATTCAAAAACCTGATTTTAAATGTCTGTGGTTGTGCATGCAACAAATATCTCAATATGCGCATCTGTTTGATACCACTTTCAGTCATATTCTCACCTTGAATGCTTTGGTTTCAATACCAGCTAGCCTAGTGTTGTGATCTGTTATTGATAATTTAAATCCATGGACTTTTACATA
Source organism: Quercus wislizeni (assembly GCA_023055345.1). NCBI lineage: Eukaryota > Viridiplantae > Streptophyta > Magnoliopsida > Fagales > Fagaceae > Quercus > Quercus wislizeni. The sequence continues at coordinate 33,985,878 of JALGQJ010000003.1, forward strand.
ACTGCAGAGAGCGAAATACAGAACTTATTAGAGATGCCATACATGTCCGTTACATGTTGCTGCCATATTTCTACACATTATTCAGAGAGGCAAACACCAGTGGTGTTCCTGTTGTGCGACCATTGTGGATGGAATTCCCTTCTGAGGAAGCTACTTTCAACAATGATGAGGCTTTCATGGTTGGAAACAGTATTCTGGTGCAAGGGATTTATACCGAGGTACAGCTGTGAGCCTATTATATTATTGCTATTAGAAAATTATCCTCTGGTTTGAATCACTAGTCTTTTGGCAGGAAATAGTATTTTAATATAAAAGTATAATTTGAAATGTAACCTGAGAATATAACACATTTTAAACTTGCATATTTAAAATGAAAGTTGTAGTAAAATCTCATTTCCAAGATGCAATTTCATGCTGAGGCGTCACAAGTGAATTTCCTATTCCAATAGGTTTGTATCAAGGATCGGCTTTAAGTCCGTCTCCTGTAGCATTGGTTATGGATGAACTTACTAGATCAATTTAAGATGAAGCCTCTTGTTGTATCTTGTATGCTTTTTGCAAAAAATATAGTTTAGTGGATGAACTAGACTTGAAGTTAACACCAAATTGAAATTTGGAGGGATGCTTTAGAATCTAAAGGTTTTAGGTTGAGTGATTGCTATAAGACTAGCTCCTATTAAGTTAAATAGTAAGTTTTATAAGATTGCTATAAGACTAGCTAAGCTATATGGTACCAAATGTTGGGATATTAGAAGCAACATGTTAATGAAATATAAGCGCAACTGAAATGAGAATATGAGGAAAGATACAATACGAAGTACAGAAATTCATTTAAAGATAGGGATTACTCTTGTTGATGAAAGGATGAGAGAGAGTCGCTTGAGATGGTTTGGTCATGTGTAAAGTAGAGCAATTAGTGCACCAGTGAGAAAGTGATATGATTCAAGTCGAGGGAACAAAAAGAGGTAGAGAGGAAGACTTAAAATAAAACTAGTAAGGTTGTAAAAAGAACACGTTAACTAAGGTGGTAGCAATGAGTATGGTTTTGGCGAGGATATAATGGTAGAGCTGTAGAGGAGAATACATGCTAACCCTAATTAGTCTATGAGGATTCATAATTGAAGTTTTGGGACTAAGGCATCATTGTTGTTGTTGCTGCTGTTGTTGTAGCTGGAAACCTACCAAATGTGCACCAGACAACTAAGCATTAACTGGCGTTTTCAAAATGCGAGTTCAAGTTTGTTGCTATAGGTGGACTTTGCCTACCAAATGTGCACCAGACACTGCATTAACTGCCATTTTCAAAATGCAGACTTTACTTACCATATGTGCACCAGACACTAAGCAGTAACTGGCATTTTCAAAATGCAATTTCACTTGAACTCGCATTTTGAAGATGCAAGTTCAAAAAGTACCATATTCTTACTTTTGTTCTAGCATTCCGGTATTTTGCATTTTTATATTAAGAATACTATTTCCTGCCAAATTACTCGTCTCCTTTCTTCTCATTTTGTTTTATCACAAACTAATTTATTGGTATCTTCTTAGCGTGCTAAACATGCATCAGTGTATTTACCTGGGAAACAATCGTGGTATGACCTGAGAACTGGAACTACTTATAAGGGAAGCATGACCTACAAGCTGGATATCTCAGAAGAAAGTATCCCTGCCTTCCAAAGGGCAGGAACAATCATACCAAGAAAAGACCGGTTTCGGCGAAGCTCCACGCAGATGGTGAACGATCCTTACACTCTGGTATGTATTTAATGCTGATCTGACCTCCATAGATTCATGATATAGCAATCATACCCTCATGAACATGTCTAAATCACCAATGTCCATATGTTTTGACCTTGCTGCTTAGCTCCTTCAACTTAGTTACAAGTGTTGGCATTAGATTGAAAAATTATTATCTTTTTGGTTCCTAAGGTATCTTTTGGGTAATTAAGGAAACTTTACTGTTCATTCAAAACCTAATTGAAATTCAGCAGGCTATTTTGAAAATTGGAAAATAACTATGTTATCTGGCATATGACTGATTTATATTTTCCATTCATATCTAAGAAATAAGTATATAGACACCATGCCAATGACCTTCAAGTCAAATGGCATTTCCTGTTATTTCTAATGGAGACGTCCATACTTCGAATAACTAAGAAAAAGGTCCATATTCTAATTTCCCCACTTAAAATGTCCATAGTCCATACTTAGCTTTACAATCTTTTCCTTTTTCTTCTCTTCCTATTTTGATTGATCATTGTTTTTTGGGATCTTAATTGTATTGCACCCATAGTATATTTCCTATGTACATGGGTCTGTTATTTTGATTGCAATAAAATTTTTATTACTTATCCAAAAAAAAAAAGTATAAAAGAAGAAAAGAAAAGAAATAATAAGTACATAGATGTCAGATGTGGGTGTATGTCTTAGCTTTTGGTTTGTTTACCACATGCTAAGAGTTAGGATACATGTTTAGCGATAGTAGGGTACATTATTTACTGAGTTAAAGAAGAAGAAAGTAGTTGTCTTTGCTTTCCACTTTACAAAACATATAATTGCAAAACAAAATGAGATTTTAAGGAATGATTTTATATATATATATATATATATATATGATAAAACTTAGGTACAGTACCTTAGGTACTATTCCTTACGTTCCTCTCTTAAGATTCAGTTATATGGCTACTTAATTAAAAAATATACTTCCATCCCATGAGAAAAAATCCACATGGCAGAATCTTAAGAGTGGAATCTAAGGAATAGCACTTAAGGACTATATCTAAGTCTTGCCCATATATATACTTATATAGATAGATAGTGGGGAAGGGGGAAATTAAGGTTCAAATCACTCAAACACCACAAAGGGTGTCATTACCACTGGGCTGTTACTTGAATCCATGAATTTAAGGAATGATGTTCAATAGGCACATGGGAGAAATCAGGTTTTGTCTATATCAAGTGATTCCTTTAATTAGGTGGCTACTTTGATATTTGACGTGTTCAATTTAGCAAAAATTGTGTGCAAAATGAGATGTAGCCATAAAGTGGGGGAGACATATTGTAACAACACCTATGCCTTGTCATTTCAGCCATTTAAATGAAATATGAAAAGCGTGGTTACCAATTTAATTCACTGACAAGGCTAGCAGTGTTGAATGTTTTGAGGATAAATGTGATAATTTGCCAAAGAGGTCCTAAACAATATTCAGAATGCTAGTTTACCTGTCATATTTAACATAAAACCAAGAAAATTTCGAGGCTGTCTTATGATTAATGTTTTTTAGACAAACTTGTTATTGTTAATTCACTTCTTCGAATATTGTGACTGTGATGCCCAATATTGATTGGATCTTGAATTAAATTAGTTGATTGTGTTTTGTATAGTGTGTGGTCTATCTGGGCTATATATACAACTATAAGAAGCTTCAATTGTGATTATACTTGTCTTTTTGGGATATAGCATAGATGTGACTAGCACTTTTTTGTGAGTCGTTATAGTGACAATTGAAAATTGTGGTTTATATTATGGATCAACATAATGAAGACCTATTAGATTCTACAACTACTCCTTTCTATCTCTTTGCACATTTGTTTGATTATTATGTTACTTACTATAGAAAAATGTTTAGAAATCTGGGAGAGAGATTGAATAAAATGTGCATTGCTCTTTAGTTCCTCTCTTAAAATGCATTGCAACGATTATTTATCATGCAATAGCAACACTTAGCTTGATTCAGAATAATGATGTTGAAGTTGGGGCTTGGAAGAGCACTTCTCTTTTCTGCATGAGTTCTGCTAGCTACAATGTTATTACTAACTTGTTTTGTCATAAACTGCTAACTTTATTAATAGCATAAGCCATAAGCAACTGATTGCTGAATTCTCTTATGTCTACTTTAGGTGATAGCTCTTAATAGTTCCCAAGCAGCTGAGGGTGAACTCTATGTTGATGATGGCAAAAGCTTTGATTTTAAGCACGGGGCCTACATTCATCGTCGCTTTGTGTTTGCAGATGGCAAACTGACATCTGTAAACCTGGCACCCACTTCCCCAGGTAATTCCCGATTTTCAACATCATCTGTTGTTGAGAGGATTATCCTGCTAGGAAATGCTTCTAGACCAAAGAGCGCTCATATTGAGTCAACAAATCTAAATGTTGACATTGAACTGGGGCCACTTTGGCTTCAACGGGGACGTGGCTCAGCTGTTGTAACTATCCGCAAGCCAGGTGTCCAGATTGCAGATGACTGGACCTTAAAATTTTTGTAAGAACCTTTGAATCTGATAGTAGGATGTCGTTGCCAGCTGTGAAGTTAGATTTATTTCCACCATTTTGACTTTTTGAGTGAACATGGAGAAATCTAAAACTCAAAATTATGTTTGAAGGTGAAATGTTAGTTACATGATACACATTAACAGAAGGTTTTAGGGCCTTATCTCTTCTTTGATTGTTGCTATTCTGTGGGAGCATTTTGAAAAAATAAAAAGAAATGGAAAAAGGAACAGAGCCTCGTTGGATCAGATGGTAAAAGACAAGATGCCATGTTAGAGCCTCTCCAAGAGGATCTCTAAATTCTCACCCAAATTTTAAGAAAAAAACCACTTTTTATATGTTTACCTAATCACTTTTCAAAATACAATCCTAACAAACTCTCTTTCCTTTTTCTGTTTTATTTAAATAAACTCTCTTTTCTTATTTTAACCCTTTTCATCGGACTTCTTTTTTCTCCTCCATCTTCTTCATTTGCATCATGAACGCACTACACTAATAAATTTTGCTCCACCGACAGCCTACCAACATTCATCTGGCCATCGTGACCAGTGATAAGAGAGAGCCACAATGGCTCTCTTGGTCTGGAGAGTTAGTGCAGTAATTAGTACATATAGATTTCAAACAGTAAAAGCTAATTTGATGGAGCACTAGTTTTGGGCTTGGTTTTGTGTTGTTTGTTGGAGACTTGGAGATGCTACTATTTCTAATTTTGCAAAGCAGAAAAAGTGGGTAATCGGTTAATTTTTCTTCCCTTTGAAACTCTTGGACTCGAGGGATTTTACCAATAAGCCTTTGGACATTTTTATTTTTATTTCTATTTATTACTCATATCATGGTCTATTGTGATTGATATTAATTAAAGTGGCGTAAATAGGGGAAAATTTGAGAGGAAAGAGATTTTACTCCAATCATAATTAGTCAAGTCAACAATTATGTCCACATTACTTGGAATATATATTTTTGTGGAGGATCTGCTTGGAATTTTCGCAAAAAAATGCACTGAAATCATGACTTGAAGTCTCAACTTGTTTCATGTAAGCTGAGCATTCTTGTGAGCAATTTACACGCACTATTTAGAGTAGTGTTTATTACATACATTAATTTACACACTCTTACACACACAAGAAAAAATAAAATAAAATAAAAATTGTGACTTCCCGTGATGTCTTTTGCTTTTAGATGAACGCATCTTCTCATTGGCAATTCATTCAGAGTTTTGCAAAATACAATGAGAAACGGAAATGGTCTAGCCATTAATGAATTCTGCTTGAGCTAAAACGGCAATAAGATTTGCCTTTTGAAAGACAGAATTTGAGGCACTGAAAACTCTGCAAAGTCTTCGAGAAACTAGTGGTTGCTGTTGTTCTAGCCTTTTTTAATATTCAAGAGTACCACATTAGTATGCTCGTAGGTAAAGACATGAAAATTTTGGAAAGACAAATTGAGCAGTGCCAGTGAGTGAGACAGTGAGCACTATGTGCGTTTAACAGTGATTGCAGTTCCATGAAGGAAGGGGCGACTGGCGAGGGGGCTCAGCGAACTGCTTCCCAAGTTGCATTGCATGGGGAGAAGTACTTCCACTTTCACTGGCTTCTGTTTCTACACTGCCACTTCTACCTATGATTCCATTGAAGGTGGATCCTATTCTTCTTCCACTTTTTAAGTACACCATTCAGGAAAGGTGGGTTATAAATGTTCCATTGAAAGTCAACTTACTCTTTTTAAATAGAGGCAAGACAACTTATTGTATTTTGTAATGTAATTAAAAGAATTTTTTTGGTTGATATATAAACTCAAACAATGATGAAGTCAATTTGCCAAACAAATGATTTATTCCATAAAAAGAAAAGTTTTGCCAAACAATAACAATTTAAAGTTTAAACGAATTACTTATCAAAACACATAATTATATTTAAATTAGAATTCTCTAAACAATTAAAAATTCAATGAGTACTCTAGCTCCTAAATTCAATGCACTGTGTTGTCACATTAGACATTAAGACCCTCATCTACTCCTCTCCATATATATATATATATATATATATATATATATATTTTTTTTTTGAGAATGCTCTCCATAATTACTTAAGAGTGCATATGTGACTAGCATTCCCTCGAGTTGTGACAAACTCACATTTCTTAAAGGATGAGGGGATCTAAGGACAATTCCAATACTACTAAATCACCTTACATGTCAATTATAGACACTTTATTTTGTTTTGATCTATATCTAAATTTCCAAGTGTTGATGATAATAAGCCTCAATTTTTATCAAAATGATTAACATTGTGCATTAAGCCCAACGGTTATTCCTCTAGGGTCAAACCCCATTTAAAGCTCATTTAGTTACTTCTTGAAAAGTACGCTACTTTCAAACAAGCATATGAGGATTGGAAGTAGCGTACACCACATAGCATTAAGAACCCTCAAATCACTCATTCCATATAGTGGTTGATTGTAGTTATCTAGCTTGACCAAAACATTCACCAACCCCACTTTCTCCCTCTTAGCCTATAAATAAGATCATTCACCCCCATTTCAAACCATCTATTCACTATTTGCACACTCCATACTGAAACTCTCTTGGTTTTACTATAGGCCTAGTTTCTCTCTTTACCAAAGTTATAGGACATAATCTCTTAAAAGTTGGACTAGTTGTCAAATTGTCTTTCATTCAAAAGCTCGTCTCTCACTCACATAATCCCAAATATCACCACCATTTCCACCTTTCCTATCTCCCCTCGTTCTTAGTTCCCGTGAAGTTAATAAATATTTCTTCGGAACCTTGTTTGGTTTTCACCATTTCTATTCAATTAAACATGTACACAAGGTTGCAATAGATATTAGATTGACGGACATGTCAAAAGATCACTTCAAGTGTAGATGGAAGGAGGTATGTATCTTTTCAATGATCCATACTTTTCGACTTAAATTTACGTTTTCCTTGCGTTCACATGTTTTGGATTATGTATTTTGGTGATAACATGGACACTATATACTTGATTTTTCAAGTTTTATTTGATTTCGCAAACTTAGAACTCTTTGCCCAAAGCAACGTACGCCCAATATTGTTCTTGCATGTGCTTGTGTTCTTCATGCCTCCAAGTTACTATTTGAAGTCTCGTAGCGTCCGTCGCCATTGGACAACAACCTTAGGTTCATTTTAATTTCTTGTATTTGTTTGTATGGTTTCTTCTTTTTAATTCTCAATATCTTTCGAATTTTAATTAATTTAAATGTCATAAAAAAAACTATAATAAAAGGTGTTTTATTTTAAATAATGTAGCTTTCCTTCTTTAGAATGGAGTAATTAAGAATAAATAAAGTCAGAAAAATCACCAAAAATTAATTCTTTAAAATCATAATGGGAAAAAGAAATATATAATAGCAGAAGAAAATGAACATAGAAGCAGCCATAGTTGTTCAAGTGATAGAAAAACTCACTACAAGATAATGAATATAGAAAGGAGTTCTTCAAATCTATAACCTTCATACACTTCATATATCCTTTTTATGGAGAACACAAGCTATTTATAGGCTAGACTAGGGATCCCTTCAACTTTTTTTTTTTTTTTTCTTCTCTTTAACACTCCTTCCATCAAGGAGTTCAATCAAGAGTAACTTTAGGATCTGTATGGTTGGGGAAGTGAAAAAGTAGGAAGATAGAAAATGATGAAATGATGGAAAAGTGGGAGGATAGGAAAATTTTTAATTTCCCTAATTTTTGTTTGGTTGAGAGTGGAAAAGTAGAAGGATAAAAAAAGTGAGTTTGTTTAAATTTACGCATATACCTTTGTTAAAAAATGATGCCCGATTAAAATAAAAAAAGACATAAACAACCAATAAAAAAAAAATCACCTAAATTTATTAAAAAATAAAAATCATGTCTAAAAAAAAAAAAACACATCTAAACAAAAAAAAAAAAAAAAAAAAAACACACAAAAGAAGGCAAAAGAAAAAAGAAAAGAAGAAGAATATCTGGACGTGTCCGAAGTCTGCCCAGTAAACAAAAGGGAAAAAAAAAAAAAAAAAAGGCCACGTCCAAGAGGAAAGAAAAAGAAAAAAGAAAAAGAAGAAGAAGAAGAAGAAAAGCAACATGGACAAGCCCATGTGCAGTTGCCTATGGGTATTTTTGTCCAAAAATGATGTCTAATTTTTTCCTTTAGTTTCCTCTTCATTTTGAGAAAAAACTTTTTGATGGGTCCAAAGAGAAAACACGTAGGTTCCACAATTTATTTTCCTTTCTCCTCACCCAACTAAACACACTCTAAAAAGTTTTCATTCCTATTTTCTTTCCAAAATTTTTCATCTACCCTATTTCACCTCCAAACAAACACATCAAAGTGTATTCACCATAGGAGTTACTTCAAGGTGTTATTCAATATATGAGAGTTATCTAAAAATGTTATTTGCCATAACTCCTAACTTTCACAAACAAAATATTCCTAAAGACGGTTTTTCATTTATCACTTAAATGTGGGCCATATTAACCTAATGGAAATAATCTTACAGCCAAATAAAAAAGAATTTAAATATGAATGGTCAATGTAGGAACAATCTTAAATGTAATATTGAAGATAAAATTTAGGCTAACATGTAAATTACATTCTTAAGTTTTACTGAAATTTAATTCAGGGCTTTAACTTTACTTTCATTCAATTGAATCCTCTAAGTTTCAAATTTATTAAATTTAGGAATTTCGTCTAGTTTCATTAAAAAATTGAAGTTAAGTATGCAATTAACTAATTAAAAAACATTATTTGAAAAAATAAAATAAAATTTCTCCATAAAATATATATATATATAATTAATAAAAATAATTTTTGAAAAAACAAACATAATTCCTTAATTTTATTAATACAAAATTTTAATGGAATTAGAAGGAATGCCTAAATTGAATAAATTTGAATTTAGAACACTCAATCAAATGAAAGTAAAGTTAGAGGTATAAAATGAATTTTAGTCAAATTTAAAAGGTATAATTTGTATTTTAACCTAAAACCTAAATAATTAATGAGAATTAGATCCCATGTCAACTATCATATAATTCAAATTCCGAATTTTGGAGGGAAAAATAAGGTCTTAAATCTTAATGACTAAATCAATAAAATATTTTTCCTAAAGACACAAAAGTTTGAATTTAAAATGATAGTTGACATCTTGAATAAGAATATAAATTGAATCATTTGATTAAAAAAATATTTGTTTTTTTAAAAGATTTAATCAATTAAGGCTTTTTTTTTTTTTTTTTTTTTGGAGAAACAAAATCAATTAAGGTTGAATGTGAAATTTGAATCTCAAGAGTCAAGTTGGAAAAGACAAAAGTATTAATGGTGAAGTTTTTTCTTAAGATTGGATCTTTAAATTCAAATCTTTAATTGATGTTTTTGATTAGGAAAGAAACTTAAGTGAAACATTAATGGCAAAGATATTTCTTCTTGAGAATTATTTAAGGTTCGTTTGGTTAGAAAGATAGAAAAGTGAGAGGATGAAAAAGTGGGAAGTTAAAAAAGATTTATAATTTTCCTTCATTTATGTTTGGTTGGAGAGATGGAAAACTTTTTTATTTGGTTGAAGAAAAAAGTGGAATGATAGAAAATAGAGTTTGTATAAATTTACTTTTATGCCCTTATTAGATAAAAAAAAATTCACATCATATTTTTTTTTTAAATTTGTATATAGATAGACGCTTCATTAAATATATATATATAAATAAGCACGCCCAAGTAGCCAAATAAGAAAAAAGAAATAGATAACCAACCAACCAAAACAACAACAAAAAAACGTTCTATCAAAAAAATTATATAAAAAAATAAAAACAAACGTGTACATAGTAGAAAAAACAAAGACAAATGTTTCTATCAAAAATAAAAATAAGAAGACAAAGACAAACGTGTACACGCTACACAATGGACTAAGAAGCTATCATCATGAACAAACACCATATGATAAAGTTCTCTAAAAAAAAAAAAAAAAATTGGGGAGATTGTATTTTGGTAGGCTAGGAGATAACTCTTAGACTCCACCAAAATCACTCCCATTTTTCATCTTCTACTAAACAACCACAAATATTATTTTCTCTCAACTTTTCTCTTACTCATTTTCCATTCACCCTCGTTTGGAAGGAGAGAATGGAATGGAATGGAAATGAATGAAAAAAATAATTTTAGAATATCATTCCCTTGTTTGGGAGTTTTAATCGAAGGAATGGAAAGTCCCTTCTCTTGTTTGGGAGTTTAAGTAGGAGGGAATGGAATGGGTATGAGGGAACACTCATTCCTCTCTATTCCCTTAAAATCTCAAATTTTCATTCCCTAAATTAGGAGGAATGGGAGGGAATAGAATTATATTTAATGATTTTTTTACTAAAACTCCCAAAATATCCCTATATATTCAACATTTTATTTTAAAATAAAGGTTTAATATTAATATTGTTATAAAATGATTCCATTCCATTCCATTCCACCATGTTACTCCCAAACAAGATTATTTATATTCCATTCATTTTCATTCATTTCCATTCTTTCATTTTAAAATATCCAATCAAGGTTACTTAATTCCATTCCATTCTTTTTCACTCATTTCCCTTACTTAAATATATTCCATTCCTTTCCATTCCATGGCAAGAAATGTAGGAGTTAATGAAGATATTCATATAACTTAAAAAAAAAAAACTAAAAATTTTAATTTGAAGGCAAAGCATTGAAAGTAAGAATTTGCGATTGATTCTCATATGTTTTTTTTTTTTTTTTTTTTTAAGATTCTCACATGCTTGATTGATGCTTACATGCTTAGTTACTCTCAGACGTTTTATTGAGTGTCACATAATTGGTTGACCATAACGTTAGATGGCCAGTCTCTGCATTTGCTTCTTCACTTATTGCTTTCTTTTATTGTGAGATTTCATTTCATAGTTTAGTATATTTAGATTAAGCTTGTAAATGCATGTTTAGTAGAACTTTTGTAGGAGTAATGTTACGTCCATAATAATGTTTTTACTACTTCTTACTAGCCCACCAGGCCACAACTAATATAATTATTTTATTCACCATAACAATTTGTCATTAAGGATTTGTTGTGAAGATATTGCAAAGATGTTGTAAATGTAGCACTACTCTTAAAAATTTATAGTAAATTTAGAGTAATGCTACGTGCATAACATTTATTCAGAAATTTTAAGTGGCAAGTTATTATTGGTTCTAATTTGAAACCACTATTAAAATTATTTTTTTTGCTTATCAATAACAGTTTGGCACTTTAAATTATTATGAAAAATGTTGTACACTACCGTATATCTTACTTCACTTACTATAATATCTTATTTCACTTGCTATAATCAAGCTGTTTTATTGTCAAAAGGGTAACATAATAAGTAGCAGCCAACATGTGATCTATTGGCGTGAGCATCTTAACTTGACTACCCCAAAAACCAGATTCTATATAATCACCGATGTATCAAAGTGGAACACATGTTCTAGCCAAAAAAATCCTAACAATGTTTTGATTGAACACTCAGAGGAAAATAAATTTTGCAATCCATATAACTTCAATATAATTATAAAAGAGAGACAGAGAGAGAAAAAAATTTATGAACTTAAACTTTTGTTTTTGATAATTCGAAAAGGGGAGACTTGTAGTAGTGGTCATTGCCGTCCACTTAAACTCTATCATGCATGGCATGAGACCACCCGTACAATAATAAGATTTGTCACTACTCAAACTCACAATTTCTAAACTCGCAGGGTACGATGAAATTGAAGCTATATTGACAACCTTGATCAATCAAATGATATAATTATTATGTTTGATGTGTGAACAAAGATCGAGAAGATCGAAAGTTTGAAGTTATTAAATGGAACCTGGGTCCAAACCTTAGCTGAATCCCATGTGGGCTGATGATATTTCCAACGCACCAGAACATTGTCATTCTCAATCATTCACTATTTTAGATTAGGAGAAAACTTAGGTACAGTACCTTATGTGCTATTCCTTAGGTTCTCCTCTTAAGATTCAGCCATGTGGTTACTTAACTTAAAAATACACTTCCATTTATGAGAAAAAATTCACATGACAGAATCTTAAAAGAGAAACCTAAGAAAGAGCATACAAGTACTATACCTAAGTCTAACTCTTCAAATTATATATATTATTAGAAATCATTAACACTTAGGTGCTAAGTGGGTGTGTGAGTTGGAACTTGGAATTTAGATGCAAAGTGGATGGCAGGATTGGGTAGATGAGAGTATATATGTAGAAAATAATGAGCCTCTATCAAGTTCCAATTCAAGATAATGTTTTCATGAGTTCTCATAAGTGACAGACAGCAAGAATAGAAGCATAAGGTATGCAAAGTGAGTAATCATTTTGTTTCTTAAAAAGTAGCCACTTTTTTCACCTAGGAACTTTCTGAATGTGATCAATTTGGTAATGCCAGGTATATTTCAACATGTGAACTATATCTTGAAGATTTAATTAACTATGTTGGAAGATCTTTTGGACACCTTTTGGTTAGATTTTTTTCCTTAATTAAATACTTTAAAGTAGCCACTTTTTTCACCTAGGAACTTTCTGAATGTGATCAATTTGGTAATGCGAGGTATATTTCAACATTTGAACTATATCTTGAAGATCTTAATTAACTATGTTGGAAGATCTTTTGGACACCTTTTGGTTAGATTTTTTCCTTAATTAAATACTTTCATCTTAATCTTAAAATCTAAGCAAGTAGTTATCCTGATAATATATTTCAAGAGCTTTAATGATTTGATGAAGAAAAACTTGTCATAAAGTTGGCCCAAGTGTAATCTTATAAATTGGCATCTTGCAATATCAAGTGGCATAAAAAATGAACTTTAGTAGCAAGTAGAACCATTATGTGGCTGCCACATTAATTACTAAAGAATCACAAAACAGCTTCTATATATATTTTTTTGATGGGATTGGACATGTTATATTGATATAGTATATAGCATTATATTGCATGCAGAAAGCTTCAAAATATAGCCAACCCTTTACTTTCTTTAATTTTAATTTTGCCCTTTTTTTCATTATTTTATTTCTTTCAGCACATTTTTGGGTGAGAGTTTTGTGCATGTTTGACCAATTGAGATGCTTAAAAGAACTTGACAGTGAAAGAGCATTAAAGCATTTCTTTTTCAATTTTAAATTAGTAAAGAGAAAATAGGTTCCTGATAGGACATAATGACAAGGGTTTAGTCGCCGTGTACTCAAATTCTTAGTAATGGGCTGCATATCCCGCATTTTTTATTGGAATGATAGACATGTAATCTGGCTTTCATATATGCCAATTGCCACAAGATAACACATTTATGCTTTGATTAGTGATGACCATGATTATCATTTCTGCAGTAATCCACTCTTCAATGACAATTTTAGGGAGGTGCTGGATAAGTTTAAATAATTTGTTGTGAATGCTAAAAGTTAATCCATTAAAGAGTGTTTTTGGCAGTAACATAAGAAATCAAGAATTAATTAATCGTGAGTATTATTCTTTCTGAATAAGGCATATGGTTCTGGTTACACGTATGCCTTGGTGTTCCTTGCTTTGATTTCTGGAAAGCTGTATTATAAGCCTTGCTTGACAGAGTTGTGAAGAAAACTGAACCTTGGAGTTCTAGAAAAATGTCATTTCGCTGGAAAGGTTCAATTTACTCAGGCATTGTTATATGACCCAATGGGTTTATTCTATATTGGACTAGCAAGTAGCAATCTAGCATGTACATATATACTTCCTCAAATAAGAACCAATTTAATGCTTTCCATGGTCTGGTTCAGCAAATAAAACCTTTGAAGCTTTGTTTATTTATTTATTTTAAGCCTTAAAAAGCCTAAGTTAGTTGGGTATCTATTCGTAGAAAGAAAAAGTAAGGGCTTGAATTGGAAATTCATTAAAGTCATTGCCCACCTTAAGGCTTCACGATATTGGAAATGATTCATCAACTCACTTTATGGCATGATAATTGGCACTTAAAGGAACCATTGGTTCTAAAATGCCAGTAATACAAATGCTAAAGTTGAGGATCTAGTTAATTAATGTTCGAAACAAATGTATAGATATCATTATCAATCAGTTTATCAAAAAAAATATCATTATTAATCAATTCAATCACATGGGAACCTACAAATACTAGTGTTCAATGTTCATGATTCTTTTCCTACTTGGGAAGTGATCAGGAGTACTTAAAAGTTGCATGGTGAAAGCTAGCTAGCTAGTTTGATATTCTAACATATCGCCAAATATATTCATTCCTAAGTTGGTTTTTAATATAAATTAGTTGCAAATCCGCATGTTGCGTAGGATAATTTTTATTTTAGCGTGATCTCATTAAATATATTTGGGGTAATAACACTCTTCTCCCTTAAGATTTAGAGAAATGACCCTTCACCTCAAATCTAAAGAGAAAAAACATTTCCCTCTCACGGGGTTTGAAGAAATTAATACTTTCTCCTTCTATTTATATTAATAAAAAAATGTTCTAAATTTCTTTAAAAATCTATTTATAAATGTTTAACCATGGTCATAAAAAACATTACTCATAAATTTAGAATGAAAATACAAAATTTATAAAGTGCAAAACATTTGAAATGGCAAATCTCTCCATAACTCATTGAGAAAAGAAAATGGAGAAAAAAAGAAGCAAAAGTCGTTACTTAAAATCTTGAAATACACTTTAATTTAAAATTTTAAAATAGGAGATAACTTTGAAATTGAGGATAATTTTTGAAACCTATCCCTAAGCATAGGCAAGTTAGTACACTATTTTAACATTAATTTAATAAAGTTTGGTCAAACAAATGTAAAGAGGGAAAATATTTTCTCCCTTCAAGTTTGGGGTGAAGTGTCATTTCTCCAAATCTCAAGTAAGTGGAATGTAATTACCCCTATATTATATTGTTGTCGTTGTTTTTGTTGTTCTTTTAGTTATTAATAATTGATTTTTCATTTTTTTTAAGTTAATAAAAACCTTACATATACATTTTTATTTATTTATAGAATATACATTTTTTTTAACCTTTACATATAAATTTTTTTAATTTGAATCTTTACATATACCTTAAGTAAACTCTATATATTTCATTTCTTTAGATGTGTAAAATCATAAACTACTACTTCATAATAATAGTAGTTGTAAGGACGCAGTTTGAATCCTAAACCCAAATGATAAAAGGATTTAGGCCCAAAGATCCCAATACAATAAATTTGTAGAGAGTGGGTTTGAAAACTAGGTTCTAATAAGTTAGGTCACGGTTACAATGGATCCAGTAGACAAAAAATCAAAAATAGACTGGATTTATCTAAGGAAAATCATCCTTGGCACAGTCTGAGAAGATCAATTCTTATATATATATTACTTAAAGTTGGTTTCAAATACAATTTTGATTGCTACAGTGTTTCTTTCTCAATTCTCCGATCCCCTTCTCTCAGGGTCTCCCCTCTATTTTATATTATCTTCCCATTTCATCTTTACCCTCCATGTGCAAATTAGATTACTGGTGTGGATCCTTGTCCTATCAGCACATTCCTAAAGTCTTTAGATAGTAGCTATAAGGTTGAAAACTACTGTTCATGTATCACTTCCTTATTAATGTGGCCAGAGGGTTAGTTGCAAAGCATTCAATGTGATGGTAGCAGCTTTCCCTTAGATATTTTATAGTTTTCCTATGTCTGGTTTCTTCCTGATACTTATCCTTATCCATGGAATAGTCTGGAACGTTACTCTTGATGGCATACCACATCCTCTGACCTTGGTTTTGCCCAACCAAGGAAGCATTCCTCCTCGGACCACCTTTTTGGATGATCATGATCACACTTCACCTCTTCACTTACTAACACGGATTCTCATGAAAGTGTTTACTCGTCCTCAGACTACTTAATGTCCTCGGATTGGGCCCTTAGCCCAATATGTACATAGATATGTTCTGCTGGGCCTATTACCCCTACAATAGCCCCTCGAGATTATTCTTTCTAGCTCCTCAGGAAGAAAGGAGGATTTCGATGTCCCCATAGTTACTCCATGCTCACCACACATCATTTCTGACTGCGCAAATGCCTTTTTAACTGCCCAAGGCACGCTAATGACACTTTGGCATCCAAGACGCACCTTCATTAAATTTTTACGGCTCCATGTTTCCCACATTCTACGGCGTGATGCAGATCCAACAACTGGGAATTTTGCTAGAATCCGAGCAGGAAATTTCCCACTTGTAATTTTCTTCTCAATATAAATACTACTTGAATCTATCATTCCTCTCACTTTAGCAATCATACACTGAACCTGCAAACTTACCCAACTTACTCGTGCCCTCACAAATACCAAGAGCCTATCCGAGGAGAGTTTTCCTCTTTCTGTAAGTCTTCATAAACCTTTTCACTTTATTTTTCCATATACTTTTCTTTTCTTTGTGTCTTTTTCTCCTCGACTCCTCTTACTTCTCTCAATCTTCTTAGTACCTCCAAACCTTTCTTAAGAATGGGTAGATTCGCCTATTTGGTAGACTCCAAGGAGGGTGTAGAGAGCTTTAGAGCTTAGTATAGGATCCCTCTAGGAGTAGCTATTAGATACTGTAAGGAAGGGCAATGGCATGAGGAGAGGCAAGAGGGAGAGGTGGTAATCTCAATGATTGCCTTCATAGAAGAAGGGATGAGGATCCCTATGGGCACGGTCACTAGGGACTACCTTAGAGCCCATAGATTAGCTCCCACCCAATGTGCCCCCAATATGTTTAGAATCTTAGGTATTTTCAATGCCCTAAACGAAAAAATGGGCTTAGGTCTTACCCATCATGACGTTAATTGGATTTACAACTTCCACCACCTAACAAGGCAGGGGTATTACCTAAAATCTAGGTACCCCGAGGTTAGACTCATCCAATACCTCCCTGATTCCAACAAAAGCTTAAACAAGGACTTCTTGATTGTATCGGGGGAGTAGCAAGATGGCTTCCTTTGCCTGACGAGAGAGGAGACACCAAGCGGGGCTCTAGGTCTAGGTTCAATATTTCAAAATCATCCCTTTTTTTTTTTTTTTTTTTTTTTTATTGTGTCTGTACATGAGTTTTCCTTTGATTCACGCTATCTTTTTCTAACGATGTTTTTGTTTTTCTTGACGATTTTGCAGATAAGCGCGTTACTGTTCCCAACTTCAATCTTGTCAACCAACCGAGCTTGGATAAGATATTGAAGGCCAAGGTGTTCGTCCACACAGACGGTCAGCTCAGAGCAGCACATTTAATCCACAACTACACCCTCATTTCCAAAAGCTACTAGGCATCGAAGTGCGTCATCAAAGCAAAGGACCTTCGACTACATCAGATCAATGTTACTGCTTCGGGTTTTCTCACCATTGGTCCTATCCCGAAGGACACTCTCACTACCGATCCTATCCCTGAAAGCATACCAAAGGTAGCATTGCCCTTCCAACGTGCTACCGAGGAGGAGGTAACCTCGTCACAACCTTCAATTAAGGAAGAGGAAGGGATTGTTGAAGACTTTGACTCTAAAGACTCTGAAGACGACTTTAAAATTTTTAACTAGCCTTTGTCCCCAGAAGCCCCAACTGGTGACCTTAGCCATAGTCTCTCGGCCTAAACCATTCATAACCAAGAATTTACTAACGTGCCTGACGATATGGGGATACAAGCAAGCCGAGATCCACCCTCCAAGAGTTGCTGGAGTCCCAGCTTAGGGGAAATACGCCTGGGAAGGCAGCCACAACCAAGTTTCCCACCCCTCCACCCACCCAGCCCCTCCAATCTAACCCAGCCGATCACAAAAGGAAGATGGAGCAAAGTAACCAAGAGCTCAAGAGTAAGTTGATAGAGGCGGAGAAGGACAGAAAAAGTGTTGAAGCTGCCTTGGACAGCGCTGAAAGGCAGGCCGAAGGTCAACGAGTGCTCATTTGCTAGGCCGAGGACCACCTAGCCGCCTCCAAAGAGCAAATCGTTGCATTAAAAAAGAAATTGCAGAAGGTCGAGAAGGCCAGAGATAAAGCAGAGTAGGATGGCTACGACTTAAAGGTGACAAAGACCAAGGAGGCCCTAAGAGCTGAGGTCTCGAGGGTATGTAGAAACTACTACCTCCAAGTGTGGAATGAGGCCTTCAACCAAGCCGAGATTGAGGCCTCTTCTATACTCAGGAGGGCAGAGAATGTATACTACCCCCTGCCATCCGTGCCTCCTCCTCCATCAGCTCCAAGGCAGACACCCCTTCCAAGGTGGCAGAGCCTGGGGAGAACAGCCTAGACAAGGTCCCTCCCTCCTCTAGTAGCCCTCCAAAAGAGGTCGAGCAACCTGGGGTGACTGAAAAAGAGGTTGAGATGACTAAGGGAGTGGCCCCTAATGCCACCAAGCCCTCGGCTACTCCCCAGGATCCCATTAACGACAATGAGGCACTCAGGATGGAGATTGTTCTTGCAACTCTTCCATTATCTGCCAAAGGTGACCCCAAAGGCAAAGACCAAGGATCCTCGGAGGCGTAGTCTCCCAGTCCAAGGCCCCGCCCAAAGAAAAAATTGTAATAAAAAAGAAGTAGTTTAGAGTTTTATTTATTTATTTATTTATTTATTATTATTATTATTATTATTATTATTATTATTTTATCTATTTTTTTTATTTTCAAAACTTGTAATCTAGTTTGACCTTTTGTAAGCAATTTCCCTTTATCTAAGGCTCAGATCAATGATAATTTACAAGTTTTTCCTTCATATTTGTGATATTGATGTTGATTCTAACATAGTTTTTGTTTTATTTGACACTTAACTAACATGGAAATGAGATAAAGCTCCATTTAGTTTTTTGCATAAGTGGCAACATAGTTATCCCACCTTATATGATCAGCAGCAAGATAAGTTAAATCTGCTAAGTTCCCTATCTCGGCAAAGTACAATTTTAACTTTAAGAACATACACATTGATGTAGTATACATACAGGTTTAACTCTACTCAATCCTCCACTCATTAGTAAGTTTAAAGGACTAGAGGAACAATTAATTCTCAAACAGATATAGGTATTCATACAGATGCTTTAAGTGATGCTCATGAGCATTTTTTTTTTTTTTTTAACATGTTACCACAATGAAGACCTTTGCCATGTAGAGTGGCTGACCCCATTTGACATTCAAATATTTAATAAGTAGTATTAACTTACCTCAAGCATGTGGTTTGAGGAGCCAGGTATGGCTAAGGCTTTGTTTTGATACTTAGCAGAATCATAGAAAGTATTAATTTACCCAAAGCATGTGGTCCGAGGAGCCAGACATAAACAAGGTTCTGTTTAACACTTAGAAATATATCATTAAGTATTAATTTACCCAAATCATGTGGTCCGAGGAGCCAGACATGACTAAGATTCTGTTTAACACTTAGAAAGATGTCATTAAGTATTAATTTACCCAAAGCATGTGATCCGAGGAGCCAAGCATGACTAAGGTTTTGTTTAACATTTAGAAAGATGTCATTAAGTATTAATTTACTCGAAGCATGCGGTCCGAAAAACCAGACATAATTAAGGTTTTGTTTAATACTTAAAAAGATGTCTGAAAATATCAATTTACTCAAGGTATATGGTTCGAGGAGCTAGATATGACCAAGGTTATGTTTGATATTCAAATAAATAATAGAAAGTACAATGCATAACATAATAAACGAGAATATGACAAGGAAAACTTTCATTAATAATAATACATTCTCCGGTTATTTACATTACAGGGGCATGATACAACATTTTCATCTAAATCTTCAAGATGATATGCACCTATTCCAGCCACCGAAGTGATCCAATACGGCCCTTCCCCGTTGGGCCCTAACTTTCCCCATGCTGGGTTCATTGTAGTACCTAAAACCTTTCTTAATACCAAGTCTATAGGTGCCAGCGGCCTTAGCTTCACATTGGCATCATATCATTGCTTGAGCTTGTGTTGATAATAGGCCAATTGGACTATGGCATTTTCTCTTCATTCTTCAATTAAGTCTAAGCTCTTCCCTAACAGCCTATCATTATTGCTCGGAGTGAAAGAACTCATTTTTAGCATTGGGAATCCAGTCTCTAAAGGAATAACAACCTTGGCATCATAAGTCATTGAAAAAGGTGTCTCCCCTATTGACCTACGAGGTGTGGTCCAATATGTCCAAAGGACGTGTGACAACTCTTCCACCCATTTTCCCTTTGCATCGTCCAATCTCTTCTTGACTCCATTCACTATGACCTTGTTGACAGCCTCGGCCTATCCATTACCTTGTGGATAAACCAGGGTGGAATACCTATTCCTAATTCCCAAGTCACAACAGTACCTCTTGAAGTCTTTGCTATCAAACTGAAGACCATTGTCCGAAATGAGGGTATGAGGGATCCCGAACTGAGTGACAATATTTTTCCAAACAAATCTTTTGGCATCCACATCCCTGATATTTGCCACTGATTCAGCTTCAATCCACTTAGTGAAGTAATCCGTGCCAACTAGCAAATATCTCTTATTCCTTGCTGCAGTAGGAAAATGACCTACAATGTCCAAGCCCTATTGAGCAAATAGCCAAAGGCTGGACAAAGGATTAAGGACTCCCCCTGGCTGATGAATGTTTGGTACAAATCTTTGACATTGGTCACACTTTTTCACATATTCTAGTGCTTCCTTCTGCATATTCGACCACCAGTATCCCTGAGTGAAGGCTCTATGAGACAAAGACCTACCTCCTGTGTGGCTTCCACAAATCCCTTCATGAAACTCCTCAAGGAGTAGCTTTGATGCTTTTGGGTGTATGCATAGTAAGTATGGCCCAGAAAAAAAGTGGTTGTACAATTTTTTATCATTAAATAGCCAAAACCAAGGAGCTTTTCTTCACACCTTGTCAGCTTCTGATTTCTCCTCGAGCAAGATATCCTTCTTAAGGAATAGAACTATAAGGTCCATCTAGCTAGGCCCCACCCTAATTTAATGGATATTGACCATTCCTCTCTTCTCCTCAGTAGGCTTGCACAAGTCTTCGACAAGGATGACCCAAGGTAAACCTTGTGCCGAGGAGGTTGCAAAAGTGACTAGAGAGTCAGCATGTGTGTTTCCATTCCTGGGGATATGCAGCAAGCTGAAAAACTCAAAACCCAATTGCAAGTGCGTAACTTGATTCAAATATTCTTGCATTCTCACGTCCCTGGCCTCTAACTCCCCCTTCACCTAGCCTACGACCAATCTTGAATCCGAGAATATCCCCACTGTCTTTCCACCCATTTTTTGAACTATGGTCATCCCTACCAATAGATCCTCATACTCAGCCCCGTTGTTTGTGGCCAAGAAGCCCAATCTTAAGGATTCCTCAATAGCGATCTTCTCAGAAGATACTAGAACTAACCCTACTCCGGATCCTCTTTGATTTGCTATACCATCAACATATACCCTCTAGGATAAAGGCTCTTGTGAGGAGACCATGCCAACTAATTTTCCATCTATGCCCTGCTTCTACACCTCTTCTTCTACTGGGGATTCAGCGAACTCGGCCACCAAATCTGTGAGGACTTGACCCTTGACAGAGGTGCGAGGCATGTACCTGATGTCAAAGGCCCCTAAGACTGTACCCCACTTGGAAATCCTCCCTGTGAAGTTAGCACTTTGAAGTAATGATCGAAATGGAAGTTGGGTTAAAACAACAACTGTGTGGAATTGGAAGTAGTGGGGGAGTTTACTTGTAGCAAATACCACTACTAAAATGGCCTTCTCTAATGGTAGATAACAAACTTCTGCCTCATGTAATGACTTGCTTACATAGTAAACTAGCCTCTGCACTTTATCATCAATTCAAATCAGCACCAAGCTCACAGCATGAGAAGCCACAACAATGTAAGCAAACAAGACCTTGTCCACCTCAGGCCTGGACATGACAAGTGGCCGAGAAAGGCTAAGGCATACTCCTCGATCCACTCAAATCCCTTCCATTTATTCAATAATTGGAAGAAAGGTCTACATCTGTCCGCTGACCGAGAGATAAATTGGTTCAGGGCAGCTGTCATTCCTGTTAGTTTCTGGAATTCTTTGGAATTCCGAGGTGGTTGTAGACTATTAATTGCCTTAACCTGATCAGGATTGACCTCCATTCCACGGTGGGGAAACATATAGCCTAGAAACTTGCCTGACCCCACGCCAAAAGAGCACTTGGCAGCATTAAGGCACAGCTTGTGTTTCCTTAGTATTTCAAAAATATCCCCGAGGTCTCCCACATGCTCAGAAACCACCTTACTCTTTACCACCATATCATCTATATAGACTTCAATATTCTTGCCCAATTGTGACTCAAACATCCTAGTCATCATCCTCTGATAGGTAGACCCTGCATTCTTCAAACCAAAAGGCATCACCTTGTAGTGGTAATTTTCAGTAGGGGTGAGAAAAGCTGTCTTGTCTTAATCACCCAAGGCCAGTGGTATTTGATGGTATCCTTGAAAGGCGTCCAAAAAGCTCATCCGAGGATGGCCTACAGTTGCATCTACCAGCTAGTCTATTCTAGGCATAGGGAAAGGATCTTTTGGACAGGCCTTATTTAAATCGGTGAAATCCACACACATTCACCACTTCCCATTCTTTTTTTTCACGATTACAGTATTGGCCAACCATTCAGAGTAAAACACCTCCTTAATAGCCCTAGCCTGCTTAAGTTTCATCACCTCGTCTTTGACAGCATTAGAATGATCCTTAGATGAGCGCCAATGTGATTGCTTTTTGGGGGTAACAGATGGATTGACATTCAAATGATGACAGATGAAACTCGGATCCACCCCAGGAGCTTCGTAAGCACTCCATGTGAACACGCCAATGTTCCTCTTGAGAAACTCTATCAGCTCTTCCTTCTTTTGAAGAGGTAGCCGAGCTCTGACCTGAAAAAACTTCTCCAGATCATCACTTACAACAATTTTCTCTAAGTCCTCACATTTTGCCTTTTCAGCTATCCCATTCACAGGTAACACCAGAGTCCTTGATTGCTATAAACTCCTATCAATAGAGGCCAAGGACTCGATTTTAGGCTGATGCATAATTGCGGCCACCAAGAATTGCCTAGCCATAAACTGGCTCCCAACCAGCTCCTCGATCTGGTCCCCGGACGGATACTTCACTTTCAAATGGAGGGTGGAAGAAACAGCCCCTAGGGCATGAAGCCAAGGCCATGCTACAATGGCTGTGTATGGAGAATAAGCATCCACCACAATAAAATCCACCTCCACCACCTCTGAGCCGGCCTGCACGGATAGTCTAATCTAACCCTTTGGAATAACAACATTTCCCTCAAAGCCCAGCAAAAGGGAATCATAACTCGTCAAATCTTCTAGCTTCAAATTTAGCCCCTTATACAAATCAGGATACATAATCTCTGCTCCACTACCTTGATCCATTAGCACTCTCTTCACATCATACCCCCCTATTTTAAAGGTGACAACCAAGACATCATCATGTGGTTGTATGGGGTCCCAGCCTTGTCATCGTCTAAGAAGCTCAACATCGGTCGGATCTCCACCCTAGCCCTCTTTGACTCATGTTCAAAATCCTTGATAGGTAGTCGAGCTACAAACATCACCTTGGATGGATGAGAACTAGTCCTCCCCAAAGCAACGAGGATGACGTTGATCGTGTTGAAAATGGCTCTCGAAGAAGCATCTCTCCGAGGTTTTGACCCTGCTTGGCCCCCTTGACCACTAGGATGGTACAAAAATTGCTTTAACTTCCCCTCTCGGACCAACTGGTCTAGGTGATCTCATAAAATTTTGCAATCCTCTATGGTATGCCATCAGTCCTGGTGGTATTGGCAGTGAAGGCTTTGATTGCGCCTCATAAGGTCGCCCCCCATCTTGTTTGGCCATTTAAAGAATGGCTCATTCTTAATCTTCTCCAAGACTTGATGCACTGGTTCTCGGAACACCACGTTAACCATCTAAGCATTGGTAGACCTCGATTGCCCAACAAAGTTTCTCCGGGGCCGATTATTACTGTATCGGTCTGACCTGAAATCCCTCCTCTCCTAAGGGATAACCTTCGCCTTCCCCTTCCCTTGTTGTTGGTCTTCCTTAACCCTCTTATACTTATCAATCCAATCCATGAGCTGACGTACACTGGTAGCAGGTTTCCCAGTCAAAGACTTCCTCAAGCCATGCTTGGTAGGTAGGCCGACTTTGAAAGTCCTAATGGCAACATTGTCAAAGTCACCATCTATATCATTAAACATCTCTTAGTATATGTCTGAGTATGTTTTCAGGGTCTACCATTCTCGCATGGTCATAGACAGCAGAGAATCTAAGGGTCAAAGAATCCTACTACATGTGATAAAGCGAGATCCAAATGTCCGGGTAAGTTCCTTAAAGGAATCTATAGAACTTGCCCCCAGGCCATCAAACCACCTCATTGCCATAGACCCCAGACTAGACAGGAACACCTTGCACATCAAGGCCTCGTTCCTAGAGTGGATAGCCATTCTCTGGTTGAAATGGCTTACATGCTCCACAGGGTTTGTTCGGCCATTGTAAATGGTGAACGTAGGTTGAGTGAATCGTCGAGGAAGTTTTTCCTCTTCAATTCTGCTTGTAAAAGGCAACTTGGAAATATGGTTTAAAGCCTTGCTCATGGCATCGTTTCCCATGCCTTTGCGAGATGAGCTCCTGTTCTTACGCTTTTGTTGGGAATCCTCATCATACGAGAAAGACTCACTAGAAGGAGTTCTTGATCTGGGTCTATAACTACCATCTTCTTCATCATTAGAAAAGAAGTCAGGCTTGGAGGGAGTTCGCCTTCGCCATTCGTGGCGCAACTTCCTCTTCAAATAATCAATCTCCATCTGCATTTTCCTAGCATTTTCCTCATGAGAGATATGACTCCCACCTCAAGAATGGCTTCTACTAGTATGGGTGGTATGTACACTAGCTTCCCGGTCCCTTCTGCACTCAAGATTGATGAAATGATCTTAAGGTTGGGACCCCGTGGATTCCTCTCGGTTTGGACCTAAACCTACCATAACTAATCGTTACACTCACTATCACACAAAGAGTCCCCACAGACGGCACCAATTGTAAGGATGTAGTTTGAATCCTAAGCTCAAATGATAAAAGGATTTAAGCCCAAACAGCCCAATACAATGAATTTGTAGAAAGTGAGTTCGAAAACCAGGTTCTAATGAATTGGGTCACGGTTACAATGGATCTAGTAGACAACAAAGCAAAAATAAACTGGATTTATCTAAGGAAAATCGTCTTCGGCACAATCCAAGAAGATTAGTTCTTATATATATACTACTTGAAGTTAGTTTCAAATACAATTTTGATTGCTACAATGTTTCTTTCTCAATTCTCTGATCCCCTTCTCTTAAGGTCTCCCCTCTATTTTATACTATCTTCCCCTTTTATCTCTACCCTCCACATGTGGATCAGATTGCTGGTGTGGATCCTTATGCCATTAGCATCTTCCTGAAGTCTTTGGATAGTAGTTGTAAGGATGAAAACTACTGTTCAAATATCACTTCCTCATTAATGAGGCCAGAGGGTTAGCTGCAGAGCATTCAATGCGATTGTAGCAGCTTTCCCTTAGATATTTCATAGCTTTCCTCTATCTGGTTTCTCCTTAATACTTATCCTTATCCATGGAATAGTCCGCAACGTTACTCTTGATGGCAAACCACATCCTCTGACCTCGGCTTTGCCTAACCGAGGAAGCATTCCTCCTCGGACCGCCCTTTTGGATGATCATGATCACACTTCACCTCTTCACTTACTAATACGGATTCTCATGAAAATGTTTACTCGTCCTCGGACTACTTAATGTTCTCGAATTGGGCCCCTAGCCCAATATGTACATAGATATGTTCTACTAGGCCTATTACCCCTATAGTAGTTAATTAGTTTTATAATTTTTTTTTTTATAATCTCATTTGTAATGTTTTTTACTATTATCATATATTTACTAGCTAGTGATTTGTATAACAGAGGTGTTAAATGAGATGTAATATCGTTCATTAGATTTTTAAAAGTAATTGTGTATGAAGATTATTGTGGGGTCACAAATTGTAGCCCACACCTAGATGGAAACAGGAGATGGGCCCAATAAGCCCAACACAATAAATTTGTAAGAGAGTGGGTCAAAGAATTGGGCTAATAGCGATCCTTACAATAGTTACTAAAGATTAGGTGCTTGGCCGAGGAGACTAAAACACACAAACAAGTTAAGATCTTATGTCCGAGGAGTAAGTTTTGGACTAATTGAGGGATCTGAGTTAGGTCCGAGGGGTATGCACTTAGATAGAATGCTTTTCTTTGGGTTGTATTTTTCCAGATGCTACAGTAGTTATTTCCTGAAGTTTCTTCTATCTTTTTCTCCCCTTTTCTTCTGGAGGCCTTACTCCATTATATAGTCCTTCATTGTTCGATCCTATCGTCCACTTGTCTGCCATCTAGCCTGGTACTTGAGTTTTCCACTTCTTCTCCCACAGCTTTTTGGTTTCCTGGGCGTAAAGATGATTTTAAACACTGTTCAGGGGTCTTCTCCACATAAATGCGGCCAGGAAAGCTGCTGTAATGCATTTAATGCGGTGGCAGCAGCTTTTGCTCAAGATATTTCTGCATCCTTATCCCTTCCACGTGCATTGACAATCTGTCTTCACCTCTGGAATTTCCTGGAAGCTGGACTAAGGGGAAGCCGAGGCCTCTCTCACCGACATATGCCAGACTCGAGGAGGGTATCCCTCTCGGATCAATATCCCTGGACACTTACGCGTTCTACTATTAGTTACAAGGGTTCCCTATAATTTCTTCTCCTCGGACTTATTGTTGATGAAAAGTTGTATCTGAGCCCACCTCATGGGCCCAGGTTTTACTCCCCCACAATTATATATATATATATATATATATATATATATATATATATATAAGGTTAAATGAAATGTCAAAAAAGGGATTTTAACATTTTCCAACTTTATTTTTTATGTAATTTCTATTATTACAAGAGAACATCTCCATTTAGTTATGAATGGAAATATGGTTTTCATGATTAGTGTTTGATTAGTTTTAAGTTCAAATGTATTACTATGAATGTGTTTAATTATTGTTTATTGATTTTATTACACTATATAGATTTTAATCTTCTCCGTATTGTCATATTTATTTTTATTTTTTTACTTCTCCTTACAACTTTTTTGTTTTCCAATTAACCATTACTAATTAATATTTGACTTTTTTCATTTTCAACTCTTTATTACTTGTATTGTTCTCTCTCTCTCTCTCTCTCTCTCTCTCTCTCTCTCTCTCTCTCTCTCCATTGGAGACCTATTGTTTTCCGAAATTTGATGATGATTTTATTGCATTAAATATGCATTGTGGTTTTACTTTTCATTTAATTTCGCTACCCTTAAGTTAGTATATCCATAATTATTAGTTTCTTTATGTTATATTTGGTTTGATCTCCACGTTATTTTTTAAAAAAAATTTAGTGTTTCCCAATTGGCATTTGTTTTGTATTACATTTTTTCTTTGATGTATTGGGTTTGAGAATGAGTGTGTCTCTAGCATTGCTCCACTTTATAAGGACACTTTAATTTATTGAATTTAAGCAAAATATTAAAATTTTAATTTTTTTAAAATAAAAAGGGAGAGAAAATATAAATGAGAGAAAATATAAATAATTTAATGATATGGAAAATGTGGGGAGATGAAGAGTGATATTAAGGTAGAGGGTAGTGGGGAGATGAAAAATAAAGGGAAGGAGAAAGGTTGGACAAAGTGTAAATGTAAAATATTAATAAATAAATAAATGAATACAATTTTTTAAGGATAATTTTATTTATTTGAATTTAAATTGAATAACATAAGATGAGAAGAGGAAAAAAAGTAAAAATATATATATATATATATATATATATATAAAACACAATAAATACCAACAAAAAGAACAATTGCA
The DNA here is from genome assembly GCA_023055345.1 of Quercus wislizeni. Lineage (NCBI taxonomy): Eukaryota > Viridiplantae > Streptophyta > Magnoliopsida > Fagales > Fagaceae > Quercus > Quercus wislizeni. The sequence continues at coordinate 34,014,080 of JALGQJ010000003.1, forward strand.
CATAAAAGATTTTTTTTTTCTTTCTTATAACTCTAATTAAGGTTGATGGTTTTTTTTTTTTTAATAATTTTTAACATGTGTTTTAGTATTGTGTTTTTTAAATTTCCCATCATAAAGGATTTTCTTTCCCTTTTATAGCTTTGATTGAATTTTGGTTTGGATTAATACTTCGTTGTTTTTGGAAATAGGAATTTGTATATACCTACCAATTGTTTGACTAATAAATTATTATAAAATCTATTTTTTTATTTCTTTAGTTTAATTTAAATTTTGGTTAAGATAACATTGTAATTTTGTGATGAATTTTTGTTATTATGATAATTTCCTTATTCCTTAAAAGATGAGTTGTATATTAGATAAATGCAACATATTACATCAAAATTAGAAGAATATGGTTCACCTTAAAAAATATTAATCAAACACACAAAAAATAATAAAATGATACATTTGTAGCGATAAAAAGATTTAAAAAAAAAATACATGTAAAAATGCAATGCAATGTTTTCCTATAATGCCGCACTTATCCCCACCCAAAATGTTTTCCTATAATGACATGATTTATCTTTTATCCTCTAAGAAATGCAATGCAATGGCCAAATAATATGCCCGTTTAATATCTTGTCTCTAATCCAATAAACAAAGGCTCATGTCTCCTTTAGGTAAAGGTCTATACGGAATTCAATTTTTTTCAATCTTTTCTTTTCTTTGTAAGAAAGAACCATCAACCTTAATTAACAAAAAAAAAAAGAATCATCAATGTTAATTAGAGTTAAAAGAATGAACAACAATAGGATAACATTTAACAATTAAAGAGAGAAAAAAGAAAAACAACAACAATTTAAAAAACAAAACTAAATTGCATTAACCCAAAGTAGAATTTTGAAGAACACAAAAAATTATCAACCTAAAAGCAGCGATGCAAGAAAAATAAAATAAAAAATCCACCCAAAAATTGAGAGAGAAAGAGAGAGAGAACCTTTTTTTGTAAGAGAAAACTATGCATAGAAATGGAAGAGATAGTTATAAATTTATAGTAAGAGTGTGTGAATAAGAAGGGACAAAATAAAGGAAGATACAAGAAAAGAGGAAGAATGATATTAATGTAGAGGGTAGTGGGGAGATGAAAAGGTGAGGAAGAAGGTTGGAAAAAGTGTAAATATTAAATAAATAAAAAAAGATAAATGATAAAAATAATTATAGGAAAATTGGAAAAAAAATGATAATGAGGTGGACATTGATGTGACTCAACTGGAGCGTAGTAACAATAAATGCTACGCTTCAGCTTTTAGATATATATATATATATATATATATATATATATATATATATATAGATTAGATTATCTAAACAAGTGCAATGGGAGATGATATACTCTATGGCTTTTGAGGAAATTCCATGTAAATTAAAAATTATCTTTTTTAATTTACGAATGGGCCTTCTTGAGAAGAATATGGAAAAGAGCTTCAAATGATTTTTTTTTAATCAATAAAACTATTAATTATTGGCAGGGCTGGCTCAACAACTTTGGGGGCATAGGCGAAAATTTTAAGTCGGGCTTTTTAATATTTAAATATTAATCAAATAATATATATTGGTTTTTGTGTGGACTCAGTTTGTGGTCCAAACTGATAGTGCATTAGCCCAATGAGCCCAAGACAATAAATTTGTAGAGAGTGGGTTGGAAAACTGGGCTTTAGTAGGTTCGGGCTACCACCATTACAAGTTCAGAGACAATTTTGATGAAACTACTGAAACAAATGGGAAAATATCCTCAATCCGAGGAGCTTTATTTTGATATTATTCGTTCCTCTTTTTTTTTTATCTGCCTCCCCCTTTTATAAAGGATTCTTTACATTATATAGCTCTTTTCAGATCATCTTAACCCTACACTTGTCGTTCATTTGAGATTTCACTTGAGTATCTGTCCCATCAGCCACCTCTTCTGGTTCTTTGTGAGTTGTAGTAACCAAAGTATCACTATTTAGATGTCTTTTCCACATAAATGCGGCCAGGAAAATGGTTACAGTGCATTTAATGCGGTGGCAGCAACTTTTCCTCAGATCTTTTGGACTTTCCCACCTTCCTTTCAAATCCATAGGACACGTCCTCCTCTCTTTGAGTTTCTTGGAAGGTTCCTCTAGTTGTTGAGATGCAAATTTGAGGTATGATAGACATGTCCGAGAGGATTTTCATCCTCGGACACGCCTCCACGTGCTTCTTACCTACGGGGCCCTATGTTGGGCCTTTATTATGTACTAGCAATCTCCTCGGACGGTTTATTGTCCTCGAACAGGCCCATGGCCCAACATATTAATTTGGGCTCTTACCCCCACAATAGCCCCTCAAAACTCCAGTTTCTCCTCACCATCAGAGGAGAGAAAGCGGGTTTTGACCTTTTTTAAAGGATAAATTCAAATGAATTTTGACTTACACGTGTGAGAACGTGGTTTTACACACCCCATTAATGTTACTGACGTTTCGCAGTCCACGAGGCGTTACTGATTACTCCGGGCGACTCTATGTCCCTCACATCCAACGATGATCTACTAATCCGACGGCTGACATTTCTCCTAGTATTTTGAGCAGGAGCTAAGAAGCACCATATATAAGGCCCTAAGGAGCACCATTTTCCATTTTTGCTCAAAAAACCTTCAAGATCTTTAGAGAATCCCAGTGCACCATCTCATAAACCACTCTAACTTTCAAGTTTTCATAGATATTTCCAGTAAGAGCTTTACTAAAGATCTCTAAAATTCCCAAAGACTACTATAAATATTCTCGTAAGTCTTTATCTTTTTATACTTTCCTTTTTCTTCTCGGCATCTCTTCTCGGCTTTTCTGTTTGTTTAGATGGGTAGGTTCAAGCACCTAGTAGACTCACCGGCCGGTATGGAGGGTTTTAGAGCGAAATATCATATTCCACCAGGGGTAGTTCTAGAATATTGTTCTCCAGACCGAGTACATACCGATAAGAAAATGGGTCAAGTTGTCATTCCTATGATTGCTTTTATAGAGGGAGGAATGACGCTTCCCATAGGTAGAATAACCAGGGATTACCTGCTTAACCATAGGTTAACCCCTCACCAATGCGCCCTTAACCTATTTAAGGTTTTAGGTAGTGTAGATGTTCTGAACGAGTAGTTGGGTTTAGGGCTCACGTGGCATGATGTGGTCCACATGTACGAATGCCGCCAACTCTCCGGTGCATCGTATATCTTAAGTCCCGATTCGAGGACGTAAGGCTGATATCTTGTCTCCCAAAATCCAATAAGGGTATGAAGGATGATTACCTGATCACTTCAGGGGAGTGGATTGACGGTCTTCATTGTCCAACTTAGGCAGGGGATCCAGGTCGGGTACCATTAGGTCTAGTTTCTTCGGAAAGTGACTTAGCATTTCGACGTTAACATATACATATATATTTTTACTTTATTCCTTCTCGGCGATGATTTTTGTCAACCTGACCTTGATCTTCTTCTTGGACATTTTTGCAGATAAGGATCACATCTCTCTTAAGCTCAGTCATACTAACGTTCAAGCTCTCAACTATCTCTTAAGGTCAGAGATATTTGTGAGCGAGGATGGACAGTTACGAGTGGCTCCTTTGATTTTGGACTACGAACCATTGTCTCGTACATTCCAAGACATAGGCCAAGCTATAAGAGCTGGGAGTCCAAGATTGGCCTAGATTGACATTTCAAAGCCAGGATTTTTGGCTCGAAGGGATCTTCCTCCAGTTCTATAGCCAATTCTACAGAATCCCCTCCCAGTTGCACTCCCACTTCCGCAAGCTCCTCCGATTGTTGTAGTAATACCTGCAGAAGGAGTGGCCTTATCTCGTTTATCGTTAGAGGAGGAGATAGACAAGTTTCACTTCGAGGAAGAGCAAAATCTAAGAGCACCTCTGATCTGCATTTCGGACACTAAGGGTGAATCAGACAGAAGCTCCAGTGTTCATAACCCATACTTGATACTCGCACATCCAGACGGTTTGGATGAAGAGGAAGATAGTATGGCATTAAACAACAGCAATAGAAGCTTAAGGGATCTTATGGCCACCAGGGGTAAAGAGTCCACATCAAAAACAGCCCCTACGTCCCAAGTCGTTCCTCCTCTTCCACCATAAATCCCCCTCGACCTCGGCTTAAAGGCTAACCCTGACCCGAAAAAGAAAAGGCTAGTCGATACGCTCGATGAAGGCGAAGTGGGTCTTCGAAAGGGGATGAAGCAACAAAAAATGGTCCCCGAGGCTAGGAGCGGAAGATCTCAATATGTGGAAAGTCAAGAAGAGTAGTATCGGGCTGATGTGCGTATAACACAACATATATGGAGCCCTCGGTTAGAAGTGGATGGGGCTCATATCCCTCGGGGTGCATCAGTCTGTGAATTTCAGAAGGGGCGAGCGGGTCATATAGCTGAAGCCCTGGAGCAGCCTCTACTCCTCCCTAAGGACATGGATAGCTACAGGAATTTTAAACAAAACAACCTCTTCCTGTCTCTAAAGAGGGACCTTTCCATGGTAAATTTCTCAACCACTTATGAATTTGCATACCAAATCATATTTTTGTTTCTGATTTATTCTATCTTCGTGAATTTTTGGGTAGATTACTTAACAAGTTTTTGTGGCCGAGGAGTGGTACCGTGAAGCCAATAATCGTGTAGAAGTTGAGGCCCTCACTTGTGCCGAGGTTGAGAAATCATTGGGGGCTATCAAACAGGAGCAGCTGGAGCTGTCCGAGAAGCTGAAGTCGGTAGACCAAGCACGCTCTAGTGCTGAGGCCAGTTTGAAGACGGCAGAAAGGTAGGCTGAGGAGCAGCGCTAAAAACTTCATTTAACTGAGATAGATTTGGCTACACAGTAGCAGATGATCATAGATCTTTAGGCTAAATTAATAGGGTAAAGGAAGAATTCCAGTTGGCCAAGGAGGCAGCCGAGGTTGAGAAGAAAGCTTCTTATCAGCTCGGAGTCGAGGAAACCGAAATAAGGCTGGCCGAGGAGCTATCAGAGGTATGTCGTGACTACTGCAACACGACATGGGACAAAGCCCTAACTGCTACAGTCCCTTTTGACTCTGCTCTGAAACTGTCTGGGAGTGTTTATTACCATCCTCAAATTCGGGAGATCCCTTCCACCGCCTCTCCTCCTGCTCCTGTTCCCGAGCCTTCTGGGCAACCTTTGGTTGTTCCAGATGCCCTCTCTCTTCCTAAAATTCCAATGGAATTCAGCCAAACTGGTGATCAAGGCCAAGGGGTCGAGGGAGAAAAGGACAAGGACAAAGGGAAGAAGCCATCAGCCAAGGCCAAAGATGTTGTAAAGACGAAGGAAGAAGAGGCCGGAAATCAGGAGATTGATCCCAAGGCCAAGGATGCTCCTTGCTCTCAGTCGAGCCAAAAAGAAGACCCTCTTGCGAAAGCATAGCCACTAGGATTTTGTCTTCTTTGTTTTTGTAGTAGTTTGAAAGAAGATTGTTTTGTTGTTTTCTTTTTTTTCTTTTTTTTATTCAACATTATGTCAGTGTGTTCAACATATATTTTATTTTATCGTTTAATGAGAATATGCTTCTATGCATCCTTTGTTCTTTTACCTTTTGTATTTTTGATGTGGTTGCAATCTTAATCAAATCCAAAAATCATCTATCACTTATAATCGAATAAAGTGTCAATGATAAAAGTACTAGATAAGATAAAAGTATAAGTTTAAACTTGAGTGATAAAGGAAGACAACCATGCGTTATTTGTAGATATTTCACGTCTACAAGTTAAAACATAAGCTCATGCCCTTAACTATTAACTTCCATCATTATATTTGGCCTGTAAGATGTGACATGTTTTAAGATCTGTCAAATATTTGCAAAGTTACCATGACCTATTGATTTCCTCTAAGCCAGTGGTTAACACTCAAAAAATTTGTCATAAGTTATCAATTTCCCCCAAGCCAGTGGTCCAAGGAGCCATGCAGGACTTAGGTTCTATTTAACATTCAAAAGTTTGCCATAAGATATTAATTTCCCCCAAGCCAGTGGTCCGAGGAGTCATGCAGGACTTAGATTCTGTTTAACATTCAAAAATTTGCCATAAGTCATTAATTTCCCCCAAGCCAATGGTCTAAGGAGCTATACAGGACTTAGGTTCTATTTAACACTCAAAAGTCCGCCATAAGTTATTAATTTCCCCCAAGCCAGTGGTCTGAGGAGCCATGCAAGATTTAGGTTCTGTTTAACACTCAAAAGTTCGCCATAAGTTATTAATTTCCCCCAAGTCAGTGGTCTGAGGAGCCATGCAGGACCTAGGTTCTGTTTAACACTCAAAAGTTCGCCATAAGTTATTAATTTCCCCCAAGCCAATGGTCCGAGAAGCCATGCAGGACTTAGGTTCTGTTTAACACTCAAAAGTTCACCATAAGTTATTAATTTCCCCCAAGCCAGTGGTCCAAGAAGCCATGTAGGACTTAGGTTCTATTTAACATTTGGAAATTTCAAACAATATGAAATACAATGTTTTTACGTAGTGGGAGAATTCATTTGACAAAGGAAAATCTTTATTAATAATAATACCTTTTTCAAATTGTTTACATTCCAAGGGCGTGGTATTACATGCTCATCTAAGTCTTCAAGGAAATAGGCTCCTATACCAGCCATAGATGTGATGCGATACGGTCCTTCCCAATTGGGTCCTAACTTCTCCCATGTTGGATTCTTTGCAGTACCCAGGACCTTCCTCAATACCAAGTCACCAGGCTCTAGTGGCCTAAGCTTTACTTTGGCGTCATAACCCTGCTTGAGTTTGTGTTGATAGTATGCTAGTTAGACCATTGCATTTTCTCTTCTTTCTTCAATAAGATCTAAGGCCCTTTCTAGCAAGTTATCATTACTATTCGGACTGAACGAGCTAGTCTTCAATGTCGGGAAGCCTGTCTCTAGGGGAATAACGACTTCGGCTCCCTAAGTCATTGAAAAGGGGGTTTCCCTTGTTGATCTGTGAGACGTGGTTCTATATGTCCACAAGACGTGTGGCAGTTCTTCCACTCGTTTTCCTTTCGCATCATCTAGCCTTTTCTTGATTCCATTAACTATGACCTTATTAATAGCCTCGGCTTGTCCATTTCCTTGAGGATAAGCTGGGGTAGAATATCTGTTCGTAATTCCCAGTTCACTACAATATAGTCTAAAGGATTTACTGTCAAACTGAAGGCCATTGTCTGAGATGAGGGAGTGAGGTACCCCGAATTGGATGCAACGTTTTTCCAGACAAATTTCTTAGTGTCCACATCTCTGATGTTCGCCAAAGGTTCAACTTCAACCCACTTGGTGAATTAGTCCGTGCCGACTAGCAAATATTTCTTATTACCTGCTGCTTTGGGAAAGGGACCAACAATATCCAAACCCCACTGTGCAAAAGGCCAAGGACTAGATAGGGAATTAAGGACTCCCCCTAGTTGGTGTATATTGGGTGCGAATCTTTAGCATTGATCACACTTCTTTACAGACTCTTGTGCTTCTTTCTGTATGTTCGGCCACCAATAGTTTTGCGTGATAGCTCTATGAGATAAAGATCTTCCTCTTGTGTGACTTCCGCAAATTCCCTCATGTAACTCTTCAAGAAGCAGCTCTGATGTTTCAGGATGAATGCACAATAGGTATGGTTTAGAGAAAGAGCGCTTATACAGTTTTTGATCCTCGGACAACCAAAATCGGGGCACTTTTCGCCGTGTTTTCTTAGCTTCTAGTTTATCCGATGGCTAAGTATCTTCTTTTAAGAATAATATTATGGGATCCATCCAACTAGATCCTACCCGGATTTGTTGAACATGGGCTGCTACCCCGTTTATCTCTATGGGTCTGTATAAATCCTTGACAAGGATGACCTGAGGTAGGCTTTTAGCCGAGGAGGATGCCAATGTAGCTAGGGAATCAGCATGTGTGTTTCCACTCTTGGGAACGTGGTGTAGGCTGAATGACTCAAATTTCAACTGTAGGAATCTGACTTGATTTAAGTATCCTTGCATCCTCTCATCCCTGGCTTCCAGCTCCCCGCCTACCTGACCAACGACCAGTCTCGAATTCGAAAATACCTTTATGGCCTTTCCCCCCATTCTTTGAATCATGGATACTCCTTCCAATAAAGCCTCATATTCAGCCTCATTATTCGTGGCCGAGAACCCCAGTCTTAGTGACTTCTCGATGGTGAGCCCTTCAGACGAGATTAAAATTAGCCCCACTCTCGAGCCCCTTTGATTTGCCGCTTCATCAACATATACTTTACAAAAGGGGGGTTCTTGTAAGGAAATCGTGCCAACCAATTTTCCATCCATGTTATGTGTTGTTGACATTTCCTTTAATGCAGGTTTAGCAAACTCGGCCACAAGGTTTGCCAGTACCTAACCCTTGACAGAGGTTTGAGGCATGTATTTGATGTCAAAAGCCCCCAGAATGGTGCCCCATTTCGCAATTATCCCCGTATAATCGACGCTTCGGAGTACGGCCCTGAGTGGAAGTTGAGTTAGGACGACGACTATATGGGCTTTGAAGTAATAGGAAAGCTTTCTTGTACCATGTACTACCGCTAGGATGGCCTTCTCCAATGGTAGATAGCGAATTTCAGCCTCATACAGTGATTTGCTTACATAATAGATTGGCCGTTGTATCCCATTGTCAATTCGTATCAATACTAGACTCACAGCGTGGGGGGCAATTGCGATATAAGAGAACAACACCTCGTCAGTCAGGGGACTGGACATGATAGGTGGTTGAGACAGGTATTCTTTAAGTTGCTGAAATGCCAGAGCACATTTTTCAGTCCATTCAAATCATTTCCATTTATTCATCAACAAGAAAAAAGGCCTGCATCTGTCTGCGGATCGAGAAATAAACCAATTTAAAGCCGCTATCATTCCAATGAGTTTCAGGACTTCCTTCGGATTCCGAGATAGCTGTAAGTTGTTTATTGCCTTAACTTGATCGAGATTAACTTCAATTTCTCAGTGAGTCACCATGTAGCCTAGGAACTTCCCTGATCATACCCCAAAGAAACATTTAGAGGCATTAAGGCGCAACTTATGCTTTCTCAGTATTCCGAATATGTTTCCTAGATCATCCACATGATTGGATACTTCCTCGCTACCATGTCATCTATGTAGACTTCAATATTCTTCCCCAATTGAGGTTCAAACATCTTAGTCATCATCCTTTGATAAGTGGATCCTGCATTCTTAAGGCCAAAGGGCATCACCTTGTAATGGTAATTTCCAGTGGGAGTGACAAAAGCTATTTTCTACTAATCCTCCGACGCTAGCGGTATTTAATGGTACCATTGAAAGGCATCCAAAAAGCTCATCCAATGATGGCTTACGGTTGCGTCAACCAGCTGGTCTATACGAGGCATGGGGAATGGATCTTTCGGACAAGCCTTATTTAAATCTATGAAGTTCACACAAACTCGTCACTTTCCGCTCTTTTTCTTTACTACCACAGTATTGGCCAATCATTCAGGGTAGAAAACTTCTTTGATAGCCCCACCTATTTAAGCCTTGTCACTTCATCTTTGACAGCATCAGAATGTTCTTTAGATGAGCGCCGAAGAGGTTGTTTTCTGGGGATAATAGATGGGTTGACATTCAAATTGTGGCAAATGAAGCTCGAATCCACTCCAAGGACTTCGTATGCGCTCTACGCGAATACGTCCACGTTTTTTCTCAGGAATTCGATTAGCTTTTGTCTTTCTTGGAGGGGCAGTTGGGATCCGACCTGAAAAAACTTCTCCTGATCATCACCAATTGTAACTTTTTCTAGATCTTCGCATTCAATCTTCTCAGTTGACTCATCGTTGGTCGGTGTCTGATTTTTTGATTGCTATAAATTCTTTTTAGAAGAAACCGAGGACTTCATGTTTGGTTTGTGTAATATGGTGGCCACCATGCACTGCCTAGTCATAGATTGGCTCCCCACTATCTCTTTAACTTAGCCATGGGATGGGTACTTCACTTTCTAGTGGAGTGTGAAAGAAACGGCTCCTAAGGCGTGAAGCCAAGGCCTAGCCACAATGGCTGTGTAGGGTGAATAGGAGCCCACCACAATAAAGTCTACCTCTACTATCTCTAAGTCAGTCTATATAGGTAGTTTGATCTAACCTTTGGGAATGATCGTCTTTCCTTCGAAACTGACCAGGGGGGAATTGTAGGCCGTTAGGTCCTTGAATCTCAAATTCAAACCCTTGTATAGGTCAAGATACATAATTTCGACGGCATTGCCTTGGTCTATCAATACTCTCTTCACATCATATCCCCCTATCCTGAGAATGACTACTAGGGCGTCGTCATAGGGCTGGATGGTTCCAACCTTATCCTCGTCCGAGAATCCTAAAATCGGTTGGATGTCCAACTTGGCCCTTTTCAGCCCCGCATTGGAGTCCTCGGTGGGTAGTTGAGCCACAGACATTACTCTAGACGGAGAGGATCCAGTCCTTTCAGGGGCAACAAAGATGACATTAATGGTCCCCAAAGGAGGTCTTGAGGGAGCATCCCTCTAGGGGTCTAAACCAATTTGCTCCGTCCGACCACTAAAATGGTGCAAGAGTTCCTTCAATTTCCCCTCCTATACCAGCTATTCTAAAGGATCCCACAAATTCCTACATTCTTTTGTAGTATGTCCTTAGTCTTGATGGTATTGACAATATAGGCTCAGGTTTCGCCTCGCAGGGTTTCCAGCCATCTTGTTCAGTCATTTAAAGAATGGTTCATTTTTTTATCTTCTCTAGAACTCGATGCACCGGTTCTTAAAATACAACGTTAACCACATGGGCGTTGGTAGATCCTGCTGGTCCGACATAATCTTTCCAAGGTCGAACAGTATTGAATTGGTCTGACCTGAAATCCCTCCTCTCCTGAAGGATAACCTTCACTTTACCTTTTCCTTATTGCTGATCTTCCTCAACCCTCTTGTATTTATCAATCTGATCCGTAAGTTGGTGCACACTGGTAACAAGTTTACTAGCTAAGAATCTCCTCAGTCCATGCTCGTTAAGGAGGCCGATTTTGAAAGTGCTAATGGCTACGTCTTCAAAATCGCCATCTATTTCATTGTACATCTCCCAATACCTATCTGAATATGCCTTCAAGGTTTCACCCTCTCGCATTGATAGGTATAGTAGCAAATCCAAGGGTTTAGGCACCTTACTACATGTGACAAAACGAGAACCGAAAGCTTGTGTGAACTACTTGAAGGAGTTTATGGAATTAGCCCTTAATCTGTTAAACCACCTCATCGCCACAGGTCCTAGGCTGGAAGGAAATATTTTGCAAAACAAGGCCTCATCATTCGAATGGACAGCCATCCTTTGGTTGAACTGGCTCACATGTTCTACAGGGTCTGACCGACCATTGTAAAGGAGGAAAGTAGGTTAATGGAAACGCCGCGGGAGTTTAGCCGCCTTGATCCTACGCGTAAAAGGGGATTTATAAACCTGACTGAGGACCTTTGCGGGGTGGACTGATGTATTTTCGTCAGTGATGAGGTTCTTCGTTGCAGGAGAAAGATTCACTCGGCGGAGTTCTTGACTTTCGCCTGTAACTAGCATTTAGAGGAGCCATCAGAATTAGAAGGGGATTGCTTTCGTTGCGCATGGCGTAGTTTTTTCTTTAAATCGGCAATTTCCTTTTGCAAGGCTTTATTATCATCTCGCCTCTGGGATATATGACTTCTCCCTTGAGAATGGCTTTTACTCGTATGAGTAGTACGCACACTACCCTCTCGATATTTTGCCCGATCTCGTTCACGTTCAAGATTGAGAAAGTCATCTTGTTGTTGAGAGTTGGCAAGCTCTAACTGGGGTGAATTCCCCTAGAGTTCACTTGATCCTTCCATATTTTACCATTATACTTACTAATACATTCACTAATGCACAAGTCTTTTCCACAGACGACGCCAATTGTGTGGACTCAGTTTGTGGTCCAAACTGATAGTGCACTGGCCCAATGAGTCCAAGACAATAAATTTGTAGAGAGTGAGTTGGAAAACTGGGCTTTAGTGGGTTCAGGCTACCACCATTACAAGTTCAGAGACAGTTTTGATGAAACTACTGAGACAAATGGGAAAATATCCTCAATTCGAGGAGCTTTATTTTGATATTATTCGTTCCTCTTTTTTTTTATCTGCCTCCCCCTTTTATAAAGGATTCTTTACATTATATAGCTCTTTTTAGATCATCTTAACCCTACACTTGTCGTTCATTTAAGATTTCACTTGAGTATCTGTCCCATCAACCACCTCTTCTAGTTCTTTGTGAGTTGTAATAACCAAAGTATCACTGTTCAGATGTCTTCTCCACATAAATGCGGCCAGGAAAGTGGTTACAGTGTATTTAATGCGGTGACAGTAGCTTTTCCTCAGATCTTTTGGACTTTTCCACCTTCCTTTCAAATCCATAGGACACGTCATCTGCTCTTTGAGTTTCTTGGAAGGTTCCTCTAGCTGTTGAGATGCAAATTTGAGGTACGATAGCCATGTCCGAGAGGATTTTCATCCTTAGACACCCCTCCACATGCTTCTTACCTACGGGGCCCTATGTTGGGCCTTTATTATGTACTGGCAATCTCATCGGATGGTTTATTGTCCTCGGACAGGCCCCATGGCCTAATATATTAATTTGGGCCTTTACCCCCACAGTTTTTTTTTTTTTAATTTTAAATTTTTGAACAATTTATAATTAAAAATGATAATTTAACTAAAAATAAAATTTAAAGTATAGAATAATAAAACCTAGTTATTGCAATTTTTCTAAAGCCGAGACCACTTTAAAGTCTAAACCTGCACAAATAAGAATTAATTTATTACATGGTTCAATAAATTAGTGTCATTATAATACAAATGAGTTGATATGATACACATCAAATTGTTAATTGGTATGATAATTTATAATAATTGATTAAGTAAGAAAACATGTTGTCTTATGACTGTGGGCTATGCAGCCTATGCAGTGTGCAACTATGCAGTGCGCAATTGTGCAGCCTGTGCTACAATGCAGTGCGCAACTGTGCAGATGTCCAGCCTGTCCTATGGCTATGTGCAAAAAATGTGCTGCCTTATGACTCCTATCAACCAATCATGCAGTGAAATAGAATAAAAAAATATAATTTAAATTGAATAAATAGCATACTCATCATTTTAATTTTCGGAAAGATAGAGAGTGGGAGAAGATTACCTCTGATATGCCCACGGTCCACACAGCCCCTTTTCAATTTTGAATTTACTATCAATTGAAGGGAATCAACAAAGAAAGATTTCAAGCTAGACTGAGTTTATAGAAAAAGATTAAGAATCAAGATGAAGAAAAGAAAGGTAAGAATATAGATGGAGGCAGAGGGATAGAGAAATGAGAGATTTTTCTTTTGTTTTTGAAATTTATAATCTCTATTTTAGCATATTTCAAGAAAATTACGTTGTATTATTAATGAATTTGTCTGGTATTAATTTTAATTTTAGCTGTAGGGTTAAGGGCCTAAATCATATATTGGGCCTTGGACCTTGGCCGAAAACGTGAGTAGTTCAAGAATGAATGAATGGTAATGAATGGTTTAGACTCAGGACTTAATGAGTAAGATACAAATGGGAAGGTGGTCCGATGAGGAATATCTCCTCGGATAGGCTAAACACAGATCAAATATAGATCCTAACAATCAGGGTGACCTTCTAAGAAACTCCAGTGATAGGGACGTGCATCATGAACATACGAGAAGGAAGGGAACCCAAAAAATATCTAAGGGAAAGCTACTACCACCGCATTGTATGTACTGCAGCTACTTTTCTAGCCACATTTATGTGAAGAAAACCCCTGAACAGTGCTGTCTTGGTTACCACAACTCACAGAAAGCCAAAGAAGGTGTCTGATGGGATAAACACTCAAGTAAGGGCTTAAATGATCAACAAGTGTAGGATCAAGATGGTCGAAAGGGACCTATATAATGTAAGAGACCCTCCATGAGGAGGGGATCAAAAAAAAGAAAAAGAGAAAGAGAACATTTTAGCCATCAAAATTATACTTGTAATCAGTTTAATTGATTTATATGAAAACTTATCTCCTTGGACAGTGAATTCATTCAGCTCTATGTTCCTTGTTCTTACTTGATCATCTTCTAAATCTGTATTAGCCGTTGTCAAATTCATTAGGGCCTAGTTCTTTAACCCACTCTCTATAAATTTATTGTACTGGGTTCATTGGGCCAATATCCCTTACACTTTGGGCATGGGCTGCAAAACGTGTCCCTACATTAGCATATTTCAAGAATGAGTTAATAAGTTTGTCTCCTAAAATTTAATTTTGTTAGCTGAAGTTTGACTATTTTTGTTTTTTCCCTTTTTAATCTTCTGCATTTTAGGATACGATCGGCCTTTTAATGCATTTTATTGACCAATAAAAGTACTTAAAATTTTTTTTAATTAAAATATATAGATAAATATATTAAATATATAATTCCTATTTTACAAGTGGGGGCTTTCTTTTATTTGGGAGCCTTAGGCAATTGCATCAATTGTATCATCCACTTAGCCGGCTCTGATTATTGGGACGTTGGATCATACATTTGAAATGAATCAATTTCCTAATTCATATTAATATTAAACATTATAAATTTAAAGTTATTTTTAGTGTCATATCATTTAAAATTTTAAATAACATAACTATTTGTACACTATCAAATCCAAAAAATAATGTCTTAATTATAAAATGAACTCTTTTTATTTCATTTGAAATGTATAATGATCAAAATCACTTGGGATGTGACTTGCAAAACTCCTTGATTGTGGTTTTTTTTTTTTTTTTTTTGCTTCAAAATTCCTTGATTGTGTTGATATCAAAATTAGGATGAATATCTCATTTTATCACATTTGGACAAAAAGGAATGCTCTTCTACTTTAGAATATAGGATTGAGGAGACTAAAATATGTGTTTTGTTTTTTGAAAACATGTGTGGAAATACGTGTGGATGAAAAAGTATATGGAAATGTGTATAATGTTGTTTAAAAACTAAAAATGTGTGTTTGAGTGGGTGTACCAAACACCCCTGAAGTCTTTGGAGACAGATGAGGATTTTTTTTTTTTTTTTGGCAGGAAACTAATATGTGCATATTTCAATAAGAATTACTCCATGTAATTGTTGGACCATTCTTTCTGTAATCTTTGAATGGTAACCTATTTGATGTAATTTTTTGTTTGATCGAAATGTTTAATTTCTTAGATGATTTATTTTCAAGGTTGGTAAAATCAACCTTTGCTAAACTTTGTACAGGTTTTCCCGTTTGTTTTGTCTTTTGTGCAACAAAAATCCTTTCACTCATTAAAAAATATATTAAATAAATAAAAGCAAAAACCTAATGAGTGGGTCATGTAGGTTCTTAAAAAAAATAAAATAAAATAAAATAAAATAAAAAAACATTCATAAACTTCAGGAAGGTACTAGATATAGTTATAGCTGCATGTGAATGAAATAATTAAGCACAAAGCCTTTCGTCCCCAACCCTCAATAATCAAATAAATAAAGTGACAATAGATAGCCACTTGCACGGGACACCCACTTTTCTTTACGTTGTAAGGCCTACAATTAAAATTTTTGAAAAATATATGGGCCTACAATCATTTTTTTTTTCTTTTTTCTTTTTTTATTATAAAAAAATAAAAAAATAAAAAGGTTTGATACCCTTAACACTCACAAATCCACCTCAACTTATATTTCAGTCTTCTCTTTATTTCCAGAATCAGTCCTTGAGAACTTCTTTCTAAGGTTTTCTTACAAATTTAATTTTTGAATAATTGAAAAGAAATTTATGATTGAAGGAATAAATGTTGGGCAGTGTATAATTTCTTAAAAGAAATTAAAAAGATAAAAAAAGAGAGAAAAAGAAACAGAGTCTTGTGAAATTTAAAAGCATATATTATCGTATTTTTATTAGCTTTATCTTGATTTATTTTCACAATATAGATATTTATGTTTTATGTAATCCAATTACATATATAAATTTCTTTTTGATAATATAAAAGAAATCAAATTGCTTTTGTGTTGATGTTTTTGGGATATATTATAATTTCAGTCTCTAAATTTTGGACTAAGTTTGATTTTGGTCCTTTAAATACGTGGTTGATTGATTTGGTCCCTAAAATAGTATGATGCATCAGCATTCCATTAGTCACATAAACATGAAAATAGATGAAAGGACCAAACTATTCCTTATTTGAAATTTCAGAAACCAAATATGAACTTTTTAAATTTGAGGTACCAAAAGTGAATCTACATGAATTTCATGGACAAAAATGTGTACTTTACTCATTCTTTTTCTTTTTTTTTTATTGTTAATATATTAATTATTTTTATATCATTTAATTAAATAAAAATATGTACTTGTAATTATCTCAAATAATAGAAAAACTTAAGCATAATAATGATTGTACAGATCTTAATCAAATTATATCACAGTTAAAAAAAATTTATTATACTTAACATAAAAATGATTATTTTAAGCATAACATATAATTCTTCAGGATTTTTAATATATATATAAAAAAATAAAAACCTATAATTTTATTCCTTGTGAAAAAAGAAATTAAACCACATACCTTTAAATATACAACTTCAACTTCAACTTCAACTTCAAACGCCACATTTTCATTATTGTGTTAAGCACTTGAAAAAAAAAAAAAAAAAAAAAAAGACACTTGAGACTGTGGAGTTCTGTTTAGCACAATAATGATTGTATGAGCTTTAATTCGTTACTAGGATAAAACCAAAGCTTAAAAAAAAAAAAATTCCTATTTTTTTTATTATATGCATATTAAAGTTATATTCAAAGCTCTCATCAATGAAAAAAATCATGCAAGAGTGATTAAGTTGATACTGCTTTCTAAAAAAAAAGTAGGCTGATACTAAGCATGACAAATAAATTATAGCTTGAATTGAAATTAAATTTGTGGCTACATTCCTATCCAAAAAAGAAAAAATTTGTGTTTTATCAAAAAAAAAAAAATTGTGGTTGCATATTTTTGTTATATTATTGTTTCTATTTAATAAAATTTCATATCACTGTGGCCACTAAGAAGATACTCAAAGTAGTGGGGCCCCTAATAGAAGCTTGATCCACCTATACTGAAGCTACCCTTCCACCCAGTGATGAAACATTGATACAATTGGTTGGTACAAAATGATTTATAAGCATGGTTACAATGTTTTAGTGGTCTTGGTCCACCTGATTCTTTAGGATTGGTAGGCTTTAGCATACTGTAGCTCAATCATCGCAGTGCCAATTGAGATCTGAAGTCTAAACTAAACCAAACATTCTGCAATGGACCCGCCACTCAGTTCTGTGGTTAATCTCTTAAAACACCACTTTCAATGGTTCTTCTTCTAACTTAAATTTCCTAGAATATAATGTCTTCCCAACGTGCATTGCCACCCTCATAATGAATATATATATATATATATATATATATATATATATATATATTGTAACAAAGAGGAGAATCTCTTTTTATTTTTATTTTTTATGATTGCCTCAGAAAAGGATAAACAATTGTCATGGAAACGAACTTGTTCCAAATTCCAACCTTGAAATGCATTTATAGTTTAAAAAAATTGAAGATAATTTAACATCTAAAAGTTTACTATTACTTTCTTGTTAGTTCCAATCTACTTAGAATCAGTTCTGGAAAATATACCTGCGGGAACAAAAAATTCCTTCTCAAATAAATGAAATTTAATACTTTGACTTTGATTTGACAGTATGACCAATGTTTTTGTTCATTTGTGCATTGCTTTTCAATTGATTTTATGATTATTTAAATTATCTCTTTTGATTTTCTCTGAATTAATCTCAACATCTTTGACTAATTCCTAAGTTGTTGAAGAGACTCTGATATTTTTGCCATTAAGTGTGAATATTTAGATTGACTGATTTGCTCATGACAGTGGTTCAGAAATAAGTTACGGTTTGAAAAAAGTAAACTAGCCTTATATATATATAGGAAATATAAACTAGCGTATTTTTCTTATTTGTAAGGTGACTTATTTTTTAAGTTTTGATGAAAACTATGCTTAAAAATGGCAAACACTAGTTTTTTTTTTTTTTTTTTAAGGGAGTTTCAACCTAGCAACATGAAAAGAAAAAGAGGACCCATAAAAATTAGTTTCAAAGACTAACAAAACTCTCCAAAACGCAAAACCAAATGCATGGTAATTAATATATAAATCTTATGGGTATCCATGTAATTTACTGAGAAAGTTATAATTATTTTTGAAAATTTTGGGATATTATCACTCCTTATAAGTTCTAAGGTAGTATCTAATTAAACATGGTGAAATTGGACCCAAACTTGATAAACCACCTAAACCTAGAGTATAAAAATTAGAATAGGTAATTATTTTCTAGACCCATGAAGAATGGGTCAACCTGAATCCAACCCTCTATTTCGGCAGGTTAAACTCTTTTTTTTCTTTTTTCTTTTTAAGTTAATTTAGACCCTTTTGTTAATTATGCAGATTAATTAAAAATTTATTAATTAAATCAAATCAGTGATTAAGGTTTTTTTATCAATAAACCATAGCCACAATATAAACAAATTAGAAAAAAAGTAAAACAACCAATCATACGAGCACCAGATTTGGTGATAAAGTGCAAAACAGATGAAGAGAACACTCCTAAAAATAAAAATAAAAAATAAAAAAAATTTAAAAAAAAATCTCTAAGATACTTCTATTCCAATAAAGAAATCCACTATATGAAGAGAAATTTTTCAGTCTAATTCATATCCTTGACACTAGACTCTATTTGGTAGATAAACTTACTTATGTGACCCTACACCAATTTTGGACGTTATAAACTTTTTTACATCAATTCCTTCTCTCACGAATTGCATATATATGTGATCACAATCAGACTCTCAGAACAACTCTAATGACCATCTTGAAGATTTGACTTCCACAACAATAATACTAGGATCACAGACTATGTAGTTTCAGCTTTTGAACACCAAAATGGTAAAATTGTCGTTTGAATTTCAATTTCTGAATCACGAGTTGATCAAAACTAAATTTTTAGGTTTTCTCTCCCTTTGAGGCACATGAAAATATTCTCTAAAACCTATATTGAAGTTGTTCTACGATAAGCCTTTCAAATGTTTGCATGTATTGCAAAAATTGGTAAAATTTGCTGAACTGTATCTTTTTAGAAAAATATTGGATGAATAGCATGTGGACGAAACTATTTAGTTAGTTTGACTGTTTTTGGAACTTGAATTTGTTAAACTAGAGTTCTAACCCAAAATCGAGTTTCCCAACTCGATTTCCTTTTGGTAGGTCGTCTAATGTGGAATAATATAAAAATAAATAAAATAAAAACAAGTGGAACTCAAGTCTAGGAAACTTGAGTTCCATTTTAATGGAACTTGAGTTTGCTAAACTTGGATATTTACCAAACTGGAACTCGAGTTCCACATGTTTTTTTTTTTTTTTTTAATTCCACGTCAGGTGACCTACCAAGAGGAAATCGAGTTTGGGAAACTCAATTTTGGGTTGGAACTCGAGTTTAACAAACTCGAGTTCCAAAAACAATCCAACTAACTAAATAATTTCATCTACATGCTATTTGGCTAATATTTTTCTAAAAAGATGTTATTCAGCAAATTTTGCCGCAAAAATAAGAAGCTTAAGGCAGCAACTGAATGAATTAAATCATGTCATAATCAATATTGATGATTTTTCAATCAATCAAAAGTCGAAACTAAGTCTATGGGTAGTCAAAATACTTCCTTCAACCAATCAAATAGTTGTCGAAATTGCATATTATGTTCGAAATATTTTAGTGAATAAACAAGTTTTGATGCAAAAATAATATCCCAAATAATTAGCAAGAACATAAAATGAAAAAGAGTTTAAAACAATCTCACAATGCTATAAAATCACGCTGCGAAAGCGTTGTCCTTAAAGGTTGATTCATACCACCCGGAGTAAAACTTGGTATGATTAGTTCTATTGGCCAAACAACCCCCAGGATTAGACTATTACATCAACCTTCATGATGGACGCACTTCCACTCACGAAGGTTCAAGAACAACCCTCTATTACCTTTCCTTATAACAAATATAAATTGTAAAAAAATATGTGGAAGAGCCATATAACAAGATTGTGTATATCTAAATATATAGTAGTAATAAACTTACTTATAGGGAAGGGTGTGATGATGGGTATTATATAGGCTATTCATGACAATAATAACCTATAATTATTGGTAACTAATAATCCATAAAACCCCAATGGTTATATTATCCATTATTGCCTAATAGCTATTTTTCTCATAATTGCCAACAGCTATTTTACTCATAAATTCCCAACAGCTAGAAAATAAATACTAATAAAAGTGTTTGGAACACACACCCACATCAACAATCCCCCACATGTTACAAACACAAAATAGGAAAGGCAAGCAACTAAAGAAAACATGCATAATGGTAGAGTTAAAACTCTTTTAACAAAGCTATTAGTAATCCAAACTTATCACCCACATAACTTTCTTTACCAAAGTTGTTCTTAAGCGAGTTGGCGCCTTATCCAGGCCATGCGCCACTGGGTTTCATAAGAACTCTAAAGACCTACCCAAAAAGTCTCATAGGAAGTGGCACAACTTCCACTCACTCATAGGTGGCATCCATTAGGAGTGCGTGCAAAACACCACATCCCAACAGGTAGGGAGTATGGATCCATTAAGAGCCTAAAGCTCAGCCTCTAATAATCTGCAACTTAGTCAGTGGCATCCATTAAGAGTGCGAGCAGATACACCCTATCCCAACAGGTAGGGATATGGATCCATTAAGAGCCTAAAACTCAACCTCCAATAATCTGCAACTTAGTCGATGGCATCCATCAGGAGTGTGTGCAGATAAACCCCATCCCAACAGGTACGGATATGGATCCATTAAGAGCCTAAAGCTCAACCTCACCAAATTCTGCAACTTAGCACTGTCTCACATCATAGGAATGGACTCATCACTAATCTCCTTATCGAAATAGCGGAAAACACATAACAAATTACAGTGCCCATGGACCACTAATGGCCTCTATCCATTTAACCTTTTACGTGGAATCACCCATCATAGAGGTTAGGCATTAGCCACAGTGTCGTAACTAGGGTATCAGTCCAATCCCCTTAAATGTCTCACTCACTAGCCTTCTTGCTAGTGGTTTGGTCAAAATCACCACAATTTTTTACCAAGTACACCTTTAAGTCATACATAATAGACACAAGTCACATATCAAAGTGTTTAATTTTTTTTTTTTTTCCCACATAATGAGATTGTGATAGTACACTGCAATCATTATCCCTAAGGCCTAAAATAACATTTGCCTCAACCAAAATTTTCTTATCAAATTTAGAGGCAAAAAAACATTTAGTATCATGCACAACATTATGTCTAGTTCCAAATATAACTAAGTCATCAACATATAAACAAATAATCACCTTCATTATTATTTAACTTATTATATGATCACGAGTCACAAATCCATGTGTAAGCATCATATATCAAAATTTCATTGTCATTGTATAGGTGCTTGTTTTAATCCATACAAGGATTTAACCAATTTACAAACTTTACATTATTGTCCAAGGACAACACAACCCTTGCGTTGCTCTATATAAATTTTTTTTTTCTTTCTAATTCACCTATTAGAAAAACAATTTTAACATCCATATTATGTATAATAGGTTTTTAAATAGATACAATGACAAACAACATTCTTATAGATGCAATTCTAATAATCAAAGAATAAGTATAAAATAATCAACATGATATTTTTGCTTATAGCCTGTAGTTACCGAGCATGCCTTATACTTATCTATTATCCCATTCAATTATAAGTTTCTTTTAAAAACCCACTTGCAACCATACAAATTTTGTTTTAAGCACCCACTTGCAACCAATAGGCCTAACCTTAGGTGGAAGCTCAACCCATTCCAAGTGTGATTAGACATAATTTAATAATTTGTTAAAAGCTTCCAACAATAATGGTGCATCAACAAATTTAATTGCATCATAATAACTTACATGTTCATCTTCAACAATATAGGTAAGAAAATTGTTACCGTAACTCTTTTTCTCCCTAGTTCACTTACTTCCTCTCAATTCTTGCACATCACAATAAGATCATTAGAAGTATCAATAGGTTCATGAAACATATTTTCCTTATTTTTCAAAGGAAACTCATACTTAAAGAAAGTATTTTAAGATTTAACAATAGTATTAAATTCTAAATACATCACTATTGATGAAGATAATTCTATATCATGAACTATAACAAACATAACCAATAAACACACAATCACATATTTAAGAATCAAATTTCCTCCTTTTAGGTTCATGTAGCATGACCTTAGGCAACTACCCCCACACTTTGAGGTATTCTCCTTTTAAATTTGGGTAACATCTCAGCCAACCACCTCCACAATTCGAGGTATACCAAGTTAGGCTTATGCCATTCTCAACTTCATATTTTATATTTTATAAAAATTTCCAATACCTCATCTTCAATTCCTAATACACAAAGTTAAATAAATATAGAATGGTCATCAACAAAGATTACATAAAATCTTTTACCATCTCTAGTCACTGTGTGTTTTAAATCATCCAAATTATTATGTACCAAACTAAGGAGTTTGGTTCCTCTTGTTATGGATTTGCAAGGTCTTTTTGTCTCAAATTCATAAAAACCTATCCACCATCTCCAAACAACACATATAGCCAATAAAAATATGTATGTGTGTGTGTGTGTGTGCGTGTGTATTTAATATCACTCTTGCACTTGGTGGATAAAAGGAATAATTATTCCCACTAAATCTTATCCACTAGCCCAAAATACTAGTAGGATCATTTTTTAAAATATATATATATATAAAGAAAATTTTAATTATTTTCCATAATTTCTCATTTCATATATTTGTGTCAAGAGATGTAAAAATAATAGCTTTTGTACATAGAGCCAATAGCCTCTAGCTACTAGAAACCTCTCTTAGGAACGTCCAAAATTTTACAAGAATAAGACACTTAATATTTTGTAAAATTTGACATCATTATACCACAATTGTATAATACAAATGTTTAATCATCCTCAATTTCTTTTTCAAATGACCATAAATGATTACTTGAATACTTTAGCAAGGAAAATAAAATTTAATTAAATTATAGTATCATTGTATCTTCATTATACAAAAGGAGTAACAAGTTGATACGGCACTATTGATTCCACTTAACAACAGGAATGCCTTCAAGTCTACACCATTTTTTTTTTCTTTTCAGAATTCTACCAAAAAATAAAATTCTACCTCATTTCTCATAAAATTATTGCTAACATTTTTTTTTTAATTTCAAAAAACATTTCTCAAAACACATACGTTTTTCTTCAATCTCATGTTCCTTAGCTTTCAATAGACATAATTTCACAAAATATAATACACATATAGTACCACATAATTGCAAATGCAATAAGTTGATATCCACATATCAAGACAACGTTACATAATATTATTCACATATTTATTTAGATTAGAGAATCAAAATCACATTTGGATGGACGTCATTTATTTTTTCTTCTAAAATATTAGTCCACCAAATTGTTTAGATAAACCAAAGAGCAAAATAAACTCCACAAAAGATATAAGTAATTATATCTAAGAATATAACTACTAGCATTTTTTCTTTATAAGCATAATATCATATCACAATATAAAATTTCATGATCAATAACTTGTTTATCCATTTTGAAGCATGAAATCAAACTTTAAGATTGTTAGAAATATTTTAGTAAATAAACAAGTTTTGATACAAAAATAATATCCCAAATAATTAGGAAGAACATAAAATAAAAAGAAGTTTAGAACAATCTCACAATGCTATAGAATCACGCTGTAAAAGCGTTATTCTTAAATGTTGATTTGTGTCACCTGGAATAAAACTCGGTGTGATTGGTTCTCTTGGCCAAACAACCCCACAGAATTAAACTATAGCATCAACCTTTGTGATGGATGCACTTCCATTCACGAAGGTTCAAGAACAACCCTCTATAGCCTTTCCTTAGAACAAATATAAATTGTAGAAAAATATGTGGAAGAGTCATATAATAGCATTATGTATATCTAAATATATAGTAGTAAAAAACTTACTTAGTGGGAAGGGTGTGATGATGGGTATTATATAGGCTATTCATGACAATAATAACCTATAGTTATTGGTAACTAATAACCCATAAAACCCCAATAGATATATTATCTATTATTGCCCAACAGTTATTTTTCTCATAATTGCCAACGGCTATTTTTCTCATATATTCTCAATGGCTAGAAAATAAATACTAATAAAAGTGTTTCGAATACAAACTCACACCAACATATTATTCTTGAAAAAATGTCTTCTTTTAAGCTACATCTTGGGCCTTTTAAGCTTGTACTTTGACACATGTTACTTATTCAAAAAAAAAAAAAAAATTTATAAAGTCATCGAACTTTCCAACCTAAATTCTAACAATTTATTTTTTTAGGAAAGAAAAATATTTGTTTCTTGTTTGGTGCATATGACTTAGTTTGTTTCACAATTTCAGACTCTCCTCTTTCTCTATAATTTTCACTTTATCGATTTTTTATCTTCACTCTCTATTTTTCTCCCTCTCATTCTCACTTTCTTAAAGATAGCCTCCCTTTACTAGAAAATTAATTGAGCTAAACAAATACTTCTCACATATCATATGTGCACTCCTATAATGATTATGTCATTTTGGATAAAATCTAAAAATCTTGTTATTATCAAGTTATTAAAATGCTTTAATTTTGATAGAATTGTATTTGTATGCTATCAATTATCAAACTTTTTCCAAGAATTTCATAGCTCAATGACATAATTTGCTCCCAATTATGAGGAGCCCCATGATTCTAGTCTCCCTTATCCAATGTTGTAACAATCCAATTATATATATAAATATATATATATATATATATATATATATATATATATATATATATATCAAACTTTTAATTCCAAGTGCCAACACAAGATCTATGAATTCGGAAATATTGGAAACTAATGAAGAAAATTTTACTATGGAGTATACTCCACCTTCTCCATTTTCTAGTTTATTTTCTTATGAAATTATTAGACGCACAAATTTATGTATTAACATTTAAGTTTTAAGTATTTTCATTTCTTTATTGTCTTATTTGAATTGGAGGGAAGACGACAAGAATGTGCTCAAGTTTCTTTCTTGTTTCTTTATTATTTTGCTATTTGAAAAAAAAAAAAAAGAATCATACCGTGTTGACCCAACTCGCCAAAGATCGAATAAGAGCCATAGCTTTTTAACCAGTTTTAGTCAAGAACCATAGCTTTTTAACCAGTTTTAGTCTGCTGACTTTTTTTCTAACCTATATGCAATTTGACCCTATTAGGTTTAGATTTTGGCTAATTCCATGTGACATAGTATTTAAGAGTTGTAATTTATGATAGTAAAGTTTGGTCAAATCAAAAGTCCATCAAGAGTTGAAAAAATGAAGAGCAAAATTATGCTCAAGTGAACTTGAACTCCCCCTCAAATGATCAAATGAATCTCGCTCGGGCAGAACCAAGACTTGTTGAGTAAAATACTAAAATTAGTCAAATAGTTTGCAACTATTTTTCTTGGGTGAAATCATCAAGTTTGCAATCCGAAACTAAAAAGCTAATTTGTGTCTAACCTAACCTACCGTATAAGATCAAATTAAAATAAACAGAGAAAAATAGATTCCTAAGTAGATCTTGAAATCCCCCTCAAAAAAAAAAAAAAAAAAAAGGATCTTGAAACTTATTACCTTGAGACTAAACAGAGAAAAAATAATTCTTATACCTAGTCCATTGTAATCGTTCCTTTATAGTGAATTTTCTAACCGAATTAGACTCCTAAGTAATTTTTTCCTTTAAGAGGTTCTCAAATATTGGTTTTTGACTTCATTACCGAATCTTTGTCCTTATGTATTGTTTATTGCTTAGATTTGGTGATTATAAAGTTAAGTTAATTACTTTTGGTATGTGTTAGAATAAATCATATAACTTGTTGAATTAATTGGTTTAATTTGCTGCATAAGTTCCTAGAGGTCTACATAAGAAATTACTATAACTACTCAATAGGTTTCTAAATGGTGGAAGATTAAGGGTCCGTTTGGATACCATTTATTTTACTGAAAACTGAAAACTAAAAATACTATAACAAAATAATTTTTAAATGTGTGAATAATGCCATGAGACCCATTTTTAATTAAAGTTTTGGTGAAAAAAGATGTTTGTGGGTCTCGTGAACAGTACACGGGAACTACTGACAGTGTCATTCCAGTGAAATGTGTGGACATTCAAAGAGTAAGGGGTCCCATGTCTGTGTTCTACGTGAATGCACTCCTGGTTAAAATAAAATAAAAAAAACGCAAAACGCACCATTTTTATCCGTATCTAAATAGATACTAAAATATGCTTGGATCACATAGTGCTCTTAGCAATAAACAAATATAAAAAAAATAAAAATAAAAAATAAAATAAATTCCTAACCTATATAATTTCATCATCTAGTTTAGTTGTTATTTAAACCACGTGTCACTTCTGTACTGCTTAACGCTATTAATAATTGACTGACCACTTAATCTTAACACCACTAAACAATATTAATGAATAGATAATTGAAAAAGATAGAATTCAGCCCTTCAAAGTTCAAACATACCGATCTTGTAATGATAGCATAGGAGTATTTTGGCTCTCCAATACCTTTCTTTTTCCGCAGTCTTTGGGCAATATCAAAGCTAGCTATAGGCATATCAGATACTGTTCAACAGTAAATAAATTTTTTGTTTTCATCATGGAAGATTGAACGGTCTTCACTTATTTTGATTTTTTAAAGCAAAAGTCGTATGCACCTTTTTGTGGCATTCTACATTTCTACCTGTATTCTGTATGAACCTTTTTTAAAGGAAAAGTTGATTTTTTAAAGGGAAAGTTTTAAACCATTACTTTCTTATTTATTAAAGACTATATGTTGGTACGTTCGTACTTTAGGCGCTCCAGATTTTTTCTAATCATAAAGTGGGTTTGAGATATCCTAGCTAGGCTAAGGTAAAAAATTCTCCTAAGACCTACAAGCAACCACTTTATGGTATATGCCAATCAAATATTGAATGTATATTTTTATTTTATTACTTACTGTTTTCAGCAATGAGATAGGATTTTTGGCATTAAGTCTGGATCAAGTAATGGAACATCTAAAAGTATTAATCTATTGCTTGAGTTTATAGCTAATCCATCTTCCTAATGGTATGTTTGGAACAAAAGGAGATGAGAGGAAATGACTTTGAGAGATCCCATATGAGGTTAATTAAAATTTCTCCTTAAACCTACAATTAGCAAGCAATTTATGGGATGTCAAACAAATTTGGAACATATATATATTGCTAGTATATATTTAATTTTCATATTATTTTCAATGAATGTGGACTTAGCTTTGGGTTTGGATAAAGTAATGCAACACTAATGTCAACCAACGTAACCTCATAACATTGCATTGACAAGAACTTGTAAAAGGACCGATCTATCGCTTGAGTTTACAGTAAATTTATAGACTTTAAAGATCATGAGGGTTGAAGTTTCTTAGGATATATGTTTGGGACGAAGGAAAATAGAGAGCCCTCCATCCAAACATTAGCTTAGCTATATCATTCAATATAGAGACAAAATAATTACGTTTGATCATAGAAATGGTTGAGTGGCCTCACCTTTCTTATTTGTGTGTGTTTGTGTCCACAAGTCTGTAATTACTATAAATAACAAAGGGGGACCAAAATCGCACCCTTCAGTACATGAACATGACCATGAATCACGATGATACAATTTTTATTCTTGCACTTGCATTAGCATCCAATCAAACACATAAAGATACATATTCATCAAAGGTACGGAGGAGAAGGAAGGAGCATCAATTCTTCTCTTTCAATAAGGATGGACGTGAGGCAATACACGTGAGAAAGCAATACAAAAGTAATAATCTTCAGCATGACAGCATTATAAAATTTAGTACGTCATTGCCTACAGCCTAGCTATATATAAGCTTGAAACACTAAACCAAAAGGAACTGCAGCAATGGGTTCATAAACCCATCGATCTCGATCTTTTTTTCTTTTAATAAAACCCTCTTTTGTACATATTTTTGAGTTCCTTGTTTTGAGGAAGCAATAGGGGACTTGAGTAATTCAGGTGAGACACTTTCATATATGCTATATATACATTTTTTGGTTTTGGCTTAATATATATGTGGCTAAGTGGTTTGTGACATTACTCGTAATCACTTAAGCATCAAGCAACATTGGTGGCCAATAGTGCGATCAATTGTTTTATTTTGTCTTTTGTTACATTTTTTTTTCTTCAAATTGTCAGACGGCTCACTTTATTGTATGTTGTATTTTGTTTGCTATATGTTAGTTGTAACAAGGACCAGTAAAATTTCTTAATCATAAAACTGGTGATCATGTTGCAAATGCAAGTTTGAGGTCATGTTGAGTCAAGCTAGATTGATTTGAATTCTATTCCAATTTAAACATTCGATTAAGGTTGTTATTACATTAGGTCCAATAATAAGCCTCATTAACTTAAACCAACCTTAGCTCAAGCCATGTTAGGTATGGATACACCATTCACTAGGCCAAGCTCGCCTAAATATTAGTTCCTCTCCCTTTCTCCCCACCCCACTCTTCCACATACATACAACCACAAAAGAAAGTCAATTTTTTTTATAAAAAAAATATATGAATATGCAAGATATTTAGAAGGTAGGCCTATTCTGCAACCCGATGCTGCACGGTAAACGATAAACTTTTTCTTTTCTTAACTTTTAGGTAATGATTCTGAACTACTCACACAGACCACAATTTGGTTCCAAAAAAGCTAGAAAGTAATAAACTTTCTTATATTTTAGAAATTAGTAGAAATGATTTTCTTCCTTTTTTTTTCTTTATTATGTGGATGCTAACAAAAAAGAAAAAATCAAAACTGCATCATTTTTTTGTTTGACGGCAATTCATTAATTGATGGGAGTAAGCAGAAGGACCACATGAAATTAAACATGTAGCAGAAGTTGATGGACAAAATTGAAACAATCAAAAGTTTATGAATGAAATTGAAATAGTGTCAAATTTAGAAAGTATGGTTTATAATTAAGATACCATTTTTTAATAACTTTTTAAAGCTAAATAATACCAAAATCTCTAATCCCACCAACCCAAAAAATTTCAATAAATTAACTTTCTTGAGTTTTCTATTCTCCTCCTCCCATTTTGTCTTGTTTTTCTTTTCTTGATCTTGATAAATGATATTCTTAAGTTAGGCCAGTTTTTTTTTTGGCAGATCACTCTCACTCTCACTCTCACACTCACTCTCACCAAGATCACTTGATTTTAGTTCTTTTTGGTAGTTCCTCTGAGTTAGATACATATGCATCTGTCTAATGTTCTCGAATATGGGGATAATTCACTGATAAAATAGTGTTAACTATTAAGTCATAAAGTATATCTAGAGAGAGAGAGAGAGTTGACTCAATATGTTCTTTCCTGAGATTGATGGGGTTGTTGAAAAAGATCAATTTAGGTTGGTTCTTAATTATCCAGTCATATTGGGTCATAGTATCACGTGGCACTCTTAAGAACGTTGTTTTAATAATATTATTTGTATTTTTTCAAAATATATATAGATGAAAAAAGTGTGTAAAAATGTGTATAATATTATTTAAAAACTGAAAACATATATTTAAACACATTTACGGAGCTTTACTATCTAAACTTTTTTTTTATAATTTTTCATAATCATTATTATATTTTTCTATTTCAAGAAAACCGTTATATATATCCCCAACCCCTCATTCATTTCCCTCTACTCCCAACCCTTTCTGCTATTTCCTGCATTTCCTCTTCCCAACGCTCCTCTCACTCTCTCTCTCTGGGTTAAGCTTTTAGGTGGTGCATACAAAGACTCTCCTTCCTCTTTCTCTCTTGCTTGGGGCTTTAAGTTTAGCTAATGCATACAAAGAAAATCCTCACTCACTCTATATATGTCTTTGGGTTAGGTTTTGAATGCAAGTGAGACATACAATATTCTTGACCAACTAGCTACTTTTTCTCGTTCATATTTGGCTCTCCATTTGAATCTTTGACATTAAAAACCAAAACCCATTTCCAACTTTTGTTTGTTTTTTGTTCTTTTTCACCAACATATATACATCTTCTTTGTTTGGTTTTTTTTTTTTTTTTTTTGTTGAGTACTCAAAGATGGGTGAGAACGCTGCCACAAAGAACAACCAGCACCACCAAGTGTTTGACGTCTCCATAGATGTGCCTGCTCAGAATGGCTCCAA
The DNA here is from genome assembly GCA_023055345.1 of Quercus wislizeni. Taxonomy (NCBI): domain Eukaryota; kingdom Viridiplantae; phylum Streptophyta; class Magnoliopsida; order Fagales; family Fagaceae; genus Quercus; species Quercus wislizeni. Next base: position 34,044,507 of record JALGQJ010000003.1, read on the forward strand.
ATGCTTCGATGATGATGGCCGTCTCAAACGATCTGGTAAATATCCTCAGTACCCTGTTTGGCTGCTTCCAAAACCTTTTTCTTTTTTTTTTAAGAGTAAAATCTACATGCAGAACCTCTTTTATAATTATTTCACAAGGATAGCAAATTCTTAGTATTAGGCAATAAAACTGTGTCTCATGGAAAAACCGATGACAATTCATCACCTCAATTATTATTGTGAAGAAAATTGTGGAAAGTATTATGTTTTAGCATTACTTTTTTTTTTCCCTGTTAACATAGTATTTTGTTACTCCCTCTTCAAAAACTTTTTTTTTTCTCTTTTCGTCCAGTAAATTTTTTCAAATTCAGTTCTCTTCATGCAAATTTGAACAAATATTGTAGTTATTTACTAGCAAATTATGAAAGATATCAATTTTATCTTTCTCTTAATTTCTTTGCTATTAAAGAAATTTGATGCATGACATGCAGTATTAAAGAAATTTGTTACATGACAGACAAGACTGCTGACATGATACCTAAAAGAAACTGACGCAACCTGTAACAAAATTTAAATCTTCAAAAGTTGGAAACTTGAGCTAAATTTAAGAAAGTAAAATAAATATATTACATGCAGACTTTTGTTTTTTCCTTAACAACTTTCTAAGACTCTTAATTTTTTAAACATGAATCAGGTACTTTTTGGACTGCTAGTGCTCACATAATAACTGCTGTGATTGGATCTGGGGTGCTGTCCTTAGCCTGGGCCATTGCTCAGCTTGGTTGGATTGCTGGACCTACTGTCATGTTCTTGTTCTCCTTTGTCAGTTTCTACGCTTCATCACTGCTGGCTGACTGTTACCGTACCGGTGACCCCGTCTATGGCAGGAGAAACTATACTTACATGGACGCAGTCCGATCCATTCTTGGTATAAACTTCAGTACTGAAAGTTGATTAAAGTATAGTTATCCAAAAAAAATAAAACGGATCATTAAAAAAATAATTTAAAAAGAGTTGTTCCCAAACAAACTCTTAAACTCTTAAGTAGTGTTCCAATTCCAGATATAGTTACATGTGAAAAGGATCTTTCTGTGTTTTAATATGATATGCATTTTGATCTTTTTCAGGTGGAGCTAAATTCAAGGCATGTGGGTTTATTCAGTACTTGAATCTTTTTGGAATAGCTGTTGGATACACCATAGCAGCATCTATAAGCATGACGTGAGTCACAAGATTTGTGATTTATTGCTTTCTTAGTTAGTTTGCATGCACTTAATGCTAAAATTAATGATTTTAATTGACACATATATGTACAGGGCTATCAAGAGGTCTAATTGTTTTCATGCGAGTCACGACAAGAACCCATGTCACATGTCTACCACTCCATATATGCTCTTGTTTGGTATAACCGAAATTGTGTTTTCTCAAATTCCAGACTTCGATCAAATATGGTGGCTTTCAATAGTCGCTGCTGTAATGTCTTTCACCTATTCTTCAATTGGTCTTGCACTTGGAATTGCCAAAGTTGCAGGTTGAATTAAATTGCTTCAGTATTGTTTTGAACTACAATTTTATTAATTTTCAATGATATATTTTAACTGACTCAAGCTTTTTCTTCATTGATGAGCAGCTAGAGGAACTTTAAGGGGTAGTCTCACAGGAATAAGCATTGGAGCAGATGTAACTCAAACTCAAAAGTTGTGGAGGAGTTTCCAGGCTCTAGGAAACATAGCATTTGCTTACTCATTTTCAGTCATCCTTATTGAAATTCAGGTATACTTCTTTTACTCAAATTAGGCAAAGAAAATTACTAAAATTACTATTAATTTTACTGCAACATATTTACAAGTCGGCGTGGCAATAAATATAATTATGTCACTTCAACCCATAATATATAAAGATATAAATTTTTTTTTTGTAATTGGTGACACATGTAATGTTTTAACTTTTAAGCAGTAACATTGTTAGTATTTTTTAAAGTCTAACAAATAGATAATGAACTTTTTTGCAGGACACAATCAAATCCCCACCATCAGAATCAAAGACAATGAAGAAAGCCACTTTTATTAGCGTTTCTGTAACAACTACATTTTACATGCTTTGTGGGTGTATGGGTTATGCAGCTTTTGGTGACTTAGCACCTGGCAATCTCCTCACTGGTTTTGGTTTCTACCACCCATATTGGCTTCTTGATATAGCTAATGCTGCCATAGTAATTCATCTGGTTGGAGCATACCAAGTATTTTGCCAACCTATCTTTGCCTTCGTTGAGAAAAAGGCAGCACAAAAATGGCCTGAAAGTGGTTTTATCACCAAGGAATTCCCAATCCCAATCCCCGGTTTGGGCTCATTTAAACTAAACCTCTTCCGGTTGGTTTGGAGAACCATGTTCGTGATGTTAACCACCATTATATCAATGTTGCTTCCGTTCTTCAATGATGTTGTGGGACTTCTTGGTGCACTTGGTTTTTGGCCCTTAACTGTGTATTTTCCGGTTGAGATGTACATTAAACAGAGGAGAATACCAAAGTGGAGCAATAGATGGATATGCCTCCAAATGCTCAGCATTTCTTGCCTCATAATATCAATTGCTGCCGCTGCTGGTTCAGTTGCTGGTGTTGCTCTCGCCCTTAAGTCCTACAAGCCATTCAAGGCCACCGCTTGAACACTATCTGGCTGTCTTTTCTTTTCAATCAATTAACTGTTGAACAAAAGTAAGATCATATTTCAGTTTCATGTAAATGAAACAACCTTAAGTGGTTGGTGTGGTGTGGTTATTAATTTGTAGTTTTATGTCTGGATTCTGAAAGGTTCTCGTTAAGATCAAGAATCAGGGAGATGAATTACTTTGTGTAATTAAGCATGTCAATTCCAAAGTATGAATCTTATGAAATATCTCAGTTCTTAGCCCTAGAAATGTAAATTGGCTATTCGAATAGTTGAATTTTATATGTTCTTGTGAAAAATATATTGGGTTTCAAGTGTATGGAGTAAGTCTCTCACAACTTGAGGGCACCACAGGCAATAAATGTCTTACGGTTACCATATACACCTAATACACAAGTCATTATGGTTTTTGTGCCACTAAAGAAAAACAGAAGACTATAAAATCAAAACCTAAAGGATGTGATTAAAGACTTTTGGAGATATATACTTTTGCATCTAGGGTTGTGTGTGCCACACTCTTTGAAAGCAATCATTCATAGATCAAGATTTAAGGCACTAACGATTCAATGATCCTGAAGATGCTACGTACCTGTTTGGATACAACTGCTTCTCAGCATTTGCATTTTGGCTTCTTTTTTTTTTTTTTTTTTTTTTGAGAACCTGTAGTGTAGGTCTCGTTTTTTTTTGCTTTTTTAATGGGTCTCATGCACTATTCATAGAATCCATAAGTACTTTATTCAAAAAAAAAAAATTTTTAAATTAGCTCCCACAGTACCATTCGCATATTTAAAAATTATTTTGTTACAGTATTTTCAATTTTCAGCAAAATAAGCGATATCCAAACATATCTATATCTAGAATTATGAAATTGTTGAAACCAAAACTTCAAGTGGGTAATTGAAGTCGTGAGGAGGTTGTTCACATGCAACAATCACATATAGGGTAGCACGTGGATTTGAAGCTGTGTTGACTAACATAAGTAAGTTCTGGAGGAGGTAGCAAAAGATATATATATATATATATATAAAAAGCTTTAATTATATATATAGTGGTCTGTTTTGCCTCTAAGAGTGTAGTGGGATTTCCATTGGTTTTTACTACATTACTAAATTTTGTGTTTTCTGTTTGGTTATTTATTGTTTTTCTTATGGTATATGTTGCTATGTGATAATTAACTTGGATATCAATCTAAATTCATAATAGGTTAATTTAATAAGTTAATTAATTTCGCTGCAAAATTAACCAATGTTTTAATTTGTCCTAACAATATATAATTTTAAATGATGTGGCATTATGTTGTATGTCAAATCCAAAAAATAACATTTGACACAACATTTTTTTTTCTCTAAGATTGAATTCTAATCTAATCTAAGTTAAGTATGTACATGTGGGTAAAGCTCATTCCTAGAAACTTTAACTGGCCCTTGCCTCTCGCCGCCCCCCCCCCCCCCAAAAAAACTGCAAGAACTTGTACTTGTAAAATGGTCATCAAACCAAGAGCACACGTGTGCGGTAGTTGACATAACATTTTTTTAATAATTATTGAGATAGTAAGTTGTGATTGATGTACAATAAAAATAATGACAATGATAATTTCAATAAAAGTAATATTATATTAATTAAAATATGTCACTTCAATATGTCGTGAAATTTATTGTATTTATAATTTTATAGTATTGTTAAAAAATATATAATTGTAATTGTGAAATGAACATGGAGAGAATCTTATAGGATGTTTGGTGGGAAAATTTTTGCATACTAGTTTCCTCCCCCTTTCTTTTGATCATTGAATTGGTTGGTTTGATTCGAGGGCTGTTCCAAGCCCTACACCAATCAAGTTTAAAGGATGAATATGGGCACAACCATATAATTTTAATTGGTGCGAAATATTATTGAGATAATAACTTCAAAATAAGTTTGGTTCTCAGTGAAAACAAGTGTGGTCTCAGGCTATCTAAGACAGCAACTTTTTAGCTATCTAATTAAGATGGTTACAGTTCAATACTTGATCCCTTTTCTTGAACAAGTTTGGAATGAGCTTTTTATAACTCATATGAAAATTTGTATTATTCTAAGAGTTAGGAATGAGCTTTTTTTTTTTTTTTTTTTTTTAATAAGTTAAGTAAAAATACATTTATATAGTGAAAAAAGTGAGACATTAAAAAAAAGTGTATATAGAAGATAAGCTCAGCCCAACAAACTCTGACACTGATGTAAGTGACTAGTGAAGACCCACTAACCAATATAATAGAAAAACAAGGTAACAAATTTCATAACTCATAACTACTAGTGACATCATACTTGTGTACAAATTTTACTTTAGGAGTCAAGATCGGATCCAGACATTGACTACTTAAACTATTGTCTAAGGCTCTCGTTTTTTTTTTTTTTTTTAAAGAAACAAAGGCTCTTGTTAGGAAAGGTATATGCTGTAACGCACTATTTAACAACCCTTTCACGTGCGGATATATATATATATATATATATATATATGTCCCAATGCTTGTAGCATCACCCCTATGTGAGGGGAGCATTACACCATATCATTTTGCCCCTTTAAAAGTAATATATGGCTTCTTCTCTTTTCTTTTTCTTTTTTTGGGAGGGGGTGGGGAGGAATTGGTGGGACAAAAATGGGTAAATACCTGAAAACTTCAAATTATGTAACTAAACAACACATGTAGCAAAATACCTTTACTTTGGAATTTGACATTGTTAATGTCGAGTTTTACTTGGAACTCGACATTAGCAATGTCAAGTTCTATTGTTATTTTGCCATTTAAATTTTTCTGAAAATTGTGTGCAAAACTCAACATTAGAAATGTCCTAATGTTGATTTCTACTTAAAAATATGCATAGAATTCGATATTACTAATGTCAAGTTCCAATTAGAACTCAAAATTAGTAGTATCGAGTTCCAAATTTTTCCCAAATTGGTAGATTGTACATACACTCTCTTTTACACTCCAAGAAGGCCTCCAAAATTGGAGAAATTATAAGGTTCTTATGGTAGACAAGTAACGTGATCCACCATTCCACTAAAAGACTCCCACCTATTTAAAATTGTCGAGTTAGAAATTTTTTTAAAATAGAAATTGATTACTGACTCGGTAATTTTAAACAAATGAAAGTCTTTTAATGGAATGGTGGACAAGTGACGTGGTCCACCAGAAGACTGTATAATTTCTCTCAAAATTGTGAGCCAATAGAAATCCAACCAAATTGAAAAGATCAAAGATATTTCAAAAAAAAAAAAATATATATATATATATATATATATATATATGTGGATGTGTTAATTAATCATTGACGATTTATTTTCCCCAACAATTGAAGCTTTAAACTTTGTAAGCTAGTCTCACACATGATACATTATCAACATTAGTCACACAATCTTCCTTAACCATGCATCGCCATTCCCAAGGTAAAGTAAACTCCTTTTTTTATTTTTTTAAAAAAAAGTAATAATAATTTTCATCTATTTTTGTTAAATTTTATGCCTAAAATGTTATATTTAATTTTTTATTTGAAATAAATCTTGGTTTGGTTAATATTAACTCATCAAGTTAAGTGTTGAATTTTTCTCAACAAAAAAGTTAAGTGTTGAATTCATATTTGCTTGGTGATTCTATTGTTAAGTAAATTTACAATAGTTGCTTTGCTTTAAAATTTATTTTATTCAAACTATATTGTAGATATTGTTTCTTTTATATGTAAATATTTTTTAACAATATGGATGAGAGAGAGAGAGAGAGAGAGAGAGCAATTGAATCTTAAATAGGTTTAGTTGATAAATTTGTAATAAGCAATATAAAAAGTATAGCATATATAAAATATAGATAAAAATCTCACAAATAAACAAGAAATTTATCAAAAAGAGTGAGAAGATAATGAAATATTATAGCAGAAAGAAAACAATAAAAATAATCACAATAATATTGAAAATATACAATATAACAAAACTTTATTTTAAAAAGAGACTAGATTCTTTTCCAAATATATGTATCGCTTAGAAAATTGTAATTACAATATTTATTGCAAATGATCTTGCATAAAGAAGTTTTTCAAAATAAAAAATAAGTAAATTAAACTTAAGAACAATATGTCAAAAAGATTAAGTGGATTACCATATATTATCAATTGAAAATGAGATTCTTCTCCCAAAAAAAATTGAAAATGAGATATTATTAAAACCTAAATACACAAATTTAATTAGTAATTTTTCATCTAGAAAATCATGAAGAATGAATTTTAATAAATAAAAAATTTTAAATAAATATTGTTTGCTTGATAATTAAATATGAAAAGAATATCTCATTTAAAGGGTCATCTTAGGCCTCAAACTGTTAATTAGGTAAAATTAACACTGACTAAATGATCATCATTACTTTTGAATGAATTAAAGTAGGGTCAGACAAACTTTTCGATTAAAGTAGGGTCAAACAAACATTTCCATATACTCTCTAAGCATCTGATAAAATGTAAAAAGACCTCTTTGAGTTAGGTAAGGTTTAAAGTACAATTTTATGGCAATGACAATGGTATTGTAAGCTATATATATCTAAGACAAAAGAGAGGAAAAAAGAAAGAGACTTAAAAAACATTTATACGATGAGATTTACTTTAAAAAAATTGAAAGTACATAATACTAATCAACACAATCAAATCTCAATTCACCCACTTTGCAATCCAAAGCTACCACCACTACCCAAGAATACCAAAATCTCCCAACACCACCGCAACAACACAACCTATAACGACTATCGCGACCCAAAATCATTACTGCTTAAAACCAATACGGCATTATCACTACTTTGCAACTCAAAATCATCACCACCACCATCAAAGACCACAACTTAAAACTACTACGACCACCACACCTTAACAGCCATTCGACCCAAAATCACCACCACCCAAGGACATTGCAAACCAAAAACACAATGATTGATTACAACTATGTCTTTTTGTAGTTGTACTCTAGTTATACAATGTATTATAAACCCGATTTAAAACACTATTATTACTAATTTTCGTGTGTGTTCTAATTAATAAGTATTAATGTTTACTTAAAAAAAAAAAAAAAAAAAATTGATTGATTACAACTAAGGGTATGCATTCAACCCACCAACCATACAAATCTGACCCAACCCAACCTTAGTTGATTTTTTGTTGGTTGATGAATTGGTCAGGTTGTGTGGTGCTGTAATTTTTTATTTTATTTTTTTTCTTGGGTTAGGTAAGGTTTGGGTTGGAAAAATTTTCAACCCAAGTAACTTGACCCCACCCATACTATTAATTGTTTTAAAAATAAATTTTTTTTAATTTGATTTATTTTAGATTTGAGAGTTCGTTTACATCTATTGGTTCAATTTTCTTTGGTATTTGGAATATTATGATTAATTGAATAAATTTCTATCATTTACTAAATAATGATCTTAAATAATAGAAGGAACACCAAATTTTCTTATTAGGCTTGGCAAAAATGGTTTCTACTTGACGATCTAACTCGACTCGGCCCAATTGGGTAGAGTTGATTTTTAGAGTTATCATGGGTTTGGTTGGGTTGAAGATTTCTCAACCCATGGGGGTTGAATTCAAATTTTCTCAACTTAAGGAGGCCCATTGGGTTGAAAAAAACTTCAAACTCAACACAAGTTGACCCATCCACATCCCTAACAATTGGGAATATTTTATTAAATGCACAAATTCTTTTTGCCAATAAAACAAGTTTAATCTGAAAATTCAACAAGAACAGAAATAACTAAGTTCAAAAACAATCTCACAGAGCTATTGAATCACATGAATGCATTGTCCTTAAAGGTTGACTCATGCCACCTAAAGTAAAACTCGATGCAAATCAGTTCTCAAGTTGAAACCTCTTATGATCAAACTATAATGTCTACCTCTGTTAGGGATGTACACAAGACGAGTTTGTGCCCAACCTGCATCCGACCCAACCAAATCGAGTGTTTAAGATTTCAACCCACCGCCGACCAAAGTGGTTGATCAGATTGAGCGAATCCAACCTTCAACGGATGGTGGTCAATTTAGTCGGAGTTGGAGATCTGAAAATTGGCTAAAATCTGATGAGTTAACAGCAAAAATAGGCGAAATTTCGGTAATACTTTCTCTAGATTTGACGAAATATCTCACCAGATCCTAAAGAGATCTCGCTAAATCTAGTGGAGATTTCATGGATCTAGCTAAGAACTCACCCAAACTAAAAAATCTCGCTTGGAAATACTATGTATATCGATCAGTTTAGGTTTTGGGAAGAAGATCCGAGACCAAACCGATGGTTTCGGATTCTAGAGAAAAAAAACCTGCTGCCGATTGCCATAGTAGTTGGGTCAATCGGCGGTCAGCCTGGGTCCGATCGGATTTATCGGGTGGATCGGGCCACCGGTTGGATTGGACAGACCTAACCTCTGTGTTGGATGCACTTCCACTTACAAAGAATGAGAATAAACTTCTATAAAAGCATTTTTAATTCTTATTCATTCTCTCTTTCCTTTATCTCTAAATTTTTCTGTTATAATTTTTACAAATAAACTCACTTATGTGATAGGTGAGAAATTTAGATAAATGATAGTACAACCTAAAAGCATGTGGATCATGAATCCTACCTACTTCACCAAAAAGGTGGGCAAATACTTAAGTACTCCCGGAGTATAATAAAATAATGTTCCTCTCTCTTACATTCATAGTGAACCCCACCATGAATTAAATTAGTATACTCCACCATAAATATAATAGGAGGGAACATCATTCACCTTATTCTAAGCGTACTTAAGAATTACTCCAAAAATAGTGGTTAGAAAAGTGGTCATTTGCCCACATGCGAGCAACAAGCTAAATATCTTTTCGGTGGAGGAAAGGAGGCAAATAGTCGCTTCTAGTGAAGTTGTGAGCCGTACTTACCTCAATGAGATATCATGCCAAAATTTGGTCACTTGTCGACTTAAGAAAGGGCCAATTGGTGGCATGAGAGCCGTGGCTCTACCTACCTCAATTTGTTTTAATTAATTAATAAAAGTTCAAGTAGGAAAAATTTGGGACTTACTAAAAATACCAAGAATTTGAAATATATACATTCCAACATTAAGAAGGGCAAGCAACTTAAGAAAATAAGCATCAGGTACCAAAGGTTTTAACCATACCTATAATTAATAAGTAGGAACTAGATTAACCATGGTAGAGTTAGACTCATTTAGCCAAGCCAGTAGTTGGAGAAAAACTAAGTTGCAGTGCAGGCCTGCAACCTAACATGCCCATATTATGCCTCTACTCTACTCTTTATTAGCCAGAGACTTTCCCATTGTGCGAATATGAGAATGAGAGAATTCTCATTTTGGTTGAGAAATGAGAAAATTACATCTTAGTTGGACAAGGACTAAGTTGAGTGCAGGCCCTAATTTCTCTTGGTACGAATGGAAGAAATTTATGTACAAAAAGCATACGAATGTTCAAGCTTTGATAGGCTCAAGGAGTGTGCCCTACCGATGAAAAATACAAACAAATCAAACATCACACTCAGAAAAGCAATACACTCGAATCTTTATCATAATTAAATTCTCAACTCAATCGCACACTGGCAAGTCAATGTTTTGATATCAATACACATGATGGTATACATATAATAAATGAATTGTTCTATATCACAAAAGTACAAAAAGAACTTACAAAAAACAGACTGGCCTTCTCATGAAGTGAGGTGACATAATGAAATTGGCACGGGCTTGATGCCAAGAAAATACTACTCTACATCAACTGGCCATTCTGAACTTCATACTCAGATCTTGGAGCCCTGATAACCCTTGAAGGAATATCAAGTATGGTAATAGAAGACAGGATACAACACAGGCATCTCCGTGGCTATAGAAGGAGCCCTCCTTTAGCAGTAGATACATTTAAACTTCAACCAAAATTCACTATCGCTGTAAAGAAGTCCAAGAACAGATGTCTGTTTCACCTCCCAACAAATGGTGCAGTTACCCAATGAATTTAATTTGATGTGGAAAAACCACCGTAAAATTTAAAAAAGCTCCTCAGAATTGAACTTGTTCCAAGCTTCCTGTGATCATATTATCAAACCTTTAATGAGAACAATCCAGAGAAATGTAACCAAAGTACTATTTAACTTATCCAACAATAAGTGTGCGTTTGGCTCTAGCTTAAAAAGCCAACTTATTTTACTATTCAGCTTATTTTTACTACTATTCATGGGTCTCACTGCACTTTTTGGTACTATTCATAGGTTTTATTGTACTATTTCAACTAACTTTTACCTTTATCTACAGTATTTTCAGTAAAAAGTTTTCTGTTTCAGTAAAATAAACGGATCCCAAATAGACTATAAATAGAACCAAAAATGAAAGGGCTTCAACTTATCAAACATTTCTCTGGAGTAGAATTTAATGATATAGGTAGATAGTTTTTGTAATTATATGATGGAAGTTCCACGAATGAAGGTGAGTGAAGGCAGAAACACTCCACAGAATGCCACATGCATCATTACTACATACAGCAATTCTTATAATCTGTAGTTGTTTATTCACTTTTACAGCATGAATGTCCAAACTCAATGCTTGGCAAATTTTGCTACCATATATATTTACATTTAACACCAAAAAGCCAGAATTGTTACTAGAGATAACTCTATCAATTGCAGTGTCAAATGTCAATAGACCATGGCCTCTCACACACACCAGAAAAACTAATTTTACAGAGCAATAAAATTATTTAGATGGATTGGAGATTCATTGAGTACCTTTAGGAGGTCAAACACCTTCTCAGCAACATATTTCTGCTGAAGGGTGGCACCCTTTTGTTGCACCTTATCAGGGTGGATGCACAAGGTTGCCTTCCTATATATCTTTTTAACTGCAGGCCCTGTAATCATATCAGTCAAAGAAACTGGCTGCCAACCACATTCAGGCCAGAGTACCTGATCATCCAGAGAATGAATCCAGTCAATTAAAACAATACAGACACCAATTACTGAAACCATTTGTATAAGCAAATACTAACTTACAACATATAGAAATCACATATTCTCAGTGAAGACAAACCAGTTCATCAAATCCGTCCCAAATTTAGAAAAATTGTTAATTAAGACATGTGAAACAAATAACTTACCTTCTAAAAGAGATCAAATCAGTACAGCAAGAACTTAAAAACAACCATGTTAACTCCTCCATGTGACATAAGCAGCATGAAGCAAATGTTACTTTAGTTTTATTTTTAAGTGACAGGATCAATTCTGTAATTTTCTGGTTTATGAACACAGGTCCATTGGGTCTTATTTTGATTTTTGACTATTTTATTGGTTTCTATTTGAGTTTAATTATTTAGTTTGGGCTTAGTAATAAAATCCCAAGGATTCCAAGTCCAACTCTTATTAGGGTTTCAAGAAATCTGAGTTTAGGTATTAGTTATCTATTTATATGGATGTAATACTATTTATTGAGAGAAAAAGAATAGATTTCCTAAATCTTCAGAGGCTATGAAGCTTTGTTTAAGATTTGTGTAATACAACCTTCTTTATGGTGTGATGCCAAGGAAATCCTAGGTCTAATGGCTAGAAGTTCATTGTTTTTCCTTTTCTGTTCTTAAAATTCACAGCAACTTAAAAGTCAAAACCTTGCAAACACACCTTGGTTTGTAACCTTTAGAACCCCAAATCACGCATGACTCATCCATCATATATCCCTAAATAACCAAAGTTATTAATGTTGCACCAGACTGGCCAATACAACTGGTATTTTTTGTACTGGCTACTAATCTGGTACACTTACCTCCTTAAAATGTACCGGTTTAGATACCAAACTTTTTAAGCTGTTTCAGCTTCGTATAATCCACTTATATAATATTTATCAAAAAAATATTTCGACTTCGACACAGTTCTTGTTCCTCATAGCATCATGCATTTTCATCCAAATACACCACATAAGACAAAGGAATTGCCTTCCAAATCCCCCCAATACCACTCCTGCCAAACCCCCTGCCATGTCTCTAACATCTCTCCACTGAAAACGACATCAGTTTTTCCCTTCTGTACACCCATCTCAACACCTTAATCATCTTTTCCTCAGTAAAGCTCTCTGGTTTCTTTGCCCAATCACTCTATTTTGTCTTCTTTTTCTTTTTTTCTTTTTTTGAATTGAATATTTTGTCTTGCTTGTTGATCAGTAGTCCACCAGCCCACGTGACTCATTAAATGAGTTGCAGATTGAATTTTTTTTTTCATGGTGTTTTGATGACATGGTCAACCCCATGATGGATGGGTATAATGGGCTTGGTTATTGCTAATTGATTTTTTTTTTAATCTTGGTCATTTAATGAGAGACACCAACAAAGCTTTAGTCCCAAAATTTTGGGAGTCAACAATGGATCCTCGACATATTTATGAGGATCTGCCACATGTACTATTTCTACCATTGTATTCTATCTAAAATAATACTCTCTGTTACTTCCATAATTGACATGTCCTTTTTTACTTCTTTTGCTAATGCTATTTTTGGTTTTCCTCTACATTTTTTTCGTTCCCTCAACTTGAATAAACTCACAGTCTTACCGGTGCAATAATCGCTCACCTCTGAATCTCAAACAAATCTCCCTCATCTTTTTATCAATAGGGACCACCCTATCTTTAAGCGTATTTCCTCATTTCAAATTCTATCTTTCCGTGTATTTCCACTTATCAATTTTAACATTCTCATTATAGCTACAATCATTTTATGAATAAGTTGCTTCTTAACAGCCCAACATTCGGTACCATAGAGCATAGCCAGTCTTATAGTAGTCTTTTAAAATTTCTCCTTCAACTTAATGGGTATTCTAGGATCACACAATACTCTTGATGTGCTTCTCTAAATTATCCACCTTGCTCTTATCCTATGATTCACATACTCTTCAATCTTTCAATCTTAATGAATTATTGATCCAAGAATTTAATGACACAACTACATGTGGGAAACAATTACAAGGGTTTTAGGATCTAATCATAAAGTGAAGGAATCTGCAAAGCTAGAACAGCCTAAACAAAAAATTGAATTTCCATACAGCCAGCTTAAAAGCTAGAACAACCCTGCTATAAAATTTGAACAAGAAAACCAATAAGGAACACCTAAACACAATGTTCAAATCCTAAAAAGCTTGCAGATGAGTCCAAACAAGAAGCTGAAAAGTCAAAAGCAGAAATTTTTGATGTAAGAAAGCTTCTGAATTGCTTAAAGAAGACAAGTTTCAATAAGGCACCAACCTAGGCTCTCAAGGCGCTTCGCCATAGAGCCTTAGAGGTGCCTTGGTGGCACTTCACCTCATCTGGCTCGCCTTTGACTACCATGGTTTTCCTCAAATCCTACTATTCCTTTTCACCATTAGAAAACCTACTCTATTTTCTAGCCCTTTCCCACCAAACACTAAACCTAATTTATAAAAAAGCTCATCTCTCCAATCTGATTTTTGCTTCCTTCCTATTAGTCCTGCATCACCCCATTTGGTGATGCAGGTTTGGGGATTAAGAAGCTAATGCTTTTTAATCAAGCTTTGCTGGGAAAATGATTGTGGCACTATGGGGAAGAAGAAAATGCATTATGGAGGAAGGTGGTAGATAGAAAGTATGGCACTACTTGAGAGGCTCTAACAAGGTTAGGGACTTTATGTTGGTGAAGGCTTATGAAAGAATATTAGAAGTGGGGAAAGCTTCTCACTGTTTATTAGATATTCTGTTGGTGAGGGGTCTAGAATATGATTTTGCATGATTTAAGCATGATTTGTTTTTTTTATAAATAATGTAAGAATATTATTAATAATAGAAAGATTGCCAAACCAAGTACATTGGGGATGTACTATGGGGGCACAAATCAGGAAACAAAAGAACAACAGTCAAGAAAAAAAGAAAAGGAAGAACAAGAAAAATGAGAAAAAAACCACACTCCATTCAAAGAGTGTGTAAGAAGAAAGACTTAATCTCCAGCAAAGAACGTTCACAACCCTCAAAGCTTCTAGCATTCCTTTCACGCCAAATGCACCAAATCAAACAATGAGGCACTAATCTCCAAACATCAATGTGACGATGTCGCGCAAACTTTCCTTGCCAAGCCTCAAACAACTCAAGAACAGTATGAGGCATAATTTGTGGAAAGACGAGACCACTCTTTAGGAGAGATAACCTAGCCTTTCCATTATTGCTAGGGTCAAATATGCTAAAGTGGCAGATTACGTGGAGAATAGGAATGGGCGTTTTTATAGGAATCCATTATTCATTAGAGAGGTGCAAGACTGTGAAATAGAATATATGATTCAATTACTGGATGATGCATATACTACAACGTTATGTCACGAGGAGGAGAGACAAACTAGAAAATTGGTATGGCTCCCTTCAAAGACTGAAGGCTTCCAAGTGAATAGTTATTATAAGCAATTGAGAGGAAGTAGGAATCTCTTTTTTTTTTAAGACATGGAACCCAACCAAGGCCTTTGGACCCACCCCTAGGAAGTAAACCACATATACACAACCCTACCGCCAAAACGGTGTATCAAATAATCCAGGGTAACTCCTAGTGGGGATTGAACCTAGGATGTCTAGGTGTACAGCTCATCCCAAGCCTTCAACCACTAGGGTGCTCCCTGACAGGTTGAGAGGAGGTAGGAATCTTTTTCCTTGGCAATGTATTTGGAAAGCTCATGTATCGCCAATGGTGGAATTTTTTTCATATGGTATGTATCGTTAGGTAAGATCCTTGACTACAAATAACCTTAAGAAGCGAGGGTTAATCATTATGGATTGGTGTTTTACGTGCAAAAGACAAGGAGAATGGGGTAGGTCATCTCTATCTCCATTGTGCAGTGGCTCAGCAATTGCGATCTCAAAATTTCTGTTTCTTTGATGGGGCCAATGTAATGCCTTCTTTCATGTTGGAATTATTCAGTTAGAAGGGGTACTTTGGTAAGGGAAGCAATAGGAAGGTACGAAACATTGTTGTTCCCCTGTGTTTAATGTGGTGAATTTGGAGATAAAATAAAATGCTCATTTGCTTTTAGGGGTAAGAGATGCACACGTCAAAGTTGAAGTTTTTATTCTTGAAGGCTTTGTACGATCAAACTTTCAATTCTCATCTAAAAATTTCCAAGAGTTCTTGGATACCTTGAGTTTGAATTAACCTTTGTTGTTTTCTTTACTTTATTTTTAAATTTTCATTTGAGCTTTTCCTTTGTATACTTCCCGTGTAATTGGGTTGTGCCCCCTTTAGCACTTTTTCTTTCAATGGATTTTCATTGCTTATCAAAAGCATTATCTCAACACCCTTAACACCAATTCCCAAATACAAAAGGCACAATGGGACAGTCTAACCAAAAAAGCCACAACTCGCCTACAAAACTGGGATTTCCAACTAGATCCAATAATAAAGACAAAAGACCATAGCTCCCAATGGAGAACGGAAAATATAATTTGGCCCAAGCCTTGTCTAGTGCTAACAAGTGGAGCAGAGTTCAGCTCATCCCCCCCCCCCCCCAAAAAAAAAAAGGCCAAAAAGAAGAAAAGAAAAAGTCTATAGAAGTGATCTTTCATCACACTATTGCAATTCTCCTCTGTCCTATTATGCGCAAGGTGGCTGTTCAAACAAAGAAAGCAATCTATATATATAAGTAACATAATTTCATTAAAAATAACAAAATAAAGCGCAATCCTAGTTCATGGGTGTATACAAAAGAATAGCAAAGAAAAATTAAAAAGGACCAAAGAAAGAAAGAGATTAATGCCTGAAAAAAAATCTGAAAAATAAGTCATCTAAAAAGTCCAAGAAGCTAATCATGGAGAAATTGAAGGAATTGGAAGTCAATTCATATAACATCTTGAGAAAGAGAAATTTGAAATATGGCATGGATCTACTCTCCCTCAAATGTATGTATATTCCACTCTTTCCAAAGACACTACATGAAACAAGGAGCAGTCATACATATTTCCCCACTATTGAGCTTGCCCAAACTCCTCCAAGAAGCCAACATAGCAGTTACTGAATTGGCCATTACCCAAGTACCACCAAACAAACATAACAAAAGGTCCCACAACTCATCAACTCCCTAGCAATGGGACAATCAAGGAGAAGATAATCCACACTCCCTATTGGATTTGCACATAAACCAACAATCTACAACATTTGGAGGTAGTCTTAACACACCTAAACAAAGGTCAGCTGAATTCACTAAAAATCAATGATTGTACACCAACCCCTTAATTTTAATCTCACTAAATGCCTACAAAGTAACAACTTTTTATCTCATACATCCATTCTCATTTCCCCAAAATTTGTTAGATAGAGAATACTAACCTTCCTAACTCCTAAACCTCCAACTTGAGAAGAGAACAAACAAGGCCCCCACAAAGAAAGTCCTCTTTGGTATATAAATTCCACCAGTGACAGACCAAGGCATGGTAACAAAAGACACAAACAAGTATGCAAGTTGGTTTATGTAGACAAAGTAACATACACATTCGAACCAAGTGATATTTGAAATCATGCCCCAAGGCCCACACAAAGAAAGTCCCTTTGGTATATCAACTCCACCAGTGACAGACCAAGGCATAGTAACAAAAGTAACATACACTTTTGACTGTAGATTTCCTTTAAGCCTGCCAATCTCTTCTCTCTCATCTTAACCTCAAAATTCTAGATCATAATAGCTTTGTAAATAGAGCTAATGGTAAGCCCAAAATGTCATTTGAAGAGAGCTGACCTTACAACATAATGTATCAGCACTTACAAAAAAAAAAATGTATTAGCAATCTCCCCAACACCAACCACCCCAATCAATACCATAACCCTTTACTGAACAGATTTTTAGGCCAAAAGAACCTCAAAGAAAAGAAGGAAATACTCAAGTTATCTAAGTTGCTCTAGACGTGACTTGTGACCCCACTAAAATTAATGGTATTGTCCACAAATAGAATATTAGAAATAATAATCTCAGGTGTATCAAAGGTCTTCAGCTAATCCTTGCTATCATAATATTCAGGGCCTACACCACACAAAAGAAATAGAGAGGGGGAGAGAGAGAGAGTAAGAATGGGGGAAAATTCGCTATACAAAGCCTCTATAACTTCCAAAGAAACCAACAGCATGGAGATTCACCAGGAATAAATCTCCCTGCATGCATACATGCAAAATTCCATATCCATTTCAATATCATTCTCACTGATCATATCACTATCAACTAACTAACATGGGCAGATCACCATAGGTAAGGCATATAAGCTTTGAAAGAGAATTCTTTTATTGTCTTAAACTCATCTTTGGTAACTACAGGGACATAGAACATTCAACAAATCAGATCCCTAAATTCAACATGATGAACTCATTTTATACATAGATCACAAATTTTCGTTTGCATCAAACACTAAAACAATAAGAAGGTGAATGACATGCAGCTAGTAAGCACTTTGTTAATCAATTCAAACAGCAGCAAGCTGAGGGTGATAGAATTTGCTATTTGAACAAGCACGCAACTTGGCCAAGGAATTTTGAAGAAACAGAACAGTGCTGCACCTATGTGTTACATAAATAATTACTGTATTAAGAGGAAGCAGGCCAAAATACTTCTAGGCAATCAATTGATGTCATATGAGAGGCATAAAAGAGCATGAAGGAATATAGATAATGAAAACATATATTATCAACAAACAAACAAATACACACACACACACACACACATATATAAAATATAAAAATCGTACATATTGCAAATTCAAGTAAAAATCATGCGCACAAACACACACACATATAATGTACAAAGAGAACGCAATCCAAGATACTACTAAGCATTAATTGATGTCAGATAAATGGAGTATAGATCACAAAAACATACATATTGCATAGTTGAGAGCAAAGCACGCAAATTCCCCTCTTTCCCTGAAGCCCAACGCTTGATCTCAGCATCCAGTGTTTCCGCAATCCTCTGAAACCATGCATGCCAGGATTGCACAATTAATAAGGACTACAGTAACTTCACATGAGTTTCAGTACAGCCTAGCATCTAAGACACACAAAAGCAATGAAACAACATATGTGTACATGTGTGTGTGTACAGAATATGACATGCACTGAATGAAGAAAATAAAATACAGCAATCCATACAACTATTATATTTTTTTTTTAATAAGTAAAAAATTATTAAAAGACTAGAGAGCACCACCAAGTACACATATGGTGTACTTGAGAGGCACCAAAAATAAAAATTACAAAAAAAAAAAAAACAATTTTATAAATAATAATCATAAAGATGCAGCGTTGATCAATGGCATTTTTCACTGAACTAGAATAAAGATGCAATGATGATCAGTGCAACAATGTTACTAAAAAAAAAAAAGGCACAAACCAGCCTAGTCAGTCCTATTTGGTTCAGTTTTAGGTTTATAAAATGAAAATCATTTAAATCTAACCATATATTTCACATAAATCAGGCCTACCCATTCATAAAATGATGGGATGGCGAGTGTGTGTAGTCTTCACCATTAATTTCTTTTTTGGAAAAAGGGAGGGGGGAGGGGGGGGGGGGGGCGCTGCTGAAGGGCACAAAACAAAAACAAATGAGAAAATTAGAACATTTGATAGGAAACAACAGGTACTTACATGTCTCTCGGCTTGTTCCCTCTGAGTTTGAAGGTCCCTCTCATTCTTCTCAGCTAGTGCTTTAGCCTAAAATGCAGACAATAATAACAACTTCAGTGAAACTGCACTGATAATAAACACATTGAATGAACCATAGCCACCATTTAGTCCAAGTGGAATATGTACTTTAAACCCATCCTGTATACAAGGGGACAGAGAATAAATTAGTCTAGTGACAGACACATACCGCACGCTCCTGGGTCCTCTGGTGGCGTTCCAACCTGGCTCTTCTTCTGTCTTCATTTTCTCCTTCAACATCCTGGAAGTCCCCAGATGATGGAGCAGCTTTCACCCAGAAATAAAAATAATAAAAACATCCAGCAGCAACATGAGATAGGAGACCACAAAAGAAGTAATATCACTACGTTATTACTAAAGCTGCGTTCAAACTACCTCCAAAAATTGACGAAAGGTCGTCAACAATATTTGTTGCCGAATTTGCTTTCCTAATGTTTGTGGAAACTGTTGCAGATTTTCTCGCCACTTCAGGTTCTTGCCTGTTCTGAAATTGGGAATCAAATGGTTCCTGAGATATACAATCAGGAATTCAGCAACCCAAAATTGCATGCTAAAGTAAATATATGTTTCAACCTCAAATACTCACCGAAGGGTTATTCCTAGGCCTTGGCACACTGCTGGCTCGACCCATGCTAAAGAAGGATTCAAGATCATTTTCATTCTTTTGTTGGTTCATCCTCGCAGCAGCTGCAGCCCTTTCTCGAGCCTCTGCTGCAGCCCTTTCTACAGCAGCTCGTTCTGCCCTTACTCGTGCTTCGGCTTCAGCCCTTGCTACTGCAGCTCTCTCCTTCGCATCTGCGGCTGCCCTTTCACGGGCTTCAGCTTGTGCTCTCTGGACAGCAGCCCTTTCAGCACGCTCTCGAGCTTCAGAATTTGCCTTCTCAACGGCAGCTTTTTCAGCTCTTAGGCGAGCATCAATAGCAGCCCTTTCACGTGCCTCCCTAGTAGCCCTTTCCACAGCTTGCCTCGCTCTCTCCCTTTCCTTCTCAAGCCTCCTCTGTTCTCTCTCCTTCTCCTCCCTTTCCCTTTCAATTTCCCTAGCTCTCTCCCTCTCCTTCTGAAGTCTTTTTTGTTCCCTCTCTTCCTCTGCCCTTTCTCTCTGCAACCGTTCACGGTCTATCCTTTCTTGTTTCTCTCTTAATACTCTCTCATCTTGCGTAGTTCTCTCATCTTTTTCTAACTGCACAGTATCTCTACTTCTAGCAGCTTTTGTACTCTCTCTCTCCCTTACTTCCCTCGCATGTCTGAATTTAGCCTCAGCTCTATCCATAGCCTCCTTCATGGCATCGGCAACTGAGTTCATCTCCAATTCTTCACTAGGAACACCATTTGCTCTCTCATCAACATTATTTTGACTCCTACCCATGGCAAAGTCATCAAGGTCATCAAAGGGAGATGCAACTGAGTCACTCGCTGCAGCAGAAGCTGACTTGGGACCCTGAGAGAATCGAGCAGAATTCGGGAAAGAATTGTACTCATTCATCTTTCTTGAATTTGTGTAAGCAGGGGAACCTGATCTTCCCCTTGAATTTGAAACCTGTACTGGCCTGGGGGGAGGGGGCCTTGAAGGTGGTGGAGCACTCGTGGGTTGTGTGAAAAGAGGAATCTCTGATACAGTCAGCCATACATCTTCCGATGATTCCAAATTTTCTTCAGATCTAGGAGACATATCTACATGAACATTTGCCTCATTAGAACTAGCATTTACATAGGAAGGGGGGGAAGCTGTTTGACCAAAAGATTTATGAGAATCAGATGAAAATGTTGGCATGTCGAATGGGGTCTGATGAGACTCCTGATCACTTTGAACAGGTGTTTTCCTCTGTGAGTGACTTTCAGGACTTCTCACAGACGTTCTTTGAATTGATTCTTTACTAGTGGAAGTTCTGTTCCAACTCGCATTCGTATCGGTCCTTGAAGGACTCTTGTCCTTCCCCCTGTTACTCCTCTCCGCTGAAAATGCTGGTACAGATTTCCCAAGGCCTTCAAAGGGGTCAGCATCATCATTTACTCCTCCATTAGCAGCAGAAAAATCCTCACTTTTTGTGCTTCGTGAATTATTGAGCTTACTAATTTCTTCTAATGGATCAACAAAGTGCTCAGGAGATGAAACAACAGGATGGGAAGTTGATTCTAATATTTTAAAGGGGTCTTCCATGTCGCTGGAGGGAGATCTAGCTGCATTGATAGTTGGTTCTGAGGACCAACTGGTCTCTGAAGTTGGCCTGTGAAAAAAGCGACATGGTGCTAATGCATAAATCAACTAATACTGCTACATTACAGCAAATATGTAGATAAATATTGGCATACACTTACACGAGATGTTACAGTATATAATGAAACCAACGGAGTAAAAGGTATTACATAACACTGTTACTAATTTTTCTTTCTTGTGTTTCAATAAGTACATACTAGTACTTATCAAAAAAAAAAATGTAAATACTAGTGTTAACTAGAAAATATTGGTGAATGTTACTGCATCTGTCCCATTTCTACATAATCTCAGTCATTATATTCACATGATTACAGAGATTGGACGCATCAAAGACTGACTAGCATGTTAATGCCAAAGAAAAGGATGGTGAATGTCAAAAGTATCTCAAACATAATACAGGAATTGACTTTATACCAAAGAAAGATGCTTGTTCATGTTGGATGCCATGATACAGGAATTGACTTTATACCAAAAGACATTTTAATAAATTCATTGTTAACATGGAGGCCTAAAAAAAACAACCAACAACAACAACATACCATGCAGGTACTGACTGTATAATCCTGTTTTGTGCATGTAAGTGCATTTGTCCATTTTTATAGTCCTACCATCCCAATCAACCGCAACGCCCACAAATCACAAAAATTTTATGATTAATCATCTTCAAAAGGTTCCAACATGGTTATTGACACTGAATGCTATCTCCAATGATTGCAGGAGACATAAAATTTCCTCCAAAAATCACAAGTTCCAAACATGTACGTTCCACAAACACAGAAATATATTTACAAACCAAAGTTTATATCTGATACAGAATATACAGAAATTTATTTTCTTCTCCTTGATTAAAAAAATAAAATAAATCCCACAATACAAGCAAACTTGAGTAATTAGAGTGTGTTAGTAATTGGATTACACAACTTGATACCCAACTCTCTTCTATTTTTCGGTTTTTCTTTTCTATTTTTTTTCTTTGAGGGGGAGGGAATTCTTGAACTGCACGTCTTGGGAGGAGGAATCAATGTAATGTTGAACAGAACCCAAACTTTACCCAAGCAAACACACTATCCTTCTCCAGTTTACCCATATATTTAAACCACATCAGCTGGCGATTTTCCTTATTATTTCAAGTGCCCTCTCAAATTACTTCTAGTTCATTAGTAATTTTCACTATTCTCCAACCCATTTGTTTTCTATTTATTTACTTTAACTTGAATGAAATCAAATACAATATGTTTTCCAGAATTTCCTTTGTCAAATCCAACCTCAACCCACAAATCATATTCCAAATCAGATTCTACCCATAATCCACCAGTAGTTAGCTCTAAACCCAATTAACCATTACCAGAAAAATGTCAATCGAATCACACATCAAAACCAATATAACAGCTATATAGTTCAAAATTCAAACCCAACAAATTCAACTATGCAAAATAAACTTAGCTAATCAGCAAAATGCCAATCAAATTCCACATCAAAACAGATACGAATCAAACTAAAGCCAAAGAAAAAAGAAAAAACTTAATTGTTTCAAATTGAAGATCAGTAATCTTAGTAAGAGCAATTACCTTTCACTAGGAACCCTAGAACCACCGAAGCCGGGTAGCAAATCATCGAAATCTGGCACACTCTTCTTCTCCTCCCTCTGCGATCGCTTTACATTTACGCCCGAACCCTTTGACTCACGCTCCACCTTCCCGAACCCTCCTAGAAGATCGTCAAACGCATCGCTCCCGCTCCCAATCCCGCTAACGCTCCGTTTCGGCGGCGATGAAGCCGCAACCGATGTAAAAACGTCTTCGTACTTCGCGTTTGCCGACGAGCTCTTGAGCCCGGGGACTCCATCAAAAATGTCATCATCGTAAACCGGCTTGTCGTAGACAGGTGGAGAAGGCGCCGACGATGAAGACGAAGACTTCACCGGAGCACCGGAATCGCGAAACATATCGAAATTGAAGGAGGAAGAAGTCGTGGTGGTGGCGTCCGATTTGGGGGCGTAGCGAGCGGAGCCGAAGAGATCGCCGAATCCGGAACCGAAATCCTGGGATTTCTGCTGCGGGTTGGCGGTGAAGAGAGAATCGCGATCTTCGAAGGAATTGGAGGAGGAGCGAGGACGCGTTGACGATCCTCCGACGGTGGAGGTGGATTTGGAACCGGCCATCGGAGCCGATTTGCCTTGGGGTTTGAAGCCGAAATCGGAGGCTAATAGGCCCTCGAAGTCGTTCATTTCGGCCGGAATTTCGGAGGGCAAAATCGGAAAAAGGAAACGAAAATTTTCAGATCTGAGGGATAGGAAAGAAATAAAGAGATCTGAATTTGGTTTTGATATTGACAAGGTCCAAGCATGCGGCGAAGAGATATGGAGAGATAGAGAGGATTGGAGTTGTTAGCTCCAAGGCCTTCTTCCCTTCTTCTTCTTCTTCTTTCTTCTTTTTTTTTTATTCTTTTGTTTGTTTTTGAGTTTTTGAATTGTATTCCTTTTCTTTCTCTTTTTTTTCCTTTTTTTTTTTATTTGATGGGTTGTTTCTTTTTGTTCTCTCTTTTTATTTTCTATGCTGGTTTGGTGGTGGTGAAAAATAATGTTGGGAGAGAGAAGGGAAAGCAAGGCATAGGCAATGTGTCTATTTTTGGGTTAAAAGGTACTTGTTGGTGTTTAGAAGTTTTATGAGAAAGAAGCCACACCAAACCTTTCAAATTATGTCTAATTTATCTACTACTGCCATTTCTTTATTCCTATTTTTCTTCTTCTTTCCCTTTTTTTTTTTTTTTTTATTTACTGTGGATGGGTTTTGTGTTTACCTTTTGGCATGTTTATTGATTTTTTTTTTTTTTTCAGATTTAGTATATTTATAGTTTGAATGATTCTCTCAATTTTCACATCTAGATCACACCAAAGCAAAAATGTGTGAATTTCAACTTTTTAAAGACGGCCAATTATATGCTTGTCCTCTTTAAAAATAGTAATTCTTTTGGTCAATATGGAAAATAACATTTGGTGCTAAGCTAACCGAGAAAAAAGCAAAAGAAATACAAAAAACAAACAATATTACAATGAAAAAATATGGGGAAGTGCATTATCTCAAAATAAATAAAGACACAATAGCAGTAAAAACTCTAATTTTTTTTTTTTTCCTTTCTTTTTTATGTGGGGTTATATCATCAATTCACACATTAAATTTGTGAAATCACTAATTATTTTATTGTTTCTAACAAGGTTAAATATAGGTAACATTCTTAAGCTTTGAGCTAATGTCAGTTAAGTCCAAAACTTTTCAAAATTGACTAATTTGATCCCTAATCTTCGTGAGATGGGAGAAAAATTAGTAACAATTTAGGAACCAAGTTGATCAGTATTGAAAAGTCTTAAACTTAACTAGTATTAGCCCAAAATTCAGGAGTGTTAATTGTATTTTACTCTTTCTAAAAAAAAATTGTATTTTACTTTTTTAATTTTATTTTTTCCTTTTTAGAAAAACAAGATAAAAATAGTTGATTAACTTATTTGTAAGGACATAACCATATTTTAAACTAGGGAAATGCATACCCAAAAAAGGAAAAAACTTTGTTGAAGAAATGGTTAATAACCTCATACACCATCCCATTCCTAATGATGATGCCCTCTTTGTTGTGAACCATGTGTAATATTCTAGGAGCCAAAGTTTGATCTATTTGAATTAGTATGTGATATATTTCTTCTTTTTTTCTTTTTCTTTTTTGAGAAAGAAACCATCTTGTGTGTATTATTCAAGATGCTGGTAAATCAACATTAACAAAGTTAACTATATCTGGGAGAATAGACTCCAACCAAATAAAAAGCGGAAAAGAAAAACGAGCTCTTCTAGCTAAAGCATCTACTACAGCATTACCTAGCATAAGTGTATGAGAGAGCGACCAACTCTTCAAAGAGTTTAAATGGGACAGATTGTCTATGAGAAGATGACCAAGAGCTAAATTGAACATGTTGCCATTTTTTAGAGCATTGATGACAATTTTAAAGTCTCCTTCAATGATGGAATTATTCAAGCCAACCTCCTTGCGAAAGAAGCAACATGCCTTGCTGCCATTAGTTCCAAAACTGGTACAAAGTAGGGATTTTGGATTTTTTTTCAGAGAGGGAGGCCACCGCTTTACCCCTTGAGTTCCTAATGACCACCCCAATTTCAGCTTCCCTTAAGTCCTCAAAGACGGTGCCATCAAAGTTTGTCTTGTAAGTTCGAGGGCTTCCATTTCACCATTCTGAGCGGCTTAGTCTTCATTGGGAGATCATTGAATTTTCTGTATTCGAAAAGATAGTGGTTAGCTTCATCTGGAACTTAAGCTAGCGGTTGAACAGACTGTTTTTGGCAAGTTTTGTTTCTCCTATTCCAAACGATCCAAGTGATAACAACAAACAGCTCCATCATCTGAGGTCTGGCTCAAACCACGTTCGACAGATCGACAAAACAACCTCTAGTAGCTTTTCTTCTATCAACCCAACCAAAATCTCAGTCCTAGACAGCTTTGCTAGCATCACAGTTCCACAGAGAGCGCAAAACATCTTCGATGTGAGATTGACAGATTTCATAAATCTCATTAGAGACTATTCTCCGTTTTCACAAGTTGTGATTTGTTGGGAAAGAATTTGTACAAGCCCACCATAGGAAATGCTTAATTTTACCTGGGTTTCGTAGTTTCCACACATCAGACCAGAAGCCTCTGGCAGCACCTGGGGTTAAACTTGAAAGATTATCTTTGTCTTATTCTTCACATAATATGTTATACCCCGACTTGACAACATAAGACCCATCCCTGCTCTTCTGCCAAATGAGAATATCTTCCTAGGCTACTGTGTTGATGGGGATGACTTTTATTTTTCTAGAGATTCCTCATCATAGATTAGTCACCAAACTTGTTTAGCTAGCATAACATCATTGAACTTGCTTAAATCTTTCAACTTAAATCTTTCAACCCTAAACCCCCTTCAACATTTTTTTTACACAAAGTGTCCCAATTCTTCCAATGCACCTTCCTACAATCTCCATGTTGACCTCACCAAAATTTCTGGATCATCACCTCAATGTCTTTGCAAAGGCCTACAAGTAATTTAAAGCAGCTCATAGCAAAAGTTGAGATTGCTTGGACCATAACTTTAAGCAAGATTTCTTTACATGCTCGGGATAGAATCTTCTCCTTCCTCCCTTAAAGTAGGTGGTGCCTAGGCCCTTTGTGTATGCTCCACTTCTGTCTGAATCCGTTCCTTTCTGGCCTTCACACCATTCACGCTGCCTCTGTGTTTGTCTGATTCTGCTATACGTTCTGATAGGTGTTTAACTGTTGTAGCATGAATGACAAATGGGTTTTTGGGCTTGTGTCCCTTGCTTTTCACTCCTTCCCTAGGCTAGGCATTACTTGGGTGAAGGTCCTCTCCTGCTTGCCTAGCCTATGTTCCATTCTTTCCTGTGTCCGTGGGCCTCTTGGCTGGGGATCCTATCATGCCACTTCATTGTTCCTACTATGTCATCACCTCTATTTTATTTCTCATTACCCATGGGCTTACAAGCTAATGCTTCTGCCATGCCAATCCACTTTCCACATCTTTACCTCTTTTAGGCTTTACTAGCCAACACTTCTGTTATGTCAGTCCATTTCATTCCCTCGGGCTTCCTTAGCCCATTTACTTCCTCTTTATCTATTTTACTCCCATGGGCTTTTTGCTAAATCTTTTAGGCTTCCTCGGCCCAATTACTACATCTTTACCTCTTATTGCTTTTCGAGCTTGTTGGCCTTTAAGCCAACCCAATGAATTTAGTAATTCATTTCCTAAACTTCCCCGTCCCATTTACTTTCTCTTTACCTTTTATTGTTCCTATGGGCTTACTACTTCATTTCTTGGGCTTCCTCGACCCATTGACTTCCTCTTTACCTCTTATTATTCTAGTGAGCTTGCTGGCCATCATTCCTGCCATTCCAACCCACTGGGTTTACTTTACTATTTTCTCTTCTTACTTTCTTCATATTGTTGGGTTTCTTCTGCTATTAGGCCCTTTGTCAAAAGCAGGCATCAACACTCATATATTGGCTGGGTACAAGTAATTGGTGCCCTGGCCCTTTGTGCATGCTCCACTTCGTCTTAATTTGTTTCTTTCTAGCCTTCACACCATTTTTGCTACCTTTGTGTTTGTTTAATTCTGCTGTACGTGCTGGTTAATGTTTATCTTTTGTGGCGTGAAAGATGCATGGGTTTTTGGGCTCATATTCTCTATCTTTCACCCTTTCTTAGATTGGGCGTTGCTTGGGCAAAAGCCCTCATCTTCCGGTCAAGCTCATGCTTTCCTTTTTGGTGTCTATGGGCCTTTTGGCTATTGATCCTGCCATATCACTTCATCGTGCCTACTATGACTTTGCCTCTCCTTTCATTTCTTGTTACCCCGTGGGCTTGCAAGCTGATTCTCTTGCCGTGCCAACCCACTTCTTCGTCAATCTTTTACTCAGGGCTTCCTTGGCCCATTTTTCACGTCTTTACCTCTTTTGGGCTTTGTTGGCCAACATTCCTACTGTGCCAACTCATTTCACTACTTCATTCCTCGGGCTTCCTCAACCTGTTTACTTCCTCTTAACCTCTTTTACTTTCATGGGCTTTTCGCTAGATTATTTGGACTTCCTCTGCCCAATTACCATATCTTTACCTCTCATTACTTTTTGGGCTTATTGGCCTTTAAGCCGACCCATTGAGTTTACTAATTCATTTCCTGAGCTTCCCCATCCCGCTTACTTCTTCTTTACCTCTTTTTTTTTTTTTTCCTATGGGCTTACTACTTCATCCTTTAGGCTTCTCCGGCCCATTTACTTATTCTTTATCTCTTTTCTTATTCTTGTGGGCTTGCTGGCCATCAATACTGCCATTTCAGCCTAATGGGCTTATTTCTTTATTCCCTCACTATTTTCTCCTTCTCACCTTCTCTATTGTTGGGCTTCTTTTGCATTAGACCCTTTGTCAAAAAATGGGCATCAACTGAGCTCTACTTGGCTTTACTTGATTTATTAGTCAAGTCAAACTCAAGCTCAATATCAAGTTTAAGCTCAAGCTAAATATCAAGTTGTTGAGCTCAAGATCCAATACAAGTACATTATCAAACTCATATTAAGCATATTATCATTTGGTATATATATTTGGTTCCAACTCCTAATTAATTAAAGACATAGTATATGAGTTTATTTTTTTTTAATCCCATAATCAATCTAAGCTTGACTTGTTTTTTCTTAAGCCAAATATATTGTTCATGAGCTTGTTTATGAACTTTTTTTTTTCCGCTTAGGCTCAACTTGTTTATTAAATAAGCTTAAAATTAAGACTCAAACTTGGCTTATTTATAAACAAACAAATATAAATGAGCACTTTATCTAGCCAAGTTTGAGCTATTTATGAATAGGTTGGTTCTTCATTTACAACCCTTTCCCCCAACACTCCATAATCACTTATACTTGTGGAATGACTATTGCGCCGAAGGTATGCAGTGGTAGTGATATTCCACTCTTAGAAGGGCAAGACTAATGTGCTAAAAATTTAGGCATTATTTTATTACTTTCTCTCTCTTCTATTAATAAGGAAATAATAAATAAAGAAAATTTAAATAAAGTGGTAAAATAATAGAAGACTTAACATATGATGTATTGCAAAGTGGTATATTAAAATAGATAAAGTAATTTTTTAACATATTAAAATAACATTTTTATAAAACAGCTGATGTCAATGCTCTTAGAGCACTAGCATTAGACGTGCTATATGTTAATTTTTAGCATTTAGCACATCAAACACCAAAAATACACTTTCAACATATATGTCATATGCCAAATTATTTTTACATGTACTACAGTATACTTCTACTAGTAAAAGTGTATTTTAACTATGTACTAATTTTTTTTAATAATTTCTCTCCCCTCTTTACTCTCTCTCTCTCTCTCTATCTATATATATATGAGATGGGTTCAAGTTACACATGGTGTAACTCTATAAGAATTACACCCTTTTTAATCCACAAATTTTCAAAAGATCGAACGGTTAAAAAGAAAACACTGTTATCCATTATTATATCATTTAATATTTACCAAATTAATAGCATACACATTATCTCTCTCCTTATTAAATGCTTTTTGTGTCTCTTTTTCTCTCTCCTTATAAATTTTTTCAATTTTCATTGTAATTCCTTTTTCTATGCAATTCCTAGTACGTTTCTAGTTTCTACCATCTCCATCTTTCTATGTTTTTCTTATTTTTGTCAGTTTTTTCTCCACTAAATAAAACCTATCACTTTCCTCATCCTTTTTAACAAAATGTTCAAGTAAAAATATTCACAGCATGAGCTACAAATAACATCAGACAACTACAACAAGAGCATAAATTTCTTGAAAAGAACTTCTAATTATTTTTAGTACTCAAAGCATTTTCCCAAATTGAATTAGAGCACTAGTTTGAGTACGACCCCTATAAATGTGCTAGTATGCCTCAGTTTAATGAAAGTGGGCCCTGGAAATTTTTTGCTTTCTATATATAGTCGATTGATTCCTATATAAATAAGGAAATGCTCGTTAACTAGGCAAAAGAAAAATTAAAATAAAACAACCATTGTATCTTATTTGCATTTCTCATTCTCAAATCCATCTCTTTTGAATTTTCAGCACTCATGGATATTAGCAAAGAGTTGGAAAGACTTGTGAAGCAAAAAGAGGAACTGAGCGCAGTAATACAAAAGATAGATATGCGTCTCAACAATCTTTAATTGTCTGCTTTTGCTCTTTCAAATTACCACTTTGTGTTTCAAGGAGTCATGTTAACAATTATTTGCAATGGTGCAAAGAATCTCAAGCCATCGGACTGTTGGTTCCTCTTTACTATCTCTATATTAGCAGTTTTA
The DNA here is from genome assembly GCA_023055345.1 of Quercus wislizeni. Classification (NCBI taxonomy): domain Eukaryota; kingdom Viridiplantae; phylum Streptophyta; class Magnoliopsida; order Fagales; family Fagaceae; genus Quercus; species Quercus wislizeni. The sequence continues at coordinate 34,074,950 of JALGQJ010000003.1, forward strand.
CTTAACTTGTTTGCGTTGATTAAAACTGGAATCAAGTACATTGAAACTAAAGGTACTTGAGAAATTTTTTGGTTCAGGCACAGCAAAGTGTATGGGAAAATATTCATGCTTGATTGTAGCTATGAGGACGAGAGAATAAATTCTGATGCCTTTTTTTCAATTGTGCTTGAACATTTTGTAAAAAAGGGATGAGGTTTTATTTAGGGAAGAAAAAAAACTAAGGAAATAGTAGAAGGAATTGCATAGAAAAAGAAATTACAATGAATGACTTAATAAGGAGAGAGAGAATACAAGAGCATTTAATAAGAAAAGAGATAATGAGTATGCTATTAATTTGTTAAATATTTAATAGATGTAATAGATAATAGTGTTTTGTTTTTAACCGTTTGATCTTTTGGGAATCTACGGCTTAAAAAGGGTGTGACTCTATAAGAGTTACACCAGGTGTAACTTGAACCCATCTCTCTCTCTCTCTATATATATATATATATATATATATATTTTAATAGACGATGAGTGCTATTTTAGGTTATTTTAATGGGTGATGTATTAAAATAAAAAATTAAATGTACGATGCAATGTTCAATGTTATGCTAAAATAGATAAAATAACTTTTGGTATATTAAAATATAATTTTTTTAGAACATATAATGCTAACTCTCTAGACAAGACATAAATATTATACAAATTTTGAGTTAAATATTCCTTGCTGTTGAACACAATTAATATTGTCAAATTTATATACTACATTTTATGTTATTATAGAATCATGTCAATGTTGTTGGTGGGGCCAACTCAAAATCATCTAGGGTGTTTTAGGCAAAAATTTTAAATGGAGCCTTATTATATATACCCAGATGTTAATTAAATTTTTTTTTACTTTTAATATCATTTTTTAATGTAAATTTATATTTCTTACTTTTTTAAGATACAAAAATATTAATTAAGTTTTCATATCATAATTTGACTAATATTTCTTTTTTCAATAGGCAATTAGTTATATCCTTGTTCAATTTTTTACCAAAAAATAATAATAATAACAACAACAATGATGATACACTATAAAAGAAGTATATATAAAAGTGCAGAAGTAGACACCTATATACTATGAAAAAAATTTCCTTTAAAAATAATAAAATTTAAAATAGGTAAGTTTTCATATTTTCTAGGAATTTAATATTTGTGTTTCATGTTATTTCTTTGTGTCTTTTTCTATGTGATAAAACACTTTGGGAAACAGAATTGCAAAACTGCACTTGGTATGTTATGCTATGCAATGGAGTGAATTAAGTTTTACTTAATTCCCTACGCAATTTACTTTCTTAGAAAATGCTATGCGATCATATGTTTACCTATGCCCTTTTGACATTGCTTTCTAGAATAAATCATTTATATGTAATGTGTGCAACTAACCCGCATATCTCCCAAAAGTTAAACTAATTTGATCTAACACAACTCGCTGGGTTGGGTTGGATTGTCAAAATCTTTTTTATGGTGGGTCGGGTTGGGTATGGGTCAACAGATTCACAAATTTTCTTAACTCAACACGACCCACCTATATTTAATATATGTTTTAAAAATATATTATTTACTTTTTTTGTTTATCAATTGAGTTGGGATAGAACTATATAATATCCTACTAACTATAGAATAATAAACTAGTTCATGTTTATTTTTGTGAGCGCCCAATGACCAAGGAAGGATGCAATAAGCTGTAGCTATCACTAGAGGAGCACTCAAAGTCTGAGGAGAAGGTTTGCCCGAGGATGGGAGGAGAAGAGATAAAATACTTTCTGGAAGTCCGAATGGAGGGAATAGTGTTTAGATTGAGGATCAGAGTAGTTGAAGGAAGCTTCCAGTGAAAGTTCACCTAATTCTTCCACGTTGAATGACTGGCAACAGTTTTATCAGCCGCATTAATTAAGAAATGACCTGAACAATGGAATTCATAACTAAACAGCTCCTTCTACTACCTTCACCTGAAGTTTAAGAGGACAAGTGTCCAAACGAGATTTGGGAAGATGGTAAATGTAGGGTCTGGATGCAACAAGTTAGGGAGTATATAAGTGAAAGGGAACAGTGTACCATTCTGTGTGAGAGCTGCCTCCTTGGGCAAGCTTGTAATAACCTTCATATGTACATAAACTTTGATCTTCAATCATTTTTGCCCTATTATTGTCCTTGGGTTAAGTCCCCTCCCCTTTGTTTTTAACTCACTCTCTTACAAATATCTATTGATTTGAGCCTAGTTGGGCTGCACAAACTTCACTGTTCTAAGTGGGTTCAAACTCACCTGATTTTTGCGTCCTTACAATTTTATTTATTAACTAAATTGAGATTGAACTATTTCATATCTTAATAATTAAATGAGATGTTATTTGGTTTGATTATTTGTGTTGGTTTGATGCACTACCAATATAAATTTGTTGTTATTTTTATTGGTCTAAACTTTGAAGCACTAATAAAAATAGTTTGTTTTAGTTTGGTGCTATGCTTATGTTTATCAGGTATAAATTTGTTCTTATTTGTGTTGGTACAGTACTAATGCTCAATCAAAAAGAATGTTCAACCCATGGGTCCAACCCAATCCAGGTGGGTTGGATTTTTTCAACCCAACTATAGTAGGTTGGATTGAAAAAACTCATCAACTCAACCTAACTTGACCCATGCATACTCCTTAATTACATGTCATTTTAGAATAGATTACAAATATTATTTACTTACATGTCATCTTAGGATAGATTACACATGTCATTCTCATCCTATGATAGTTTATACATGTCATTCATTGTTTACATGTCATCCTAGTCTAGATTTCACATGTCATCCTAGGATAGATTACATGTCATGCATTCAAATGTTACCTATGGTAGATTATACATAATACACATTTCTTGTAGAATAGATTGGTTTTCTTTTATTGCACATGTACATACATAATATCCTTAATTTTTAAAACCAAATGCCAAAAATTTAGTTATTATTTAAAATGGTGAGATTAAGTTATATTAAATTCGAAACGAGGTATCATCATTTTAGATAGGTGTTGTAGGGTGCCTAGTACATTCCCCACATGTAACCGAGCTTCGAAATCCATGTCTTCTAGTTCAAGACATTCTTTAATTTATTATTTTAGCTTAGGAGTCATTAAGATTTTCTTAGTTCATTTAGGAAATAAAATCAATTGGATTTAGGTGACCAATTCGCCTTAGAATTCTAATTGTTAGTGGCGACTCCTAAAAATGAATATAATTAAGGAAGTTCACTTGCACACACCTCACCCTAATGTTGTACACATGTCACACATTTTTGCAATTTACACTAAATTCACGAGGTCAAGTGAAAAACCCTCAATGGTGGGGGGGGGGGGGGGGACAATGTCAAATGTGGTTGAAATCCAAGTACAACAACAAACAAATAGAAAAATTATTTCAAAATGTTAACATAAGTAGGAAGTCTTATTGAATATATTTTTGATTGATCAGGATATTTTTGGATGACGATTGACAAAACTATGGAATTGTGTTAAAGTTAAAATTATATATCTTATATTTTCTTCAAAATAGCCTTGTTTTTCAATGAAATTAAATTTAATATGGTTATGTGTTTAAGTTTAATTGATGGATAATGTGTAGTGTTGATACTGTACTTTTTTCGACTCTAAATTTCGATAGAAGTTTTAGCCCTAAAAATGAAGGATTTCATGATTTTAATAGTTAGACCCCATTTTTTTGTTGATTTTCATCAATCTCTCAGACCTATTTCTCTTCCCCCTCCAAAAGCCTCAAACTCATCAACCCTAACCTTGAGCTCCTCTAAACATCAATGGAAGCCTGTCAACAGTTTCATCTCTTTGGGGTGTCACCATCATCAGTTGTGGGTTTGTAGTGGTGGTTATGGGTCATCATGGTGGATTTTGGGTTACTTTTAGGTTTGAATTGGTGTGGTTATGGCGATTATAGAGGTTATTGTGAGATTGTTTGTTGTTGTAGTAAAGATCAATGTTCGTTTTTTGTTGTGACTTGTGAGATCGACATTGATTGGTGTTTTTGGCTCCATTGTGATTAGGGGTTGGTGAGATCGATTTGGGATTAGTTTTTGTGATGGTTGTTGGGTGTTTGATGGGATTAGTTTTGATATTTGAGTTTGGCAAATATTTCTAGTGGTTATTGGTGGTTATTATGGCTATTAGGGCTGCCTACGGGTTGGTTCGGGTCGGGTTTGTGCCCAACCCAGACTCGACTCGATAGCATTGGGTGGGGAAAATCTTAACCCGCAACTAACCCAAATGGAGATTCGAATTAGTCGGATTGGGTCTTATCGGTTTCAGTTTGCAAATCTTGCCGAATTTTGGCTGAAATCTTGTCGGATCTAACAAGATATAGCCAATATTCCTCTGGATCTATTGAGATTTGGACGAGATCTCTTTGGATTTATCAAGATCTGGCCGAAATCTCCTTATATCGATGGAGTTAGAGTTCGAGCTTATCTGATTTTTGCCGAAAGTTGCAATTTTAGACAAGGAGAGAACAAGTCATCAGGCGGGTCTAGTTAGTCAGTTTCTCGGACAGCCAAACCGCTACTCAAATCAATAGTTTCGAGTCTTGGCACTAACAACCCACGATTGATCGAACCACCGCTTGGATTGGCCGGTTTTTGGGTGAAGAGCTTTGGGTTCAAGCGGTTCTTCAGGTTTAGGCAGGTGGTGGACATAGTGGGCGTGTATTTTATGCATTGGTTCAAAGATTTTATGGGGTTATTTATATTACTTTAATAAATTGTATGTTAAAAATAGGAGATGAGATGAAGAGTGTATTGCAAAGTGAAATGTAAGAAATGATAAAGTGACTTTTTGAGTTGCTAAAACTTGAAAGCTTTAAATTTTTTATCATCATCGATGTGATTGCACTAAATTTTAAAACCCCCCACACCTCTTGAGCCTAGGTCATTTAAGCCCAAATCCACATCCCCCAATTCTCTTCAATCCAACCCAAAAATAAAAACCACTGAAGCCCAACCCGAAAATAAGCCTAACCCAAAATCATAAGCCCACAAATAAAAACAAGCATGAGCCTCCCTAAATAATCGAAAGTTCAAACCCAACCTTCGGCCCATACCTGATACAACCCAACTGAAACTTTCTCAAGCTCAAAACTTATTCCTAATCTCAAACACAAAACTTATTTAAACTCAAACATCAGCCCACTTCTATCTTTTATCTCAAAAAAATAAAAAACAAAAAATAAGCCCACTTCATTTAAAATCCCAAGCTCAACTTTTAATCCACCTTTCCCCATCCAGGCCCAATCGGAAAATAAAATACACTCAACCCCAAGTTGAACCCAACAAGCTCCAGCCCATTCACTTAAACTCTTCTAGCCCAAACTGTGAAACAAATTAAGGCTAACCCATGATAACATCAGCCCAGTCCGATACCCAACATCTACTTGGACCCATCAGCCACCAAATCCATACAAAATCATGAAAACGACAACCTTTCAAAATTACAAGTCAACCACAAACCTTTTTAAATTACATTTATGGTCTCAAAATTTCAAATATTATATTTTTGACCCAAAAAATTCCAAAATACAATTGTCCCACCCTAAAACTTTCTAAAATTATATTGTAGCTCTAACTTTCAGAAATTACAAAATGACCCCAAAATTCAAAAAATTGCTCGGAGACCCTTTTTTAGGCCACAGAAATCCCTTTTCAATCTCGTATTGTGCCAAAATAAAAAAAATTTCCTCCAAAAATAGTAAGATTGTTAAATGACATTTTCGTATCTTTATAGGGATTTAACTTTTTTAATGTCCCTTGTTATTTCATTCATTGTGCCTTTTGCATGAGATAAAATACTTTTGGAAAAAAACTTTGAAAAATTGACTTTTTTTTTTTTTTTGAGGAACTGAAAAATTGACTTGGTATGACATCTTTGATTATTCCTTTTTCCCCCCTTGAATTTTGTACTTTTTAAATAATTTCTTTTCGTTCTAATGCATGAATGTGACTAGAGTTCTTGTTTACGACAAAGGGTTGTGATTAGCCATACATACCCAATCCTAAGATCCTTAACACCAATTTCTAGCAACTCAACCATCAAGAATCGTGCTGAATCATTGAGGAACACTTGTCCATAATTGTGTTCCTTACATCTTTTCTTTGATAATCAATTGTGTTCCTTACATCAATCGTTACAAGGGATCGATAAAGCATATCACTAATATAGTAATGTGAGGTTGGTGCATATTCCTGTGTTGCAAAGTGCGTGTACCATGCAGTTTCTTGTTTAAAATCAACATGCATATATGAATCAAGGAAAAAAATGTAAAAAAAACGAGCCCTTACAGATATATCTGCATATAGTTTGCTCTGTGAGGTGAAGCTCCCAGTTCAAGAATCCATTAAGATTTTTAAACTCAATTATTGAAATTCCAATGTTACCGAGACCAGCTTTTTCCTTCTTTCTTTCTTTTCTTTGTTATTTATTTTAAATTTCCTCTACAGTCTATACTTTAAAGCGACGCTACTCGTCTAATTGACCAGAAGTGAATCTTTCATGTGCCTTGATAAAAAAAGATCCCCAAAGAAACTGTTAAAAGCTTCATTGAATGCTTTTTCATAGCCAAGGAATTAGAGAAACCAAACACAACTATTGCATTCAAACAAAAATTGTTTCTAAATGAGTAGAGTTCAAAGTATTTTCCCTCCCCACATACACCAGTGTTACGTAAATCCATAAAATGATAAGAATTTACAGAAATCGTCATGTTGTTGCCTGGTTCACAAATTGATGCTTGGTAACTCAGAAGCCAGGACAGGTGACCAGACTGTTTTATTGATGTCTAGAATATCACACTTACATTACCACGGCTGACTGAGACAGCTGTTTGTGCTTGGAAACTTCAGTTTGCAACTATCAACCTGAATCTTATATGGCCTTCCCAGTTCCCACAGTACAAATGTGACTCTGATTCTACTGACATTCACACACAATGAGAGAGAGAGAGGATGCATGCCAATTTCTTTATTTCTCTAGAGCAAAGGTATTAATAAGGTGGTGAAAACATTCATACAAGTAAATATTTTGGTAATTCTTGAAAGGAGTTCTGCCGTCAAAATTATTATTTAAGAAAAAAATAATACAAGGTCTAATTGTATATTTTTTGGGTTATTGTTTTTTGTTATGACAAACTATAGAAATAGAAGCCTTTTAATGGGAGTAATAAATTTATTTTCCTCAATTTAGAAACTTTCAAGCTTATGAGTCTATACTCTAGTAAAGTGTCGTGGTTCACTCTATAAGTATAAGTGCTTGTGGTCTGTGGAGTATAGGAGGCAAGGGCTGTGGTTTAAGTCTCCAAAAGAGAGTTTCTGATGCGAGATGCGGAAGTGTCAAGAAGTAGAATACGTCTATTTCTAAAAAAAAAGGGAAACAAAACACGTTTGCTTTTGAAAATAATCTTGAATCCATGAGGGTTCCTTGAATCCACAAGGAGAAAGGGTCTGGAATCCACCAGAAAATAGAAAAATAAAAGCCTGAATTTTATTGATTGAATAATTGTTCAAAAAACGTGTACAGATTTAGGGGCCTAATTAAGGGCTCTGTAAAACTTGACATATAAGAAAATATATTCTAAAATAATCATAATTAATATCTAACAATAACGAGAACCAAATTTGACCTAAAAAACATTAAAAGCACTTTAAAACAAGGAAATAATAACCATAAACCTAAAATAATGAAAATTACAAATTAAATACCAAAATTAATAAATTACAATAATAAAATAGTAAATTGTGTCCTACGTCAGACCTCTCCACTTGAAACAAACTTGTCCTCGAGTTTATTTTTGAAATCTAAAATCCTCTGCTCCAAATAAAAAAATAATTCGAATGCTTGAGCCCCTAGATCTTCTTTCCATACTTGCAACTTATCAATGGAATAAACAAATCAACTTGAATTTCTTTTTCCGTAGTCTTCAAGTAATTGTTGAGATTTACCAAATAAGAACTGACAATTGAATCAAATCTATCAACCCTAATAAAATCAATAAACTTTGTTTCGGTATCTCCCACCAAGATAATAGGAGCTTGAATGTTGCAATCATCTAACTTGACTTTATCGAGATCGTTGACAACTTCCTCTAAAATTTCTTCTTTAATGGTCTATACTATCTCGACTTCAAGATCTTTCTCTATAATAGGGTCTTTATTAATCTCCTCTACTATCTTGATTTCAGGTTCTTCTTTCTATAACAAGGCCTTCATTAATTTTCTCAGAAATCTCTATTATTTCTTCTTTGACTTCTACATATTCTTCAAGAACAATATTTTCTTCAACATGCAATTCTTCCTTTAATGGTGGAATATTTGACTCTTCAAAATAATTCAAGTATGAACTTCTTGGCCAATAATAATCCTGTATTGTATATGATAAGATTTCTTCACAATCCAAAGGTTAAAATTTGATAGTAAGCATTTTTTCATCCTTGGCCATGAACAAATTTTGTCTTTACTTTGTTGGATTCTATCAGATTGTACTCGTTCCCACCAACGTAAGGCATACCTACTAAATTTATACAAAGAATGCCTAACTTTTCTCTCATAATAAATATCCTCAAAGTCAAATAAATCTTATTGTTTCCATGCTCTAACGACGGCATTCTAGCAAAGATATATGTGAGTGCTAGCTGTACGTCACGTACTACTTGCTAAGTTTTTTGTGACCGAAATTGCTACCGTCTCATACCTCAGCCACCAGACCAGGATAAGTCAAGGCTCTGATACCAATTGATGCGGGATGCGGATGCGTCAAGAAGCATAACACGTCTACTTCAAGAAAAACAAGAAACAAAACGCGCTTGCTTTTGAAAATAACCTCGAATCCACGAGGGTTCCTTGAATCCACAAGAAGAAAGGGTTTGGAATCCACCAAAAAATAGAAAGACAGAAGTTTGAATTTTATTGATTGAATAATTGTTCAAAAAACGTGTACAAACTAGGGGCCTATTTAATGGGCTCCGTAAAACTTGACAGACAAGAAAATATATTCTAAAATAACTCTTAATTAATACCTAATTATAACGGGAACCAAATTTGACCTAAAAAGTATTAAAAGCACCTAAAAACAAGGAAATAATAACCCTAAACTTAAAATAACAAAAATTACAAATTAAATACCAAAATTAATAGATTACAATAATTAAATAGTAAATTGTGTCCTACATCAGAGCTTCACACATATATACACTTAGATTAGGCTAGAGTAGAATTTATATCTTGTATAAAAAAAATTGTCATTGCTCAAATCTTAGTGGGAATCATCATTTGTCTTGTAAAAGATACAACTAGAGAGATAAAAGGAGCTTGAGAGCTAGAGAGAGTTTTGGGAATTTCTCTATATTGCATTGAATGAATGAATCTGTACAAGAATTGAGTTATATACCAAAAACAGAAAAGAAACTAACTACCTAAACTATAATCAAAATCTGTTACAACACATGTGATAATCCACATGTGTGTTTTACATGTGAGAATAAATAAACTATCTAAACTACTTGTAGTATAGCTAACAATTAACTAGGCTCTGTCGTTTAGCTTGTTTTCCTTTTGAACTTCTTTATTGCTCTTTTGATCTTTCTTCCTCTTCTGATCTTTAGAATCTTGACACTCCCCCTCAACATAAGAGCCAAAATTATGAATATTAACAATGGTCATCTTGGTAAGTAGAGAAACAAGCTATTGGCTACTGAGAGCCTTTGTAAGCAAGTCTGCCAATTGTGAGTGTGAAGGAGTGTAAAACAATCTAATTACTTTGTCTTGTACCTTGTCCCTAACCACATGGCAATCTACCTCTATGTGTTTAGTTCTTTCATGGAATACTGGGTTCTCTTCTATATACATTGCTGCTTGATTATCACAGAAAAGTAGAGCTGGTTATGGATGATAAACCTCAAAATCCCTCAACAATGCTAATAGCCAAGTTATCTCACACACAGTCACAGTTATAGCTCTATACTCTGCCTTTGCAGATGATCTTAAGACTATGGACTACTTTTTAGACTTCCATGAGATTAGAGATTTTCCCAAGAACACACAGTAACCGGTAGTTGATCTTCTAGTGTTAATACATGCCGCCCAATCAGCTTCTGTGAAAGCCTTTAAGTGTAAATCTAATTTGGAAGATAGAAGAATGCCTTGACCTAGACACCCTTTGATGTATTGTAAAACTTTATAGGCTGCATCCAAATGTAGTTTTCTAGGCTTAGACATAAATTGGCTAAGTTTATGCACTGAATATGTTATATCAGGTCTGGTAATGGTAAGGTATAACAACCTACCAACCAATCTTTTGTATACCCCTCGATCAAGTAGTAACTCTCTATGAAATTTACTCAACTTCAGGCTTTGTTCCATTGGAACTTTGGAAGGTTTACAACCTGTCATCCCTGCATCTTTTAGCACCTATAATGCATACTTTCTCTAACACAAGGTTATCCCTTTATCTGATCTAGCCACTTTAAGTCCAAGGAAGTATTTTAAATTCCGAAGGTCTTTAAGTTTAAACGGTTGATCCGAAAAGACCTTAAGTTCTTCAACAGCCTTGACATCATTACTTGCAATGAGGATGTCATCAACATAGAGTAATAAAGCTATGAATGAATTCTGGAACTTCTTAGTGATAAAGAGTAATCTGATCTAGATTGTCGAAATTCACACTTCAAAATGGTGGTTGAAAACTTAGAGTACCACTACCTTGAAGCTTGCTTAAGTCCATATAAAGACTTGTTAAGCTTGCAGACCAACTCCTCCTTGCTGTGAAAGCCTTGATAAAGTTGCATATAGACATCTTCAAGAAGCTCACCATGAAGAAAAACATTATTCACATCAAGCTGAGTCAAGTGCCAACCTCTCACAACAGAAATAGCAAGTAGTGTCTTGACAGTAGCCATCTTTGCCATAGGGGAAAAAGTTTCAGTGAAGTCAAGACCTTCATGTTGAGTAAATCCCTTAGCAACCAACCTGGCTTTGTACCTCTCAATAGACCCATTTGACTTATATTTCACTTTGTACACCCACTTGCATCCAATAGCTTTCTTATTTGGAGGTAAAGGAGTGGGGGTCCAAGTATGATTAGACTCCAAGGCAGCAATTTCAGCATCCATTGCCTCCTGCCACTCAGGGTCCTTGTCAGCCTCATGATAAAGCTTAGGCTCAGAAACATTGGTAATAAGGGAACAAAAATAGGCATAGGATGGAGATAATTTGGATGAATCAAGATAATTGGATAAGGGATATTGGCTAAGAATCAATAGATGGAGAAACAAAAGGAAATAGAGAATCTGAAGGGGATGCCACAGATGGAAAAAGACAACTTTATTGCTATGAAAATTGATTACATCAAGAAGAGCATTATGCAAATCACTGAGCTTATTATCAAATGCATGCCTAAGTCTAAGATGCCAAATATATGGCTTAGAAACAATATGAATGTTGGAAATAGAATGAGCAAAAGAACTAAAAATTTACTGCAGAATTGAAGAAGCTTCCGAAATGGATTTGCAATTTGTTGAGTTTTGTAGCAAGTAAAGATTGTTGTGCAGTTTTACCCACTCTAATTGTGTTCCAACATGAAAGGTCATGTATGAAACAAAAGTTGGAAAGAAAAACAAGGCAACATGATAGGGATTTGGTCAAATTACTAATTGACATCAAGTAATATGTGAAAGAAGAAGCACACAGGACATTCTCAAGGACTAAGGTAGATGTCACTTGAATTGTTCCTATATGTGTGACAGTAACTCTTTCAACATTAGGATACTAGGTAATATAGAACTAATGATATTGGTAAACAAAGTGATAGAGTGAATGATATGGTCTATGACCCCAATGTCAAAAGCCCAAGTTTCATTATCAAAGGCAGTCTTATTTGCAGGTTTAACAACAAATACAGAATGTTGCATACTCAAACACATGGAATCTTGAAAAATATCACAAGAAATACCTGATAGAGCATTGGGATTGATGGCAGAATTAGCTAAATGCATAACAACATTAGATTGAGATGAAAAAGCATGAGAATTCAACATGGATATCAGTTGTTGACATTATTCTGAAGTGAAAGGAAAGAAGTTGTTGTTCTATTGTACAGTTTCAGACCAGCATTGATCACTTCAACATTGACCTAATTAGCCATTGCAGGTCTTCCTTTTTGCTTGTAACTAGGAGAATAACCAACTAGCTTATAGCATTTCTCCATGATGTGGCCAAGTTTGCAATAGTGGTTGCACACAGGTCTTCCTTTCCCAGTATTCCCCTTATAATTCTTGCCATCATTGCTCGAAAAACCAAAACTTTGATTAAAACCTTGATTCTTGACAGCAAGGGTAGTTGATTCAACTGAAGGACTTACATTGAATTCCAAATATCTTTGCCTTTCTTCTTGAATCACCAGTGTAAAAGCCTTATCTATCAAAGGAATAAGCTCCATCATGAGGATCTGAGTTCTGACTTCTGAATAGGAACCATTCAATCTATTACGAAACTGCATGATTGAATCTTGATGCTGAAAATTGCTGATCTTATCATTCACACCACAAGTGCATTTACCACATGAACAACATGGTAACGGCCAGAAATTTAGCAATTGATCCCATTAGGCTTGGAGACCTATGAAAAAGTTTATCGCTGTTGAATCTCCTTGCCTTGCATCACAGTGAAAATTTGCTTTTGAAGCTGTGAAATTCTCGATCCATTGGCTTGAGAAAACCAATTCTTGAGAGCATTCCAAACCCCAAATGCTGTGTCTCTGTAGAAAACCAAATTCAAGATCCAAGAGGAAATCATGGAATTGCACTTCGACCAAGCTTGCTTCTCGAGGGGAGTGATTGCCATTGAAGCATTGATGCTTCCATCAACGAATCCGAGCTTGCTTTTAGTATCCAAGGCCATTTTCATGGCTCTAGCCTAAGTAGGGTAAGTGCCTTCAGTTAAAGGCTAAGAGACTAGAATTGCACCAGGTGTTTCACCATGTTGTAGAAAGAATGGACTCTAAAGATCCTCCATTGGTGAAAGTAAAAGCTGAGGAGAAGAAGAAGAAGAACTTGGATCAGAATTGGACGCCATTGAAAGCTTGTGCTCTAATACCATGTAAAAGATACAACTAGAGAGATAAAAGAAGCTTGAGAGCTAGAGAGAGTTTTGGGAATTTTTGTATATTACATTGAATGAATGAATCTGTACAAGAATTGAGTTATTTACCAAAAATAGAAAATAAACTAACTACCCAAACTATAAGCAAAACTAGTTACAACACGTGTGATAAGCCTTGTGTGTTTTACATGTGAGAATAAATAAACTATCTAAACTACTTGTGGTATAGCTAACAATTAACTAGGCTCTGTCGTTTAGCTTGTTTCCCTTCTGAACTTCTTTCTTTCTCTTTTGATCTTTTCTTCCTCTTCTGATCCTTAGAATCAATCTTGACATGTCCATTACAAAAAGTATCCAACTTTGATATTAAACTTATTGGAACAAAAACTTACAGTTTCATCAGGAACAACTGTATATCTCTTTGATGGTGAGACCCAGGTTTTGCCCATCTAAGGAAACATATCAAAGGAACATTAAAATGAAAAAAAAAAAAAAAAATCCAACAATTAAGACAAAGATTCTTGAATCACTAGCCTATATATATATATGTATGTATGTATGTATGTATGCATGTATTTTTGGTGAATACAACACTTGACCTTGGAGGATTCTATCTCATGCCTACTAGATCCATCAACACTCGAGGACTCATATGTTCTTTGGAATGTTCCTTGGATTACAAGAGACCAACATCATTAATTTGAGAATAAACAAATAATTAAGCAGACTTATATTTAAAAACAAGAAGGAATCCAAATCATTTCATTTCCTCATGGCTCATGCAAGTCATGCATAGTTTATTACCAACTATGGTTTACAAGAAGCAAACTAAAAGTGCAAACATGAGTCTCTCTTAGTCTCATTGGTCTTCATTTCTCACCGAATAAAAATCTTTTGTCCTAGTTTTTCTTTTTCATTTTCCACTACAAGGAAAAATGTTTATTGCAACCAAAAAAATCGTCGCAATAACATTAGAGTCATTGCAATAGTTGATACGGGGTGCTGCAATAAAATTTGAGATAATAGATTTATGCAACAAAAAGTTTTGTTGCAAAAAATTCCAAATATTTTGATGACAACTTTGGTGCAATGATTTATATATTGTTGTAATAAATAATTTGTAGTTTCGAATATCTTGTAGGTATAGGCTACTACTTTATGAATTTTATTGTAATAAATTGCAAATAATTGACCAAAATAAGTCGAATTAAATTATTGCAATGATATCTTCATTGTGATATATAATAACTTCACTTTGTCATAGCGATAAATTATGAAATAATTAATATCATGTTATTGCGATGATATATTCGTTGCAGTTTCATATTTGTCATTGCAATAGATTGTAAAAGAATTAATATCAAATTATTGCAATGATAATTTGATTACAATAAGCTATTAGTTTGAAATTTTTGTTGCAATAAATTGTAAAAATAATTGGTATCAATTTATTGCAAGGATTTCTTCAATTTAATAATTTTTCCTAATATATTAAAGCTTCTATTGCAACTGAAAATTGTAAAAGTTATTGCAACTTATTATTGTTGATGTAATAATTTAATACTTTTAAGTTACTATTGCAATAATTTTAACTTGTAGATGTGATATTTTTTCTAATACTACTATACATGTTTTTGTTGTATTAACCCTTGATTTTTTTTGGTGTAGTGATGGTGGTAGATGTAAGCAAATATAATTTCTTCCCAGGCATTGTGGTCTTTTAAAACCATATACATCCATTATATAGCCAGGGATTGTAGGTTTGCACTTCACATGCTACATTATTTCCATTGCCTAAAACAAGCTTTGAGAGGAAATTGTCCAGCCTCCTATACTAGGCAATGCCATGTGAGGGACTTGCCATTTTCTCTCAAAACTTCAAATAGCTCCGCAAGATGATAGAAATTGTGGGCATTCCTTGTATGTCCTAAATATAGTATCTATCTCCACACGCGAGATCACTCCCCACACATTAACATTTCTCTATTCTTTTACCCGACCAGCTTTTAGCTTCCTTCTCTTTATGTGCTGATCATATAACTCTAATATAAAATATACATATATTAGTTATAAAAAATAAAAACTAAGGTCCAATCTCCCATTTTATGGTATGCTTGTCATGACAAAAAAGTGAAAAATGTTGGTACTACAATATTTTATATAACTTTTGTCATTACATGTCACGTGATGAGTTATGAGTGGTGGAGAAAAAATTGTGGAGGCACGGTGGTGAGATTGGTTGTGAGGCATGGTGGTGAGATCAGTGAGTGCGTGGGTTGGATCTTTGGGTTACAATTTTGTTTTGTTGGCTGGTTGTTTTTGGTAGATGGTTGTGGTTTTGCTTTATTTTTTTGTTTTTTTTTTCTTCCTGTAGTGGGTTAGATCAACCACCGACGAATGCTTGGCTAGTGGATATGAATGTTATTGGTGAGTGTGTCGCTGAAATTTGGTGGAAAAGGAAGGTGGCTGAGATTTTATTTTTGCAGTGGCTAGTTGTTTTGTGGTGGTTGGTTGTGATTTTGGTGGATGATTGTGGTTATGTTTTGGTTTTTTTCTTTTTCTTTTCTCCCTACAGAGGGTTGTGGTTGCCATGGTGGTGCCTGTGGCTTGTGGTGGTGGTGGCTGTAGTGGGTTGTGGTTGCTACAATGGTGGTTATGGTAGGTGGAGTGGTGGTAGTGGTGGTGGAGGAGGTGGTGGCTATAATTTTT
This sequence comes from Quercus wislizeni, assembly GCA_023055345.1. NCBI lineage: Eukaryota > Viridiplantae > Streptophyta > Magnoliopsida > Fagales > Fagaceae > Quercus > Quercus wislizeni. The sequence continues at coordinate 34,090,817 of JALGQJ010000003.1, forward strand.
TGTGCGCTTGTTTTTTATTATTTTAATGAGTAGGATATATTATTTTAAATGAAGTGGTAAAAAACTCAAATGCGTACCTCTTTCTATTTCATTTGTGGTAAACTAATCTCAAATAACTCATATGGATTTCTTTTGGGTAGGATGATAATAAGCAAAGTTCATCCTTGGATTGATTCGACATTGCAAGTTTGAACCAATAAAGGGTAACTTCTTCCTACTAATTATTTCTTCCTCTTATGCTACTTTTTTCATTTGGCTAAAATGTCAATTAATTATTTTAATTGTCTCAAAAACTCCCACCAAAGAAATTACCAGCAAATTTTATAGAGAAATTTAACAAACTTTGGCCAAACTCATGACACTGTCACCAACGGTTCTATCTGGTAGGCCCATTATTTGCATCATTACCAGAATGTGTGAATGTATGGAAGATTTGTTATTTAATTTAATTTTGAGTAGGATTTTTCTTGTGTCTAAACTTAATACAATCATTGCTTCCCACTTTTAATTTTTTTTTGGGTTATTATAATTTTTTTTTTCTAGTTTTGGCAAGTTAAATATTATTTGTTTATGGTCACTTTGGATTTCTCTAGTAGAGGTGTGTGCTGGCTTGAGCATAGTAAGTAACTTCTTATTAAATTCTTGTAAAATTCTATATTGTAATGTTGATAACTGGTTTGTGGCGGGTTGTTGAGTTGGAGCAAATGGGTGGTTTGCATGGTGTTATAAGGTGTATTAAATTCATATTGGGAATGTTTGATTGTTTTATGTATATTTGTTTAAGTATTAAGGTCTATATAGACTTGTGCATTCATGAATGAGATAGGACTTTATCTAAGTAAATTATAGCTTTAGATAATAGAATATTATGCATGAGTTGTCATTATGTTGCTGAAGTAACATTCATCTTGCATTTGTAGTCAAACATGGATAAAAGTTGGATGACACTAGGTAAGACACTTGATGTGGGGTGTATTATAAAGTAGTGTTTTGAGTTACTAAAAACTATAATTGTAGCAACTTTATTGTGAGTGTTCTAACATATGCGTTTTAACTAACAAGTAAAAACAATTCACACTAGGAAAAAAAAAAAAAAAGCCTTAGTGAGCATTACTAGGGCAATAAATGAATCGAGTTTTGTCAAATTGTGAAGCTTGACAATAAAAGTAAAATGTTTAAATTTAGTTTGAACTCAAGCCAAGCCTAGGAACAATGTTTGAACTCGAGCTCATCAAAAAGTCTAAAAGCTTGAGTTGGCCTTAGCTTGGCTTGATTCATTAGAGCATCCACAGTAGTGAAGTTAAAAATTTAGTTTTTTAGCTCCACCAAAAGTTACTTTATTTATTTTACCTACTATATACATGCTGCAGTAGTGGAGCTATTTTAGTTTTTAACACAATAAAATAATATAAACATCACAATAAACTAATATATCCACTATAATAAAATAATATATTCACTATAATAAAATAATATATCCACTACAATAAACAACAATTACAACCACCTGCAACTGCCACCGCTACCACCGCCGCCGCCACTGCCTCTTTTACCATTGTCGCCGCCTCTTTTACCACCGCCGCCATCTCTTTTACCGCCACCACCGTCGCTGCCTTTTTTTTAAACCCAAATTATACTTATACATTTTTTTTTACTAAAACAATTTCTCAATTATTATGATAGTCTATTATCGTCTCAATTATCCGAAAGCAATCTTGGAACAATGTGAACTATGAAATTGAGGAACTTTATAAGAACACATATAAAATAGAACACATATTATAGCAAGAACAATTTAGTCCATAGATTTACTCACATACATAACTTAAACCAAATTACAATAAAACTCACACACACTCACACAAGTTCCTATGACTCATGCTTCTCAACATACAAAAAAGAAAGTTCCTATGACTCGCCTTGCAATTGCCATAAATGTTCAATAAGATCCGACTGGAGTTGAAAATGAATTTCTCGGTCTCTAATGCGTCCATGCCTCTCAATGTATGACAAAAATTCATCACTTTGTTCACGTAACACTTGCAGAGGAGGATTATCCACTTCATCATTTTGTTCATAATCCAAGTCTACCACTTCATTATCATCCCGCTCATCTTCCCGCTCATCTTCAATAATCATGTTATGGAGAATTATGCACACTTTCATAATCTTTTGGAGTGTTTCAAGATGGAAAAATCGTGCAGGCCCACGGACAATTGCGAAACGTGCTTGAAGTACTCCAAATGCACGCTCAACATCCTTCGTACACGCCTCTTGGGCTGCTGCAAATAATTTATGCTTCTGTGTTTGTGGAGCTGGGATTGTTTTTACAAATGTTGCCCACTTTGGATATATGCCATCAGCAAGGTAATATCCCATTGTGTAGTCATGACCATTGATTGAGTAATCTACTGCAGGAGCACGTCCTTCAGCAAGTTCATTAAATACATGAGATCGCTCTAACACATTAATATCATTATTTGACCCAGGTAACCCAAAAAATGCATGTCATATCCAAAGATCATATGATGCTACTGCCTCCAAAATAATAGTAGGCTCACGAATATGACCACAATATTGACATTTCCATGCAAATGGACAATTTTTCCACTTCTAATACATGCAATCTAACATACCTGGAAATCCTCGGCGTTTGTCATGAGCTAACAGTCTAGCAATGTTTTCATTGTTTGACTTTCTCAAGTATTCATCAGAGAAAACATCAATTACCGCAATAACAAAATTTTTCAAACTTTCTAATGCAGTAGTTTCTCCAATCCGCACATATTCATCTATAAAATCACTCGATACTCAATATGCAAGCATTTTAAGTGCAGCAGTTATCTTTTGTAATGAAGATAAACCGAGTTTTTTGGCACTATTTCTTTTTTGGACAAAATAAGAGTTATGAGCTTCTACCTTAGATTGAATAAGGAGAAAAAGAGAACGCTTCATCCAAAATCTCCTACGAAATAAAACGGGTGGATATATTGGTGTGGGAGCAAAATAATTAAGAAAAAGCCTCTCATGGCCTGCCAAATGATTACGCCGGATAGAACGACGACGTTTAGGTTGTGATGATTCCATAAGAAGTTCTTCGATTATCTCATCTTCATCTGAGTCATCAAGAAGGAACTTGCGAAACAAATAGTGATTCATGGATGCAACCTTCAAGACAATTAGAAAGCAATTATTACTATAGATGCAAGATTAAAGCCAAGTAACATAAGCCACAACAAAATGAATATAACCAATTCACGCATAAGTCACAACACAAACACATACATCTAAAAAAAAACAACTTAGAAATACTATGAATGCTCATTGTTCAATGAATAGAAATAATTGAATCAAAGACACTTCACAAGACTGAATGAAATTTAACAAAAGATAAAAAATATTGCACTTCAAAGTTTTTGTTCGATTGCATTTCAAGTCACAACATAAACACATACATCCACAATATTGAACTTGTAAATACTATGAATGCTCATTGTTCAATGAATAGAAATAATTGGATCAAAGACCCTTCACAAGACCGAATGGAACTTAACAAAAGATAAAAAATATTGCACTTTAAAGTTTTTGTTCGATTGCACTTCAAGTCACAACACAAACACATACATCCACAAAATTGAACTTGGAAATACTATGAACACTCATTGTTCAATGAATAGAAATAATTGGATCAAAGACACTTCACAAGATCGAATGGAACTTAACAAAAGATAAAAAAGATTGCACTTCAAAGTCTTTGTTCGATTGCACTTCAAGTCACAACACAAACACATACATCTAGTTTAAGATTAAAGTCACGTGACATAAGCCACTACAAAATATATAAGTTACTACAAGTTACTACCAAAATACATAAAGGCCTACATAAGCCACTACAAAATACATAAAACCTTAAACTATATCCAAAATACATAAAAGCTGAAGCTACATCCATTAATTACGTGAACTTCGTCTTGCCATGATTTCCTCTTGGAGTTGTTCATAAAAAGTTTTTTGTGCTCCAGTGAAGCCACTTGTATCTATCATCATGATTCTCTCTTCCTCTAACCTTTCTGTCATCTCAAATTTTTTCCTCTCAATCATGATTCTTTCCTTCTCAATCTTAAGTTTTTCTTCCTTGCTTTCCTTCTCAATCGCAAGTTTTTCCCTCTAAAAACACATTTTTTCCTCTTCCAACCGAGTTACATCCTCAATCAATTTCAATTTCTTGGCCAAATATTCTCCTACATCTTTTCCGGTGGCTTTGTTCTTTCGGATGGCCTTTTCGGCCTTCCTACCAATAGGTCTCTCAAAATTAGAAGTGTTACCAAGTCTAGACCCACAATCCCTTTCGCTAATAGATATTGACTCCGAAGTTGGAGGCATGGATGATCTCCATCTAGCATTGTTAGGATCTGCAAACTTTGGTTGGTCCTTTAACATAAGCCAACAATGGTCAAGAAGAAAGAGTTTCTTCTGCTTCTCTAAATATAAAGCCTTCGCATTGGTAATCTAAAAAAAATTTTAAAAAATATAACATGATTAATATCTTCAAACTATTGGTGAATGGACATGTTAATACTATTGCAATATAATTTATACCTTATCTTCTTCGGTTATACTACTTTGATGAAGTGCGTTAACTTGAGTCATACACCCGGCAAACTTATTTGTCTTTTCACTAATCGCTTCCCAATGACTTATCAAGGATACAATAGTACGTGTGGTACCAGATGTATTGTACTGGATGAAGTATTCCCAAACTTTTTTACGAAAGGTATTTTGTGTTTGTTCATTACTGTTTATGACATCAACACTAGTATTGAGCCATGCTGCCACTAGGAGTTTATCTTTCTCTATACTAAAGTTAGAGCCCCGTTTTCCTTTTGTAGAAGATGCATTTTCAACTTAAGGTGGAGGTGGAGGTGGAGAATCAGAAACTAACACAGGAGTATTTTGAGACATTCCAATAAATTGTGAGTCAATTTCTATATCCCCATTCATGATTCCCGTGATATATGTTAGGTCTCTACGTAACTCTGTGTCCCTACGTGGCTCCATAAAATTAGAAAAAAAAAATGTAATAATCCCTGCACACAGAAAATTCTCAAACTAACATTTATATCAACACAACAAATTACAGAGACATTTATAGACATTTACAGAGACAAATTACACAACAAACTTACATTTATATTACAGTTATAGACAAATTACAGAGACATTTATAGACATTTATGTTAAAAATTACAGAGACAAATTACACAACAAACTTACATTTACAGAGACATTTATATCAACACAACAAATGTAAACTACCCTGCACACAGAAAATTCCCAAACGTAACTCTGTGGTTTTATGCAACATAACAAATTACAAAGACAACAAAATATGCAAACTTTCCCTGCACAAATTACAGAGACCACAAGAATTTCTATTACAAGAAAACCACACAACAAATTCCTGCAAACAGAAAATTCCCAATACATTCCTCCAATCAGGTGTTATACCCAGCAAAAACAGCAAAAAAATCACATAGTGCCAAATCAAAAATCAATTACACAGCAAAAAAATCCCATAATGCCATTAAGATGTTATTCCAATACAAAGGTTTTTTTAATTTTGCCCAAAACAACATAGGGACAACACCATTTTTCACCACAAAATAACACCAAACCCATAAAAATTAAGCCAAAACAACAAACACACAGATTAAAAAATTCACTAAAAAAGAAGAGAGAGCACTGACTTGAAGTGGATCGGGCTGAGGCATGGGCTGGGATGGCATGGGCTAAGGCGTGGTCTAGGACGGTGTGGGATAGCGACGACGACGGTTGGGACGGTGACGGCGTGGGTTGGGAGATGAGAGAAATGAGAGCTTGACAGATGAGAGAGATGAGAGTGGGTTGGGACGGCGACGATGATGACATGGCTTGGAGATGAGAGCTTGACAGATGAGAGAGATGAAAGTGGGCTGGGACGGCTGGGATGGCGACGGCGACGGCGACGGCGACGGCGTGGCTTGGAGATGAGAGCTTGAGAGATGAGAGCTGATGAGAGAGATGAGAGAGATGAGAGCTTGATGAGAGAGATGAGAGCTGATGAGAGAGATGACAGAGATGAGAGCTTGATGAGAGCTGATGAGAGAGCTGATGATGAGAGCTTGAGATAATGAGAGAGAGCACGCTGAGATAGAATAAAAGAATGAAAAAAAAAATATAGTACTTGTATTATTTTAATTAGAGGCTTGAATAAATTTTTTTTTTTTTTTTTAGATGACTGCTACAGTGCACATCTATAGATAGATGTGCACTGTAGCAAATCAGCAAAAATTTATGGCTTTGCCTCCACTACTGCAAGGCTTTTTTGGTATATTGGTGGAGCTAAAATAGCATTATAGCTTTTTAGCTCCACTGTTGTGAATGCTCTTAGTTAAGCAAACTTTGAGCTTAATATCAAGCTCGTGAGCACGAGATCAAGTACAAGTACATTATCAAGCCCATTTTGATTTAGATGAGTGGTCTTAATTACCAATTAATATCAAGTTCTTGGCATGTGTTGAGGTCCCCATTTTTTTTGGCTAGGTAGTCTTCTCATTGATAATGTCTTTAATGAAAATTTAGGGAACTTGTGTATAGCGGTGGTTGATTCAGATGTGAACTTAAGTCCCATGATCATGGTATCTTCCTAGTGTTAGGAAACTATGTCATTAATACATGGAATTTGTAGTTAAAGCCAGGTCTGTCTTCTTTGTTTAATAGTACTATTTACCACCAAAATAAAAATAAAAATGAGAACATGTTATTTGGTTAGCTATTATGCAAATGTGTGTCTTGAACTTTATAATTTTTCACAACAGATTTGCATTGATTTTTGCTTGAAATAGCAAGAAAGAAGCTTAGTGATTTTGGGATTAAGATGGTTTTGTAATATCTTTTGGGGGTTTTTTCCTTTGATAAAAGGATTTGGTTGTCTAATTTACTAACGAGTATTTGAGGATTGGTTTCCTAGAGCAACTATATGGGTCTTGTTGTCTCATGTATTGAGATAAATTTATTTTAAAGTGTGTTCATTTGCATTTGAGATGATTTTGACATATGTGAATGTGATTATGCTTGTTGCATGCTAAGTGTTTTGTAAATTACCTCTATGAGTTATGAGATTGAATTACTTGACTTTTGGTTGTTATAATTGTTATATGAGGTTATGGGTTGCATTCCTAGTTGTTAATATATGCTAACAAATGTAGCTTTAAGGTTTATCTATACACTATGTTTATCTATACACTATCTTATATTGAGTATTCTTTTTTCTAAAACACTTAAACAACTATAGCTGGAGGTATGTTTATTTTCATCCGCAACTCTAAATTTATTTTTACATTTGGCATCAAAGTCATCTTTCATGTGATGTTTTTATTAGAATATGTATATAATGTATTCAATTGGTAATGGATGTCTTATTGTGTTATTTAGTAACATTGTTGTTAAATATTTTGGTTGGTGATGATGAGTAACCATTCTCCTACAGCGCAAAATCAATCATCAAGCTTGTGGTTTTTTTTTTTTTTTTTTGCAACTTTTATTTAACATTCTAGATATTTGGAATGTCTTGTATTAGGCATAACAATTATTATAACTAAAAATTGTATTATATTAATTTCATAGTTTGAATATGTTAGATTATTGTGGGGTTTATATTGGTGTGTCAACTAGATTTAGTCCATTATTTACTTTGATTTTTCTTTAGCTATAAATAGGTTGGGAAAACAAAATGCAGGGAAAAAATTTCTGCCCAAAAATTTTTTTTTTTTAAAAGAAGGACCTATAGCGGCGCTTTTGAAACTGCCGCTATATGCCTTCTAAGCCAAAAAACCTATAGCGGCGCTTTTGAAACCGCCGCTAAATCTCGTATTAATAAAGCCTAACGCTGCTTTTGAAACTGTCGCTATAGGATTAAAAAGACCTATAGCAGCGCTTTTAAACTGTCACTATAGCCTTTTTTGTTTTTAAAAAAACCCTATAGTAGTGGTTTTAAAAGCGCCGGTGTATGTCATTCGAACCTATTGTCACACTTGTTGCGCAATGCTACAAAGCGCGGGGAAAAAAAGCGCTTGTATAGGACATTTTGGACTATACCAGCACTTTTTGGGGCTATCCCAACGGTTTAAAAACTCTAGGATAGTCCCAGTTTTTTGTAGTGGTTGTAAGTGATAGAAGAATTTGATGAGTCTATGTGGGTTCATAATTCCACCACTCTCTTCATGTGGACAAGTTATGGGAATGGTTGTGTTAAGAGACTTAGGTTGCGTTTGGCATTGGCCCATAAAGTTTGTTTTTTTACTGTTTAGTTTATTTTTACTACTATTCATGAGTCCTATTGTACTTTTTGGTACTATTCATGAGTCCCACTATACTATTTCAGCTACTTTTTAGCTTTATCTACAGTACTTTCAGTAAAATTATTTCAGTTTTAGCTAAATAAGCTGTTTCCAAATAGACTCTTACTCTTTAATAAAACAATGATTTAGTCTTTATCTTTTGTATTTGGCTGATTGGCTGAACCCTTCTGAACATATATTACGTTGATTATTATTATTATTATTATTATTATTATTATATTGTCAATGAAATAACATTCTAGCTAGAAATTAAGATATTAAATAAAGTACGGATTTATAATATTAAATATTGTTATTAAATTATATGGAAATTTGATTAATGAAGATATAAATAAATAACTATATATTAGCGTTAATTTCAAAACGACGCACTAGTTTTAACTAGTATCAAAATATTTTGTTTCCCTAACCAAATCGAAACAATCATTAATACATTATTGACTTCATTGCGTAGTGGACATTGGTTCATGATAGTGACAATGACAAAACCTTTTGGCTAAAGTATATATGAGGTAATTGCACTAAACTTACTTAGGTTTTTTTTTTCTTTTTTTCCTTTTTGTTATTACACATTCTTTCCCTCTAATTTTAGAATAAAACATTCACCTCCTTGCGTAGAGTATTTAAACTGACATCAATAACCTAAAAAAAAAAGCTTTAATAAATCCCAAAAAATAAAAAGGCTTTTTAAAAATTTCATCAATTTCCTATTACAAAGATGTACAAATAATTTTTCTTCAATCTTCGGTCATCAATTGCTATTAATTTTGATATTTTTTCCTGAGTGAATATGTTATATTTTTAGTTTGTCAATTGATACCGTAATGATTTATTTTAATATATCAACCCTTCTACTATATTTTTGGATTCTATAATAGCTCAAAGAAATTAAATTCTATAAGGATGTATTCTAAAACCTAAGTTTTACCCTTTCAATCTCAACATGCCACATCATCATATTACATATTAAAAAATAGGCACAATCACACTCAATCAATTCTAATACCGATTTGAAAATCCAACATAACTGTAAGTTTATTAATATGTTATTATATGTGGTAAGATGTATTGATTGCCCATTTGGATCCGACTTATTGGCATCTGCGTTTAGCACTTGCGTTTTTTTTTTTTTTTCTAGCCACAGTTGTTAACTTTTCTCCCGTGAACAATGCACCGTGCACTATTCACGGGACCCACAAACTCCACTTTTCAGCAATTTTTTCATTAAAAATGGGTCCCACAACACTATTTACACATTTAAAAATTATTTTGTTACAGTGTTTTCAATTTTCAGCAAAATAAATTGTATCAAAATGGGCCCTGAGTTTCAAGTAAAAAGCTGATGTGACAATATATTATTGGATGGTATAAAACATAGGTTTTATACCCCATCCTTACCAAATTTGTACTCTAGATCAAAAAGATTAAAGATATCTTGAAGAGTTAAGGGAATTGAAACTATTTCACACGTAAGAATTCAAATACAAAGTAAAACAAAAGACCACATAAAGAAATGCTTTCATTGGTCTCATTAGATCTGATTGATTAAAAATAATTCCTCACTATTTTAGTGAGAAATAGTTAAGAAGAAAATTCTAATGCTGATGAAGCAAAACCTGTACTGTAATGACAGTTACACCATGTTAATTGTTAGGTGTTTATTTACCTAGATAAATACGTATTTTATTTTCTATAGTGCTTCCTAATTTCTAATACCAATGGATTTTCCTGGTGTAAAAGATAAATGAGTTTTCAGTGAAACTTCTTTATGGATATTCGTATTCGGTATTCCTACCAGTCTCCTAACATTATGGAAGTTGTGATGTACAATATTGAGATCTTTGATGGGACTTGGGCTCTTCTTGGCCTCTGTTCTCTTGCTTTTGCTTTTACAGTAAAAATTAATACATTTTTGGACTTGGGCTCTTCTTGGACTATTACGTGGATCGCTTCATAAAATATTAAAATTAAGCAAACATGATAGCTCTTACATTCACAACTGGCTTTTGTGTAGAATAATTGCCTAGTACATAGAATAGATGTGGCTAGGGCGTAAAATTTTTCACTTGGGGCCGAATTATATATTTATATGCTAGTCATAACTCATAATTATTATAGTAATTATATTTTATATAAAATAGTTAAATTTAACATTTTATAATATTTTAAAACTCAAATAAGATTAAAAAATATTTTCAATTTGCTATAAATATATAAAAGTTTTTTATTTATTTTTTAAGCCTTAGCATCTCCTATTAGAATTGGGCTTGATGATGACCGTTCATAAAATAAATTTCATTCATTATCATTTTCATAGTGAAATTCTGAACAATTTTTTCCTTTTTCAAATTGAGTGGGGGTTAAGACTTAAGAATGTTTCTTATTTCTAGCGCAACCTAAATTATTTTGTAGAAACATATCAATGTTGGTACAATTTATAAGGCACCTTGATTCAAAAGGGAAACAAAAAATCAACTAAAAATATTTTTTTTTAAAAATGAGATGATTATAATGAGAGAAAAACATATGATGAAAAAAAAATTGGAAATATGAGAAAAGGATCAAATTTTGTGAAAAAATGATGATGATGCGACTTGAATAAATTGATTTGAAGGCTAAGAATGAAAAGAAAAACACAACAATTTGAGCAACGCACATTGCATTTAAAAATTGAAAACAATAGGAATAACGTCCTTCTTCTATTCTTAGAAAAAAATAAAAAGAAAGACACCTAGAGATTAGGGATTTATAAGATTTTGGTAAAAGTGTGTGTATTGTTTGGGTGGAGTCCACTTGAGAATCTAACTAAATACTGAAATTGTAAATGGCTAAAGGCAACCATTGTAATATTTTAAAAGGAAATAACATAAAAACTAACAATGAATTGATCTCTATGACATTTAAAAAAAAAAGGAAAGTCATTACCCAAAATTAGAGTAAAGAGAAAACTAAACAAAACAACAGTAAAAAAAAAAAAATAGCATTAACTACGAAGATGATGAATATTCATAGCTAATTGGAACTCTAAAACCAGAGACTATCTTCTATTCAATAGTTTGAAAACTCCAAGTTCTTAGCATGTTCTGCAAGTAGGTGGGTCACTTGAATACTTTTTCTTTTTATTATAATTTAAATTGAGTTAAGAGTAGTCTAGACTCATGTATTAGGTGGTCTATCCAACTATGCTAGACTAATTTTCTTCCATTGACAACAAGAACATTCTGTGAAATTTTTTGGAGGGGCCAATCATTATAATTTGTAGGGGCCCAATTTATTTTTATACAAGCACTATAAGAGGATTTCAATAGTTTTGGAGGGGCCATGGCCCCCAAGACCATATGTACCTCCGCCCCCTGGATGTGGCTACAGTAATTTTAGAAATTTTTGAGACAGGGAATGTAACAGTATTTTGAAAACGAAAGGTGAAGAGTAGATTCATGTACTGAGGTTCATTTATAGTTAATATAAAGTTGTATGTCTTTTGTTGCAAAACTAGAGTTTAGATTTTGCCTTTGAGCCAGTTACTCGTCTAATTGACCAGAAGTGAATCTTTCGAGTTCCTTGATAAAAAACAAAGATCCCCAGAGATTTGAAGCATCATTAAATGCTTTTCCATAGCCAAGGAAAGAAACAAGACACAACTATTGCATTCAAACAAAAATTGTTTCTAAATGATCGAGTAGAGTTCGAAGGTTACCCTCCGCGCATAAACCAGTGTTAAATCCAAGAAATGATAAAGAATTTACAGAAATCATGTAGTGGCCTAGTTCACAAAATGATTGCTTGGTAACTCAGAAGCCAGGACAGGTAACTTGACTGTTACGTTGATGTCTGGAATATCACAGTCGTACCCGTTTGACTTCATTTTCAGGAACACTTGCATCATTCCTATTACCACTGACCGAGACAGATGCTTGCCCTTGGACCTGCAGAAGCATACTAAGTCAATGACCTGTTGTAAACTTCAGTTTGCAAGGCTATCAACCTTAATGCCATTTGGACTTTACACGATACAAATGTGTGACTCTCATTCTACCAAGCTACCAACACACACATACACAAACAGAGAGAGAGAGAGAGAGAGAGACAGAAAAGATGCCTATCTTTCTTTCCCTACAGCTAAAGTGCTAAAAAGGTGGTGAAAACATTCATACAATTAAATATTTTGGTAATTCTTGAAAAGAGGAATGCTGTAAAAATTAATAATTTTTTTAAAAAAAAATTACAAGATTCAATTGTATATTTTTGGGTCACTGTTCTTTGTTATTACTACCATAGAAGCCTTTTAATAGGAGTAATAAATTTATTTTCCTCAATTTTAGAAACTTTCAAGCTTATAAGTCTTTACTCTAGTCAAGTTACAACTCAAATCTTAGTGGGAATCATCACTCGTCCATAACAGAAAGTATCCAACTTTGATATTAAACTTATTGGAACAGAAACTTACAGTTTCATCAGGAACAACTGCATATCTCTCTGATAGTGAGACCCAGGTTTTGCCTGTCCAAGGAAACATATAAAAGGAACATTAAAAAACAAAAACAAAAATCCAACAATTAAGACAAAAATTCTTGAATTACTAGCCTATATATATATATATATTTTTTTTTTTCAGTGAATACAGCACCTGATGATGGATCCACATTGGAGGATTCTATCTGCTGCCCACTAGATCCATCAACACTCAAGGACTCTATGATCTTTGGAATGTTCCTTGGATTACAAGAGACAAACATCATTAATTTGAGAGTAAACATATAATTAAGCAGGACCTATATTTAAAAACAAGAAGGAATCCAAATCATCTCATTTCCTCATGCATAGCTTATTATTTCTACATACGAGCAAATAGAGTAACAATCATTAATGCATGCAAATCCAGATATTGCGATATTGCTCCAGATCTAAATGCTATTACCGGTCAACAGATTCCCCATGCCCAAGCTGTCCATTGGTACCTCTTCCCCAAGAATATACATTTTGCTTTTCGGTAACAGCAAGTGAGTGTCTCCACCCACAAGAGATTTGAACTACTTTCTGCCAAGTGCCAAATAAAATACGCATGAATAATTGAAAAATAAGACTACAAAAAAGAGTACTTACAAAGAAATAAGAGAATAACCGGCCCCATGGGGGGGGGGGGGGGGATCTCACTAAGACAAGAAATCAAAAGAAGAAAATCTCTTTATAACTGAATATCTTAACCAATTTAGGTGCTACAGTAATAATAATGTGCCTGCTCATGGGGAAATTTAACTTGCACAGGAGAGCAATGATCAACATTGTCACCAGCTCCAACCTGTCCAAACTGTACATAAAAGAGACAAAGAAATAAAATCAACCAAAAGGTTTTACATACAAAATAAATTAGCTAGTGCAGGTGAAGTACAACTTAAGAGATGTAAAATTTCAAAAAGAGTGACAATTGAAGTTGTCAAATTTCCATGACAGAAAATTAGTAACAATATTATTACCACGTTGAATAAACACGGCATGAGTTAGGATATGGGCATTGACACCACAAAATGGTTGAAAAAAAAATATTCGTGAACAAGGGAGCTTTTGCAAAATATTTTAAAGACAATAAAATTTAAAAAGAAGAAGAAGAAGGTAGATAGCTAGCCTTATTCCAGCCCCAGCCATAAAGTTTTCCATCAGATGTAATTGCCATTGTATGCCTCCAACCTCCTGATATCTGAAAATTCTCAAGCCAAGAAAAGTTCAGACAAAACGGACTTTAGCAGCACAATTAAGTCCACCATATGTAATTCAACATATATCAGGCATCAATTATTCTCATACAAGAATCAAACATAAATTGAATATATGGTCCATGATACAATACAATAAATGTAATCTTTTACGGAAGTAAATATGATGAACTTTAGTGATGCTTAGGAACAGAATGCACGCACGCGCACGCACACACACACACATCTCCCAATGCCCCTTGCTATATTTCGTTTTCTCTTTTGGGTGAAGAGAAGGATGGGTGAAGTAATCTTCTACTGAAGTAAATATGAACTTTAGTGATGCTTAGGAACAGAATGCACACACACAACTCACACGCACATACGCATGTACAGAGCTCTCCCTACACCCGTTGCTATATTTCATTTTCTACTTTGGGAAGAAACAGATGGGGTCTCTTTACTATTAAAGGCACACACAGTAGTCTTTCTTGGGCCAGTTATATGCATTGAGCATGGTGCACAGACTGACACTCATCTCATTATTTGAATATTTCTTGACCCCATTTAGAACTGCACATACAGTTCTACTGCTACAGATAACGATACAGAATTTTTTCCATTTAGTTTACCAGTTACTACTTATTCTAAACATTGAAGAGCTGGCTCAAGAGTATTTTTGACACAGTTTCTTAGAAGGTCTAGATACAACTTTACATATAACCAATATAGAGAGAAGTGTTCCCAATCTGTGGTAAAAAATTGTTCTGAGCAGAAGATCTCACACAATAAAATAGATGTAATTTGATAAGCATTATCCAGCTCATACCTATCACAAATTCAATTACGCTTTTCAGATGCATGACATATTCTAGCATGAATGAGAATTATATTCAATGGTATAACTGAATATACATGGGACAGCTTGACCTGTTGAAAATGGATTCTAAGTTGAGATGCATGACATATTCTAGCATGAAAAGAGAATTCTATTCAGTGGTATAATTGAATATACATAGGACAGCTTGACCTGTTGAAAATGGATTATAAGTTGAGAATATGCCTTTGTAAAACTTCTATTGAGAATTATCGATATTATTTAATTTGTTGCCCAGGCAATGGAGGTTGCAAAACAATTTGAATCTCAAAATTATCATTCCAAACTCAGAAAGTTGTAGGATATCGAATTTCACTTCTAAACAAAAATCATTACCAAGAAAATGGGAGTAAGAGATCACCTGAGAAATATGATTGTCATGCAAGGCTTCTAGCTTGTGGGGAATAAGGTGATCCTTAAAATCCCCATGTCCAAGTTGACCATATTTGCTCCAGCCATAAGTGTATAAACCACCAGAAGCGGAAACAGATATTGTATGCCGCCATCCACAGGCTACTGTAACCATCTTCACACCCTGTAACATTATTTGATAGAAAACTGATCTTTAAAAAAAAATTACATATATACATATATATATAAGGTGAAGCACATGATGAGGGGGAAGGGGGATGAGAAACAAAGCAGAGCTGGGAGAAAATGGCAGAGTATTTTGGAGAATGAAACTTAGATATTTATCTTTCAAGATGAAAGATACTAAGTATTTCATGAGAAGAGTTGGAATTGAAAAAAAGATGTTCATGTCGAACGTAACCTACCAGGTGAAAAAATATAACACCAGTCACAGACTTCTCCCAAATTTTCATCTAAATAACTAGTGACTTATTTTTGGGCACCAGACAGTTTACAAAGCTTCTTTAAAATCCATTTAATATACATATCTCATTGGGAGTGAAGAACAATGATCAAATTAGGACACTCCAACCATATAGACAGTGAATATCAATGGAAATGACAGTGTTATTAATTTACAACTTGATATAGCTCTTGTTGTACTGACCTTCCATTCGAGTGGCTATATCCTGATATGAGCATGATACACCATGTGTTTAACATATTGCAATAAATCTATATATTGGATATAATGACCAAGATTTTTATTTTTTATTTTTTATTTTTTATGACATGGGACCTCACCAAGGTAGGGCCCTTTGGACCCAACCTTAGTGAATAAACAATGGATACACGATCCCACCCGCCAAAACCTTGTATCAGGTAATCCAAGGGAACTTCTAGTGGGGATCTAAATCAGGATGTCTAGGTCTATAGCTCATCCCAAGCCTCCAATCACTAGGCTGCACCCTGACAGGTTAAAGAATAATAAAAATTAGAATTTAAACCTAATATAATCTAGATCTTCCCAATAATATGGACCAAATGCCAATATAGAAGGGACAATACGGCCCAAATGAATGTATGACAGAACAAATTGTATATCCCACACATTTAATTCACAATTCTTTGGGGTCATCCATCTGCATGCTATGAAATCATCTATGGTCAATCATATTCAGAAATATCGGATATCTAAAGATTTTTTTTTCCTTAAAAAAACCCACTTTTTACTGCATGGGAATTATCCAAATGAAAATTTTCATGAATAATCCCTCTTTATGACCCAAGAAAGAACAGAACAAGCTTTGATAGCAAAGACTCTACAATGATCTCACACACATCTTAATCCCCACCACTGGCACCAACCTAGGACTATTAAGAGTCCTAACAGTCTATTGAAAGACACCATCCCAATCTAAGATTTCTATGAAAAGTGTTAAGCTTTTGAGACAATCGGTAATTTAACATGGTATCAAAGCAGAAGGTCTTGAATTTAATCTATGTCTCCTCCACTTTACCTCCCATTTGAAATCCCACGTGTTGGACCTCACCTATTAAAAGGTAGTTTTGGCCCACACATGAGGGAGAGGGTTAGAATTGTGTGATTAAATGATTAAATTTACCATATCCCAATAACTTAAGCTTTGGGACAATCGGTAATTTAACAACAACAACCAAATATTTATTTTCCCTCCATAAGATTACTCAATTCCCCATTTGTGACGGCTAGAATGTACTTGATACTCAACACTCCAACCATAGTTGCAGACAACCATGCCACTTATCATCACAAAACCCTAGTACCATTGTCCATGACACCCCACTCTCAAAGAAAAACCAGCTTGAATAAATACCTCCAAAAAGACCAAAGCCATAAGGGCTAGCCCTTCAACACATCCTAAGTTTACTTCTATCAACAACATAGACAGCTGCAATAAATTTTTTGGAATTCCACTCATTCATGAACCAACACAACCACTTCCTATTAACACCAAAGATCTAATATTTTATAACCAGAATCTTTAAGTCCAATGAATTATGCATGTATGACACTATTTTGCCAGTACTATAGCTTAAATGATCATTTACACCATTATCTTATCTTAGAAGAAGAAAAAAATAATACCATGTTTTCACATACATCAACAGCAGAAACTTTTTCAGGAACCAATCGATCATTTCTGTCACCTAAGCCCAAGTTTCCATATCGGCCCCAGCCCCATCCATATAGCTCCCCATCTTCTGTAACAGCTGCAGTATGTTCAGCACCAGCAGCAACCATTTTAATAGATACTCCCTAACAAGAGATACATGAGTTAGATGCATAAATCATTTCATAAAAGTGTATGTATGAAAACCTGATTAAAAATTCTGTTAGTGTATTTCATAAATTACATTGTCATTTGATACAGGAATTTGAAAAATAACATCATATTTCCGGATAATTATTTATCCTGATAAATTCGTTTGTTTCTGATTTTTTCTCTTTCTTTAATGGAAATATTTTGAACTCTCAATAAACGTAGTTATTAGATAGATGGCATTTTTCAAAATTGTTGGTAGCATTTGTGAGTTGTGAAATCCACAGTTTCTATTAAAAATAAGCAACAAGCACAAAAGAATATCGATAAAGGGAAACAAGCATGTACAGTCACAATGCTTGGTGGTGAAATTTCTGTTAAATTGTAATCTTCTTTTTTGTTTGTTTGTTTATTTTTTAATACTTACCATTTCTTTTATGGGGGTCAATATAATGCAATTCATCTAAGGATGAACCAAATCTGAGTCAATATAATGCAATTCATCTAAGGATGAACCAAATCTGAGTCAATACAGTGCAATTCATCTAAGGATGAACCAAATCTGAGTCATAGAGCTACGACACAATGATACTTAAACAAACAAAATGTGGAATTTGAATCATACCAATCTCTACTGGATTACTAATTTTTATTTGCAATTATTTCTTCAATTAAGAGAAAATAGGACTGGTCTCATCCCATTTGAAAAGATATCATGACTGTTTGTGCCTTGAAAATTCATCAATTTGTTAAAGAAATATAATGATTTCTCAGATGATTTTTAAGTATTGATCTCTCAAATGATTGTATCCAAATATTAATTTACTCATTGGTCTACCAAAAGTGAAATTTGAAAAATGCTAAAAGGATTGCATCGATTTTGGAGATCCATTCCCTTTTGATCTTAGACCTTTCCAATTACAAACCTCCAATATTCTTTACTTGGATACATCCCTTGTATTTGTAAATTGAAAAACTGGATCAGAAGTCAGTAAATATCCTAACACTATCCCACATAGATATAGACAACTAATGAGAACATAACTCTTTATCAGAGAACCAAATCATAAACTACAAGAAATACACATCTTCCTAATATTTATAATCTAAAATTAAATATTAAGAAAAGGGTTAAAAGAAAAAGCAAGTTCGCTCTGTCTTGACAGGGAACGGTCTTATACCTTCAAATGTTGATAATTAAAAGTGAGGAAGGTGAAATAGAGCATATAATGAATGTCTCTTGAAAATAACTAAATGACTTAAGTACCTGAAATGCTTGAATTTTCTGTGGGACAAGAGAGTCCTCGGTGGTGCCAAGACCAAGTTGACCATTTTGGTTCCGCCCCCAACTTCATAAAAATAAAGACAGATAATTCACTAGTATATCATTTTCCTAAAATTTAGAGCTTATATGCATAAGTAATAAATGACGGCAGAAAGCAAGAATACTTAGACATAGAATCCATTGGAATAGTAGCCTAAGTTCACATGACATGATGGCTATTCTTTTTATTATGTTGGTGGTTCAGGACCAGCCCCAGATCATGCAAAATTTGCCCTACAATTATTGGGGGTATTTCCGGTGCTTTAGATTACATTAGAAGCCTAAGCCCATCATTGAAATTTCATGTATACATGTAGCCCCAAAAATAGTTGAGTAGGGTGATATAATCCTTATCACTCCATAGCCATCATAATAAAATGCAACAACTTCATGGATGTAGCCCTAGTTTTGGTGCACCATGTAAATCTAGGGTGTGTGCGTGTGGATTGGTCACTTCTCGTCTATTTTATGGTATTCGCATCTCATATATCCTGGGTTAGGATTCATGTTTCCTAACAACACTCAAGATAATTCTGCTCGAAATTAATTTGGTGTAAAGACATTGAAGACAGTTCCAACCGAACATTAGATAAATACCAAATTTTGTGTTTATCAATGAGCCTGCTATGTAATTAACCAATATTATGAGGAAAGCAAGTTCATCAATCAAAGGAGATGGCCAATAGACCTATAGTTATTGCTTCCATAATGGGTCTTTGTAAAAAGAAACCTTTGAGTAATTCTACGTCAGGAATTGTTACAAGTGTATTCCCAATATCCCTTAAATAGAATTTTCAATTGGCGGTGGGAAGTTCAAACTAAATATGTTGTGCAATATTGAAACTAAAAATGGTCAAGATAAGATAAATCAACAACCATACACACGGAGAACACAAGAATTTTTACATGGTTTGACAAACTACCTACATTAACGGGCAGGGATGAGGATGAAATTTCACTAAGAAAATAGAAAGATTACAAAAATGGCATTAAGGCACTCTCAAGAAACCTAAAACCTAAATACACCCAAAGAGCTCTCTCTCTCACACAAATGATCAAAACTAGAGACAATCTCAGTTACACAAGATAGCTTAAAAGCTTACCATGGCTTGGAACTCTCACGCAAAAATTAAACAAAAGACCAGGTATATAGGCACAAAAAAGTTGAGTTTGGAGGAGGTGACACTTGGTTTTTCTGCACAAGCAAAGGAGCTAAAAAGATTGAAGGAATGAGGACTCCTTTTGCAACTCAAATTCAGTCATGCTTAATTGACTTTTATGGGATTTTTTCCTTCATCTGTTAAGAAGATGTGGTTTTGGGAGTGGTGGTGGGTTTGGATTTATTTTTGTATTTCCACTGTATATTTTTCTGTCTTAGTTACTAGTAGCTCATGTGGGCTTTCAGTAGCTTTAGAGGGCTTTGGCAGCGTAATCCCTTACTGCCCCTACTATTTGTGATAGTTATGGAGACTTTGAGTAAGTTGTTGGATAAAGTAGTGTACAGACTTTTTATCGAGGGCTTTTTTTTGTGGCAGGCAGGGATAATTTCCCTTTGATGGTTTTGTTAAGTTCTAAAAGTTTAGAACAATTGGCAAACCATGAATACAAACTTGTCTAAATATAAATTCCTAGATCTATAGGCTTGATTAGACAACACTCAAGGTATTACAAGTCAAAACACAAGAACATACAAGCTAAAAAAAGAAGAATTCAAATTCTGAGAAATCCGACCAATCGAAAATTTGATCCGACCAATCAAAAATCGCAGAAAATCAGATTCTGCAGAATTTTAATTAAGCCCAACAGCCCATTGGCCCAATAAGTGATTAGGATTTCAGATCTATTTCACATAGTATATAAAGGAAACCCTAAGCCACGTTTTATAGAGACTTTGGAGGTGCTCTTGTGAGATCTAAAAGGTATTGTGCCTTCCTCTATGAAAGTCACTACCGGAAATCATTCTCATATCATTAGATCCAATAGATCTAAAGTTGCTGCAACAAGATCAATAACTGTTGATGATCTAAACCTTCAAGGGTGGTCTTGGAGGCACAAATCGGAGAGTTTGTGTTGCTAAACCTTTGAGTGGGATCTCAAATTCACAAGTAAGGTTGCTTGTGTTGGTGTAAATCCGAGAAGAGAAGGAGTTCATGGATTCAGAGTTTGTATGTAGTCGTGTCAGTAAGTTATTACTTGAGGTAGCAATAGATTTAGGGTTAAATCTTATAGTAAAAACTTCAATTCAATAGGTTTTTACCTTGAAATGGTTCATTTCATTGGTTTTCTTGGGTCGTCATATCGTGGTGTTATTTATTATCCACTGCTTTGCATGATATGATATATTGTTATTTAACCTAGATCTGAATAATTAATCTAAGTAATCACTTGGTTAATATATTACGTTAAACAATCTAGTTTAAGGGGTCTAAACGAACAAACAGGTTTCACAACTATTGTTTGCAGACAATACCTTGATTTTTTATGGTGCGGATCCGAATCAACTCCTTCACTTGAAATGTGTTATGTTGTGTTTTGAGGCAGTTTCAGGTCTAAGAATAAACTTGGGGAAGTCTGAATTAGTTCCAGTTGGTTCTATTCCTGAGGTGGTGGGTTTGGCTCTTATTCTTGGATGTAGGGTCTCTAGTCTTCCAATGAAATACTTGGGACCACCTTTAGGAGCTAAATTTAAACCTATAGAGGTTTTGGATCCTATTCTAGAAAAGACGGTGAAATGGCTTTTAGGTTGGTAGAAAATTTTTATGTCTAAGGGGGTAGGCTTACTCTGATTAAGGTACTCTCTTTAGTTTGTGCACTTACATTCTCTCTATCTTCCTTCCCCCAGCTAGTATTGGAAGTCATATTGAGAATGTGCAGTGGGATTTTCTTTGGGGCAACTTGTGGGGATGAATTTAAGTATCACCTTATGAACTGGAAGACAATGTGTAGCCCCGATCAAACAACGAGGGTTGGGAGTTAGGTAGATAGGGCGGTTTAAACAAGTTCTATAGTATAAGTGGTTATGGAGACTACTACAGAAAATGAGCTCTATGGAGGCAGGTTGTGGAATGCAAATATGGTTGTGATTGGGGTCGGTGGTGTTTGAAGGTGGTTCATGGTGGGTATGGAGTTTGCTTATGGAAGTATATTTGAGCAAGTTGGAACTGGTTTGCTAGGTTTGTATCTTTTACCGTAGGAAAAGGAGCCAATGTTCATTTTTGGCTTGATCGGTGGTGCAGAGATGGGGTTTTGAAGGATATTTTCCCTACTTTGTTTAGCATTGCTCAGGATAAGCGGTTTGCAGATTATCTGTGTTGGCAAGATGGGTCTGTTAAATTACCGATTCTCCCAAAAGCTTAAGCTGTTAGGAGATGATAGATTTAATCATTTAACCATATAATTCTAATAGGGTCCATGTTTTGAGATTTTACCTTTACAGGGTTCTTACATGAATGGGAGTTGGAGGAGATGGGAGATGATCACATTTATGGATCTTCTCTATTTAAGAACAAGAAGGACGTATAAGAGTAGTTGTGTTGGCAGCCTGATAAGAGTGATATGTTTGAAGTAAATTCCTTTTATAGTGTTATATTAAAGGGGAGTGTCAATCCATTTCCTTGGAAGAGCATATGGAGAGTCAAGGTTCCTCTTAAGGCTGCCTTTTTTACCTAGACCACTGCCTTGGGTAAGATTCCCACAATTGATAATCTTTGCTGCCAAACGGTTTGTGTGGTTGAGTGGTGTTACGAATGCAATAGTATGGGGAGACCGCTGATCACTTGTTCCTCCAATGTACGTATGTTAGTGAGCTATGGTCCCTAGTCTTCTGTTTATTCAGGGCACAGTGGGTTATGCCTCAAAGAGTATGACTGATATGTTGACATGTTGGAAAGGGAGTTTTGTTCTATGGAGTAATGACAATATTTGGTATGCAGTACGTTTGTGTCTGATGTCGCTGGTATGGAGGAAACGGAATAGTTGAACGTTTAGAGGTTTAGAGAGGCCTTCTACAAAGCTAAAACTAGTTTTTCAGCTTGTTTAATACGAGTGGATGGTTGTGTTGTCCACCCTTTCATCTCCTTTGCTTCCTTTCATTGATAGTTGTTCTTTTTCTTGATTGTTTGTTGAATTTGTTCTCTTAGTTATAGGTCTTGAATACTAAGGATTTTTAGTAAAATATTATTATTCACCAAAAAATGACCAAGCACACAACATCATTGTTTATTAGGAATATTAGCACCCTCTACATCTTTTTTTGCTCATTATCTGGACTGAGATCACTTCCTCTTGGAGTTCCTTCCCCTTAACTTACTTCTTCCAAGAAATCCATTGGCCTGGGAATCTAACTATCCAACTTCATCTTTACATGTGATAGGAGAGCATTATGCACCTTTTTGAGTTCTAGACATCAACGTAGTCACTAGATGCTAAAAGGGGTATCGCTTTGTCTTCCTCCCCAAGCTTTACCCCAAATTCAAAAACTAAGTATTGAACATGTTAGGATTCTTAGTGTGTTGGCATAGTCCGTGCCCAATTTGCATGTAATTTTTTATCTTTTTATTTCAATGTATTTTGTACTATTGTGAGTTAACTTGTAGTAGGTTGAAGAGGTCAAGAATTAAATTTTGAAGCTGCAGGCTAGGGATTTTAGTTCGAGTGAAATTTGGAGTGTCAAGCAATGTGCCAGGAAAATCAGGAGTTCGAAAAAAAGTTAACAAGAAGTTTGCCTGTCTCTCCACTCATTCGCTCAAGCATACATTTCTGCAACTTAAGAGAAATCAGTTACAAAGTTCTCTACAATACCAACCTATAGACCCATCCTCTATACAACCCTCATTTCTCATGAAATTTCAGAAAGAATTCTCATATTGAAGAGCTAGAAAGAATCCTAAAAGCCTAGAGCAAAAATCCATTTCTTCTCTCTACCTTCTCCCTCTCCAATTAAATCCAATACACACAAAGAAACCTTGAAAGTTCTTGGTGTTGTTTGGTGTTGGGGAATTATTGGAATACCCCAAAATCTCCAAGGGGCCTTGGAATGGCCAAGTAGACTTGATCTTGCAATTGGAGGCTCAATTCACGAATCCGGTGATTCACAAGAAGAAAAGATTTGAGGAATCGGGCACTAGCAGGAGCTGGTGGCTCAAGTACATAGTCATTACTTAGCTTGGAGGGTTTGGTAAATGATTTGTACAAAACAATGCAATTATTCTTGTTTAGTGGATCATTTGGTGCTATAGGGCCTGAAGAGTAATTTGCCCAGTTTCAAGTTTTTCTCTCTGTAAACAATTTGTTGTGTTTGTATTCTAGTTGGGACTTGCTGCTATGTTCTTATATCCATGCATATGTTAATTGGCTAATTACATTAACAATTGGGCTTAATTTGTTAGTTAGCTTAAAATTGTCATAAGCTGTAAAACTGGGGTCTAAATTTGTAAATCTCAATGTTAAGCACACACAGATGCTCCAACAAGTCTAAGCCTTCCTTCATTTGCAAACCAGAAAGCTACTTCTTTACATACAACTTATGCACCAAATTCTCTCACATAGAGACCTTCTAATTTCTTCCAAATCTACTATGTTGTCCATGCTCCTGTAATGTTGTGAAGGACCTCATCATCTAGGTTGAGACAAATTTCACTGGCAGCCTTCTCTTCCATCTCTTCCCAGTATTCGTCACTCATATTCTCAAGCTTCCCTACTTTCCGAAGGAACACCTTATGAACTCCTTGTTATATTAGGAGATCTTTCATCTGCCTATGCCAATGGAGAAATTTCCTTTGCCACAAAACTTCTCCACCTCATAGTTGATGCTCGGCATATTTACTGTAATCAAGATATCAAAACCCTTTCCAAGTTCTGATACCACTTCTTATGCAATAGCACTCACAAGATTCAAACCAAAATAATAAAAGACAATAAATCAAGAAGCACACACATAGAGAACGCAAGAAGTTACGTAGTTTAGCAAATTGCCTACATTCATGGGCAACAAAAAGGAGAAAGTTTCACTACGAAAATAGGGAGATTACATTAGTAGCACAAAGGCACTCTCAAGAAACCTAAATCCAATTACATACATATAGCTCTCCCTTACAGAAACAAAGCCTAGGGAAAATCTCTCCTTCGTAATGAGGAATCCTTTTTCTACTCAAATTTGATCAATCATGACTGACTTTACGGCAATTCAAGCCACACTTCAACAACATAGACTGATCTAGCATAGACAACCCACTGCAGCTAGGCTTCGAGGGAATAGGTAGACATAGAAAATTATCATCTATGTTTCCAAACCTAAAGGTTTCTAAAGAGACATGTACATATTAAGCACGAAATTACCTTCCTAGATGGGAGCTCAAACATGATATTCATAGAGTGGAACTTTGGTCCCATTTGTGATCATATGTTTCTCGTCTTTTGTCAGAGATCAAGCGTAGTGTTTGTTCTTCTTAGAGTTCATGGGACTTGTTGGATGATGCTTACTAAGGCATTGGGTCTGCTATCCTAGTGTCCCAAGTGAGTTGTGAATTGTGATGTACTACTACTAAGCAAAAATGTTCAGCCCCTTTCAGTTTGAAAATGATTTTTTCCATTGAAATGTAAGATGAAAAAGAAGGGAGGCTGGCCAAAGTGGACTTTTAGTAAATACTGCTAAGACATTGAAGCAACCACCTTGGATTGGACCGCTACTATAGCTATATTGAAATAACTTAAAATCTAGGCATTCATCAAAACATAAATTTGGGTTAGAGTTTAGGAAAGATTTCTAACCTCTGCACCTCGCCATCCACGGTCAATGCCAAGCAATGGCTGTCCCCACAAGCAATTTGCTTTATCTTTAGACCATGCAATGCTTTGATTGGCTGAGGAGTGAACAAATCACTGGAGTTTCCATGACCCAACCTCCCAAAATCACCCCTGGAAAATAGGTAAATGCACACAAACAACATGAAAATCAAACCAAAAAAAAATATCAACACACATTCGCATTTATTATTAAATAACACAATGAGTAAGAAGCCATGTTACATGAACATCCAGCCAAAAGTAGAAAAACTAATAGAGTTCTGTAAATGAGTAAAACAACATAAAGAATCTTACAATATGTCATGCTGTTTACACAATCGATGATATATGATATTTTTTTATAAGAATTATATATGAAAATCAGTAAGCAAGAAACGTAACTGCAAAACTATAGAATACTTATATGTTTTTTTCTTAGGAAATATAAATAAAAAAAATAAACAAAACAATAAATAAAAACTAATATATATATACATATATATATACATCTCTCACCACCTCCTAAAACAAATTTAACCTCATGAACATTAACAAGCATGAATCTTTAAGCATTGCCATAATTTATGAAGGAAACCATTCAAAAAAGAGTCCATTTGAAGTTTCAAACCAAGAAGTAGACTATAAATTTAGCCATATTGCAATCAAGCAGGAAGCTAAAAATAATGTGATTTAAAAAGCAAAGGCAAGTACAAAATATTAGTGTTGGCAGCCAAGTGTTGTGCATTGCTGACACCCCCTCAGAGTTTATCGCAACAGGTGATTTATCTTAAAGGCCCAAACAAGCCCCACACACCATGCTGACCATGGAACTGCATGGCAGCCCAGGCATGACCTACCTAATGTAAATCAGAAAGGGTTGTTTGGCCAACCTAAGGCCACTGGTGGCCCCAAAAGCACAACTCAAGACATAGAGGTTTCCTCAAGGACTCAATTACGGCCACATACCCCTCTCAAATCTTACAAGCGGGGAGGGCGAACAGAATAAATGGAAACCTTTCTGAAAAATAAAAGTTCCCTTCGGCAAGAGCAGGACAAGAGACCAAATTCTCTTATAGCCCTTTCAACTTTTTTTTCTTTTCTTTTCATCCATAATAGTACCACTATCAACCATCTGATCAAACACTTTCTTTCATGAAGAGTCAAATAAACGAAGAACATTATTAAACAATATCTTAGCTAACTTCTAAAACATGTTTAGTTTTTAAATTTAAAATCAATGCAACAATGTGGCAAAGACAACATATTTTGAGGTAAAATACCTAAATGGTGCATTTGGATAGAGGAAGTTACAAAAGAAAGATTTGGATTTCAATTTCAGGTTTAAATGGCTTGAATATAGTACAAAATGCCAGATTGTTTTCTGTTGATGAAATTTATGGATGGACTTGAGCTCTGTTAATAGTGGATTTGAAATAAGTATAGTTAAGAATCTTAAGATGTCTTTTCAAATCCATAATATCATAATTTTTTTTAGTTGGACAAAATCTTCAAAACCCACATCATCATGTGTTGTTATATTATATATATATAGCAATTTATACTTGTGATGTTCTTCAAATCCCTTGATTTTAAATTTTCAAATCCAACCGCAATCAAAGTGAATTTCAAAAGACCAAATTGAAAGAAGATAAACAGACCATCCCCAACTATATACTTCCACACGTGACACAGAATATGCAGCTGTATGATCAGCTCCACATGTAACAGATACTATTTCATGCTCATCCAATGAACTCAATTGAGTAGGTAAAAGTCGATCTTGAGCATCGCCATGGCCTAACTGTCCATCCTCTCCTCGTCCCCAAGAACAAACAATGTTTCCAGCTGTATAACATTAACAAAAGCACAAGAAACAAATGTGTGAAATTTATAACATCGGTATGAGAATGAAGCTGAACATGTTTCCAGAAGAGAACTGGCACCAACTGAATATATACCAAAGAACTAGAAGCCGACAAAAGAGCCATCCATTAAATAAAAGAATAAAGGAAGGTAGTCCTTATATATATATACATCTATGAAGGAAGATAGTCATATTAGAAATTATGGGCACACAAGTCATTCGCAGAAGCAACAGTCAAGCCAGCAAGTTTGAAGATCAACAAAACAAACATGGCTTCACAAAATATTAAAAGAAAATACTGCCAAGCAAATTGCTTGGCAGCAGTAATAGTATTTTTTTCCTCCTTCAATAAAGCTGTAAATAGCTCTAATTAACTGGGAAAGCAAATTTGATTACCAGAGGTCCTAAAACAAGGTGCTTGATAATGTTCTTCCATTTAACGTAATACGTTTTGTGGGATAAATAACAATTAATGGTGCTAAGCTTTTAACCTTAGCCATCTAATGATTTATCTAAGAAGGCAACAGACACCAATTTGATATTATATTCAAAGATTAAGGATAGCTGAAGAGTGCCATGTCAATTACTCCAGCTGAATTGAGCTTCCCATTGCACGGAATTTATTCATTGTACATTCTATATAATTCTAAAAATCGATCCATATAGACAGGGTTGCATTTAAATGGTAGCCAAACAGCAAAACTTTGGTATAACCACATTTCCTAAAATCCATAAATTCATCAAAATAAAATCTACTGTGATTAAGCTCTAATTTTATAGATTTAACCCTTGAGATGCTAAATGGTATGCAACCGAGTCCTTTAATTTCAACCAACAACCAAACCTACTCTAAATCAATTTGATGTTATTTGATTGCTTCATTCTGATGCATATTATTGTAGAATTAGTTGCTTGAAACAAAAATCCTCCCCTCACATGAGCCTACCCTATTTAGTGGCAGATCAGGAATAAGAGCCCCCACAGCAAAATGAAGCAAGATATCAAAATCAATTCTGATCCAATAGCCAAATCAAGCACCAATCTATTAAAAGACAGGGTCAAATCCATGCAGAATCAGACAACGATTACTAGGAAGCCCCCATTAAGGAAACAAATAACCTAGAAATTTAAGAGAATGACAGAATACTTAGAAGATGCTGATGTTGTATACAACAATCCATGACATCAACATATATACGGCAATGTTTTCTTTGGTAAATAAATCAACATTGACAGATTAAGATTATCATGGTTACTCTTCCTTGACTTTTGCCCCATTGTAGACTAAATGATAATGTAGTCTATAACAAAATGTATTAAGGTGCGTGTAGGCTCTGCACTCTAGTATAGTCATAAATGGGGTTAATCTGTTAATGTCCATCAAATGATCAAATATTAGCACATATTAATCTGTCCATAAAAATATCTGGCTTTATCAAATAAAACAAGGAAATATTTGTAAATGAATGGCAATCTGCTTTGTAAATCTACAACGTGTTGCCAATAGAGCAGTCCCTGCACCATCCTAATATTCCATAAAATTTTAAATGCTAAGGATTGGCTATCACATTTTACTTATCAAAAGAGAAAGATTTCTAAATCCAAAGTGAGATACGGGCAAAAAAAAAGGAAAATATAGTTAATAGTTAATCAATCATGGGACTTTATGAACAAGATAAAATTAAATTTAAAAAAAAAAACAGTTTGAAAGTTGTTTCCATAATGACTTTTAGATATGAAGAGAAGAACCCCAAATGAGCTTTGCAATGAAAAAGGAGAATTGTCCACAAAAACCACAAAAATATCTCATTAAAAGATATGCCCAAAATGGTTGCAGAGATTATCTCTTGGAAAAAAAAAGGAAAGATCACTTTTTTTTCTAGAACTTTGAATTACAGAATTTCCACTACTAGAAAAATCCAAGAAACAACAACTTCCACACAAGCCACTGTACAATCAATATTGCATTCCATTTTCCTCAGAATATATCAGTACCTTAGAAAGAGTGACAACAATTCAATCCACCATTCCATCAAGATCAAAATGACTTAAAAGGAAACTTGTAAATAATTGTTAAAAGGATGGAAGCTTACAGAGAAGAGCAACAGAGTGACTAGCACCAGCAGAAATGAGAAGAACCTGACGAACTGGAGTAGTAACTTCACTCACACTTTCCTCTGCCATTTCCTTCCTATGTTCCAATTTGGTTTCCTCAACTTCAGACCAAGCCTTCTTATGTAAGTTTTAGATGAAAAGGACAAAAACCCAGATGTGTCCAAAAAAAAAACTACTCAGAGACAGAGAAAGTGATAAATGGTAATGGTAGTTTTAGTACAAATAATAAATGGTAATGGTAGTATTAGTACAAATAATAGAGACACAGCTAGAGACAGAGAGAGATCTATGGAGGTGATGGAGAGAGCAACATGTGCAACTCAGTCCTTTCTTTCAACTATCATATTGATTTATACAGTACGGCCAGACTCCAAAGTCCAAACTTCACTCAGAGAAAGAAGGTGAATAGAAGAAAGTAGAAATGAAATGGGGCAGGTAGACTGAGAAACAACGGTATTCAATGCTGCGGGTCCCACTTTTTTTTTTTTTTTTTTTTTCACTTCATGTACTTGTAACGACATGTGAAACTAGAGTTTGAGTTTCGGCGCTTACATCTGTTTACTTTGTACAGTAATTCTAGCGCACGTAAAATGCTTGTTCTATTCTATGCGTTAAACTACAATTAAATGTTGGTCACTTTCACAAGCCAATTACTTTTTACTGCTCATAATCTACTATGTAAATAGTTGTAATACAAATTGTGTCATTTTACATGGTCTTAAAATTTTTACTGTTTCAAGGGTCCTTTTGTTTTGAACTAAAATATTTTTATATGTTTAGTGTGACATATAAAATTTTTCAAATATAAATCACCAAACTGCAACTCGGCCACTAGAGCTGCTGGAGTCAGAGGTCTAGCAATCAAATTGACTATCCATCAGTTGAAACCACGGCTCTAGTAACCTGTGCCCTGTTTGATATGACAACTCAAACACATGTTTTTAGTTTTTAAATAATATTACACGTATTTTCACACATTTTCTCACTCATAAGTATTTCCACACATGTTTTCAAATAACAAAACACATGTTTTTAAGTATATATACCAAACACTCCCCTGACCTTTGGAGCCGCCTCTTTAGCCATCAAACCGTTGGAATGACAGTTCCGACCATTGGAACCACCGTCTCTAACAACTTGACCTTCAACACCAGATGATCTAATGATCAAACCGGCAACCTAGCCACCAGATTTAGGAGGAGGACCACTAAGTGTTTTTCTGGAAAATGTATTACCAAAATTTTACAACTTTTTACAAATGATTTTACGATCAACAGAAAATATTCTACAAGTTTTGTCACATTTTACATGTAAACAAACCCCTAAAGATGGAAAAACATTTTACAAAAAATATTCCGCTTCAAATCAAACGGGGCATAAGAATAATGCAAGGTCAAATTGCCTAGGGACACAAACATTGTCATATTTTACCATAATTTGCACGTGTCAAATGATGATTAGATTACTTTTTATCAAGTACCATTGGTGATTTCATGTGTATATGATGTAATCAAATCACATATTGACAACTGTGCAAGTT
This sequence comes from Quercus wislizeni, assembly GCA_023055345.1. NCBI lineage: Eukaryota > Viridiplantae > Streptophyta > Magnoliopsida > Fagales > Fagaceae > Quercus > Quercus wislizeni. The sequence continues at coordinate 34,122,063 of JALGQJ010000003.1, forward strand.
GTGGTAAAGAGTGTGTCCATGGAAAAACTCAAGCTACATATACAAATTTATTGAAAACTATTAAGTTGGCATGTTATAATTGTAAAGACCCAAAAACAAACAGCCCAAACCCACTTAGAATGGTGGAATCTATGCAACTCAGTAAGGCCCAAAGCAATAAATATTTGTAAAGAGAGTGGGATAAAACAAAGGGAGGGGGCTTAGCCTGAGGATCTAATCAAAGAGGAAATGAGCAAAAGTTAAAGTTTATGTATATCAGAGGTTCTTTGCAAGTTCGTCCGAGGACAAAGCTCTTATACTAGATAATACATTGTTCACCATCTTTCTCTTACTGTTCTTGCTCTAATTTTCTACCCTTGGATTATTTGTTTTTTTTTTCCCCTCTCAATTGGAAGTTCCCTTTCCTTATATGCTCCTCAACCCATCGCATCCTGGCCCTTCATCCCCACCTACCCAGACTCTCCCTATGACACTTGTCCCCTTAAACTTCTGTTGAAGGTGGTAGAAGGAGTTGCTTAGCTGTGAATTCTATTGTTCAGGTCACTTCCTCATCAATGCAGCTAATAAAGCTGTTGCCAGTCATTTAATGTAGAGGCAGTAGCTGAACTTTCACTAGAAACTTCCTTCACCTACCACGTTTCTCTCTCTAAACCCCAACCTCCTCATTTGTACTTCCCAGAAGTCTTTTGTCTCTTCTCCTCCTATCCTCAAGAAGATTCCCTCTTCAGGCTCACAATGCCTCTGTAGTGACAACCACAGCTCGTTCCTCGGTCCTCGGCCCCCCACAATAATCTAATAATTTTTTGTATAAATACAGTAAAATTTCAATCTATGACATTCATTTCATAATGATCGCTCTTATTACTGGACTAAGATACCAACCGATTTTTTATGTGGACGGGGTTCAAATCTCATATATCTTATTCAATGATTTGTCTTTACATGTTGAGCTAATTATAACCCACTTATAATCTATTAGTTAGATGAATATAATTTAGTCCACCTCCCTCTTTTCCATCCCTTATTTAGTGTGGTAGAAAAGAGGGAGGATGAAAAAACAGATGGGTGGAATTTTCAACCCCTAGCCACACCAAAAACCATCATCCAAAATTGGGTAGAATATGTTTCTTACATTTAAATTACTATTTTACCCCTTTTAATTATAATTTGTTCTATTATCTTCTTATCTAATAAGGTATAATAGTAAATTTATTAAAAATTACATTTCTATCATTTCACCTTTACATCCTCCCTATCAAATATAAATAAGGAAAATTAAAATATTTTCTACCATTTCACTTTTTCCATTATTTCTGCTTTTTTTTAATCTCATTTTTCTAACTTGAGTTACCATTCCCTTTTCTACTCCCGTAATAGGAGTTCAAATATTTTGTCCCACATTTCCTACTCCACTTTATACTCCACCAATAAATTTTTGACACTTGTTCATCTCTTTAATTAAATCCTAATTTTCAGCCTTTTTTCTTATTTCAATTTCTTAGAATAAATAATAAGAAAAAAAAAATCCCCACCAACCCACCACCACCAATCCACTACCATAAACCGTCATCAATACCACTAGGAAGAAGTCACCGATGCCATCAATAGCCATACACCACCGTTGGCAATTACTAAAAATAAATAAATATAAAAAAAAAATAATAATAAATAAATAAAAACAACCCCAACATAGCCATCCACCACCACCTCTTGTCTCCAAATCCATAGTTGGCCACCACCATTGACCTTCTCTAACATTGATAACAACCCTTCTTTGATGTTAACAATAGCCATCTACCACCGCCTCTTTTCTTCAAATCCATGACTGGGTAAGTGGGTATTAGTTTTGTGACATCTTGTTAGTGGGTACCCGTGACCGACTTGTCATCCCCAAATCCATGGCTAGGTATGGCGATGCATGTTGATGACATCGTGATCTCTTCCTAATGGCACCAGATATAGTTAGTGGTGGTGGTGACTTTTTTTTTTTTTTTTTTTTTGAGTTGGTTACAAAATTGCAAATGTGGTGGTGGTAGCGACTAGTGGGGATGTGTTGGGATGTTTTATTTATGGAATAATTACACTCCTCTCCCTTGATGTTTGGAGGAATGACACTCCACTCCAAATTTGAAGGAAAAAACACTTCCTTTCCTTGAGGTTTGAATAAATTAACACTCCCCCCCTTTTGTTTATATTAGTAATGAATTATTCTAAATTTTTATAAGAATCTCTTAACAAAAGTTTAACAATAGTTAGTAAAAAAAATAACTAATAAATTTATAATAAAAACGCAAAATTTATCAAACACTAAAACACTTACAATGGCAAATCTCTCTATAACCCTTTAAAAAAAGAAAAAATAATAATAAGCAAAATTCGCACTTAATATTTTAAAATACACTTTAATTATAATTTTAAAATAATGGGTTTTAATTATGAAATAAGATAATTTTGGAAACCTGCACTTAAGTGAAGGGCAAATTAGTACACAACATTTTTAATATTAATTTAATAAAGTTTGGTCAATCGAATGTCAAGGAGAAAACATGTTTTTTCTCTTCAAGTTTAGGGTAGAGTGTAATTTTTCCAAACTTCAAGGGCAGGGTGTGTAATTACCTCTTTATTTATTGGTAATTGCCAGTGGTGGATGATTGTTGAAGATGTTGGCAATCTCTTCTTAATGGTGCTGGCGAAGGTTGATGGTGATGGACTAGCGGTGGTGATGGTGACTAGATATATAAAAAAAAAAAAAAAAATTTATTTTGGGAAAATGAGAAAAGGTTGAAAATTATGATTTAATAATGGGAAATGTTAACAAATGCCGTAAGAGCATTGGTTTATGAACTATTTTTAGAAACATTTTTATGGGAAAATGATAATGCTATTAAATTTTCTGACAGTTTTTTATATTTCTCATGAAAGTGATGTTAAAACTTTCTTAATATAGTTTATTAACAATTGCCGTTAGGGCACCTGTTAATATGACCATTTAATTAAAAACATGGACAAATATCAAAGTTTTATTAGTGGAGCATAAGAAATGTGGGAAAAGAATATTTGGACTCTAGTAATAGAGAAAGTATACCATGTTTCGGTAATACCAACTCAGCATCTATTTTGGTATTTCCTACCTAATAAATGAGTGACACCTGTTTCAAAAAAGCACATCAGACTACTTCAATAAATGATTAATTTATCTTCCCAATAGTATAAAAGATTGTGATTAATTTATTGGAATAGTCTGATGTGATTTTTTGAAACAGGTGTCACTCATTTATTGGGTAGGAAATACCAAAACAGATGCTGAGTTGGTATTACTGAAACATAGCATACTTTCTTCTAGTAATAGTGGGTTAGTTAGTTACATTTAATGCAACCTTAATAAAAGCCACAATTAAAAAGAGAGGATAGGGGTTAGTTTCTTAAAGTTAATGCAACCTTAACAAAATCCATGATTAAAAAATAGGAATGGCAACGGGTTGGGTTTAGGGCTGGTTTTTCTATGCCCAAACCCGACCTGCGAGCTCGTCCCTGTGACCCGAACCCAACCCGTTTAATAAATGGTTTTTTTTTTTCACCCCAAACCCACCTTGTCGGACCCCGTCCCATCATGCCCAGCCTAACCCAAAATCAGAAACACAAATTTCAATTTATGATTTTCTGGCTTAAATTCACAAACACAAACACAGAAATCACAAACACAAATTTCAGATTTCAGATTTATGATTTTCCCTTTCAAAATCACAAACCAAACACAAATTTCATATTATGATTTTCCCTTTCAAAATCACAAACACAAACACAGAAATAATAAATACAAACACAAACTCACATGATTGAGACGATCTGAACCCAACCAAAAAAAAAAAAATGGAGAACGAGGTGAAGTGAGGCCATGAGGCCGTGAAAGGGTAGCTAAGTGAGGCCGTGAGAGCATAGCTAAGTGAGGCCCTGAGGGGGGCGGCTGAGTGAAGCCATGAGAGGGTGGTTGATGGGTGTGAGATGGGTGATGGATATGGCAGATGGGTGAGGGAGATTAAAGGGGTAGAGGGTTGTGCGATAGTGTGAGATCGACGAGGACGAAATGGAGTTGAGAGGGTAGAGAGCTGTGCTTAACTGCTTGTGACCGTGTGAGTGAAAGAGCTGAGAGATGAAGAGGGATAGGCGACCGTGTGAGTGAGAGAACTGAGAGATGAAGAGAGAGTTTAGAAGATATTTATACTTAGGGTTAGAGTTTTTAAATTTTTTTTAATATTATATATGTATTCGGGTCGGGTTTGAGTTGGGTTTGCATAATACCCGAACTCGTTTCGGGTTTTTTTATTAAAACCCAAACCCGCCCCATTTGCTTCATGAGTCAGGTAAACCCCGCCCCATTAAGGTCGGGTCAGACCCAATACCCGCAGGTTGGGTATATTTTGCCATCCCTAATTAAAAAGAGAGGTTTTTGATAGCTACCTTAATTTGCTCTAAAGAACATCCTTAAAAATGATACTCACATTTTATTAACATTTCCTATTTTCTATTTAACAAATAAGAATTAAGACATTAAAATAGTCTTCTTTTTAAGACATTAAAAATAGTATACCATAAAAAATCACACACACACACATTAAAATAGTCAAAACAAAACACAATTGAAATTCATAATACTAGTCATACTTCTCTAGTATCTATCTTTCTCACTCATAAAAGTTAACAAGAACAGTAATTCAAATATATAATTAGCTAATTTGAGAAAAGATAAAATTGAAGGCAATTTAAAATATTTAGCATTTAGCAGCCTTGATGCTAGTGTTCTTATACCACTTTTTAATATTCAAAAAAACAAAACTGAAAAATAGAAGAAGAGAGAGAATGTAGTTTAGGCTCTAAAGAATTGGTTTTAAAGCACTACAAAAGTCTCAAAACACATGTGAAGAGACTAATTTGTTGTTATTTCTACTAATATTGTATGGCCAACTAGATATATTTTTAGGTGTAAGACAATAATTTTAAGGTGAGCATTTTTTTTGGTTAGATGTTCACTTAATTTTTATTATTATATTTTGTTTATTACTTTAACAAATTTTAACAACAAAATCACTTAATGGAATTCAAAAATGAATATGAATTTACTTTAAATCAAATTAATAAAAAAAAAATTTCATATCAATTGCATATAAAGCATAATATACCCCCAAAAAGATTAAAAACAATTGTTGAAAGAGTAAAAGTAGCTCTTTGGGGTAAAAATGTTAAAATTAATACCTCATGCATACAATAAGGCACATGAAGGAATTGTAAAAGAATGAGACACAAACATGTCTTGAACATTTATTTAATTTCTTGTATAGATAACTGCAAGATGTGAAAATTGAATATTTTATTAGAATGATTGTTAAATGATTAATTGTTTGTTTGATTGTAAAATATTTTTTGGGAAAATATTTTTGGCATTTTCAAACTTTTGTTTCATTATTTTTTGAGTGCAATGTTTGTTTCATGGAAAAGATTGGCTTTTGCCCCTTTCAAAAAAACAATCTAGCATTTTGCCCCACTTCCCAAATTAATTAGGGAAATACTCATCTTTTGAAACTCAGTTTTCTCAAAATCGAGTTAAACCCTATAGTGACGTTTTTAAGGAACCTATAGTGACGTTTTTTAACTCGATCTTCATAAAGCCGAGTTATAGGCAAAAAAAAGAAAAAAAATTGCATGTAACTCGACTTTAGGGAAATCGAGTTAAAAAACGTCACTATAGGCTCTTTAAAACGCCACTATAGGGTTCCATAATTTTTTTTTTTTTTATAACCCAATTTTGAGAAAATCGAGTTTCAAAAGAGGGGTATTTCCTTAATTAGTTTGGGAAGTGGGGCAAAATGCTGTATTGTTTTTTTGAAAGGGGCATTTGCCCATTTTCTCCTTTGTTTCATTATTAAATTTTGGTCAAAGTTGAAAATATTTTGGGTCGATTTAAAGCACACTAAACAAAATTTATTAAAAAAAAGAAAGAAAAAAGATTAGGACTTTTTTTCATAAACATTTTTCTAAATCCTCATGTGTCCCCTCCCCTCTCTTCTCTATTTCTCACAGTGGTCATGTTTCACAGTTGGTAGGATGGTTTTTAACTGTCGTCTTAAGGCCGCAGTGGTCATGTTTCACTTTATCGCTTTATCTCACCAGAAACAATCATCTCTCTCTCTCTCTCTCTCTCTAATAATGTAGAGGAGAAATTGAGTGAGCAATGGATGCGCACACTGCATTTAGCGGTGGCAGCACTAGTAGGAGTTTTGGTGGTGGTAATTCTAGATTATTACAGGCACAAGAAATTTCCTCCATTGTTTTTGTTTGGTAGGTAATTTCCTTTCTAAAAAATTCTCTTTTATTGTGAATGGTTGTTGAGAAATTTTTTGGGTTGCATTTCAATTTTGTTTTGTGAAGGAAATTTTTTACTTTCGGTCACGCCAAAACCAAAAAGGATTTTTGTAGTATTTTTAAGAATGGAACCAAATATCGAAAAAATTAATGTTTTTCCTAAAAATGTTGAACTAAAAACATTTTACATAAGAGACCATTTTTCAAGCAAACAACAAAACCTAAATTTATAATTTCTTAATAACATAAGTTATTGAGACAAACAATTGTTTATCATGGTATTAAAATAGACGGCCATGAGTTTAAACTATATCTCAGCATTTAAATGATTATATTCATCATTTTCTAATATTTTAATGTTATGAAACAAATGAATGTTTATTATATACAAGATATTCACATAATAGGTTATATGTGCATTTGAAATATTAAAATTTGTTTAATAGAAAATAATAACATATTTAAATTATTGTTTAAACAAAAGAATGAATATTGAACAAAGCTTTTCACCACTTTCCTTGTTTTAACAGTCTTCATGGGTTTATAAAAAAAAAAATCTTCATGGGAACCTATGTTCAATTATATTTAAACTCTAATACCTTTTTTTTTTTCCTTATATATATATATATATATATATATATATATATATTAAATCTGCTTCAGTCCACGAACACTTCTAATATTATTTAAAACTTAATTTTTACAAACAATTTGTACTGCTTATATTTTATTCAAATAATTTTGAACTAAAAGTTGAAAACCTAAATGATAATTCGAATTTCATTTCTACCCTTCATAGTTGATGCATAGGGAGAAACATGACATTTGCTTTTGTAAACAGGATTCGACTGTAAATATGTCATGCAATCACTGTCTCTCATCACAAATAACAAACCACTTATTTATAAGATTGGCTCGACACGATTTTTTTTTTTAAATTAATTTTTCTACATTCTCAAGAAAAAAAAAATTCTTATTTACTTATTTAAAATATCTTTCTTTTAAGGTATAATTGTATTTTTGTCCAAATCATTTTAAACAAAATAAACTCCCAAATTCTGATACTTCTTTTCTTCTATCATTTGGTTATTGTGAAAAATGTTCAGAATTTTGGTTTGAATAATATTTCGTCCAACACATTTTCACAACAAATTTTATAGAGTAAATTATTACTAATTATAATTTAGGTCTACCATGGAAATCACTTTTATACCTACTATTAATAGTCGGTCACTTAAAATTTGTTGTCAAAATGTTGTAAAAGTGTCTTGTACTATAACTCTTTTTATTTTTTTCCAAAAAGAAATAAATTATTCTTTTATATCTATACTACTATTTAAGGGACTTCCCCTGTTTGGATTCCTCATTTTCTTGGTTCAAAAATGCCCTTACACCCTATGTTTAAGTAGAGACAAAATTAAAGGATAATCTGGTAAAAATACAACTCTAACTCCCATTAAAACATTGCCTAAAAAATAGGGTCACTTTCCTGTTAATTTTTATTTTTTGAAAATTCTCTTACTAATTTTTAAATTGTTTTATCCACTTAATCTATACTATTATTTAAGGGGCTTCCCCTATTTGGATTCCTCATTTTTTAGTTCAAAAATGCCCCTACACCTTTATGTTTAAGTAGAGACAAAACTAAAGAACAATTCGGTAAAATTAACTTTAACTCCCACTAAAACATTGTCTAAAAAATAGGACTACTTTTTTGTAAATTTTCAAATTATTTTATCCACTTATAAATTAGATTCATTATCAAAAAAAAAAAAAACTTATAAATTAGATTCTTAAAATAAAAATACTATTATTTAAGGGGCTTCCCCTGTTTGGATTTCTCATTTTTTAGTTCAAAAATGCCCCTACACCTTTATGTTTAAGTAGAGACAAAACTAAAGAACAATTCGGTAAAATTAACTTTAACTCCCACTAAAACATTGCCTAAAAAATAGGACTACTTTTTTGTAAATTTTCAAATTATTTTATCCACTTATAAATTAGATTCATTATCAAAAAAAAAAAAAACTTATAAATTAGATTCTTAAAATAAAAATTATATATATAAAATAAAAACATGGGATTTTGTTTTTGCTAAAAAAAAAGCCTCATCGCACGCGCATAGCGCGTGTGATGAGGCTAGTACTACTATTTAAGGGGCTTCCCCTGTTTGGATTCCTCATTTTCTTGGTTCAAAAATGCCCTTACACCCTATGTTTAAGTAGAGACAAAATTAAAGGATAATCTGGTAAAAATACAACTCTAACTCTCATTAAAATATTGCCTAAAAAATAGGGTCACTTTCCTGTTAATTTTTATTTTTTGAAAATTCTCTTACTAATTTTTAAATTGTTTTATCCACTTATAAATTAAATCCTCAAAATAAAAATTATATATATTTGATAAAAACACATAGTTTTTATTTTGTTACAAAATACTGAATATGACCACTAAAATAAAATTAAACAAAAGCCTCATTGCACGCGCGAAGCGTGCGTGATGAGGCTAGTGTATATATATATATATATATATATATATACTATTATTTAAGAGATTTCCCTTATTTGGATTCCTCATTTTTTAGTTTAAAAATGCCCCTACACTCTTATGTTTAAGTAGAGACAAAACTAAAGAACAATTCAGTAAAAATATAACTCTAACTCACACTAAAATATTGCCTAAAAAATAAGACCACTCTTCTATTAATTTTCAAATTGATTTATTCACTTATAAATTAAATTTTCAAAATAAAAATTATATATATAAAATAAAAAAACACAATTTTTTTTTCTACAAAATAGGACCACTAACACAAAAAAGAAAGACTCATCGCATGTGCGAAGCGCGTGTGATGAAGCTAGTATATCTATACTACTATTTAAGGGGTTTCCCCTGTTTGGATTTCTTATTTTTTTAGTTCAAAAATGTTCATGCACTTCTATGTTTAAGTAAAGACAAAATTAAAAGAAAATCTGGTAAAAATGCAACTCTAACTCCCACTAAAATATTGCCTAAAAAATAGGACAAGTTTTCTATTAATTTTCAAATTTTTTTATCCACTTATATAAATTAGATTGTCAAAATAAAAATTATATATATATATATATATATATATATATATATATAAAAAATAAAAACACAGTTTTTTTTTTTTTTGCTAAAAAAAAACCTCATCGCATGCGCGAAGCGCGTGTGATGAGGCTATTCTATACTATTATCTAAGGGGCTTCCCCTGTTTGGATTCTTCATTTTTTAGTTCAAAAATGCCCATACACCCCTATGTTTAAGTAGAGACAAAACTAAAGGACAATTCGTTAAAAATGCAATTCTAATTCCTACTAAAATACTACCTAAAAAATAGGACCACTTTCCTATTAATTTTCAAATTGATTTATTCACTTATAAATTATATTTTCAAAATAAAAATTATATATAGATAAAATAAAATAAAAAACAGTTTTTTTCTAGAAAATAGGACCACTAACAAAAAAAAAAAAAAAAAGACTCATCACACGCGCAAAGCGCATGTGATGAGGCTAGTATATATATAAGGGGCTACCCCTGTTTTGATTCCTCATTTTTTTTAGTTCAAAAATGTCCCTACACCTTTATGTTTAAGTAGAGGCAAAACTAAAGGACATTCCAGTAAAAATACAACTCTAACTCCCACTAAAACATTGCCTAAAAAATAGGACAACTTTCCTATAAATTTTCAAATTGCTTTATCCACTTATAAATTAGATTCATTCTAAAAAAAAAACAAAAAAAAAACTTATAAATTAGATTCTCAAATAAAAATTATATATATAAAATAAAAACACAGGGGTTTTTTTTTTCCTTAAAAAAAAAAAAGCCTCATCGCATGCGTGTGATGAGGCTAGTATATATATATATATATATATACTACTATTTAAGGGGCTTATTCCGTTTGGATTTCTCATTTTTTTAGTTAAAAAATACCCCTACACCCCTATGTTTAAGTAGAGACAAAACTAAAGGATAATCCGGTAAAAATGCAACTCTAACTCTCATTAAAATATTACCTAAAAAATAAGCCACTCTCCTGTAAATTTTCAAATTTCTTTATCCACTTATAAATTAAATTCTCAAAATAAAAATTATATATAAAAAAAAACACAGATTTTTTTTTTTTTTTGGCTACAAAATAGGACCACTAAAAACGAAGAAGCCCTGTTTGGAATACTATTTAAGGGGCTTCCCTTTTTTGGAATCCTCAATTTTTTGGTTCAAAAATGTTCCTATAGCCCTATGTTTAAGTAGAAACAAAACTAAATGACAATCTGGTAAAAATACAACTCTAACTCCTACTAAAACATTGCCTAAAAAATAGAGTCACTCTTTTGTTAATTTTCAAGTTGTTTTATCCACTTATAAATTAGAATCCCAAAATAAAAATCATATATATATAATAAAAACACAGGTTTTTTTTTTTTTTTTTTTTTGGCTACAAAATAAACGTGTAATATTTGTTCATCTTTTGAATCTAGCCACACAATACTCTTGGTTATATTAGTAGTTCTAAATGCGTAATATTAATGAAAAAATGTGTAAATCTCAAATTGGAATGAAGGAAAAATTATGACACTATTATAAAAAATAAAAATAAAAATAAAAAAAGCCTCATCGCATGCGCAAAGCACGTGTGATAAGACTAGTGTGTGTATATATATATATAATTGGAAAAAAAAACCCTCTATCACAACTTTGAAGTTTTTAATATAGATTTGAAGTTTTAAATTTAGGAAAAGCTTCAATTATGCAAGTGGCAAGCCAAGTTACTGGACAATGATTCCATTTCAATATATGTCTCGTACAACATTCATACGAGTAGCTAGAGTATGCAGTTTAAATTTAATTGAGTAAATGTAAAGTTAAAGAGTAAAGAACTGCCGAACATTTAGATCTGTTCTGACTTCTGTGTCAAGATTTCAAGGACCGCATCTATCACTCTCATCTACAATGGTGCTTTGAACTTACTTGGAAATGACATTCTGTTTAATTTTGTCATCATAATTGAAAGGCATCGTGCAACAAAAGGAAAATGCTGGAATCACAGAAAATGACACAATTTTGTACCATAATTCGTCACATAGTAAGTTGTAATTGGTGAAAGTGTGTTCCCACATGGCCAACAGATACTCCTTCACCGATCACAACTCGTTACGTGGCGAATTATGGCACAAAGTTATGCAATATTTAGTGGTCCTAACACAACTCGTAACAAAAATAAAGAGAAATTGAAAGGACAGCCAATTGCAAGATGTTTCCACGTTAAAAACGTACAAATACTTATCCACACACTTGGACAGAACATGCTCATTTGTCAATATGTGATTGAATTACATTATTCATACACATGTTTATAAGTAGTATTTAATCAAAAGTAGTTTAATCATCGCTTATCACATATCTAAATTGTGTAAAAGCATGCAAGCAAATATACGGTCTTAGACTTTTTGAAAGGGCAGCAACTTGTCCGGGTTTTTTTATTATTATTTTGCTTACTATTATTTTTATTCCAAAATAATGAGAAACTTTTATTGATAAAAAGAGTGAAAAAGAAGAAGAAGAAGACCCATCTCCATCTAAGGAAAGCAAGACTGAGTTAGAAGATGAGAATCCTTCCTACCATGTCACCAAAAGAAGTCATTGTATTTTATGTTGTAATATTTCTTCCCTTTTCCATTTTGTCTGGAAACGGTGGAAGAGGGATTTTGGTGCTACCTCTTCAGGGTCTGTTTGAATTGAAAGAGGAGGGAAGAGAAGTACAGGGATGTAAAGTAGAATTGGCTGAAAATTAATTAATTTTTGATAATTTCTACTCCACTCCCCCCCTTAATTCAAACGAACCTTAGTATTTTAATGAAATTTCAATTAGTCATTGGGCTACAGAGTGAGCTAAAACAATTGACTGATCTCAACACATGATTCTAAAACTGCCAAAATGACGGCAATAATTGATGCTATACAGCTATAAAGTAATGTGATACAAAAGTAGTTCAGGATATTGGTTTTACTTTTATAATATTCAACATGCCTAGGTAATAGGTTTTTTTTTTTTTTTTTTTTTTTTTTTGCTGAATAAGGTAATAGGTTAGATGGGGATTAATAATTCTATCAAATTGTGAGTTTGTTTGGTGTAAGTTTATTTGACTTTTTATTAATTCTTCTTTTAAAAATGGGCTAAAGATTAAACATACTTTTACTTTTAAAAAGTAGAGTTTTAAAAATGTACATAAAAATTAAGTGAAAAAGCTCATGCTAAAGAAGCATGGTCTGAGTTGGTTTCTTATGTAGGATTAGGGGGTTGTTAGAGAATTGAGAGAAAATTATATTTTTGGATGACTTTTGATATGTTTTGAATATTAGGCCAATCTTCTCTTATAATAGGAAATTTTTGGATGATTTTTGAATTTTTATGGATGTAAATTGGGACGAATATGAGTTTTTTTTAGGCAAACTTTCCTTCAGACTCGTGGGTATGTTTGGGGATTTTTTTCTAAATTTTTTTTATTTTGAAAAAAGGGTTGAAAGGAGAGAGATAGGGTAATTTTTAAAAATTATTTTTGTCTATTTATTTTATACTGTTTACCCTAGAAAAAAAATTATGTTTTAATGGCGAAAATGTGACAAACTTTTGCAGGGTCATATTGAAGTTGTAATACTCAAGGATGTAAATTATAAATTTTCATAGTAAAGAAACCAATTTGAAATGGACCACGCCAAGAGCCTTTGCAGCACAGTGGCATATTTGGTCTCCCATATAATGAGAAAACTAGCATTCGAACCCCCCTCCTCTACTTATGATAGTTAAATAGTATAGTTAAAAATGGGTTGTATTTCTTATGCCCAATTTTTTAGTTGGACAGATTATTATTTAAGGGTAAAATTTAGGTATAGTTACTTGAGTGCAGTACTTAAATTCAAACATATAACTCGCTTTCAAAAAACAAAAAAAAAATTCAAACATATAACTCCATTAAATATAATTATTCCTTTTTTTTAGAATAAAATTTAATTATTCTTGAAAAAGAAATAACTATTTATCCTTTATTGGTCAATAAAATCTTGTGTTTAAATTTAATTGGAAAATCTAATATATGATACCAAAGAAACTGTATATAAATTTTTAATTATTTATAACCTACTGTACTAGTTTAACTAAGTTAATGGGTTTGGATCGTATAAAATCATCCCAGATGAATAAAACTTTTTGCCAAAATGAAACTATACATTGGCCAACCACAAAATTATGGAACTTGTAATTAACACTCCGTCTATCAGAACACAAGTACACAACTTCTTATTTCATTTGGACTTTCATATATTTTGAAAAGAAAAGCAGAACCTCTCTCCTATATATATATTTGAGAATCTCTCTCCTATATATTTGAATACTATAAACTTCAAAAATACAATAATGCTAATGTCACAACTTCTTATTTGGACTCTCATATATTTTGGTTTGTGTATCGATTCCAAAAAGCCATTTAAGCAATCATGAAAAGCTTTGTGTTAGTTAAACTTAATGTTAAATTCATAATATGGAATTAATGAGACATTATTAGGAATCTTCTCAGCAATTTAAATTCATGGGAAATTATTGTATACTCCCGGAGTATCATAAATGCGTACTCCCTCCTCTCACATTAATGGTGGGTCCTACTAATTAAATTCATGATAGGATCCACCATTTATGTGAGAGGAGGGAATACGAATTTATGGTACTCCGAGAGTACCTAATAATTTTCCTAAATTCATGATATGGAATGAATGAGACAAATTTGTCGTGTTTGTGCTAGGTTTATGTTCTTACTTTGTCATTGAGTACGGGATTTCATCTCTAGATTTATGACATGACACTTCAATTATGATTCACAGACGTACCGGAAGTCAATTATTAGATAATCTATTTTTTCTTATTTCAAAGATTATCAATTGTAATCAAAATAAGATGATTTTTTTTGTGTGGAGGATATCATTGATCATAACTGTTGCCTTAATTGGCGGATTGGTGAGCTTTAGCTTTCAATATCCATCTCTTTCATTTATGGTTTGTCATTTTTTGTTTTGGACGTTTCCTAGACTTGAATGACTGATGGAAAAAAGTTTTGAACCTCTCTCCTCCTTTTTGGCATGAATGAAATCATGAATGTAACACATTCAAAGCATAAAAAACAATAAAAATAGTACAAACACCTAACACCCAGCTCATTTTATAGAAGCAATGGTTAGAACTTAAGGTTTAAACTTAAAGTTCAAACTTTAAAGCCTGAGGGCACGGCTTGGTTCATAAATCAGATACAGAATAGAACCCTACATGCCATGTGGTGTCAATTAACCCCTCCCGACGTGTCATGTCCGACCTTGTAGGCTATGCCACTATAAGTGCGAGGAATTCAACACTGTCAACTTGTTCGTAGCAGTTTTCAAAAGACTAATGACTCTAGGATACAGCTAAATGTGGATTCCAGTTGAGCAGTTACAGTTACGGGACTTATGTTCAATCTCCGTCTAAAAAAAAAAAAATTTAATTAATATTTTGATTCTTAGCTTAATGATAAAAAGTAATTATTTTAGAATTGATATTGTTGGTTTGAAAAAAGGTTTAGGATATATCTTGTAAAATATTATTTCACATACAAATCCACAATTAATATAAGAATGTTTACATTTTAATACATAAAAGTGGATATGAAAAAAGAATATGAAATAATAGATGTGAGAGAATCAAAACCGTTTTAAGAAAAATGCAAAAGGTATCTAATTGCTTTACCCATTAGTCAACTAACTAGTGTTTAACCTGCGCAATTCTCATAATCAATTTACGTATTAGAAGACAATCAACTTAACATAATAATACAATAAAATACATTAAATTTTTTTTAGGGTATGTTGTATAATTTAACTGATTGTTCAACTAAACCATCATTAGACATTTAGACTTTAATTACAGAAACATTATATCGTAACAATTCTAAAATAGTTGTATAGATCAACTTAACATAAAAATTATATCATAAAAAATACAAATGTTATAATGAAACAATGATAAATTCTATCATAGGATGACGTGTAAAAATGATATTGATATATGATCTATCTAAGGATGACATGTAAAAACGACGCTTAATCTACCCTAGAATGACACGTGCAATCTAAACTATAATGGCATGTGAATGGATGATATGTATAGTCTATCTTAAGATGATATGTAAATGAATGACATGTATAATCTATCCTAAGATGACATGCGAATGCATGGCATATATAATCTACCCTAGTGTGACATGTAAATGCATTACATGTATAAATCCACCTTAAGGTGACATGTGAGAAAAGTCTAATAAAAACAAAAACATAAATGTTTTTTTTTTTTTTTTTCTTGATCGAACAAGAACAAAAATGTTGAATTCCTAAAAAGTCTAATAAAAATGTCATTTGGCAATTTTATTAATTTTGAAGTAAAACATTTTATTTTGGCAAAATAAGGATTAAAATGCATTTTTGATGACCTAAACGACCTTTGTGCAATTTTTGGAAGTTTTAAAAGCCAATTTGTGATTTCAAAAACTTTAGGGTCAAAATATAATTTGAGAAAGTTTTGGGTCAAATTGTAATTTTGGAAAGTTTCTGGTCAAAGTGAATTTGGAAATCTTTTGGGGTCAAATTTTTATTTGGAAAAGATTTGGTGATGAAATTGTATTTTAAAAAAGGTTTGGGGACCAAAATGTAAATTAAAAAAAATTGGGGGTTGATATTTGATTCCTAGCAATTGAAAGGGCCATGGTGCAATTTTGTGTGAATTCATTTGATGGTGGGCTGAACCTTGGATTTGTGTTGGTGAATCTCTCTTATTTAGATGTAGGCTTTTGTGGCCTTAAAGTTGTAGTAAAAACATGAACAGGGATGTGCAAGAGAGGGTGAAAGACCTATTTGGAGCTCAAATCATTCAACAACACGAAAAATACTTGGGGCTGCCTCCAATGATAGGGAAAGGAAAAAAGAAAGCATTTAATAGACTAAAGGACCAAGTGGGAAGAAGGATTGCCGAGTGGAAAGGGTAAAATTCTATCAAGTGCGGGTAGAGAAATTCTCATCAAAGTGGTGGCCTAAGCCACCCCCACATATACTATGAGCTGTTTTAAGCTCCTGGATTCCCTATGCCAAGAGCTAAATGGTATGGTGAGTAAATTTTGGTGGGGACAACAAGGAAATGAGAGGAAAATGGCTTGGGTATCATGGGAATGAATGTGTACCAGGAAAACAAATGGAGGGATGGGCTTTAAGGATTTAAAAGCATTCAATTTAGCACTCCTTTCTAAACAGGGCTAGCGATTACTTCAGAACACCTCCTCCCTTCTCCACAGAGTTTACAAGGCCAAGTATTTCAAGAATTCCAGTTTTATGGAGGCTCATTAGTGAGGAACCCTTCCTATGCATGGCGGAGTATCTTGGTTGCAAGGGGTATACTTGAGAAGGGCATGAGATGGATCATTGGGAATGGGAGGAAGGTTAATATCTGGGATGACAGATGGCTCCCAAATCCTATTTCTTTCTAAGTATGTAGCCCAAGAAGACAAGGTGTAGATGTGGAGAAGGTCGCTAACCTGCTAGATTGTGAAAAGAGTACATGGGATATGGATAAAGATTATAACACATTCCTCCGTCATGAGGCTAATGTGGTCTTGAGCATCCCAATCTGCCCCAGTCTACCCGAGGATTCCTTAATTTGGGCTTGGACTAATAATAGGAGATTTACAGTCCGAAGTGCATATAGGGTAGCTCTTTAAGTCCTCAAAGAAGGCCAATAGAACAGAGACAGTGGGAATTGCTCGGATAATTCAAAGTTGGCCAATATATGGAAGTCCACTTGGCAAATGAAATGTCTAAACAAAATTAAACATTTTTTGTGGAGGGCTTGCAAGAACATTCTACCCACAAATCATTGCATTATCAGAAGGAAAGTGGGGACAATGGATGGTTGCGTGTTCTGTGGCAAAGAGGAAACATCAGGTCACGCTCTATGGAATTGCTCAATGGCTACTGAGGTGTGGAAGGAATTAGGTATTAAGTCTAGAATATCATCATAAAGAGACTTCATTGATATAATGTGGTTGGCGAAGGAGTATGCAAAGGAAATTGATTGGAAACTATTTGTGTGTACAGTTCAGGGAATTTGGAAGAATAGAAACTTGGTCAAGCATGAAGGTAGGTGCAAACTAGCCAAAACAATAGCCAGGGATGCAGTCAACTACGTGGAGGAGTTTCATCATAACAATGTTCACAATGACACCAATCGTAAAGCTAGGGGGCAGAATAGAACAACATGGTATCCCCCAAAGCGTGGATGGTTCAAAATCAACGTTGACGAGGCTGTGTTTAAAGAGGCAGGGCAGTGCGAAGTGGGAGTGGTAATCAGAAACGAGAAGGGAAAGCTGATGGGCGCAATGTGCAAGAAGATTCCTTTCCCTTTAGGGGCGTTGGAGGTAGAAGAAAGATTGGCAAAGGAAGGGATTACATTAGCAAGAGACCTGGAACTCGGAGAAGTAATGGTAGAAGGCGATGCTTCAATAGTAATGTCTGCACTTGTGAATCCTAACAATTCCCCATGCTTAATTCAGAAAATAATGGAAGGTGCAAGAACGAGTCTGAAGGCATTCAGGATGTGGGAGACAAACCATGTGCAAAGACATTGTAATATTGCAGCACACTTACTTGCTACGCATGCTTGTAATATTGATGATTGTATTATATAGGTTGAGGATACCCCACCCATGATTGCTGACCAAATCTGTATGGATGTTTTATCTATGGGCCTTAACCCAATTAATGAATTTGGTTATGGTTTGATTATCAAAAAAAAAAAAAAAAAAGCTGTATTGACTATTGACTATTGCGGGCACCAGCCACCAGGTATGGGGGTCGAAGGGAATTTGAGTAGATAGGCCTTGGGCATTTTAGAACTTGGGCTGAGTGAAAAATGTGAGACCCAATGGGCAGGTGTAGACACGAGTTAGGCTTGAAGTGGGTTTAAATGTTGAACTAGAACCATCTTATTTTATTAGAATTCCTTTCCATCCTCCAATCATAGCTTAGGAAAATCGGATTTTTTTATAAAAAAAATTACACTATTTTATAAACAATTTAGTTAGTTACCAGGTTTTCAAAACATATTAGCAAACTAACATCTCGAGTATGTTAGACTCAAGTTCACTATAGCAAATCGAGTCTAAGAGACTTGAGATTTATGGAACTCAAGTTTTACACACTTGATTTCCTTTCTTTTCTTTGACCCGATTGTTCTTCCTTCATTCTTCATTCTCTAGATTAGTCTTCATTCTCCGGACCAACTAGACCCATCATTCTCCAGACCAACTAGACCCACATGGCAAAAGAAGAAGGAGAAAAGAAAGAAGAAGAAGAAAACCAGACCCAAATCTAAGCCAATTAAGAACACCCACATTAAATTTGAGTCGATTTTCGTACCCTTCGTCATCGTCGCCATTATTGGGTTTATTGCTTAACTTGATTTGTTATTTTTATTTCTTCGTCATTTTTGTTCTTTTCTTCTTTGGCAGTTGTTCGTTTTTGTTCTTGTCTTCTTTGGCAGTTGTTCGTTTTTGTTCTTGTCTTCTTTGGTTCCAGTTCTTCTTCGTTGAGTTTGGCTTCTCTGGTTGGGAAAATTGATTCTTTAATAATCGAGTTCAACATGTTAGACTCAAGTTGCTATAGTGAAGTCGACTCTTTCAAACTCAAGATGTTAGTTTCTTAAATAGTTTAGAAACGTTGCTAACTAACAAAATTGTTTGAGGATTGGTGTTAGTTTGCAATTTTTCTCAGGAAAATCTCTAATGACCCAATGAGACTCTGCCACCTCACCTAGCCTTTATCTCTTTAATTTCCTTTTCAAATTATTTATTTTCTCCTTAAATTTGAGGCCTAACCTCATTCTCTTTAAGCCCAAGCCAAACTTTCTCAGGGGAAATTTGTCATTTAATAAGATTTTAGCAACTATTTTGTTAATTGGCATATTTTTGAAACATTTTAGTACACTAGCATCTCGAGCTTTAGAAACTTGAGTTTAGTGAAGAAACTCAAATCTCTAATACTCGAGTTTCAAGTTGATGTGGATAAATAATTCATGTGGAACTCGAGTCTCTTAGACTCGAGTCCTATGGAGCATATAGAGAAAGAAGCAGACTGAGGAGGATGAGAAGAAGAAGAAGAAGAAGATCTGAAGATGAAGAACTGAAGAAGAAGAAGAAGATCTGAAGAGGAAGATCTAATGAAGAAGAAGAAGAAAAACCCTTACACGCACAAAACCAATGGAGGGAACTCGAGTCTTAGAAACTTGAGTTCCACGTGGATTTTTTTCTTCCACATCAAATTGTCACCACTTGGAACTCAAGGATTAAAAACTTGAGTTCCTTCACTAAACTCAAGTTTCAGAGCCTCGAGATGCTAGTTTACAAAATAGTTTTGCAAACTTGACAACTAACTAAATTGTTCCAAAAATAATGTTAAATGACAAATTTTCTCACTCTTTTACCCCTAACCATAGCTTTCAATCTCAAGACCTCCAAGGCCAAAATCTTAAGACCCCACCCCACCATAACCGAAGCTAAAACTCTCTCTCTCTCTCGGCTCAAGGTTCATGGCCTCCAAGGGTCCACCAAATGGCCACCGCGGTTCACGGCCAAAGTGGCTCTCTCTTGATCTTTCTCTTATATTTTCTTCCTATTTTTCTGTTTGGTTGTTGCATCTTTGTTGATGTGTTGGGGTTTGGAGTTTAAAACATGAAAGGGTTTTTGGGTGTGAATGTTTGGTCGTGGGTTTGGGGTTAGAAAAATGGGATTTTGAATTGGGTTTTAGGTCTTTTCAGATGTTGATATGGTATTTGTGATTATGTTTATGAACATGTGTTAGTGCTCTATGTTTGTAATGTGGCCTTGTGACGTGCGTGTCTTGTGTTCAAGCATAGGCATTATATGAATGAAACAGACAAAATAATATGACCTTTTATGTTAAAAAATGCATGCTTGTGTGAATGAAACTGATAAATACATGTTTTGTGTAGCTGTATCTACAAATCTAGATGTTTGAACGTGTAGACTAGCAAGCATTGCATAGATAGTAAGTAAAAAGGCCATGGGAAAAGGTTCAGTGTTACTTTCTTTTATTTTTGTTCATTTCCCTTTGTTTCTAGCTTCTTTACTATGCTATGTTTCTGTACTCTTTTGATAGCTGAAAAAGGAACAAAATTTAGGTTAGGCATTTAGCTAAAATGGAAAAGAAATATGAGAGAGTGAGAAAATATTGTTAGGATGTCTCTGCTCTGTTCTATCTTCTTTCTTCCTTTTCTTTGTTGTATGTTGCTACCTTTGTTGCATGTATCCTTGATGTTGTTGTTTGTTATGGTTAATACTACCATTGGTGTGTGATCCTTAATGTCATGCTTGATTAACAAGTCCCAAAATGGTACCAATTTTCCATGAAAATCATACTAACAATTTAGCACACATCACATAGAAAACTATGTACTTTTTCACAAGTAAAATGCAAAGTGGGCAATTTCCTTGATTAAGGATGCGCTTGGGATGAGCTGAATTTTCAGCTTATCTCCATTTTTAGCTTATTTTTGCTACTATTTATGTGTCCCACTGTACTTTTTGGTACTATTCATGGGTTCTACTATACTTTTAGCTTATCTCCACTTTTACACTATTTATAGTATTTTCAGCAAAAAGTTTTTCAATTTTAGCTAAATAAGTTGTTTTCAAACAAACACTAAGTGACGTTTTATTTGATTCAAATCCAATTTTTTTTTGTCCATGAGAAACTAAATTAAAAAGAATTTCATGATCTTAAACATAGCACTAAAATTAATATAATCACATGGTTAAAACTCAACTAAATTTAGCCAACTGCATAGAAATTTATTAGAATCAACAAAAAATGGAGTTTAGCTATTAAAATCATGAAATCCTTTAAATCAAAATTTAGAGCCTGACAAAATGCAGTATCAACAATAAGAAACTCCAATTAAATGCTTTTTGACTTCTTGGACAGAATAACTTAAATATCTTCTAAAATTGTTGGGAAATTTGTTCAAAATAATGGCCTTATATGCCGGGCTTAAAAATCACCTTGGTTGGGCTTAAGAATTTGATTGGATTGGATTGTGGGCTTATTTGGATACTCCTCATTCTACCATGCTTATGCCTGCCACTTTACTCTAGTGTTAGTAGGCCCTCACATGTACACATGCCGACATGCACCCTAACCTTAGAATCTAAGTATAAGACAAGAAACAAAGGGGGAATGTGCATAAACTTAGCCATCTAAACATTATGGCCAACAAACGATTGAAAACAAGAAGCAAAAGCTTCTTGTACTTTTGACAAATTACCCCCAGCAGCAACGATCATCTTTTGAATGTTTTACTTCTCTCTCTCTCTCTCTCTCTTCTTTTTTTTTTTTTCTTTTTTTTGAGAAAACATTTTTAGGTTATTGAACTTCCTTTGCTTATCGTTTTTTTTTTCTTTTTCTCTTTTTCAAATGAAGTGCCAATTCATACATAATTTTTTAATAAAAAACGTATAATGTGTTACATTTTGTTTAATCTAATAGAGACACGATGATAAATTTATACAAACTCTATTTTCTATTCTCTCATTTTTCTTCTTAATCAAACAAAAGATTTTTTCATCCCTTCACTTTTCCACCCCCAGCCAAATACCTTGAGGGAAAACTAAAGTCTCTTTTATCTCCCTACTTTTTCATCCCCTCACCATTTTTTGTTCGTCTCATTTTTTCACTCACCCAACCAAACAAACCCTTAAAGTGTTTTGGAAGGATGCTCATATTCATTGAGTCATTAAATTGTCTTGTCATTTCTTAATCTGTTTTTAAATATAAATTTGATTGTCTTGAATTCTTTAGGCAACTTGATCTCTTGATCATAGTTGTCAGTATCGTAAGAGACGTATTGTTTCGTGTACAACAAGTTTCATATCATAAGGACCTATTACATAAGTGCATATCGTATTAATTGTATCGTACCATATCGGTGAATTATATGTATCCGATGATACATAGACATATGAGTTTAAAATGAGTTTTTTTTTTTTTTTGGTGGTTTTATTTGATTTAAACAAGTTGTCAAACCTTTTTTTTAACATATTGGGAAATTTAATTGAGTCTAATAAAATAGCATGTGAGTTCTTTTTTCCCTATCTTTTCTTTCTCCTACAAAATTTAGACTATACACTTGACTCTTTACTTTCATATTTGAAAATTTCTTTTTCTATGCTATGAATAATGTAATAGATGAAAATATAATTATTTTTTATTTTGTTATTATTTTTATAAGTCTAAAAATGTAGAATGCCAAGAAAAATATAAATGAAAAAAATTATTAGAATAGAAAAAAAAAATAAAGGCAGTAAATGTTGATAATAGTGAAGAAAATGTCAATGAAAAAATAATTTTGCAAGATGTTGATTACGATGATAACATTGACTTAGATGGAGTTGATTAGGCAAGATCATGTATTATCACTTCTGAGTTTAATTAATTTGATTATATATGTTATAACCATAAGTTAATATTATATATCTAGTTAGCTTTGTTAAATATTATTACATAAGTAATGATTAAATTGGTCATTAGTTGAATATATTCTGAATTTATAATGAATATACCTTTTATACATGTATATCTATAATTTTTTTTAATAATTTTCTTAGGTATTTATGTATCTCACAATACACTGATTTGTCTTTTCCTTAATTAACTTTAAAATTCAAATTTTAAATTAGTTAGCTTATGTTATTAAAGCTTGATTGATATAAACTTGAAAATATTTTAATATTTAATTAGGAAATTAAGACTTTTCCTTCTAATTTAATTAGATCCAAGTTTGAAGTTTAAATTATCTATCATCTTTTATGGGAAGATTTTTTAGCCTTTAATACATTTAAGATTATTATCTTTCCAAAATTTGTTTTATCATTGGTTTGATCTTTTTTTTTTTTAAGTCATCTAGGATTTTCCTAAAGAAAAAGTTTTAACAAGTGTATATGTGAATGGGTAATTACAATGATTATAACAAGAGATTAAATTTTGTAAGGATGAGGTGTAAAACCCATGTTTTACACCATCCAATAAGTGATTGACACATTATCATTTTACTTAAAATTCAATACATTCTATCACACATAATAACATCTCAATAAATTCCCAATTTGGTTGAATTTATATATGGGTATTAGAATTGATTGAGTGTGATGGTGTTTATTCTTAAATATTTGATAAGATGATGTGGCATGTTGGGATTGGAGAGGTAAAACATGGGTTTTACATCATATCCTTATAGAATTTAATCTCTTATAACAAACATTGTCTTAAAATAAAATTTCAACAAATGAGAGAGAGAGAGAGAGAGAGAGAGAGAGAGAGAGAGAGCCTAATGACTATTGATGGTGAGCTGAGTAAAGTCCAATTCGTCCATGTTAGCTGTCCATGACCAAACCACGTCCAGAACAATCCACGAGGGGGGCCACCAAAGAGTATCATGAATATGAATAAGGTTCATCTATAAACCTCATGATCGTCCAGGACAACCCAATCGTCCATGTCATACAGGGGTATAGACGACTGGGTAACACTTAGTAAATTTTGAAGGGTTGTTCTATAAACTCTATGCAATCAGACAATGATTTGTCATTCTAGAACGTGGGGAGGTTTCATTGAAATCTGCTCCATTTTCTCCATTAACTCCACACATCTCCCACGATGATAGTGGATCTGAACAAGTAGACTCACTCCAAACTCTCTATAAAAGGATCAAGTCTCATTTTACTGAGGTAGGTTCTACTATTCACTAATTCACCATCCTTGTGTTCTAGAGAGAAATTTGACTTAACCGTTGGAGGGTCTTTGGCCGGTTCACATCGGTCACCCTTGACAATCTTTCTTTTTCTCTTCAGGTTTTCAAGTCATTACTGTAACTCGAAGCATTTAACTTACTGATTTTCGCGCATCATCAACTATAACTCACATTTTTCTAAAGAAAGATTTTCAACAAAACAAAAAAAGTAGAGTTCTCGAACGACATGGAATATATGAAAGGCAGCATGTTACATTGAAGATCGTCATTCATTCATTCATGGTGTAAGTAACAGTGGGAACGACAAGTTTATTTGTTTAAATGTAAGATAAAAGTGAATTTAGGATAAAAAGTTAAGTTATTTGAAAAAGTTAGCTTTAAGGCCATTTTTTTTTGTCTCACTTTTAAATAAAGTGAAAAGTTAACGGATATCGTAGCATTGGTTTATAAACAATTTTTAAAAACTTTTTATGGTAAAAAAAAGAAAAAGTAATCCAATCTTTTAAAAATGGTTTAATGATAAATATTTTAGGAGCACCTTTAATAAAATATGCCTAGTTAGCACGTTTGCATGCACTTTGCTAATGGCTTATTTACCGAAAATACAGTAGAAACGAAAGGAAAACCGAAATTGTTTTGTTTTTTTTTTTTTTTTTTGGGTTTGTGAAGGTCCGTCAAAGTAAGATCTAAAAGCCCAAACACCTTTTTTTGGGCTTAACTAAAGCACGCTGAATTGCTCCGAAAACAAAAACAAAGTTTTCATCTAAGATCTAAAAGCCCAAAAAGACTTCTTTTGGGCTTAACAAACGCAGCTTTTATTATCTAAGGTGTTGAGTTCACAGTGGATTCACCAAAAGGGAATGAACGAATCGAATGTAAATTGCCAAAATAATAAAATAGGTAATGAATAGTGAAAAACGGTAATCTCGGACACGTGTCTAATAAGTAGTGTGTTTTTTTTAATTTAATTATGGATTTTGCTAAACAATAATTCATCATTTTTGGAAAAAAAAAAAATTTCGGGAATTGAAAAAGTATTGACAACTTTTTCAATTTTCGAGAAAATATTTCTAAAAATAGATATCTTAATATGAGCCCTTAGAGCACACATTAACCGGACTCTTTAATTATTATTCTAAGAGCACACATTAACCGGACCCTTTAATTATTATCCAAAGAAAAGAAAGAGTGACCTTTCTTGAAGGGAATGATGTGTTCACTATGTCATTGTTAGAGTTGGTAAATGGTAGGAGATGATAGTTGTGGTTTGGAATTGGACTCAAACAAAACAATACAATAAAAAGGAGATGTTGGAAGTTTGTGGGTTGTTGAGACGTAATTTGGTCATTTTGACAATACCAACCCCCTTGATAATGACTTCTTCCTTAGCCATTTCCTCCACTACACTTGTTTAGCAGCCTATGTGGTTGTTGGACTTGGTGCTTTACTTTTAATTACGATACATCATGATCAACCTTTAGCCCGGGAGGATGGAATGAAATATTATAATAGAAATGAATGAAAATAATAATTTTAGAATATTTTTCTCTTTTTTTATTTGAGAGTTTTAACGGAAAGAATGAAAAGTCTATTTCTTTATTTGGGAGTTTAAGTGAGAATGAATGGAATAGATAGGAGGGAATACTCATTCTTCTCTATTTCCTTAAAACCTCAAATTTTTATTTTCCCTAAAATTGGAAGGAATAAGAGAGAATGGAATTAGATTTAATGATTTTTTTACTAAAACTCCTAAAATACCCCATATATATTTAACTATTTATTTTAAAATAGGAGTTTAATAGTAATATTGTCATAAAATGATTTCATTATATTCCCTCTATGTTACTCCTTAACAAAATTACTTATATTCTATTCATTTTCATTCTTTTATTTTAAAACATCCAATAAAGGATACTTAATTCCATTTCAATAATTTCTTTTGCATTAATTTCTCTTGCTTAAAGACATTTCATTTCGTTCCATTTTTTTTTTTTTTGATACAAGATAGAATTCTACTCTATCCTAATCTAAGTGTATATGTGTGTGAAACTTTCTTCTGGAGATTTAAACCCCAACCCTTGCCTCCCACACTCCACAAGCACTTATACCTGTAGAGTGACCATCGCACCAAGGGTGTGTGGTGGTCGTTCCATTTCTTTTCATTCCCTTATGAACTCCCAAATGAAACCTTAATTCTCTTTCATGCTTCCATACGTGTGGAAGATTATGTTAACGGGTGTCCTTGGAACAATTATTAATAAATCATATGCATTTATTTGGCATAAGTTTATAAGTTTAGTTTTTAACTTTTATGTTCAGCTTTTAAAACCTCACTTTTTTCGCATTTTTTTATTTATTTTTCAATATTTTTCCAAATACGAGTATATTTTAGCATACTTTCAGCAAAAATTTTTTAGTAAAAAGCATGATAAATTATTCCCAAATAAACACTAAAAAAATTCTAACACCACTTTCATAAAAAATATAAAAAATTATTAAAAAAATTAATTATTTTATCATTTTCTCAAACATTCCAAACACTTACTTTATTTATTTGAGCTTATCTTTTAGTGTTTTAAAACAAAAAGCTAAATCTTTACTCTGCATAAAGACTCTAAAGTTGTCTATTTTTTTTTCCTCTCTCATTCTCTATCTCACTCCCCTGTCAGTGATCTAATATGGCCTTTCCATCTTTGTTTTCATCGTCAATGAGGTAGTGATTAGTTTCAATTTTCACCGCCCATGCTTCTATTT
This sequence comes from Quercus wislizeni, assembly GCA_023055345.1. Taxonomy (NCBI): domain Eukaryota; kingdom Viridiplantae; phylum Streptophyta; class Magnoliopsida; order Fagales; family Fagaceae; genus Quercus; species Quercus wislizeni. Next base: position 34,149,088 of record JALGQJ010000003.1, read on the forward strand.
CTCTCTCTTTCTCCCTTATTCTATCTCAGATGGAAATTATCATGTCTCTTTCATCGCAATGTAAAGGTAAGTGAGAACCATGGAGTCTCTGGAGGGACTGACTCTTGAGTTGGAATTAGAAATAGCTTTGTTCACCAACAACACCAATTTTATGATTATGAGGATGGGTTGTGTTGTGTTGACTTTCAAAGAATAGGTTTTATTTTGATGTAGGTTTTTTTTTTTTTTTTGGGGTGATAGTTGTGTTGTGTTATCAAGGAAGAAAGGTGAATGTGTGTGTTTCCTGCCTTATAACTCGCTCTGCGCAATTAATTGACGTATGTAATTTTGATTGTGGCGTCAGAGTTTAAGTTTTATCGAAAAAATCACTAGGTGTTGTCCCATATCGGGTGCGTGTGTATTTCCTGCCTTATAACTCGTTTCACGTAACTATCTGTCACATATAGATTTGGTTGTGGAGTGAGTTTAAGGTAAAAATAAAATAAAAAATAAAATAAAATAAAATAAAAAGAAGGGTAAAATTGGATTTTGGGAAAAAAATATAAGGGTAATTAAAAAAATAAGAAAGACTTTTCCACGGTAGCCTATTGGGTTTCCGCTGTGTTTTTGCATTGATCCTCCAAGAGTGCAGTACCAAGTCGTGATTTTGCAAAAAATTACGATTTGAAACTGCATCGTGTTATTTTCCTCCTAAAAGCCGAACCAAATGGGCACTAGATTCCTCTCATGCCACCAAATATATATTGAAATATGGCTTTTATTAACGCTTATGTCGAGAAAAAATTTATCGAGTTCCAGTGTAATGGAAAGCAATCCTATTTTATTAATTTTTAACTAAAGTTGATTGATTACAATAAAAAAACTCAACCTTAATCATATTAGAGGCATTGAATATTTTTGATACATATCTTCGCTCTTCACCAATCACCATTAGTTTGGATATTTATTCTAACAGATGACTTCAATCTTCACCCTGTCCGTGTCGTGGTTATTAAATTTTGGACTTCCGATAACACCCTCACCTAACACACCAACCCAGTTGGAGACTTAGAGCTGGGACTGACTTTTTGGACGAGTTAAGAGTATACACCTACTGCAGCTTATATCTATGCACCACATCTTTTAGGAACATAATATAAACATGCAAATAATTAACTTTTATATATATATATATATAGAGAGAGAGAGAGAGAGAGAGAGAGTCATTATATGAGAAATAGGATATTCAAATGAGGTACCTGGCCTACCTAGATCCTTATTACATCCTTATTACATCATAAACTAAACTAGGGCCTTGTCTAGTTTGGCTTGCTTTTCATTGAATGGTTTACCAAATCTGATTTTTATTTTTTTTAATCAACAACTGTATATAAACAAGCACTCCAGTTATATTTTTTAGTACTCACAGAGGTAAGACATAACCCTCAATAGTCAATCCTCAATGCCGGCTATCCCTACCATTTTCCTAATTTTATTTCATAATGTTCCAAATTCTATGGAAGTTTTGAGAAAATTATATATGATACAGATAGTATAAAATAAAATGGTTGAGGTCAAAATTTTCTCCATATTCCTAAGTTGGTCTTTGACTAGTGTTGTTGTGATTGATACTTTTGTAAAATGTAAGCAAGCAGCCAATATAAGCAAGTAGTAGTAATTAATTGTCAAAGGCCAAGACTCATTTCTAAATTCATAGTCCCAAGCCACCTCATTTATAATTATAGATGCTTGCGTAGTTTTTAAACCTTTTTGGCCCGTTCAATAAGTGTCGGAAGCTACCATACCTTTCCTCAACCAAAAAAAAAAAGAAAAAAGAAAAAAATTGTATATATATAACTTGTTAATAATAAATCTGGATCTCAGATTGAAGTATTTTTATATAGCTATTTGTATATTTTGTGCTAAGCATCAAATTAAGTTTGATAAAAATATCCATTTTCTAACAAGTATTATTAAAGTTATTATTAAAGTGACATTTCAAACAAGTATTATTAAAGTTAATTTTTTTACAATTGTAAATCAACTGACATTTTTTTATATTTTTTCAAATAAGAATATTAGGATTTAAATTTCCCAGATAAAAAATATATATGAAGAAACGTTAATAATATATATGACGATATAATATGGTATAATAGATTATAAGAGTGGGACAAAGCTAGATTTTCTCCCTCTGTCAAAGTACCTTTACTACGTGCAAAGTGCAGACCACGAACCCACATAACACATGCTAATATTCCCTAAACTATCAGTACCATCCGCACATGCTCTCACCTCACGGTTTAATGGCACCCACCGACGCTGCTTGAGATAAGTGAATAACACTCAGAGCATTAGCATGGATGCAACTAAAAAAAAAAAAAAATTATTTTACATCTTTAAATACAATTTTATCTATTTTATTAACTTATTTTATAATATGATCAATATTTCAGTTCTTATTTTTATATATAATTTAATAAAATAATATAAACACTACTTTATGATAGAGGAGAAAAGAATAAAAATAAGACAAGAAAGGGAGGTAGCCGATGATAGAAGGAGAGAGGGGAAAGTGAGAAGGAAAAAAATAATTAAAAAAGTCAAGTAACTACTATAGTGAGGTTGTATGCACGTTGGGGGGTGTAAAGCACCCCAAGTTGTAATTTTACAATTCAAACCATTAAAAGCATGCCACAACTGGGTTTGCTAGATGCAAAAAATTATACCCACCAGCTACAGTAAGGTTGCATATACGCAACCTCTATGCAATGAGTACTAGCATCCTGGGATGCAAAAAAAAAAAAAAAAAACTATTTTGTATCCTCAAATACTAGTTTATCTATTTTACTAACTCATTTTATAACTCACCCTACATTCCAATTTTTAATTTTACATACAATCCAATAAAATAATATAAACTATCTAATAAAATAATAAAAAATATTATTTTCTCTCTCCTTCCTCCTACTATCTTTTTCTCTTCATACACAACCACAAGATTAAATATAATTTTTTTCTTTACAACCTACGAATAGTAAGGTTGCAACCTTACTACAAGATTAAATATATGCAACCTTACTATTCATAGGTTGCAACCTTACCACAAGATTAAATATATGCAACCTTACTATTCATAGGTTGCAAATTTTTTTAAGTAACTCGGATGGAGTGGGTTTTGGCTATCTTGGGTTGTAAAATAAAGAAAAAAAATTAATTTTTTAATCTTGTGGTTGTGTGTGAAGAGAAAAAGAGAGTGAGAGGAAAAAGAGATAAGAGTACTTTTTATTACTTTATTAAGTAGTTTATATTATTTTATTAGGTTGTATGTAAAAATAAAAACTAGGATGTAAGGTGAATTGTAAAATGGATTAGTAAAATAGATAAAGTGGTGTTTGAGAATATAAAATAGTTTTTTTTTTGTTGCAAGCACGGATGCTAGTGCTCAAATACAACATTACTATAGCTGGGTTGCAAATTATTTTAGCTATGGCAATCCAGTTGGAGCTATATTTTATGGATTTAGTGGGTAAAATAGCAATTTTGGAGGTTTTACACCCCAATGTTAATAGTCAGACTAGGGCTGTCCATCTCACCTGCCAACCCGCCCAACCCACCCGTACCCAACCCTCTAGAACCCAATCTGACAACTCTAGTGGTAGGACGCAGGTCCCGAGCTCCAAAACCCGACGCCGACGGTTCGGTTTCGGTTCCCTTCTTTCAAAACCCGTTCAACTTGACCCGCCCGGAGAGAGAATGACGAGCTGCGATTTCAAGCTTTTCGATGAGTTTTCTAGCATGATTTGGCAGATTTCGGTGACTAAAACACCAGATTCGATGATTCTTGATACAATTTGGGGGGAAAAGCATCGGATTTGGCGAAATCTTTGCCAAATCCGACTAGATCGCACTGGATCTTGGACGGATAGGGAGAGATCTCGTTGATTTTCTACTTTTTTCGTCCTCTTCGGCGGGTTTCGGCCTCACCCGAAACCGCCGCTCACCTAACGGGAAACCGACCCGTAAAACCTGACCCTAATATAGGTCGGTTGCGGGTCTGGCACCTCCCTACCCGATCTCCGGCAGGTCGGTTGCGAGTTGGGCACAAACCCGACCCGCCCGACCCATGGACAACCCTAAGTTAGACTATGCTCTCTCATTTTGGTGATTGGGCCAAAGACAAAGAGACAATCAGACTAGCAGTAGTAGAATAGCAGTGTATGTAGCACTGAAAAAATTTGATTGAGTTGCATCATAGCAGCTAGGGGCGCAAAGATCCAGTCAACATGATAAATAATCTTTGAATAGCCAACCAACAAAAGCCGAAGGTCCTTGGGTTCCTTGCATAATTTGATTCATTAAATTATCTGTGTGTTCAGGTATTCACTCAATTACAATTTGATACCATCATATATGTATACTTTAGAGAGTACTTTGCTTGATAGAACATATATATATATATATATATATATAGAGAGAGAGAGAGAGAGAGAGAGAGAGTAGTGAGTAATGTATAACTTGCTGGCATTCGATCCACTCTTCCCCGTTTAGGAGAAGGTATATGAGTCCTCTCTCTCACATATGTTGAGTCCTTAATAGGGTATATAAGTCTTCTCTTTCACAAATTTTGTATATGAGTCATCTCGTTTATGGATGATAGGTCCCACTCGTTTTTCCTTTGTCTTTTTGGCACATGATAGGTTAAGCAGTTTAGTCCATTGTACTCAGAGCCTTGCTAATTGCTATATGACATACAACAAAACATCCAAAATTATTTCACTCTCCTTAACATTCAGGAGCTCAGCTCCACCAAAATACAATTACAACCGTAAAAGACAGTAAAAGCTAATCATTTTTTTGATGAGTAGATGTCATTTTCTTAAGTAAGATGTCTAGCTCTAGAATTTTCAGATGTCATATTCTTAGCTACCCATTTTTTTTCATAGGTACATTCGCTGGAATATATGCAAGTCAAATTAAAGTCCAGGGAAATGCTTAAATTTAGCCGTGGATTCATCGAATCAAAATATTTATAAGTGCAATTTATTGATAGGAATATGGCTTTACAGTTTACAGTACAACTCTTATTATTATTATTGTTTATTTTTTTGATTTCACAACTCGTATAATTTTCAGCTGTAGGTATAGCAAACTTCATATCTAGACTTGGACACCCACTTTGCCCAAGGTGGGGGGACCAAATGTAGATAATCTGAAATATTAAACTATATCTTGGTTTTGAATCTTCAACGCAGACAAATATCGCCAAAGATACCAATAAAACAAAATCCAAATTACACTCTTCAAATTGATTTTTGTCATGATACTTAAATTTATTTTTTACTTTTAGTCCTAAATTTTTGACATTGTTTTTAAAGAGTATTTGAATGCTGCTTATTATTTAAAAGTCTGAAAAATATCTTAACAAAATAATTTTTAAATATGTGAATAGTATTGTGGGACACAGTTTTAAAATTAGATTTACATTTTTCCTTACTTGCAAGTCTCGTAAACAATGTACGAGATCCAACCAAAAAACGCAGCTCCCAGCACATATGCAATCACGTTGCTATCCAAACTAACACTACTTATGTCTTTTGTTAAGATTATTATTATTATTTTTGACTCCATGTCAAAATATAAAGACCCAAATCAGCGACCGAATGAAATTAGGCCAATGTACTCGTGCTGTCGTGCATTCCTTTACGAAAAAAAACAATAATAATAATAATAAAAAATAAAGAAAAAGGATAGGTTGGTGTCACGGAAGGTAAGATCCAATCATGGGTCTCCCTCTCACCCACAAGTGCAAACAATTGAAAATGGGCCACCCAAAAGAAAACATGAAACCCACACAAACTCACAATAAAATGATCCAATTCGTGGCTAAAGCCCATGATAGGTACATTTCAACAACAAAGGCATTCAAAATCTAATAAAAGCCAATGTTCTTAATACTGTTATTTATTTTTATTTTTTTAAGAGAGTTTCAACTAACAGTGTTCACTTTTTATAATAACTCTTTATCATCAGATCAAAATACCAATTAGTTTTTGGTGTAGGTAAGGGTTGAACTTTAGATCTATTATACAATCATCAGAGACTTTACTAGTTGAGTTAACTAGAATCCACTTCTAAATATTGTTTTGGTTTATCTATTGGAATTGAATATTTCAATACCAAGTTTATCTTAGGTTATCACTGGCTTCAAAAAAAATTTTAGGTGATCACTAAAGAAAATTATATATACATATAACAACAAAGTTATTCAAAATCTAATATAAACCAATGTTCTGAATATTGTTTCGGTTTATCCATTGGAATGACCAAAAGAAGATTACTATAAAAGGTAAGAGATCCCTAGTGAACAGAGGAGGGAATCTTAGAGATAAAAAGCTGATATACTTGTATTTTCCTAAATGTAAACGGTTCCTTGGCCATTTCCGGGGAAGATAATACAAACTAATTTACACTTTATGAGTAATCCCAAAACTATTTTCTTGTCATATTTATATCTTTGAATAAGAATTGTCGCCGAAAGTTTAACTGTTAGTCTGGAGTTCCATCTCTATAAATTAATTACATTGGACCTTAATCCAAGCGGAATTCCTTTTTGGGTCTCGGATTTTTGCCTGAAAAAACGACAACTCATATATATACTGAGAAAAATAATCATTGCATTTATAAGAAAAAAATCATTAATAATGAAATTAAACCAAAAGGAAAACTGCCAACTTTAACCAAGTGTTGCTTAAATTTGACCGCATATACCAAATTTTGACAACATGCAAAAGAGAAATGTAAAGTAAAAATCCCACATATAAGCCTGGTAATATCAATAAGGTAAATGTAAAAAAGTATAAGAAGACTAACAAAGAGCTGATAGAAAATATTGGAAATCTCAACCTCAACATTGGTACGCAACTTTTACTCAGGAAAAAAAAAAAAAAAAAACCAAGAGACCATTTAATTAGAGTAAAGAACTCGATCAAAAAAGAAGAAGAAAAAGAAGTATAACAAAAGTCTAAAGCATCTAGAGAACAAATCAAACAAAGGTTGTAAAAATATTTGGAAACAAACAAACATTTGCGTATTAATGCAATTTAACTGGTGGATTTGTTTAATTTGAATCAGTCTGTGAAGTGAGGAAGGGAGACGTGATACACTTGTGGGAGTTGAGATAGTGACACGCTTGTGATTCCCTTGTTTCAGACTCTTTGGTGGTGGCTAGTGGGAGGTGAGATAGCCGTAGGTATTTTGGAGTAGTAAGCTTGTTGTTAACCCTATTATTACTGCAATTTTCAGTTTTTTACATTTTCAAATGAGGGCAATTTTGTTTTTGTTTATATATTTTTATATAGTAAAAACTATCTAATTGTTGTTATAATTGCATGGATTGATATAAGAATGAGTAGTTTTCTTTTTTAAAAGAAGTAAAAAAAGAAGTGGATAGGTGGAATTTTTTTTTAAATTTTTATAGTTAAACCTATCTAATTGTTATCATAATTGTATGGATTGGGATTTGAAAGAATAGGTTTTTTTTTTTTTTTTAATTTAATTTTTTTAATAAAAAAGGAAGTAACCATATGTAGTTAAAGTATTTCAATTCAAGTAGATAAGAAATAAAAATAGAAAGCAGACATTTGAATACAAATAGAAGTAACCGTTTTTCTTTTAGCTCCGTCGAAAAAGGTTGATGAAGCGTATGTGGGGTAGTGGGGTTTGGTGGAGTGCTTGTTATTGGTAGCAAAAATTTCGGTAAATTTTAAGAATGCTAAATAGCTCTTTTAAATTTTTTTTTTCTTTTGTAGGAAAAAAAATTAAACTAAAGGGTATGTTATTTTAGAATTTGTATAAGAATATTTTGGTACACCAAAAAGTGAAACTCAAACAAAGAATCACTTATTAGTAGGAAGGGAGGCTGAGAATAGGTAACAGAATTAACAGTGTTTAAGGACCAAATTGTGTTAAGAGACTAAGTTGGTCATTTTTGAAAAGTATTGACCTAGTTGGCATTAGCCCAAACCACAGGGTAGTTTACTGAAATTTACCCTAAAATACCCTCACACCTAACATTAAATAAGTGTAAACAATCGGGGAAAAAGCCATAAAAATACATCTACTAACTCCCCTAAAAAAATGCTTGATAAAACTGTTGCACTCTTCCATTAGTTTACAAATTGAAATTTAAAGGTTCAGTTTTCCACTAATTCACAATTTCAAATTTCCTGTTATCATCAAATAGTTACAATGTTGTCCAATCTCTATCCTCAAGTCTCCTGCAAATTCCCAAAAAACATGCACACAAGAAGCTAATCTTCCATTCTTCCTAAGTTACTCAAAGCATTAAGAGCAGTGAGAAGCATGAATGGAGGCAGCCATGCAAACAAAGTTCCAAGGTATTTAATAAAATATTTCTTTCAATTGATGTAATTATCTAATGAGATAATTAAAAACAAAAACACTCCTGTTAATCAAAGGTGTCTTCTTGCTCTTATCCCCTTAAATTTCTTTTTAATCAATATTTTATTGTAATTGATCTTACTTTTGAAAAAAAATCTGGATTCGCGGCTTTGTTTGGCTAATGGGTCACAGTCGGACTATCTCCCAGATTTGATTGCTTGTATTTTGTTATCCCATCAGATTTGCTATTAACAATTGTAAGTTAGAACTTCACAAATATCTCATTGTAAAATTAGATTTGCATAACTACAGTAAATGTAAATTGAGATGAATAGAAAATTACCACTAATTAAAAAAAATTAAAAGGTTAGGATCCGTTTGGTACATGTATTTAAAAACTGAAAACTATTTTGAAAATATTTGTGAAAATACGCGTAGATGAAAAAATATGTGAAAATACGTGTAATGTTGTTTAAAAACTAAAAATTATTGTTTGAAAACACAAACCAAACATCCCGTAAGACTTCGTCCGTCTTCACGCTTCTTCTGCATCATCATCGTTAGTTCACCTCTAATTCTAGCCACGGGTCCCCGCATCAGCTTCCATGTCCTACGCCAAAACTCACCAGTCTACCAAAGATCCACCAACTCTCTAAAACCAATCTACACTGTCCATTTCATACACTCTTAACCTATTAATACCCCCACATTTGCACCTTCAGTATCTCGTGTCTCACTCTCTCCCTCCCCCAAATTTCCTCAAATCCAATTCTCGACTCACTCTCATTCTCACCATGGCTTTGTTGGTAGAGAAAACCACAAGTGGTCGTGAGTACAAGGTGAAGGATATGTCTCAAGCTGACTTTGGCCGTCTTGAGATCGAGCTGGCCAAAGTCGAGATGCCTGGTCTCATGTCCTGCAGAATTGAGTTCGGCCCTTCACAGCCCTTCAAGGGAGCCAGAATCATCGGCTCTCACATGACCGTTGGATTACATGTTCTATATGGTCCTAATGTGAATGCCAATTTCATGCCAATCGGATGTAATTTACCATTTAATCTAGGAACTCGTCTTTTATGCATTATTTTAAACTACTAAAACTGGAATTTAGAAAATTGATTGATGACATGACTATTGATTTTTGATCACCTTAAAATTTTGTAAGCATTCAAAATATACTAAGATAATGTAATCTAACAATAGTTTTGTCAAAATTCACATCGAATTAAGAAATATAGAGTTGGGATCAAGTTACACCTGACGTAATTCTAAAAAATGTTACATCATCCAATAACTTATTATTGAATTCATATTTTGAAAATCCAACCGTTGGATTACATGTTCTATATGGTCCTAACATGAATGCCAATTTTCATGTCAATCGGATGTAATTTACCATTTGATCTATGAACTCATCTTTTATGCATCATTTTAAACTACTAAAATTGGAATCTAGAAAATTGGTTGATAACATGACTATAGATTTTTGATTACTTTGAAATTTTGTAAGTATGAAAAATATACTAACATAATGTAATCTAATGATCGATTTGTCAAAATTCACATCGAATTAAGAAATATAGGTTTGAGTTTAAGTTACACTTGACATAATTCTAAAAAATGTTACACCACCTAAGAACTTATTATTGAATTCATATTTTGAAAATCCAACCATTGGATTACATGCTCTATATGTTCCTAACATGCATGCCAATTTTCATGTCAATTGGATGTAATTTACCATTTGATCTAGAAACTTATCTTTTATACATTATTTTAAACTACAAAAACTTAAATTTAAACTATTGATTGACGACATGAAAATTAATATTTGACCACCTTGAAATTTTATAAGCATGAAAAATATATTAAGATAATGTAATCTAATGGGAGATTTGTCAAAATTCACATTGAATTAAGAAATATATAGTTAGGTTCAAGTTACATGTGTTGTAACTCTAAAAAATGTTACATTATCCAATAACTTATTATTGAATTCATATTTTGAGAATCCAACTGTTGGATTATATGCTCTATATGTTCTTAACATGCATGACAATTTTCATGTCAATTGGATGTAATTTACCATTTGATCTATAAACTCATCTTTCTACATTATTTTAAACTACTAAAACTTGAATCTAGACAGTTGATTGATGACATGACTATTGATCTTTGATTACCTTGAAATTTTGTAAACATGAAAAATATACGAAAATAATGTAATCTAAAGGTAGATTTGTCAAAATTCACATCAAATTGAGAAATATAGGTTTAGATTCGAGTTACACCTAACGTAATTCTAAAAAATATTACACCACCCAGTAGCTTATTATTGAATTCATATTTTGAAATCCAATTGTTGGATTACATGCTCTATACGTTCTTGACATGCATGCCAATTTTCATGTCAATCGGATGTAATTTACCATTTGATCTATGAACTCATCTTTTATGCATTATTTTAATGAGAATAAATTTTTATTCAGTTTTGAGAGAGAGAGAGAGAGAGAGGGAGAGTAAAAAATGCTGAAATTCTTTAATTTTAGGCTACCATTTTGAAGTTGAAAGTGCTATCAATTTTTTTTTATGGGTACAATTGTTTAAAAAATAAAGACAGATCTTTCTTATATAGGATGTATATAAAAGTTTTTTTTTTTAGACTATAAACCAAAGGTTCATCTAAAGAATACAAAGTGCTATATGTTTATGCGTTTCTTTTTATTTTAGAATAACTTTTATCTCCAAAAATAATTAATATTTTAATGATTTTTTGTGAAAGTCAATCGTGGCCCTCGCAAATAATTTAGTATTAATAAGGACATATTTTTAAACCACATAAAAAATAAACTTTTTGCAAGGGATTTTTATTGTCCCTCGGAAATAATTTGGTGGGAACATTTCCCTCCAAAAATTTTGACATTTTAATGATTATTTGTGAAGGTCGATCTTAGCCCTCGCAAATAATTTAGTATTTGTGACCCTTTTTTTTAACCGTCACAAATAATACACTTTTTGCGAGAGATTTTTAATTGTTCCTCGCAAATAATATGGAGGGAAAATTTCCCTCCAAAATATTAGTATTTGTGACTGCTATAACACATAATTGCGATAGATTTTTTTGTTGGTCACAAATATTTCACATTTTACCAAGTATTTGCTAGGGTTTTATTTTGCCATCACAAATAAGATATTTTCAGAGGGCTTTTTGGGTCCGTCAAAAATTCTTGGTCGCTAATAGGCATTTTTTTTTGTAGTATATGTATACTTTAGAGAGAGTACTTTGCTTGATAGAACATATATATATATATATATATATAGAGAGAGAGAGAGAGAGAGAGAGAGAGAGAGAGTAGTGAGTACTATATAAGTTGCTGGCATTTGATCCACTCTTCCCTGTGTAGGAGAAGGTATATGAGTCCTCTCTCTCACATATGTTGAGTCCTTAATAGGGTATGTAAGTCTTCTCTTTCACAAATTTTGTATATGAGTCATCTCATTCATGGATGATAAGTCCCACTCGTTTTTCCTTTGTCTTTTTGGTACATGATAGGTTAAGCAGTTTAGTCCATTGTACTCAGAGCCTTGCTAGTTGCCATATGACATACAACAAAACATCCAAAATTATTTGACTCTCCTTACCATTCAGGAGCTCAGCTCCACCAAAATACAATAAGACAGTAAAAGCTAATCATTTTTTTATGAGTAGATGTTATTTTCTTAAGTAAGATGTCTAGCTCTAGAATTTTCAGATGTCATATTATTAGCTACCCATTTTTTTTCATAGGTACATTCGCTGGAATATATGCAAGTCAAATTAAAGTCCAGGGAAATGCTTAAATTTAGCTGTGGATTCATCGAATCAAAATATTTATAAGTGCAATTTATTGATAGGAATATGGCTTTACAGTTTACAACTCCTATTATTATTATTTATTAACATATAACTTCATGCAAATGCATGAATGCATTTAAAATTAAACAAAATTTTATTATAAAAATATAAATAATTAGTCAAATTATTTTTTTAAAAAAAACATGTAACACATGCATTCATGTATACGTATAGATGCATTTACAATTAAACACAATCTTTATCATAAAATATAACTAATTAGTCAAATTATTTTTTTAAAGTAAATATAATTAGTCACATATTAAAATTCTTACCTAAATTTAATATTACTTATGATAATTTTTTTTCTAATTTTTAATAAGATAGAACGTGTGATGATTTTTATTTTATTTATTTTTTGAGAAACATCCGATGATTTGTATTGAGTATATGTAGTTGTTGTTGTTTTTATTTTTATTTTTTATTTTTTTATTTTTTTTAGTTCACTAATATTAGATTCTTAGTATTTCGCACTCATTAACTCACTTGACACAAAGATTAAAAAACTTAAGTAAATACATGGCATATACTTAAGTGGATAATTATGGTGTAGTCCCCACATAAATTTAGACACATGCAAAATTGGATTATAATTTCAAATTCTAATTCAACTTTCTCTAAGTTTTACTTATTAATATATATATAGATGACTTATAAATTTGATTTTTTAGTTATATGATTATATTTTTTTATGGTTTATTATATTAGACTTCTCGTTTTTTATATTAAATTAATTAATTTGGCACAAAATTTAAAAATTTAGATTAGATGAGACACGTGATGCAAAATTAAACTCTAATTGAAATTAAATTTTTTCATTAAATTAACTCACTTGGCACAAAATTATAAAATTTAGATTAAACTCTAATTGAATTTTACTTTGAAATTTAATTGAATTTTCTCTCTATTTTACCTATTATTATATATATAAATTTTTTTGATTTCACAACCCGTATAATTTTCAGATGTAGGTATAGCAAACTCCATATCTAGACTTGGGCACCCACTTTGCCCAAGGTGGGGGGACCCACTGTATATAAATATCGCCAAAGGTACCCATAAAACAAAATCCAAATTACACTCTCCAAACTAATTTTTGTCACGGTACTTAAATTTCTTTTTTACTTTTAGTCCTAAATTTTTGACATTGTTTTTAAGAGGGTTTGAATGTCGCTTATTACTTAAAACTAAAAATATCTTAACAAAATAATTTTTAAATGTATAAATAGTGCAATAGACCTAGTTTTCAAGTTAAATTTACATTTTTTCTTATTTGTAGGTCTTGTAAATAGTGTACAAGACTTAGCCAAAAAACATAGCCGCCAACACAAACGCAAATGCGTTGCTATCTAAACTAACACTAATTATGTCTTTTGTTAAGATTATTATTATTATTATTATTGACTACATGTCAAAACATAAAGACCCAAATCAGCGACCGAATGAAATTAGGCCAATGTACTCGTGCTGTCGTGCATTCCTTTACGAAATAATAATAATAATAAATAAAGAAAAAGGGTAGGTTGGTGTCACAGAGGGTAAGATCCAATCATGGGTCTCTCTTTCACCCACAAGTGCCAACAATTGAAAAAGGGCTACCCAAAAGAAAACATGAAACCCACACAAACTCACAATAAAATGATCCAATTCGTGACTAAGGGTCCGTTTGTTTTGACTTCAAATGAAATTCAGAAATCATTTTCTGGAAAATAGCATGTTTGGTAGGTTCGGTAAATTGGGTCAAACTGAAAATATTTTCAGTTTGACCGTAAAATAAGGCTTCACAGGCAAAAAATGATTTCAGTTCTGATTTTCACTTCAAAGTATTTCCGGAGAGAGAGAGAGAGAGAGAGAGAGAGAGAGAGAGCCCAGATCGCAAAGAGAGAGGAAGAAGAGACTTCGCTGGCGACCACAAACCGAGCTCCAGTCCGACGATCGCATCGCGCCGATTGTTGATCGCAGCACCGCGCTGCTCGATCTCGTCGCTTTGATCTCGCCTCCGCTTGATCTCGCTGCTCGATCTCACCTTCTCCTCCGCCGCGCGATCTCAATTTGACCGGATTTGATTTTTTGTTTTTGCTGGGTTTTGTTTCTTTTGTGAATGTGTGTGGAATTGATTCATTATCAACATGTTTACAGCTGAGGAAGTGTATGGAAAATTGGGTGGCTTGGCTATGTAAAGCATTTTCTGTAAAAATGTTTGAACTAACCAAACATCGGAATTGATTTTCCGTAAAACGAATTTTGAGGCAGCCAAACAGCTTGAATACATTTTTCTTTCTTGAAAATAGCATTTCTGGAAAATATTTATTTTTCGGAAAATATTTTACGGGAACCAAACACAGCCTAAAGCCCATGAAAGGTACATTTCAACAACAAAGGCATTCAAAATCTAATATAAGCCAATGTTCTGAATACTTTTTTTTTTTAAATAAATTTTTTAAATTTTAATTTTTTTAAGAGAGTTTCAACCTATAGTGTCCGCTCCTGATAAGAGCTCTTTATCATCAGACCAAAACACCAATTAGTTTTTGGTGTAGGCGGGATTGAACTCTAGATCTCTTATACAATCATCGAAGATTTTATCAGTTGAACTAACTGGAACCCACTTCTGAATACTGTTTTGGTTTATCCATTGGAACTGAATATTTCAATACCAAGTTTATTTTAGGTTATCACTGGCTTCAAAAAAAAAATTATATATACATATAACAACAAAGTTATTCAAAATCTAAAATAAACCAATGTTTTGAATATAGTTTCGGTTTATCCATTGGAATGATCAAAAGAAGATTACTATAAAAGGTAAGAGATCCCCAGTGAACAGAGGAGGGAATCTTAGAGAAAGAAAGTTGATATGCTTGTATTTTCCTAAATGTAAACGGTTCCTTGGCCATTTCTGAGGAAGATAATACGAACTAATTTACACTTTATGAGTAATCTCAGAACTATTTTATTGTCATATTTATATCTTTGAATAAGAATTGTCGCCGAAAGTTTAACTGTTAGTCCAGAGTCCCATCTCTATAAATTAATTACATTGGACCTTAATCCAAGCGGAATTCCTTTTTGGGTCTCAGATTTTTGCCCCAAAAAATGACAACAACTAATATATATACTGAGAAAAATAATCATTGCATTTATAAGAAAAAAATCATTAATAATGAAATTATACCAAAAGGAAAATTGCCAACTTTAACCAAGTGTTGCTTAAATTCGACCACATATACCAAATTTTGACAACATGCAAAAGAGAAATGTAAAGTAAAAATCCCACATATAAGCCTGGTAATATCAATAAGGTAAATGTAAAAAAGTATATGAAGAGTCAAAGGTTTTGTAGCTGAATTGATATCTCTTCATGCACAAAGTGCTTAGAGGTCAAGGGAGGAAAAAGTTTGAGTTGCGGGGTTAGCAGTATGTTGTAATTATTTTTCAAAAAAGTATAAGAAGACTAATAAAGAGCTGATAGAAAATATTGGAAATCTCAACCTCAACATTGATACGCAACTTTTACTAAGAAAAAAAAAGAAAAGAAAAAACCAAGAGACCATTTAATTAGAGTAAAAAATTCAAAAAAGAAGAAGAAAAAGAAGTACAACAAAAGTCAAAAGCATCAAGAGAACAAATCAAACAAAGGTTGTAAAAATATTTGGAAACAAACAAACATTTGCATATTAATGCAATTTAACTGGTGGATTTGTTTAATTTGATTCAGTCTGTGAAGTGAGGAAGGGAGACGTAATACACTTGTGGGAGTTGAGATAGTGACACGCTTGTGATTCCCTTGTTTCAGACTCTTTGGTGGTGGCTAGTGGGAGGTGAGATAGCCGTAGGTATTTTGGAGTAGTAAGCTTGTTGTTAACCCTATTATTAATGCAATTTTCAGTTTTTTACATTTTCAAATGAGGGAAATTTTGTTTTTGTTTTTGTTTTTTTTTTTTTATGTAGTAAAAACTATGTAATAATTGTTATAATTGCATGGATTGATAAAAGAATGTGTAGTTTTCTTTTTTAAAAGAAGTAAAAAAAGAAGTGGATAGGTGGAATATATATATTTTTTTAAAATTTTAAATTTTTATAGTTAAAACTATCTAATTGTTATGATAGTTGTATGGATTGGGATTTGAAAGAGTAGTTTTTTTTTTTTTTTTAATTTAATTTTTTTAATAAAAAAGGAAGTAACCATATGTAGTTAAAGTATTTCAATTCAAGTAGATAAGAAATAAAAATAGAAAGCAGACATTTGAATACAAATAGAAGTAACCGTTTTTCTTTTAGTTCCGACGAAGAAGGTTGATGATGCGTATGTGGGGTAGTGGGGTTTGGTGGAGTGCTTGTTATTGGTAGCAAAAATTTTGGTAAATTTTAAGAATGCTAAATAGCTCTTTTAATCCTTTTTTTTTTTCTTTTGAAGAAAGGAAAAAAAAAAAAAAAAACTAAAGGGTATATTATTTTAGAATTTGTATAAGGATATTTTGGTACACCAAAAAGTGAAACCCAAACAAAGAATCAGTTATTAGTAGGAAGAGAGGCTGAGAATAGGTAATAGAACTAATAGTGCTTAATGACCAAATTGTGTTAAGAGACTAAGTTGGTCATTTTTGAAAAGTATTGACCTAATTGGCATTAACCCAAACCACAGGGTAGTTTACTGAAATTTACCCTAAAATACCCTCACACCTAACATTAAATAAGTGTAAACAATCGAGGAAAAAGCCATAAAAATACATCTACTAACTCCCCCTAAAAAAATGCTTGATAAAACTATTGCACTCTCTCATTAGTTTACAAATTGAAATTTAAACGTTCAGTTTTCCACTAATTCACAATTTCAAATTTCCTGTTATCATCAAATAGTTACAATGTTGTCCAATCTCTATCCTCAAGTCTCCTGCAAATTCCCAAAAAACATGCACACAAGAAGCTAATCTTCCATTCTTCCTAAGTTACTCAAAGCATTAAGAGCAGTGAGAAGCATGAATGGAGGCAGCCATGCAAACAGAGTTCCAAGATAATTTAATAAAATATTTCTTTCTATTGATGTCATTATCTAATGAGATGATTAAAAACAAAAACACTCCTATGAATCAAAGGTGTCTTCTTGCTCTTATCCCCTTAAATTTCTTTTTAATCAATATTTTATTGTAATTGATCTTACTTTTGAAAAAATATCTGGGTTCGCGGCTTTGTTTGGCTAATGGGTCACGGTCGGACTATCTCCCAGATTTGATTGCTACTATTTTGTTATCCCATCGGATTTGCTATTAACAATGGCAAGTTAGAACTTCACAAATATCTCAGAGTAAATCAGATTTGCATAACTACAGTAAATGTAAATTGAGATGAATAGAAAATTATCACTAATTAAAAAAAATAAAAGGTTAGAGTTTGTTTGATACATATATTTAAAAATTAAAAGTTATTTTAAAAATATTTATAAAAATATGTGTGAATAACGTAAAATAATATATAATATTGTTTGAAAACTAAAAATTGTTGTGGTATAAAAACACAAATTGAACCCCCGTAAGACTTTGTCCGTCTTCACGCTTCTCCTGCATCATCATCGTTAGTTCATCTCTAATTGTAGCCACGGGTCCCCGCATCAGCTTCCGTGTCCTACGCCAAAACTCATCAAGTCTACGAAAGATCCACCAACTCTCTAAAACCAATCTACACCGTCCATTTCGTACACTCTTAACCTATTAATACCCCCACATTCGCACCTTCAGTCTCTCGTGTCTCACTCTCTCTCCCTCCCTCCCCCAAATTTCATCAGATCCAATTCTCGACTCAGTCTCATTTCTCACCATGGCTTTGTCGGTAGAGAAAACCACAAGTGGTCGTGAGTACAAGGTGAAGGACATGTCTCAGGCCGACTTCGGCCGTCTCGAGATCGAGCTGGCCGAAGTCGAGATGCCAGGTCTCATGTCCTGCAGAACCGAGTTCGGTCCTTCACAGCCCTTCAAGGGAGCCAGAATCACCGGCTCTCTCCACATGACAATCCAAACCGCCGTCCTAATCGAGACCCTGACGGCCCTCGGCGCCGAGGTCCGTTGGTGTTCCTGCAACATCTTCTCGACCCAGGACCACGCCGCCGCCGCCATCGCCCGTGACTCCGCCGCCGTGTTCGCCTGGAAGGGGGAGACCCTCCAGGAGTACTGGTGGTGCACCGAGCGTGCTCTCGACTGGGGTGCCGGCGGTGGGCCCGATCTCATAGTCGATGACGGTGGTGACGCCACTCTGCTCATCCACGAGGGCGTTACGGCCGAGGAGTTGTTTGAGAAGAATGGGACTCTTCCGGACCCAGCTTCCACCGACAATGCCGAGTTCCAGATTGTGCTGACCATTATCAGAGATGGGTTGAAGACAGATCCCAAGAGGTACCACAAGATGAAGCAAAGATTGGTTGGTGTGTCTGAAGAGACAACCACTGGAGTTAAGAGGCTTTACCAGATGCAGGCCAATGGTACCCTCTTGTTCTCTGCTATTAACGTTAACGACTCCGTCACCAAGAGCAAGGTAATAACTAAAAACATTGTCTTTTGGTCATTTTCGTTTAGATCTGTGTCTTTCTTAGATTAGATTTTGATTTGATTTAAGTTCTAGATCTAGTTTATCTTTTGGGTTTTGCATCAGATCTGATATGGAAATGCTCTGTGCTCTATTCGTGTTTACTCTTTTGCTATTTTGATAACTTGACTGAAAACAGAACACCAGAAATGAATAGTGTAGTCTAAAAATAAATTTGTAATGCATATTCTAGTGGATCTTTTTTATTTATTTATTTCTTTTTATTGTATTTGTAGGATTTCGAATCTAAGATCCAATGTTGGGTTTGCTTTTATGTGTTTGTTACTTTTGTGAGATTACTTGTAATTGTTGTACGGATCCATCTTTTTTTAAAAAGCAGATCTTTAATACACTAACAATCTTAATTAGTAGTTGGTGCATCTAGTCCGGATTGAAGTCCTAAATTGATTTCTAAACATTACAAGTTTTTTTAGTGATTGATCTGTATGTCATGAATGATCTAATAATGGGCGTGATCTTTTGTTGGAACAGTTTGATAACTTGTATGGATGCCGCCACTCCCTCCCCGATGGTTTGATGAGGGCTACTGATGTCATGATTGCTGGCAAGGTTGCTGTTGTTGCTGGATATGGTGATGTTGGCAAGGGCTGTGCTGCTGCCTTGAAGCAAGCTGGTGCCCGGGTGATTGTGACTGAGATTGATCCAATTTGTGCTCTTCAGGCTCTTATGGAAGGCCTGCAAGTTCTAACCCTTGAGGATGTTGTATCTGAGGCTGATATCTTTGTGACCACCACCGGTAACAAGGACATCATCATGGTTGACCACATGAGGAAGATGAAGAACAATGCCATTGTTTGCAACATTGGTCACTTTGACAATGAGATTGACATGCTCGGACTTGAGAACTATCCAGGTGTGAAGCGCATCACCATCAAACCCCAAACAGACAGGTGGGTCTTCCCTGATACAAACTCAGGCATCATTGTGTTGGCCGAGGGTCGGCTCATGAACTTGGGTTGTGCCACAGGGCACCCAAGTTTCGTGATGTCTTGCTCATTCACAAACCAGGTGATTGCACAGCTTGAGCTGTGGAAGGAGAGGACTACAGGGAAGTATGAGAAGAAGGTCTATGTCTTGCCAAAGCACCTTGATGAGAAGGTTGCTGCACTTCACCTAGGTAAACTTGGGGCTAGGCTCACCAAGCTCAGCAAGGACCAGGCTGACTACATTAGTGTCCCTGTGGAGGGTCCATACAAGCCTGCTCACTACAGGTACTGAGAAGAGTCAAGAAAACAAGGCATATCGAGAAAACCAAGATATTTGATATTTGGTCCGGCTTGATGGTTTCTTTTACAAATTTATGACTTTTATTAGGATGTTAGGTTTTGAGTTTTTTTTGGTAGGGGCTTTTGTGTTTGGTGGTGGATGTTATGGAGGAAAGAAATTGGTTGGTCTCTGTTGAAAGAAGACCAATTGGGGTTTTCAATAAGGGTTGGATGGGGCTGTGTGGGAAAATATATTATTGACTAATGCTGTTTGAGTTTTTGTTGCGTTTGTTATTAAAACCTAAAAAAAGGACTGCTATTTCCTTAGGTTCCTGTCTTGTTTTGGTGGCTCTTTACTCTCGACTTTCTGGTCTATTTTATTTGCAGTATAACTTTTTTTTTTTAAAAGCCGTTAAATATTTTTCCTCACTAAGAATTTTTTTTTTTACTCACTAAGAGCATTCACAGCAGTGAAGGCAAAATTTTAGCTATTTAGCTACACAAAAAGTCACTTTATCTATTTTACCTACACACATGCTGCAGCAGTGGTTCTATTTTAACTTTTAACACAATAAAATAATATAAACATTATAATAAAATAATATAACTACCCCAATAAAATAATATATCATACTAAAAAAAAACAATAACAGCAACCACCACAACCACTCTACCATCAGTCACAGCCAAAACCACAACAACCACCACCACCACCACCACCACCACCACCAGTCCACAGCAAGGAAAAAAAAAAAAAAAACCACAGCACCACAAAACACGGCACAACCACCACCAACACAGCACTACAAAACAAACTCACTCTACCATCAGCCACACCCACAACCACCACCACCACCACCACCACCACCACCACAGCCCATAACAAAAAAAAAAAAAAATCAACCAAGCCCACACCCACCCGACCCACCAGGCAACACCCACACCACGGCAATCAAATTCACGCAATGCAAAAAAAAAAAAAAAAAACCCAAGGCTTGGATCGACGGAAAACCAAAGCAATGGGCGGAGGAAGGCAGCGGCGGCTTCAATGATGAAACCCAGAGCTTGGATCGACGAATGAAACCCTCGAAATCCAGAGCTTGGGTCTGATCGGCGAGATGAGTTTGTTGGCGGAATGGGTGGGGAGATCGGCGAGATGGGTCGGCGCCGGTGATGGGTCGAAGCTGGGCTGGGTCTAATCGGCGAGATGGGTTTGTTGGCGGAATGGGTGGGGAGATCGGCGAGATGGGTCGGCGCCGGTGATGGATCGAAGCTGGGCTGGCGGCTGGGCTATGAGAACGGGCTGGCGGTGGAGGAAGAAGAGAGAAGATGAGGAAAGTGGAGGAAGAAGGAAGAAAGAAGTGAAGCCGGAGAGAGAAAATGAAAAATGTATATTTAATGAGAGAAGAGAGAGAGAGTGTAATAAAAAATTCTTTTTTTTTTTACATGAGAGCTACAGTGCACATCTAAAGATAGATGTGCACTGTAGCTCTGGAGCTAAATCTTTTAGATTTAGCTCCACTGCTGCATGAGGATTTTTTGTGATTGAAAGCTAAAAAAATACCATTATACCTATATAGCACCACTGCTGTGAGTGCTCTAATAAGATAAGTGTAGCCTGTAGGTATATAACGCTATAATAGTCACTTCTTCCAACCCTCCCCTCCCTCTCCCCCCCCCCCCCCCCCAAACAAACACACGCACGCACATATATATATATATATATATATATATATATATATATATTTCAAATTATATATTTTTAACTTCGTAATGGTGACTGTCAAATTCCTTTGGCTCAATGAAACTCAAAATTACAGGAAGCCAGGTGCAAATTCCCCAGGTACAAAAATGTTTTTTTTTTTTTGGGTGAAAAGGCAATTCATTAGCAACTCACCAGAGTCTAAACTAAGCAACAGCGCGGGGTTCCAAAAAAACAACAAAATCTTGAGATAACAAAGCTCCCCCCTCTTGCAAGGGCACCATCACATTTGTTGGCTTCCCTGTAGCAATGTTGATTTCTAACCATAGGAATATCCCTCAAGCCGATCTTACAATCTTCAACAATGACATCAATTCCAGTTTAAGGGAAATACATAGTCGGATTCCATTTCTCAACGGCCACAGCTGAGCTTCAACACTGGTGGTAACACCAATGGCTTTAGCATAGCCTTTGACCCAATCTCCACTGTCATTCCGGATCAGCCCTCCTCATCCCAGGGGCCGCAGCTCAGCTACAACACTGGTGGTAACACTAACACCAACGGATCTAGCATAGCCTTTTACCCAATCTCCACTATCATTCCGGATTTCCTAGGGAAGAACCATCCGAATTCAACTTATACCAGCTCACTGGTGGCCTAAGCCAACCAACTTTCATATTGGTGTGAGATCAGGTTAGCTTTCTATTAATGCCAATGAATGTAAACTCCGTTGCTTTGGCCAAGGTCTCTGCCTTCAAGTTTCTATGAGACCTCTCATTCCTGAAGATGACACAATTCCTTTGACGCCATAAGGACCAGATTCTAAAGGAAAACATGATGCCCCAGTCAATGTCCGAAAAAGAAGAAGGTTTGGAACTACAAACAGTTTAATCTCAGCCAGTCGAGAAGATTAGCTCCATAAAACAAAGTGGCTTGTATGGGTGAAGGGAAAGAATTTCAATAGTATTGAGCAAAATGACAGTCTCTAAAAGCATGGATTATAGACTCGGGCTTCATTATAAATCGGTCATAAGGGGGGTATTTCCATCCTTCTAGCAGCTAGGGTAGCTCGAACCAGAATACTCTTATGATAGCACTGCCATAAAAAACATTTCACCTTGGGAATGGTTAGGACTTTCCAGATCCAATCCCCTCTGAACGGTTCAGTCTGGCATCCCTTTTCTTCTATATTTGCTAACATGTAAGCTTCCTTGAGTTTGAATATCCCACTTGGGGAAGACGACCAAGTAATGCGGTCTCCACTCCACTCAGCGGGGAAAAGGATATAGGAGTGGCTTTTATTTCAAGAAGCAAGTTGTTATGCGAAGTAGTTCACTGTGTCAAAATCATTTTCTCTATAATGCTTCATATTTGATTTTCATACAGCAAGGAATAGATTTATTGAATCCAAACTTCGGTCCTTGGATTGACAATCTCTTATTGATTCTTATCTCAAAGTCTTGGGAGTCAGCTAAAGAGAAAAGAGATGTCCAGAAAAGGTTCCTGACATTTGCTTCACAGATGTTATCAATTGATGCATATCTGAATGAATATGTTTATGCATCACTTTTGTGATTATAGAGGTACTAATGGTATCATGGGGCATCCCCTGCAGCAAATACAAGATTGCAGTTGGCATGCGGTAATGTTTGATCCCTTTGAAAGGGTTGCCCGTGCTCATCATGTTTGCCCTTGCTGTGAGTGCCCTCTCTCTGAGGAAGAGGAAGGCGAGTTTGTTAAAAAGGTTGGTCTATTTCATCATTAGGTTAATCATTGGACTGTAGCACACACTAGTTTGTTTTTTATCTGGGAATGTTCGGTGTTGCACTAGGATGCCCATTAAATCTGTTGGCTTATATTTTCTTCTGAATTACAACAACGAGTGAAGGCAGCAAGTTCCGTTGAGCATATGAAAGTTTTGGCTGTGGATTCCTCAAGTGCTGACTCTCATTTTCAGCAGTTGGACAAGCTCCGTATTGTTTATGAAAAATATGTTAAACTTGGAAAGGAAACAATTCCTAATGCTGAGAAAGATTTGCATGAGCTGACTTGAGCTGGATCAAAAGTCACAGGCCCTTGATGATGTAATTATCAATTCTGGTAATTTCTCTCCAATTGAGTATTGTCAACTTTTGAGGGAAGCTTGTGTCGTACACTGTTTACTATAATTCAACCTCCAAACAATGAAGTTCTATGTGTAATACTGTGTTTTCCCTTACAGCATAGACATAAAATATGGTAGTATCTGAGAAGGATGATGCTTGGATATAGTTAATGGGTCATATGAAGTGAACCTTTGGAAGGCCATAAGGAGAGGCTGGGGTACATTTCTTTTGAAACAAACAGAAAAAAATTAGTACTTCAGTCAAGAGCAGTTAAAAAAAAAAAAAAAAAGGATCTGTGTTGCTTCTTGTTTTAAGATGACAACAAAGATCATGTCAAGTTCAAGAAGAAATAAAATTAAGGGGTGATTTGATTTGAGATAGAGGCACTACAAGGAGTAAAAGTAGTTGATTGAGACTGAGAAATGATGCGATTGCTTTTGATCAAACAGATGACACACCCCTTAATAGAGCAGAATGATGTGAAAGTATTTCTGCCACCAGCACAATTAAGAGTACAATCAAAACTGAAAATGAAGTAATAAACTTCTTTCCTCTTTTCTGTAACTTGTCTGAGTAGTGACTCGTGGATGAGGTTTCCTTACATTGATTTAATATGTTGTTATGTTTTTCTTATTAGGGAATTCTCTCTTTCTTTCCCTTCTTAAGGCCGGAAAGATTGTAAGTGGTAGTATCTGTGCGTGAGAACAGATGGGGAAGGTCGAAAGTGGATCAAGAAGCCCCTGCCCGCTATTTTAACTTCCTATTATTGTTGAAGCTTGTTTATTTAGCTAATTCGAATGGTCTTTTCTTATAACGGTTTAGTGTTTCATCACCAACCATGGCTGTTATCTGTTGTAGGTCATATAGGTATTTTAGCTCAAGTAAAGGCTGATAAGGACTCAATTGAGGCCTTGGTGCAACCTGTTGAAACTGCTGACAGGCTCTTCCAAGAAATTCAAAGGCTGATAAGGACTTAATTGAAGCTTTTTTAATGGTGAGAAAACTCTATTTTTCTCTTTTCTTTCAAACTGTCATAATTGGAAGAACTTAATCCCCACTCTATTCTGTTATTAGCGAATTGACTCATAATATATAGGAAAAAATGCTCACACACCCTCTAAACTTTAAGGTAGTGGCCATTACACCCCCCTAAATTTTTATTTTGGCCAGTTTACTTCTTAAATTTTATACATCTAGCAATTCACTATATCTGTTAGTTTGCTGTTAAAATACTAATAGAATATGTACCTGAAACGAACGTGATGTTAAAATACCAAAACCAAAAGTCTAAATCCCTATGGAAGAAGAGAGAGAAACGGTTAGAACCAACACATTATCCCTCTCTTCGGTGCCGAAGTTTTTGGTCTGCTGTCCAAGTTCTCGCCTCGCCTTTCAACAGCATATACGGATCCACACCTTACACACCCACCAAAAAAAAAAAAAGAAAAAAAAAATCAACTCTCTAAAGACAATTAGTTTCAATTTTAAGAAGGCTATAATGGATCCGGACATAGGGGATTGTGCCTCTAAAGTTAACAATACAAGGAAAATAAAAAGAAGTCAACATACATCCACACATAAAATATTGTGTTTAACCCATTAGATAAGGCAACTTGATAAATTCAAAACAAGAACCGCTCGAAAAGGCCTCCATGTCTATTATGAACAAGATTTCTAATTCTTTGAACAAATTTGCCTCGTCTCAATGAAAGTCTAATCAAGTAAACAACAAATGTGCTTTTCAATCATCTTAAAGAGAGATAGATGCTTTTCAATGATCTCATTACAAATAACTTTTCACTTCAATCTTCTCCAACCTGAAGTCGTATGAGATTGACAAATCAATGGTCAATACTTCCTTCCAATCTTTATACCCAAAAATCGTATAAATTTTTCTTAAGGCTCATCTCTTTCAACTGAATTTGTAAATTCATAGGAAGTTGGCTGTGTCCTGCATCATTTCCGAATGCCATTTAAATGAAATCATTATTCCATTTAAATGGCTCATTTAGTCAGATGACTGTGTTTCAAATAGAAGTCACCAGTCTGGTAAATTAAAAGGCATTTTTTTTAAAACTCTTATTTGTAAAATTTTATGGATGAACTATGATATTTGATTGTCTATATAAAATAAATCTTGGTTTTTAATCTAAACTCATCAAGTTGATCTTCCTTTGTGCATTCAAAAGAACCATGGAAACCACGTACAGAGTCTCCAAATTGTCTCAAAAGTCAAGCTATTCGTTCAAAAGGTATGTCAGACTAATGTTTTGCCCACAAGAAGTAGTCTATTCATGTATACAATTAAAAGAAGAAAAAGGAACATTAATTGAGAATTTTTTTTTTAAAAAATAAAATTTTTGGTAAACATTAATTAAGCATCTTTTTATTTTATTTTATTTATTTTAATTATTTTTTATGTTAAATTGTGGACTGAAGATGTATGGGTGGAAATCAATTTCATTTTGTGATAAATTAACTGAGCTCAAAAACTTTATGTAGCATACTCTCAATCAAGTGCCTCATCTCTGCAAAAACAAAGTCAGTTACAACCTGCAACAAACCACAAGAAATTTGTCAACCTCTCCCACTTATTGGCAGTGACGCAGCTGGACAACAGAAAACAAATTTTACTGGAAAATAAACATTGAAATATCATATAAGAGGTAAAACCTACGAGTCTTCACCCAAGATTACTTGGAATTAGCACCAAGCATAGCTTGAGTTGGCACCAATCATAAAACTGAAGAAAACTTTATTACCATTAAGAAAAACACTTTCTTACAAAATTGAAAATTGTGCTTAAATAAAGAAGTGGTAATTATACGACACTTCCTTAAAATTTGAGGAAATAACACTCCACTCAAACTAGAAGGAAAAAACCATTCACCTCACTTGGTTTGAAGAAAATAACACTTACCCTTTTTTTTATATATATTAATAGTGGAATATTTTAAAATTTTATAAGATTTTCTTTAACAAAGTTTAACCATGATTAGTAAACAAAATAACTAATAAATTTATAATTAAAATGCAAAATTTATCAAGCACCAAAAAATTTACAACAATAAATCTCTTCTCAGCTAGTTGAAAAAAGAAAAAAAAGCAAAAAGCAAAAAGCAAAAAGCAAAAGTAATTTTGAATATTTTAAAATTCAAAACAATGA
Organism: Quercus wislizeni; assembly: GCA_023055345.1. NCBI lineage: Eukaryota > Viridiplantae > Streptophyta > Magnoliopsida > Fagales > Fagaceae > Quercus > Quercus wislizeni. The sequence goes on from JALGQJ010000003.1 coordinate 34,176,140, forward strand.
ATTTTAATTCCGAAATGGATAATAATTTTGGAAGCCTGTCATTAAGTAAAATGAAAGTTAGTGCACAACATTTTTAATATCAATTTAACAAAGTTTGGTCATGTCAATGTAAGAAAGTGTCTTTTACCTTTAAGTTTGGAATGAAGTGTCATTTTCTTAAACCTTAAGAGAGAGGAATGTAATTGCCCCAATAAAGAATACCAAAATATGTATATTAAAAAAACCCTAAATTAAATGATACCAAAATTAAACAAAAACAAATTTAACCACAAAAAAAAAAAAAAAAAACCAACAGGAAAAAGGGAATAAAACGTAGGACACCAAGCATTGCTGGAGTGAACATCAATCCAAAAAGTTACCTTGAAAATTATGCTTAAATATAAAATAACAAACTACATAAAAGAAACCCTAATTATTAAATGATTGGGCTCAATAGGATTTCAAGCCCAATTATTAGTAGGCTTCATTCATAAGACCATAAGGTAGGCTGTCTTGTGTCCCAAAAGACGTAGGAAGACTTTTCTCTCTCCCACGTAGGAGTGCTTCCTCTCTCGAGTGTTCTTTACTTTTCTCGAGTGTTCTCTCCCTTTCCTTGATAGGAACGATCTCTAAGGCCCTAATTCGGAGCTTTTAGTTCTAATTAGGTGGCCTAAAATTCATTGGAAGGCTTCAAATTTCACGATAAGGATTAGAATCATGGAGAAAGAGCTGATAGATGTCTTGAAGAACATGCAGCTAACGGAAGAAGAAGAGTTGCGGATCTCAGTTTTAGAAGAAGGTAGAGCACAGGTAATAGAGGAGTGCTCCCAAAGTCTGATGGGAAAGCTTTTGACGGACAGAAAGCAAAACTTGCGTGCTCTAAAGAACACTTTAAGGATTGCTTGGAAAACTGGCTAGGATTTGAAGATTGTGAAAGTTGGAAGTGATATCCTTCAATTCAAGTTTGCCAATGAATATCAACTAAGGTGGGTTGAAAAAAATGGGCCATGGAACTTTGAAAATAATCTTTTGTTGGTCAAAAGATGGGAGAGGGGAATGACGGCAAGTAATATTTCTTTTACCCACTCTCCTTTTTGGGTACAAATTTGGGGTTTGCCCTTTGATATGATGACAGAGAAGATAGGAAAGGAGATAGGCAGCAATTTGGGGATTTTTATAACAGTGGATACAAGATCATGGATGTCAGAGCAAGCAAAGTTCATGAGAATAAAGATGAATCTTCCACTGTAAAAACCCTTAAGAAGGTGTGGAAAGGTTGCTAGCCCAGAGGGGGAGAGTTTTTGCATCCAATTTTGGTATGAAAGGTTGCCAGTTTTTTGCTTCAGATGTGGTGTAATGGGGCATGATGAGCGACATTGTAAGAAAAGTGGCCAATCAAATCAAGTTTTGCAATATGGTGAATGGTTAAGGGCTTAAGGTGGAAGCAAAGCTAGATTGACAAAAGAAGAACAAAGGAGTCCTCTAAACCAGCAAGCTAATGACACGGCAATGCAAGGAAGGATGCAGTTTGTGGTGGAAAACAGTGGCTACTCCTATTCCCTTGGCGGTGCACAATTCGGGGACAATCTTGGAAATGCAAAAAGAGGAAGTCTTGTCTCAGTGACGTCAGAGGAAGGTAAGCACGCCACGCAAGAGGTACGTCAATTTCAATTTCAAATTCAAAATAGTAGAAATGATAAGATAGAAGCAAGGAAAAAAGGGGAAAATATCCACGGTGAAAAAGGAAAAGAAAAAAATCAAAATATGGGGCCGACCCATACCTCTATGTCAACAGTAGGATGTGAAAGTGGGGTAATCCACATGGGCTGTGAAGAAGCAAAAAATATGGAGTTTTAGGAAGTCACTAGCCTAGTTAAAATGGATGTTGGGCTTAGTATAGAGAAGGAAAATAATGATGAGGAAAATAAAGCACAGAAAAAGAAGGGTAAACTAAAGAAGCTAGTCCGTGGTTAAAACAAAGAAAATGAAATAGGAAGGGATGTAGCTGGTAGTATAGTGGGTGTAAAGAGAACTCTCTGGGTAGATGAGGAAGAGGTTGATGTAGGAAGGCAGAAAAAGTTATGTGATAGTAACTCAATCCCATTTAATCTATCGGTGGTGTCTGCAGAGCAGCACCGCTGAGAGCCATGAATACCTTAAGCTGGAACTGTCAGGGGTTAGGGAACCCCTGGTCAGTTCGAGCATTGTGCGATATGGTGCAACGATGGTGCCCCAAACTGGTATTTTTGATGGAGACAAAAGCTGGAATGAGTAGGATGAGGAGAATAATGGTGAAGATAGGCTTATTAAATGGAGTAATTGTTTCTAGCAAGGAAAGAAGTGGTGGAATAGCCATGTTATGGGAAAAGGGATCTAACTGTGGAGCTTAAAAGTTATACTTGGTATCATATAGATGCAGTAGTGACTGATCCTACATCTGGTTTTAAATGGAAAATCACGGGTTTCTATGGCAACCTAGATACAAATCGGAGGAAGGAGTCTTGGGAGTTACTACATTTTCTAAATGCTCAATTTCAGATGTCGTGGGTTTGTTTAGGGGATTTTAACGAAATATTATCAAACTCTGAGAAATGGGGAGGCCCAGAGAGACCCCAATAGCAGATGGAGGGTTTTAGAAGAGTAGTTAATGGTTGTGGTTTTATAGACCTTGGATATGAAGGCCCAGAGTTTACTTGGTGTAACCAAAGGTCAGTTGGGGAAAGAATTCGATTAAGACTTGATAGGGTGTTGGCTACAACAGATTGGAAAGATCATTACAGAGATGCTAGGGTCCTCCATGTGGCGGATTCAACTTCAGATCACTGTGCTCTGGTTCTGACTAACCAAAGAAATGTCTAAGGAAGGGGAAAGAGGAGATTCCATTTTGAGGCAGCATGGGTTAGACACGATAAATGCAAGGAGATAATTCAAGATGCTTGGAAGAATCATTCAAGGTTTCAAAAGGCTAGAGAATTTGCTGAAGGTTTGAGAGTGTGTGCTGAGGGCTTAACAAGATGGAACAATTCAGACCTTAGGCATGATGCTCGAATGATAAAGGAGAAGAGAAAGCAACTGCAGTTTCTAATCCAGGCTGATAGGGATGAAAGTAGTGGAGAAGAAATTAATGCAATAAGGAAGGAAATAAATGAAATGTTAGATGATAAAGAAATCAAGTGGAATCAAAGATCCAAAATCCAATGGCTGACCTTTGGTGACAGAAACACAAAATATTTTCACTACAAAGCATCTCAAAGAAGGAAGAAGAATGAAATTCGGGGCTTGCTGGATGGAGAAGGGAATTGGTGCAAAGAGAAAATAGACACAGCAAACATTTTTGTGAGTTACTTCAAAGAGCTGTACTCTACCTCATTCCCAACTAGAGCGATGGAAGTAGTAGATTTGATACCGAGAAGGATTACTAGGGAGATGAATGAAGACTTAATAAAAGACTTCCAGAAGGAGGAGGTTATTCAAGCTATCCGACAAAGCACCCAAGAAAAGCACCAGGCCCTGACAGTATGTCTGCTATCTTTTATCAAAAGTATTGGGATATCATTGGAGATGATGTGATAAAAATGTTCTTAATATTCTTAATTTCAATGCCCCCATAGCTGAGCTAAACAAGACAAATATAGCTCTCATTCCTAAAATAAATAATCCAACAAAGATATGTGAATTCCGACCAATAAGCCTTTGTAATGTTTCATACAAAATTGTGTCAAAGGTTCTTGCAAATAGATTGAAACCCTTTCTCCCCTCTATCATTTTTGAAAACCAAAGTGCTTTTGTTCTAGGTAGACTCATAACTGACAATGTCCTGGTTGCTTTTGAAATTATGCATTATCTAAAGAAAAAAAAAGGATGGGAAAGAGGGGTATATGACAATTAAATTAGATATGAGTAAAGCCTATGACAGAGTGGAATGGTGTTTTCTTGAAAAAATTATGTCAAAAATGGGCTTTGATAATAAATGGATTAAATTGATTATGAGCTGTATAAACTCTGTTTCCTATTCTGTTCTCATAAATGGTGAGGCCCATGGTTGTATTACTCCTACAAGGGGGCTACGTCAGGGTGATCCCTTATCTCCCTACATGTTTCTTTTATATGCAGAAAGGCTAACGGCTTTGATTGTGGAGGCAGAAAGGAGAAGGCAGATTTCAAGCATCTCTATTTGTAGGGGCAGCCCAACAATTACCCATCTCTTATTTGCCGATAATAGTGTGATCTATTGCAAGTCATCGGAGCAAGAAAGCATAGAACTATCTGCAATCCTGCATAAATAGGAGGAGGCAATAGGCCAAAAAATAAACACAGAAAAGTCATCGGTCTTTTTTAATAAGAATACTAAGGAAGAGACAAGAGAAAGGGTAAAGGATGTGCTGGGTTCAACGCAAAATGTACAACCAGGAAAATATTTGGGCCTACCTTTGATGATTGGAAGATCAAAGAAACAAATATTCAATGAAGTCAGGGAGAGAGTGGGGAAAAAGATGACCGGTTGGAAAGAGAAATTGTTATCGATTGGAGGAAGAGAAATCCTTATAAAAGCTGTTGCTCAGGCTATTCCCACATACACAATGGGTTGTTTCTTACTTCCCAAAGGTCTTTGTGAAGATATTGAGGGGATGATGCAGAATTTTTGGTGGGAGCAGAAGAATCAAGAATAAAAAATGGCTTGGGTTAGCTGGTAAAGAATGTGCAAATCAAAGTTAGAGGGGGGAATAGGGTTCCGTGATCTTTATGCTTTTAATTTGGCTATGCTGGCAAAGCAGGGATGGAGGATATTGGAAAATCCCACATCGCTTATGGCACTCATGTACAAAGCAAGGTATTTCCCTAATGGGGATAATTTAAATGCAAGCATAAGCAGCAACTCATCTTATGCTTGGAGAAGCATTCACAAGAGCATATAGATTCTTCAGCAAGGAACAAGATGGAGAGTGGGAAATGGGAAGACAATCCATATATGGGATGATAGATGGTTACCAACACCAACAACTTATAAAGTCATTTCCCCAAGGAAAGATTTTGGAGACTTCCTTATAGTATCGGCTTTAATTGACCAAGACACTAGAAGATGGAGAAATGACATTCTTAACAGAGTCTTTCTTGGCTTTGAAGTCGAGAAAATTCTAAGCATCCTAATTCCTTACTACCCACAAGAGGACCAATTAATATGGGTGGGGAATAAAAAAGGAATCTTCACGGTGAAAAGTGCATATTTTTTTGGCTAGGGAAATAGTAGAGAAGCATAAAAGAGGTGAATCCTCAGTGGGAGATGTATGTGCCCCACTACGGAAAAAGATGTGGCACTTAAACATCCCGGCCAAAGTGAGAGTTTTTGCCTGGAGACTATGCATGAAGGCCATCCCATCTATGCTGAATATGAGCAATAAGGGAATTCAAGTGGATCCTACATGCCCTATTTGTTGTGGGGAACCTGAGTCAACTGAGCATGCAATCATCTACAGTGAAGCTGCTAAAAGAGTGTGGAGCAAATGGGATGAATGCCCACTTTGTTTGAATGAAAGCAACAAGGAGATTGTGGATTTGGCCTTATGTTTGCTAGAAAAGGGAACACAGAGGGACATGGAGATCTTTTTTGGTGTTGCCTGGATGATTTGGTATAATAGAAACCAAATTGTTCATGAGGGAAATGGTGTTTCCGAGGATCACATTTGGGAGACAGCAATCCAAATGATAAAAGAGTTCAAGGGGACAAGGAGATGGGATATAAACATTCCTAAGAGAAATGAGAAAGCATGGACACCACCACCTGTGGGTTTCTTCAAAATAAACGTGGATGGAGCTGTTCCCTCTGTTGATGGCCATTCTGGAATGGGTGTTATAATTAGAGATTAGGAAAGGAAGGTGGTGGCAGCAAAATGTCTTCCTCTATCAGGTCGAATGGCCGTGGAGGAAACAAAAGCCATAGTTATGGAACAAGGAATGATCCTAGCAAAAAAATTGGGCTTGGAAAAGACCATTTTTGAAGGGGACTCATTGCAGACAATTCAAGCTATTGAGGCTAAGGAAATGAGAAGTGTGGTTGGCCACATTGTGAGAAGTTGTCTGCAAAATCTTCCTAGTTTCCAGGAGGCAAGAGTTAGACATATCAGTAGGGATGGCAACAAAATAGCCCATGAACTTGCACAGCTTGCAAAACAATCTATTGAGGAACAGGTCTGGTTTTCAACTATTCCTGGTTGGATTGAAGACATGGCTAGAGCTGAAGGAACAGTTTAAAGCTTGCCTTTGTTGTGGTCTAAGTTGTTGTAGTTTTCCTTATTTTGTTATGCTCTGTTTTTGTAGCTTGTATTCTATTTTTTCAGTGTATCTTTCTTAACTGTTATGAATGAAAGTTTTCAGTTTGGTCTAAAAAAAAAGGGTAGGTTGTCTTGTTTTTGCTTTTACGCTCATAAGAGCATGCATTCGAGGATGTAAAATAGTGTCTATTTTACATTCTTAAACACCACTTTATCTATTTTACCAACTCATTTCGTAACTTACCCACATCCCAGTTTCTATTTTTAGATTCAACCCATTAAAATAATATAAACCAACTATCAAATAATAATATAATATACACTTCACACTTCTCTCTTCTCTTCTCTCCATTATACCCATGACCAGCAATCACCACCACCACTAGCAACCCACCAAAGCCATCACCACCACTACCACTAAAAAACACAGAATTAGAAAAAAAAAAAAAAAAAAAAAAAAAAAAAAAAAAAAAAAAAAAAAAAACCCACAACACTAGCCACCATTGCCAAACCACAACAATCCACAAATCAGCAACCACCACTACTATAAGATTAACACATCACAGACCCAAAAATTTAAACAAAATTTCCATACACATAGAACCACAAACAACCACCAAGATCCACACCCATTGCCACTGCCACTGCCCAACCCACCATTGAATCACTAGCCACCACTGCCAATCAAACACCATGACCCAAGACCAATCTTCAAAACCCAAAACGACCAAGAAACCACGACCCATGCGAGCCACGACTTAAGGCCCAAGGCCCACGACCCATGTGAGCTACAACCCACGTGAGCCACGCTGACCTGCCACCACCAAACCTAGCCACTGATTCAACTCCACCACCAAAACACCACCACTGAAACGCCACCACTGAACCAACAATCACCGATTCGGAGAGAGGGAGACCAAGAAGGGGAAAAAAAAAATAGAGAAATAGAGAGAGAAGAGTGGGAAATGGAGAAGAGAGAAATAAAGAGAGAAGACACAAAGATGGAGAAGTGAGATGGACGGAGAGGAGTGGGAGAGAGAAGGAAAGGGAAAAAAGAATAATGAGATGAGGGAGAGTCAGAGGAAAGAGAGAAGAAGGGGCTAATAAAATAATAATACTTTTTTTATACAACTTGTGAACAATGAGGTTGCATATATGCAACCTCACTGTAGCAGGGTGGGAAAAAAATTTGGGTTTAGCAACTGGGATGAAGCTTTTTTTTTTTAAGGAATTAGGATGTAAAATAACAATTGGGGGTGTTTACACCCCCAATGCTAGTGCTCTAAGTATATATAATTGAAGGCCTATATTTTGTGTCCGCTTCAAGTAGCCTCCATCCAATTGAGTGGAGGTTAATATTGATGCAGTTTTATATTCCACACGAAAAACTAGAGCTATTGTAGTTGTTACAAGGAATCATATACCCAATTTCAACCTTGTCATCATTGGTAGTATGCTCTAACAATTAGAGAAGTAAATCTATGTATTACTAAAGGTTTAAGCGTAGCATTTGTTATTTCTACACTCCTGTTGACCCACATTAATAGCCACGTCATTCATTTATTTTTTATATTTTCTTTTCTCTATATAAACTTTTCTTCCCTCTATTAAAAAAAAAAAAAAAAAAAATTCTTCTTCTCCCCGTTAGTTCACACACCTACTGTAACACTTCTTCTAAACTTTCCCTTTCCTTTTGTCTATTTATCTCCCCACTACTTTACCGTTATACTTTCTTCATCTTTTTTATATTTTGACTCTTCTTCTACCCATTTTATTTTGTATAAATTTGATATCGTTTTCTCATTCAATCCATATTTTTCCCACACAAAACTGTGAATACTCTCTCTCTCTCTACTTTCTTTTGGTGAATTTTTATTATTTTTTATAACTCTAATTAAGGTTGATAGTTTTTTTTTAATATTCCATCAAAAAGTTTTCTCTCTCCCTTTTATAGCTTTGGTTGAATTTTAGTTTGGGTTAATACTTAGGTTTTTTGGAAATATGAATTTGAATATGCCTACCAATTGTTTGAGAAATAAATTATTACAAAGCCTATTATTTATTCATTTAGTTTCATTTTTTTTTTTTGGTTAAAATAACATTGTAATTTTGTAATGAGTTTTGATTATTATGGTAATTTCTTTATTCCTTAAGAGATGAGAAATTTGAATAATAAATTTGAAACTTATAATGTTTAGTTGTATATTAAGCAAATATAATACGCTATAAAAGAAGTTAGAAGAATATGGTTCACCTTAAAAAAATATTAATCAAACATAAAAATAAAAATAATAAAATGATATATTTGTAAAGATAAAAAGATAAAAAAAAATACTTTTAGAAATATTTTTTTTAATAATAAAAAAAAGACAATACTTGAAGTAATGGTTACTTTTTATATATTACAACTCATTACATAATATTTATATTCTCATGCATCGTGTGGGTCTGCAGCTAGTTTTTACTAAAGGCTCTCACAGCTAATTATATCATAATAGACTATGATAAGAAAACCATTATTACAACTCTACAAAACTCTTATTATGTGCCATAAGATATTGAATTGATATCTGAAAGCATTAAAGTAACATCTCAAGATTTCATGCTTGTCTGACTTGCTCTCTCTTAATCCGGTTTTGAAGTTTGAATTCATCCTCACGAAGTCAAAAAAAGGCTAAATTTTTTATGATAGTAGCAGTGAAAACAATCAGTTTTTCTGTTGATTGCTTTGTTTTCTGTATAAGTGTTTGTACAATCAGAACCAGAAAAGAAAAATAAAAAAGTTGTAGTATGAAATTATACTATATATAATAATTTTGTTTTGTTTGTTTTTTTAAAAGATAAAATTTCTATAGTAGTTACAACTTTTGTTTTAAAAGCACAGTAGTTGTAATTTTATAAGTTATATCTCAATCCACCTCTTTTTGGGGTTCTCACACAAAAGTTTTGGACTGAATCAAGTCTAACCATGCAAGCCAAAGACGTTGGCTCTTACAGTGACAGAGTGAGAGCCTCCTCTTCCTTTATGAGTACAAATGAACTATCAAAGTTTGCCTAGTGTCTCCATATTTTCTCAAAAATCAAAGCTCTTCCATTCCATGGAAGGCATGCAATTAATCTTTAGCTACAAGAAATAATTTATATTATTAAAAAAGAATTACCCGAAGAAATTGAAGCATCATCTTCTTTTTATGCTTATAGACTAAGATGTATGGGGAGGTCCAGCTTAGAAGTTATTTTTCTATTTGAGATAGGTAGATAATGGGGAGGGGAGGATGAGGTTCGACTTACAAATATAAGACACCACAAATGATATGATTGTCATTGGACTATCAATTTATTTACTTTTGCTTTGTGAAAAGCTTGAAGTAAGCCATTGGTGAAATCATGGCTTGAATTTAAGATTTTCATGCTGACTTGGTAGGCTGAGGTAAATAGAAAGGTGTGTCACATTTGAAAATTTGACTTCAACTCACAATTTAAATTGAAAAAAAATTGAACTTAAGAGGTGGAAGTCATGATTTCATTTTGAATGAAAGAACCATTTTTTGTTTCTCTAACATCTCTTGTTCCTCACCTGTGCCCCATTCTGTCCGACACCTACCCCACATCCCTCCCCATCTTTAGGCAGCCCTCCTCCATCAATGATGGTGCTTTTGGTAAATGACAGCTATGATTGTAATTGAATTGAATTGTTTATAATAGCATATAGACTTAGCTTGGGAAAAACCTTATTTATATTTGTTTATTTAGTAAATGAGTTGATTTCAAAATCAAGTTTAAACTTGATTATTAGACGAGTCAAACTCAAACATAACAATGTGTTTGTGAATACACTTATGAGCATAGAGCACGATTTACATATATATATATATATAGTATTATATATTTATATGTATACATGTATAAAAATATATAAATATATACTTGAGATTGAATTTAGAAGTTTGTAAAAAAGTTAATAACATATTAAATTATTATTTGTGATTTATTGATAATGTAAGGTCACAATTCGGTTCTCAAGCCCAAATGATGGATGAACTTAGGCCCAAAGAGCCCAATACAATGAATTTGTAAAGAGTGGGTTGGAAAACTAGGCTTTAATGAATCAAGCAACAAGTAAAGTGGATCCAGACGACAAGAAAATGAAGATAGATTGATTTAATCTAAAGAAAATCATCCTCGGCACAATCCGAGGAAATCAGTTTTTATATATTTCTGCTTAAATTTGATTACAAGTTCAACTCTTGATTGCTACAATGTTTTTCTCTCAATTTCTTGATCTCTTTTCCTCAGGGTTCTCTTTCTGTTTTATACTATCTTCCTTCTTTCCTTTTTACCCTCCACGTGTAGGGTAGATTGCTGGTGTTAATCTTTATTCTATAAGCACCTTCCTGAAGTCTCTAGCAGTAATTATAAGGCTGAAAATTACTGTTCAGGTATCACCTCCACATTAATGTGGTTAGTTGGTTAGGTGCAGAGCATTCAATGCGGTGGTAGCAGATTTCTCTTTAGATATTTTAGGATTTCCCTCTATCTTGTGCTTCTGTGATGCTTATTCGTATCAATAAAATCTCTTGGAATGCTGCCCTAGATGGTAGACCACCCCCTTGGACCTCGGCTTTGCTCAGCCGAGGATGGATTCATCCTCGGACGACCCTTATGGACCGTTATGATCAAAACTAATTTCTTCACTTACTAACGCGAACTCCTTTGATTATGTTTGCCCCTTCTCGGACTACTTTATGTTCTCGAATTAGGCCTCTAGCCTAATATATACATATATATATATATATATATATATATATATATATATATATATATATATATATATATATTGCTAGGCCTAACACCCCTATAATAGCACTTTGAAATTCTCCTCTTTGGCTCCTCGGGAAGAAAGGAGGATTTCGATGTCACCATAATGACCTCGTACCTTATTGCACATCATCCCTATCTACTCAGGCATCTTTTTAACTACCCAACACACGCTCTTGACACTTTGGCATCTGAGACACACTTTCATTAAATTCTGGTGGCTCCATGTTCCCCACGTTCTATGGCGTAATGAAGATTCAATGACTGAGGATTTTGTTGGAACTCAGGAGGGAATTTTCCCGCTTGTCACTTTCTCTTTGATATAAATATTAGCCAAACACTTCATTTGCCTCACTTTAGCACTCATACACTGAACTTGCGTACTTACTCAATTTACTCGTGCCCTTACACATACCAAAAGCCAGTCTGAGGATAGTTTTCTTCTCCGTGTAAGTCTTTATAAACCCTTCCATTTACTTTTCTTTTTGTTTCTCTTTTCTCCATGTCCCTTTCTCCTCGGCCTCTCTATTTTCACCTTACCTTCTTAGTACCTTCAACCCTCTCTCAAGTATGGGTAGATTTGCTTATCTGGTAAACTCCAGGGAGAGTATATAGAGCTTTAGAGCTCAGTATAGGAATCCGCCCAGTGTATCTATTAGGTATTGTAAAGAAGGGGAATGACATGAGAAAAGGTAAGAGGGAGAAGTGGTAATCCTGATGATTGCCTTCATAGAGGGAGGGATGAGAATCCCTATGGGCACCATCACTAGGATTATCTTAGGGCTCACAGGTTAACTCCCACCTAATGTGCTCCAAATATGTTTAGAATTTTAGGTAGCGTCAATGCCTTTAACGAGAAAATGGGCTTCGGTCTTACCCATCATGACGTTAATTGGATTTACAACCTCCATCACTTAAAGGGGCAAGGGTATTATCTAAAATCTAGGTACTTCGAGGTTAGGCTCATCCAATGCCACCCTGATTCCAACAAAGGCCTAAATAAAGACTTCTTGATCGTATCAGGGGAGTGGCACGATGGCCTCCCCTGCCTGACGAGAGAGGGGACACCAAGTGGGGCTCTAGGTCTAAGTTGATTATTTCAAAGTCATCCCCTTTTCTTTTTCTTTGGTTTGTGTTTGTATATGAGTTTTCCTTTGATTCACGCTATTTTTTCTTGACGATTTTTTTTGTTTGTTTTTTCTAATGGTTTTGCAGATAAGAATGATGTTGTTCCTAACTTCAGTCTTGTCAACCAGCCAAGCTTAGACAAGATACTGAAGGCTGAGGTGTTCGTCCATAGTGATGGTTAACTTAGAGTGGCACACCTAATTCTTGACTACACCCCCATATCCAAAAGCTTCCAGGCGTCGAAGTGTGTAATCAAAGCAAAACATCCACGCCTGTATCGGATTAGTGTTGTTGTCCTGGGTTTCCTCGCTGTCGACCCCATCCCAGAAGGCAACCCAAAGTAACCCTGCCACTGCAGTATACAATCGGAGAGGCTACCTCTTCTCATCCTGTTGTCAAGGAAGAGGAAGAGGAAGAGGAAGAGGAAGAGTAAAAAGAAGAAGAAGAGGTAGTTAAAGTGTCTGACTCTGAGGTGCCATCTTCAACTAGCTTCCATCCCTAGAGCCTCAGATCGGTGATTCTAGCCACTTTCCTTTGGTCCAATTAAGCAACACCCAAGATGACACCATTGTTCCTGAAGAAACGGGGATTCAGCGTAAGCCGAGATCAACTCTCCAAGAGCTGCTAGAGTCCTAACCTGGGGGGAATGCGCTAGGGAAGGCAGCCCAGACCAGGCTTCCCCCCCCCCCCCCCCCCACCCACCCAACCTCTTTGATTTGATCTTGCCAACCATAAAAGGAAGAGGGAGCACAAGGACAAAGAGGTGGTGGAGATAGGAAAAATCCACCCCCTTCAGGAAGTTGAGACCCAGAGAGGCTCCAAATAAGCCAGAGTGGGGCAAACAGGGGCTAATAAGAGAAGTGATTCTCAAGTTGGACCTCCGTCCTGGGCCCCCACTTCAATGCTGGATAGAGCTCCTCTGCCCGCCAATGCCTCCATCAGGGCCTTTCAGTAAGGGAAGGCCGGCTACGTGGCTAATGCAGTGGAGTAGGCACTGTTGCTCCCTAAGGACATGGCTAATCTAAGGTCCATGAGGAGACATGAGGACTTCCTCAGTCTGAAGAAGGACCTCGCGGTGGTAAGTCTTTCAATTAGCCTTTTTTTTTTTTTTTTTACCATGTTTCTTTCCTTGGCAAGCCGTTTGAGCCATATTCTGGGCAGATGAAAGAAAAAGAAGGAAGGCATAATGTGGCCGTGGAGGCCTTCAATGTGGTCGAGAAAAGAATAAACGAGTTGAAGAATAAATTGACCGAGGTAGAAAGGGACAAAAAGAGTGCTGAAACTGCCTTGGACAACGTTAAGAGGCAGGTTGAAGGTCAGCGAGTGCTACTTTGTCAGGCCGAGGACCAGCTAGCCGCCTCCAAAGGACAAATTATTGCCCTAAAGAAGAAATTGGAGGAGGCCAAGAAGGCAAGGGACCAAGCCGAGCAAGACGGTTATGATGTAGGGATAACAGAGACCGAAAAGGCCCTCAGGGCTGAGGTTTCGGGGGTATGTAGAAACTATTGCCTCTACGTGTGGAATGAGGCCCTTAACCAAGCTGGGGTTGAGGCCTCTTCTGCACTTAGGAGAGTAGAGAGTGTTTACTACCCTCCTGCTATCCGTGCATCAGGCTCAGCCAGTTCCAAAATTGACACCTTCTCCGAGGTGGCAGAACTTGGGAAAGGCAGCCCGACCAAGGTCCCTTGTTCCTCGGATAGACCTTCCGAGGAGGCTCAGTAGCATGGGGTTGCTGAAAAAGAAGCTGATGCTAACAAGGAAGTGGCCCCTAATGCCACTAAGCCCCTAGCTGTTCCTTAAGATCCACCTAAAGAGAAAGAGGTGCCCTCTATAATGGAGATAGTTCTAGCAACTCTTCCATTGCCTGCCAAGGGTGATCTCAAAAGCGCAGACTCAGGATCTTCAGAGGCAGCACTCTCCTAATCTGCCAAGGGTCCACCAAAAGAGAATTGTAATAAAAAAGTAGTAGTTTAGAGTAGTAGTTTTAAGTTTTATTTATTTATTTATTTTTATTTTTACTGTTGTTCTTATTTCCAAAACTTGTAATTCAATTTGATCTTTTGTAAGCAATTTTCCTTTTTCTAAGGCTAAGATCAATGAAACTTATGAGTTTTTCCTTTATATTTGTGATATTGATATTGATCCTAATATAGTTTTTGTTTTATTTAACACTTAACTGACATGGAAGTAAGATATAGCTCCATTTAGTTATCTGCATAAGTGGTAGTACAATTACTGCACCTAGTTCTCCACTTATCAGTAAGTCTAAGGAACTGGGAATGATAATCAATTCTTAAACAGATCATAAATATTCTTTCAAATGTTTTAAGTGTTGCTTATGAGTGTCCATTTGATCATGTCACTACAACAAAGATCTTTGCCATTCAGCATGGTTGGCTCTGTTTGATACTTAAATAAATAATAGGAAGTAGTAATTTACTCAAGACAAGTGGTCTGAGGAACTAGATATAACTCAAGTTCTATTTGATACTTAGGAAAACTGTCATGAAGTATTAATTCACCCAAAGTAGGTGGTCTGATGAACCAGATATAACTATGGTTCTGTTTAATACTTAGAAAAATAGTTAAAAGATATCAATTTACCCAAGGTATGTGGTTTGAGGAGTCAAGCATGACTAAGGTTTTATTTGATACTTAGAAAACTGTCATGAAGTATTAATTTACCTAAAGTAGGTGGTCTAAGGAACCAGATATAACTATGGTTCTGTTTAATACTTAGAAAAATAGTCATGAAGTATTAATTTACCCAAAGTAGGTAGTCTGAGGAACCAGACATAACTATGGTTCTGTTTAATACTTAGAAAAACGGTTAAAAGATATCAATTTACCCAAGGTATGTGGTTGAAGAGCCAAGCATAGCTAAGGTTTTGTTTAATACTTAGGAAAATAATAGGAAATATTAATTTACCCAAAATATGTGATTTAAGGAGCCAGACATAGCTAAGGTTTTGTTTAACACTTAGATAGATGTTAGGAGGTATTAATTTACCTAAAGCATGTGGTTCGAGGAGCCAGACATAGCAAAGGTTTTGTTTAATACTTAGATAGATAACTTAAAATATCAATTACCCAAGGTATGTGGTTCGAGGAGTCAAGTATGACCAATTTTCTGTTTGATATTCAAACAAATAATAAAACACATAACGTAACAAACCAAAATAGGGTAAAGAAAACTTTCATTAATAATAATACCTTCTCAGGTTGTTTGCATTTTATGGGTATGGTACAACATTTTCATTTTAGATCTTCAAGATAATATGCACTCATTCCAGCCACTGAAGTGATTCGATATGACCCTTCCCAGTTATGCCTTAACTTTCCCCAGGCTGGGTTCTTGGCAGTACCTAAAACCTTTCTTAATACCAAGTCTCCAGGCACTGATGGCCTTGACCTTACATTTGGGTCATACCCTTACTTGAACTTGTGTTGATAGTACGCCAACTGAACCATAGCAATTTCTCTTTGCTCTTCAATTAAATCTAAACTTTTCCCTAATAGCCCATCATTACTGCTCGGAGTAAAAAAGCTTGTTCTCAGCGTTGGAAATCCTATCTTCAGAGGAATCACAGCCTCGGCCCCATAAGTCATTGAAAATGGATTTTCTCCAGTGGACCTACGAGATGTAGTCCAATATGTCCAAAGGACGTGTGGTAACTCTTTCACCCATTTTCTCTTTGCGTTATCCAGCCTCTTTTTGAGCCCGCTCACTATGACCTTATTGACAGCCTCAGCCTATCCATTTCCCTATGGATATGCCGAGTTGGAATATCTATTTGTTATGCCCAGGTCACAACAATACCTCTTAAAAGTTTTGCTATCAAACTGAAGACCATTGTCCGAGATGAGTGTATGAGGGATTCCGAACCGAGTGACAATATTCTTCCAGATAAATCTCTTAGCATCCATATCCCTGATATTTGCTAATGGTTCAGTTTCAACCCATTTGGTGAGGTAATCCGTGCCGACCAGCAACCATCTCTTATTCCCTATTGCCTTAGGGAAGGGCCCTACAATATCCAAGCCCCAGTGGGCAAAAGGCCAAGAGTTAGACAAAGGATTAAGGACACCTCCTGGTTGGTGAATGTTAGGGGTAAATTTTTGGCATTGGTTGCATTTCTTAACATATTCTTATGCTTCCCTCTGCATATTTGGCCACCAATATCCCTAAGTGAGAGCCTTGTGAGACAAAGATCTGCCTCCTGTGTGGCTTCCACAAATCCTTTCATGTAACTCTTCTCAACTGTTTCAGGGTGTATGTATAACAGATATGGTCCAAAAAAAGAGCTCTTATACAATTTTAGGTCATCGGACAGTCAAAACTGAGAAGCCTTTCTCCGTACCTTTTCAGCCTCAGACTTACTCTTGGGCAAGATGTCTTCCTTAAGGAATAGTACGATAGAATCCATCCAGCTAGGACCCACCCTAATTTGATGAATATGAACCATGTTTCTCCCTATTTCAGTAGGTTTACACAAGTTTTCCACAAAGATCACCTGAGGTAAACTTTGTGCTGAGGAAGTTGTGAGCGTGGCAAGAGAGTCAGCATGTGTATTTCTACTTCTAGGGATTTGTGATAAATTAAAAGACTCAAATCCTGACTGTAAGTGTCTAACCTAGTTCAAATATTTTTGCATTTTGAGATCTCTAGCTTCCAACTCTCCCCCCACTTGGTCTACAACCAATCTCGAATTTGCAAACACTTCCACTACCTTTCCTCCCATTCTCTGAACCATAGTCATCACTACTAATAGGGCTCATATTCAGCCTCATTATTGGTGGCTGAGAAGCCCAACCTTAAGGATTTTTCAATAATGATCTTCTCAGGAGAAATTATAACTAGCCCCACTCTAGATCCTCTTTGATTTGCCGCACCATTAACGTGTACTCTCCAGGGTAAAGGATCTTACAGGGAGACCATGTCAATTGATTTTCTATCCATGGGTTGCTTCTCAACTTTTTCTTCAAATGGTGTTTCAGCAAACTCGACCACTAGATCTGCGAGGACCTGACCCTTAACAAAGGTGCGAGGCATGTACTTGATATCAAAAACCCCTAGGATCATACTCCACTTGGCAATCTTCCCTGTGTAATCAGCACTCCGAAATAGAGATCTAAGTGGAAATTGGGTTAGGACAACAACTGTGTGGGATTGAAAATAGTGTGGGAGATTACATGTAGCATGCACCACTGCCAGAATAGCCTTTTCCAACAGTAGGTAATGCATATCGGCCCCATGTAGTGATTTGCTCACATAGTAAACTGGCCTCTTCACACCACCATCAACCCATACCAGCACCAAGCTCATCACATGGGAAGCCATCGGGATGTAAGCAAACAAAACCTCATTCACCTCAGGCCTGGATATAATGGGTGGTTGAAATAGGTATTCCTTCAACTATTGGAAGGTCAGGACACACTCTTCAGTCCATTCAAATCCCTTCCATTTGTTTAACAATTGGAAGAAAGGTCTACACCTATCTGCTGACTGGGAAATGAATCAGTTTAAAGCACAGTCATTCCTGTCAACTTCTGGACCTCTTTGAGATTCCAAGGTGGTTGTAAATTATTAATTGCTTTAATTTGGTCAGGGTTGACTTCAATTCTACGGTGAGTAACCATGTACCCTAAGAACTTCCTTGATCTGACACTAAAAGAGCACTTAAAAGCATTAAGTTCACAGCTTATGTCTCCTCAAGATCTCAAAGATATTCTCGAGATCGTTAACATGCTCGGATTCCAACTTACTCTTAACCACCATATCATCTATATAAATCTCAATGTTTTTTCCTAGTTGGGTTTCAAACATCCTGGTCATCTACGGTGAGTAACCATGTACCCAAGAACTTCCTTGATCTGACACCAAAAGAGCACTTAAAAGCATTAAGTCGCAGCTTGTGTCTCCTCAAGATCTCAAAGATATTCTCGAGATCGTTAACATGCTCAGATTCCAACTTACTCTTAACCACCATATCATCTATATAAATCTCAATGTTTTTTCCTAGTTGGGTTTCAAACATCCTGGTCATCTACGGTGAGTAACCATGTACCCCAAGAACTTCCTTGATCTGACACCAAATGAGCACTTAAAAGCATTAAGTCGCAGCTTGTGTCTCCTCAAGATCTCAAAGATATTCTCGAGATCGTTAACATGCTCGAATTCCAACTTACTCTTAACCACCATATCATCTATATAAATCTCAACGTTTTTTCCTAGTTAGGTTTCAAACCTCCTGGTCATCATCCTCTGATAAGTAGACCCTGCATTTTTTAGACCAAAGGGCATTACCTTGTAGTGGTAATTCCCTGTAAGGGTGACAAAAGCTGTCTTTTCCTAATCATCCAAAACTAAAGGTATTTGATGGTACCTTTGAAAGGCGTCCAGGAAGCTCATCTGAGGATGACCCATAGTGGCATCAACCAACTGGCCTATATGAGGCATGGGAAAAAGGTCTTTGAGGCAAACTTTATTCAGATCTGTGAAGTCCATACATACCCGCCACTTCCCATTCTTCTTTTTCACTACCACTATATTGGCTAACCACTCTGGGTAGAAAACTTCCTTAATAGCCCCAGCCTGCTTAAGCTTGTTCACCTTCTCATTGACAGCATCAGAATGCTCTTTAGATGAGCGTCAAGGTGGTTGCTTCCTAAAGAGGACAGCTAGGTTGACATTCAGATGATGACAAATAAAATCTAAATCCACCCTAAGAGCTTCATAAGCATTCCATGCGAACACATCAATATTCCTCCTTAGAAATGCTAACAGTTCTTCCTTCTCTCGAGGAGGCAACTGAGCTCTGACCTGAAAAAATTTCTCCGGATCACCATCTATAACAATTTTCTCCAACCTCTCACATTTGCCTCTTCCAACATCGTGTTTGTAAAGCGGATTGGAATCCTTGATTACTATGAGGCCCCTTTAGCAAAGGCCGAAGACTCAGTTTCAAGTTGATGCATAATTGCAGCCATCAGGCACTACCTAGCCTTGAATTGACTCCTAACTAGCTCTTTAATCTGTTCCCCCGACGGATATTTCACCTTCAAATGCAGGGTTGAAGAAACGACCCTTAGGGTATGAAGCCAAGGTCTTGCCACAATTGCTGTGTATGGAGAATAAGCATCCACTACAATGAAGTCCACCTTTACCACTTCTGAACTTGCTTGCACAAGCATTCTAATCTGACCCCTTGGAATGACAACTTTCCCATCAAAACTTATCAAATGTGAATTATAGGCTGTCAAATTCTCGGGCTTCAAGCTCAGCTCTTTGTATAAGTCAAGGTACATAATCTCTGCACCACTGCCCTGATCTATCAACACCTTCTTCACATCGTACCCCCATATCCTGAGCTTGACCACTAAAGCATCATTGTGTGGCTATATGGTTCTAATCTTGTCCTCGTTCAAAAAACTCAACGCCAGTCTAGTCTCTATTCTAGTCCTCTTCGGCTTAGAATTAGAGTCCTCGGCGGGTGGTCGAGTTACAAACATCACCCTGGAGGGATGAGAACCAGTTCTCCCAAGAGCAGCAAAAATGACATTAATTGTGCCCAAAAGAGGCCTTGAAAAACATTCCCTTGAGCCCTCAACACTGCATGGTCTCCCTACCCATTAGGTCGATACAAAAACTGTTGTAACCTTCCATCTCTAACTAGTTGCTCTAGATAATTCCACAGAGTTCTATAGTCCTCGATGGTATGCCCCTGTTCCTGATGGTACTGGCAATAAAGATTTTGGTTGCGCCTCATGGGATTTCCTCCCATCTTGTTTGGCCATTTAAAGTATGACTCATTCTTAATCTTCTCCAAGACTTAATGTACTGGCTCTCGAAATACCGTGTTAACCACTTGAGGAGTCATAGACCCAGATTGCCTAGCAAAATCTTTTCAAGGCCTGTTATTATTGTATCTGTTCGAACTGAAATCCCCTGTGTCCTAAAGGATAACCTTAGCATTCCCCTTCCCTTGCTGTTGGTCTTCCTTAACCTGCTTGTATTCGTCAATATGATCCATAAGCCGACACATACTCCTTATCAGCTTCTTGGTCAAGGACTTTCTCAAATCATGCTCGGCAGGCAGGCCGACCTTAAAATTCATTAGAGCCACGACATCAAAGTCCTCATCGATCTCATTGAACATCTCCTAGTATCTGTCCGAGTACATTTTTAAGGTCTCCCCTTCTCATATGGACATGGACAACATGGAATCTAAGGGTGAAGGAACCTTTCCGCATGTTATAAAATGAGATCCAACGCTCTGGTGAGCTCCTTAAAGGAATCAATGGAACCTGCACCTAGGTCATCAAACCACCTCATTGCCACAGGCCCCAAACTGGATGGGAATATCTTACACATCAAGGCCTCATTCTTGGAGTGCACAATCATTCTCTGGTTGAAGTGGCTTACATGCTCCACAGGGTTTGTTCAACCATTGTACATGGTGAACATGGGTTGAGTGAACCGCCGAGGAAGTCTCTCTCCCTCTATTCTACACGTAAAAGATGATCTGGAAATTTGGTTGAGCGCTCTGCTCATCGCATCATTTCCCAGGCCTTTGGAAGATAAGTTCTTCTTTCTACACTTATGGTGGTAGTCCTCACCATATGAGAAAGACTCACTAGGAGGAGTCCTTGATTTGAGTCTATAACTACCATCCTCTTCATCGTCAAAAGAGAAGTCAGAATTGGAGGGAGTTTGCCTTCGCTATTCATGGCACAACTTCCTCTTCAAATGATTAATCTCCAGCTGCATGTTCCTAGCGTTTTCCTCATGAGAGGTGTGACTCCCAGTTCGAGATTGACTTCTACTAGTATGGATGATATGCACACTTTCCTTCCAGTCCCTTCTTTGTTCAAGATGAAGGAAATGATCTTGACATCGAGACCTCATAGATTCTTCCTGGTGTGGACCTAAACCCACCATATGAATGTTAAACTCATCACAACACCAGAATTTCCCACAGATGACACCAATTGTAAGGTCATAATTCGGTTCCCAAGCCCAAAGGATGGATGAACTTAGACCCAAAGAGCCCAATACAATGAATTTGTAGAAAGTGGGTTGGAAAACTGGGCTTTAATGAATCAAGTAACAAGTAAAGTGGATCTAGACGACAAGAAAATGAAGATAGACAGATTTAATCTAAAGAAAATTGTCTTCGGTACAATCTGAGGAGATCAGTTCTTATATATTTCTGCTCAAGTTTGATCCTTGTCCCATAAGTACCTTCCTGAAGTCTCTGGTAGTAACTATAAGGCTGAAAATTATTGTTCAGGTATGATCTCCACATTAATGCAGCCAGTTGGTTAGGTGTAAAGCATTCAATGCAGTGGTAGCAGCTTTCTCTTTAGATATTTTAGGACTTCCCTCTATCCTGTGCTTCCGTGATACTTATCTGTATCAATAGAATCTCCTAGAATGCTGTCTTGGATGGTAGACCACCCCCTCGGATCTCGCTTTGCTCAGCCGAGGATGGATTCATCCTTGGACCACCCTTATGGACCCTTATGATCAAAACTAATTTCTTCACTTACTAGCACGGACTCCTCTGATTATGTTCGCCCCTCCTCGGACTACTTCATGTCCTCGGATTAGGCCTCCAGCCCTATATAAATATATATATATATATATATATATATATATATATATATATATATATATATATATATATATATATATATATATATATATATATATTACTAGGCCTAACACCCCTACAAATAATATAAATATATAGTTCATTTAGTATTTTAAATGCAATTAATATTGATGAATCTAATTTTTAAAGTTTCATAAATGAAAAAAAAAAATCATTTTATCTAGTTAACTCAAAAAATATGATTTTAACTATAATTTAGTTATTAATTATTAATATAGATTTGTAAAGAGGTTAAAAAAAAAAAAATTGTAATGTTTACTGTGGAAAAAGAATAAGTTAATTAAGTTACTTGTAAACAAACTTGAATTTGTTTGATAGAAAATGAACTAAGTTGAACATGTAATTTTATTTGGTGATAAACTTAAACTTGACACTTTTTCGAATAAAATTAAATGTACTGTTCTTAAATTTTTAATATTGAGCTCAATTCAGTCAGTTTACAGCCCTAACAGCAACCCATGCCTCTCTCTCTCTCAAAAGAAATGTTAGTGCTGTAGGTGTGATCACACCCTGAGAATGGTGTATCTATACACTTAGATTTCCAATTTTTCTTCTGAAGAAGTGGGTGATAACTTCTCATGCAGGAAATTTGATTAGGGACACAATGCAACCCTTTAAGAGGACTTGCATTGGTGTTAGGAGAAGCTCACAAAGTGTTTAAACTCTCCATGAAGAAGCATATTGATGTCTATAATAGAGGGCAATCCATTCACGCCTGATCAAAGGAAATTTGATTAGTGAGACAATGCAACCCTTTTCAGTCTAATCAAATTTCTTGCATGTGATTTTCATCCTTACAGAATTTCATTTCTCTGAGACCAACCAGAATTTTATTATTATTATTATTATTTATTTGGCGTCTTGCTGGTGAAGTATTCTATCAATAGCAAAGCTACTCCAATAATGATAAATAAGTAATATTATCTGTATCAACAAATGAGTAACCCCATTGATATGCTCTAACCAAACAAGTCCAATAACACACATTGTGTCTAGCAGATTAGGTCAATGACAATCACTTATAGGCGTGAGATCCGATGATGAATCCTCCTTTTTTTTAAGTCCGATTTGGATAAACTTAACTTCAATCTGAAATATGTGTTTTGTTGATTAAGATTAGCCTATGGTTACCGACAATTTCAACTTATTCAACTAAAATTTGGAGTTCTTATTTTTTTATTATTTTTAATTCAATAATTGGGAGAAGTGAGATTTGTATTTGGACATCTCTATTAAAAATATCAAGAAAGAAATGCCAATCGAGTTACAATTCTCTTGATACTAAAATCATAAATTAAAATGATGATTAAATATGGCACTCGTTCAGGGCCGGCTGAATAATTGATGCAATTGTCTAAGACCTCAAAATAAAAGAAAGCCTCTACTTATAAAAAAATTATATATAATGTATTTATTTATATATTTTAATTAAAAAAATTTAAGTACTTTTATTGATCAATAAAATGCATTAAAAATGCACCATTATATCATAAAATGTAGAAGATTAAAAAAGAAAAAAACAAAACGTTATGCACAACCCACAGTAATGACAGTGCACACAGCTTGACAGGACAATATTGCACAGTTCACATTGCAATGCACAGTCTGCCCACGGGCCATAGCACATCATAAAGCCATAAGCTAAGTCCATCATTCACACTGCTGACTTCATAGCTGGCCCCACATGCCACACAACCATACATTAAGTAATAAGTGTCCGTTTGGCAAATTCTCAGTGTACGTTTGACGAACATTATTTTTGTTAATTTATTTATTATTTAGTTTATTTTTGTTATTATTAATGGGTACAACTGTACTTTTTTGTATTATTCATGAATCTTACTATACTATTTCAGTTAACTTTTATCTTTATCCATAATAGTTTCAGTAAAAAAATTTCAGTTTCAGCAAAATAAGCAGATCTTAAATGAACCCTTACTTTATCAATTATTATAAGTTATCACACCAATTAATAATTTGATGTATATTATATCAACTTATTTGTATTATAGTGATACTAATTTATTGAACCATGTAATAAATTAATTTTAATAGATTTTAAATATATAAAAATTCAATAAAAATTATCTAATTTAATATTTAAATAAATTAATTAAAAAAAAAAAAACTCCACTTAAAATTTTTGCCTAAGATTCTCAAAGTTGTTGAGCCGGCCCTACACTCATCAGACTCCTATCCAATTCAAGGCTCAAGCTGCTAAATAATCATAAAGATTGTGACTTGAAGTCATGATATTAGCTAAAATTATTGAGACCTAAAGTCAATTGTAGCATATTTTCTTAAATGGTTTGTAAAAATTTGAATTTGTGTAAAACGTTTATGAAGTCATACAGTATTTTTAAAAATTGTTTATATAGAGTTGTATTTTTGTATAAAGTTTATAAAATTTTGTGTCAAATGCATGGTCTTTCTGTATGGCGTTTTTATTATTCATTCATTCTTAGAACAAAAAATTAAAAAAAAAAAAAGGAAAAAAAGAAAAGTAAGAATAAAATCAATGACAATATAAAACCCGACCCGAACTCGATCCGTTGCCATTCCTAGTACGAACAAGCAAGCACCAAAATCAAAAAGAAAAAAGAAAAAGAAAAAAAAGAGCCTTTTATAGGTAACATCGTAAAAGGCGTGAAAGATGCATGGGCCGCACATCACGTGGTCTTAGTCAGTTTTGGACGCAAAGCATCTTGGTGCAATGGCACAACCGGATATTTTATGAAGTTATAGTGGTGGTTTTAAAAATCAGCACAGTAAAAGAACCGAAAAAAAAGTTAATTACCAGTTTTATGGTCAGACGAAGGTTCGACCGATGGTCGAATCGATGATTTCATAAATAATTTAATTATTATTTATTTAAATTATATAAAATAATTAATAAATTTTTAATATACTAAAACTAACAAACCAATAGTAATAAATACGTTTTCTTTATAAAAAAAAATACAAGTATATAAGTATATAACATCTTTTTAAAGAATTTAACATAATAACATTACAAAACAATCATCCTTAATGATGATGTCAAAAATTGTCAGTAAGTCACATAGTCTTCACGTGCTCAAGACAACACCTGCACAACCCAAAAAAAGAAGACCTTAAGAGAATACCGATGTGGTACCAGCCAAAGACCCTTCGAAAATTAAGTTAGAAAACTTTCAGGAAATGATGCGTACCTTGGCCTGTGAGGGTTTTGGTGTTTTATAGTAGGCAGGGTTGACATTCGTTCCTTGGCATAGAGGGATTTTCCTTGTAGGGAAGATCTTTATTAATACGCGTATCTTGCGGGATCCTTTCCTTGTAAGAATCCCCTCGATTAGGGTTAGTCGTGGAGCAGAAGATGTTTCCTTATATATTCCTACGTGGAGGCCAAGTAAGGTCATGTCAGATTCATCAAAGGTTTACTTATCCCCTTTAGTTTCCTTCCGTTAGCTTCTTATCCTGTCTATGCATTTTGGTTGTCTCATTCAAGTGTTGTTGCACCCGTTGGTTTTATGGTGTCGTCGTTTATGAATGCACAAGCAAGGTCGTCGGGTTCATTAGGACCGTCAGCTTTGCCTCATGTGAACGAGTTTATCAAATTTTCAAAATTACTCTTATCACTTAACATGATAAACTTTCAACAAAACCAAATAAATATGTTCATTAGTCATTACATTTATTTCCAAATGGCAAATAGAAAATAAGTTCATTACATCCAAATAGCAAATAAGTTTTAAAGTTTCAAACAAACAACTACTAAGTTTTAAGACCCAAACCTCATTTGTTATGAAGAAAATTGAAATCAATATCATGTGAACCAAATGCTCCACCACTAGCATCATTATCATCATCCTTATTCTCATCTTCTTCATCTTCAACTTGAATAGGATGATTTTTATATCTAAATCTGGGAGGAGCATCAAGTTCATTACCAAATTATTCCAAATTGATGTCATCATCTTCCTCAATCACTTCATTGTCCATATCTATACAAATTCCAAAAACAAAGAACAATAAATGAAATAACGATTCTAATAATCATTTCTCATAAATCATAAATACTCCAATTAAGATATGTAATTAGGCAAAGAATTATTATAAGCTAACCTCCTTGTACATGGCTAGAAGACCCTTCTTCGATTGGATAAGCTCCCTCTTCATATAATGCATTCTCTATCAACAAATAAATTCATCAACACAACATACACAAACAATAGTATAATACTCTATGAACTATATTTCACAAACAATAATGCTTTGTAAATCAAATCCACAACAAACTTTGTAAATACTCTGTAAACTATATTTCACAAACAAAAATGCTCTGTAAATCAAATCCATAACATACACAAAATCCACAACATACTCTGTAAACTAATAATTGAAAGGAGAATTAACAATAGAAGTTACCACTTACCAATGAAGTCATAGAACGAAGAACCTAAGATGAAGCCGAAAACATGAACGGAGAATCTGAGATGAAGTCGAGAGAAATGAAAAAAAAAAAAAAGGAGAAAAGAAAATGATCAAAATCAAGTAATCAAAATCAAAAGAAAGGAATATTACCTGATGAAGCCGAGAAGCAGAGAGCAAAGCTCAGAAGGCAAGAGCGAGAACGAGAAGGATAAAAAAAAAAAGAAAAAAAACAAGAACACTTCAGAGTTCAGACACTGAGAGGATGAGAAAGGAAAAAAAAAATTTCAAAGGCACGCATGAGGTGAGACCATGAGAGTGAGGTAGAGAGAGTGAGGGATATTTAAAGAGAATGAGCTTGAGTTGAGTGAGGCAGAGAGGCAGCGAACTTGAGATGAGGCGTGAGATGAGAGTGTGCAGTGTTTAGAAGTTAGGACTTTAGTCTTTAGGGTTAGCTTTTAGGTTCCTGGCCAAAAAAACATAGTTTTAGGCTAGGAAAAGAACAAAAAATCCCAACCGGTCGATAACTAGTTCAACCATGCCGGTTCCCGGTTCTTCGGTTGAACTGGCCGATTTTCAAATTTTCCCGATTTTTAAGCTATTTCTGGTTTTTGCCTTTAAGTGGACTGGATTGAAGGCCGGTTCCCAGTTGAATCGGTCGGATCAACTGATCTGGTTTTTAAAGTCATGGTTATAGCTCATTGTGTACTCTACCTTAATCCCAAATTAATTCGCCCAAGTTAGGACTTAACATGCATTATGATTCTAATTCTAAACCAAACTAATTATTAAGGGTTCATATTTTTGGGGAGAAAAGTGGGAAGAAGAGAGGAGAGAAGAAAAAGTAGGGGAAAAAAGTGTGTTTGTTCAAGGAGGGGAGGGGAGGAGAAAGTAAAAATAGTGGGTTCTAGGAATTTTCTTTCTAGTTCCACCATTTAGGGTGAAATGGTTTTCTCCCCAATAGGAGGGAGGGAGTGGATTAGATGAGAAATTACTCATTTACCATTTCTCTCTTATTCAATGTTGCTTTTTCTTTCTTTTTCACCCTATATTACAATAAGTTTTTCCCCATTTATTAATATTTTTTCTTAATACTAGGGGTATAAAAGTAAATTTATATAATTTACATTTTCTATCATCTCTTTTTTATTTTTAACCAAATAAAAGAGTCATTTATCTCTCCACTTTTATACCAACCCAACTAAACATCATAAGAAAAAACTAAAATATCTTCTATTCTCTCATTTTTTCATTCCTTCTCCATGTTCTATCCACCTGCACTTTTCCACCCACGACCAAATGGACTCTAAGTATGGTTGGATTTGGGTAAATATTTGAGCTACGAGGCTCTTGTTAGTCATCCAACTTAATTTATAGCAATTCTAAAAACTAAACCAGCTAACTCACAGGGATTAGTATTTGAGACAATAAATGATTGTCCATCATTTAATAAATGAATACATGGGTGCAATTAAAAATAACTACAATTATACACATTCACAGTATTATATAGAAACAATTTTTTTTTTTTTTTTTTGAATTGAGTCTATTTATAATTTATAAGTATAGAATTTGCATATATGAATATAATTGACGGAAAATTAGGGAAAGAAACTTGGCATGAAATTGAAGTGGATAAGAAATCTAAAGATATTTGGCATTAAATTATAATTCAATTAGAATGACACTTAGTATTAAATTATAGTTTATTCAGAAGGATATTTGCCACAAAATTGGAGTGCACTTAGAACCTAATTTGGATTCTTAATTGAATTTCTACTTTAATATTTTATATATGACTAACTCTTAAATTAATAAATCATATATAACATATAAAAAGGTTAAAGCATAATCAAAATTCAAATTAGTTTATAATTATAGTATAATTTTGTGCCAAATTTCTAATTTAATTTTCTTAATTTTGGTGTCAAATGACTCATTTATAATACTCAGCATGAAAGTCAGGGTGACCATTTCACTTACCTAGGCAAGATCACCCCATCAATATTGCTGTTGAATATTTCCGTACATAAGCATGTGTTACAATCTAGTTTAAACAAAATTTCAGTATCCAATAATTAATACTGTGGGTTGGGTTTTATTATTTAAGTTGAAATTTGTAACTTGAATTTAAGAATAATATTACTGTTGTAGAACTTGAAGCAGTAATATAATCAACAACAATAAGTTATAAAAGCAACAAATTTCACAATATTTTTTACAACCATCAAGGTGTCATGTTTTGTTTGATATACAGTAAACATAATATTAATAGTGGATCTAATAAAAATGATATTGCATTAATCATAGTCTATTACCTCAATAAATTATTAAAATAATTATTAAATTTATTGTGTATATAACATTATTGCAACTTGCAACATAATGCCAATTACTGTAGTTGCCATTTGTGGTGGACCGGTCGTGATTGTGGTGGTGATTGTAGTTGTGGTCTATCTGACATATATATTGTATTTTGCTATCAAATATCATTAAAGCCCTTGGCGAATTTCAATTTGTTCTCTACTTGTGCCTAGGTGACAGGAAATTAATCCCCATCCATGCAAAAATACAACCCAAACATATAGGCTTGATACATCCATTCAAACACATGTTTTCAGTTTTTAAACAATATTATACGTATTTTTACACAATTTTTCACCAACACGTATTTCCACACATGTTTTCAAACAACAATTTTCAATTTTTAAGTTTATGTACCTAACACCCCCTATTTTCTCTATGAAAAATGTAACACTTTGAAAAGGGATTGAATACTTGTGTTTGAATATCGCTTATTGCTAAAAACTGAAAATATTATAGTAAAATAATTTTTAAATGTATTAATAGTGTCGTGAGACCCATTTTTAATGAAAATTTTGCTAAAAAAAGAGGTTTATAGATCCCATAAATAGTACACAAGACTCACTGAAAAAACATAAAAGCCACATAAATGTGCTTCTAAAAAAAAATGCAAACACAGACACAAACGCACGGTGTTTTTCGATACTATCCAAACGAAGTCTAGGCAGTGATATTTGATATGAAATACTATTTCAAGAATGATATTTGCTGTAAGTGGAAAAAGATAAAGAAAGCTTTCTTATTTTATTACATTTTATTAGACCAGTCAAAATAAATTCAAAAAGTTTAAAAAAATGCATTTTTTTTTTCTTCTTCTAATTGTTTGCCAAATGGTATTAGCTAGCGTAACTCATGAGTCATGACTCACCCACCATCAATTGTTTATTTATTTTTTTTCGATGATCACTAATATCATTTCACCATAGCACTTACTCCCTTCTCCAAAAAAAAAAAAAAAAAAAAAAAAGTTGACCCCATATTAAATTGTAAAATTTCCACACAAAAAAAAAAAAAAAAAACGTCAACATTTTGTCTTTCCTCGTATCATGTATAGGGAAGTCCCATACAAAACGCAAACGCAACCGCGTTTAATAAACAAAGCAAAACCCGACACTCGAGACTCGTCGACCAATGAAAGTGCCATTGACCACTAACAATCTAACGCGGCAATTTCCAGTCCAAGTGAAGACTTAATCATAGCTCCAAACAGAACCCCCAAACATTACACGACAAATTGACCCAACCCGGTAATAGTCTCCATACTCAAATCAAAGAATCACCAAAAATTCTAGGACCCAAAAAAGAAAGAAAAAAAGAAAAAAAAAAAGGAAAAAAAAGGCCAACAGTTCTATTAATCATAATTTATCACATTAATAAAAATTGAGATTTTTTTGTAATACTAGAATTATTCAAAATGATTATCTTTGCATGCCAAAAAAAGAAAAAAAGAAACAAAAAAAAAATATTATATTAGTACGAACACTAGAAAAATAACACCACAAGATCAACCCCACTTTATATTTAATTCAACCACTCCAACCGTTCACACTACTCTTTTCATTAACTTTCTTTTCTCACCAAAGACTTCAAACTTTGTGCCACAAAGAGAGAACAACAACAACTAGTCCATGGAAACCGAAACTTCATCGTAAATTACTCCACCTTAGTACCTTATTAATTTTTTTCCCTTTCCAAATACTATGAATTTTTGACCAAGT
The DNA here is from genome assembly GCA_023055345.1 of Quercus wislizeni. NCBI lineage: Eukaryota > Viridiplantae > Streptophyta > Magnoliopsida > Fagales > Fagaceae > Quercus > Quercus wislizeni. The sequence continues at coordinate 34,206,503 of JALGQJ010000003.1, forward strand.
TCCAATTAGCAATTAATTAACCATATATGACTGCAGGTTTGAGACGAGTGAGATGTTGTCAACGTTTTTAGCATCCACACCATTGCTATCGGAGTCATGGAGGCTCTGCAACATCTCCAACACAAGTACGCCGCGAGGTTTTCTCACGGAGCAAATTGGAGATGTTGGGTATATTGCTTTCTCAGGCATCCAAACGGTTGGGAACTCAGAACCCAGCTGCAGAAACTTGGTGCCATTAATGGAGAGCGACGGAAACGCCTTGTTCATCCCGCTGCACCGCCTCAACGAAGGCGAGGAGCCTGTCATGGTGCATGCAGGCCTGTTACAGCTCTTCCTGTCTATGCATAGCTCCACAAGTTTCCAAAACCAGGTTAGTTATTTCTGTTGTTGAAATTAAATAACTGCTAGTTGAAATTTTGTATGCGGGTGTATAATTCGGTAAATCAGAAATCTGTATTACTATGTAATCAAAACAAAATAAGCAGAAATGATTTATAGGCCGAACGAATTCAGATTTTTTAAAAAAAAAAAAAAAATAGTAACTGATCAAGGCTAGTGTTTGACCGTTAACACGATCATTAATTTAAAAGACAGTTATTTTCTTTGTTCTGAATTTGGTCTTGATTAAGGTAATTAGATTGAGTGCTATGTTTTCACCCTTTTTGAAGTGTGAGCATTTGCATTGTGTTGATCATCCATTTAGTATTTCTTCTCATTGAATTGTTAAGTACAAGCTGATATGTATTACATAACATTTCAATTTCATATGCTTATAATCAAATTGATTGGTAGTCATTATATATTTAGCGTCTTGATAATTTCTAAGGAACTAATGCCTATTTGGATGGAGGGGGAAGGAGGGGGTAAAATAGAGTTAGTTAAAAATAAGCTAATTTTGTACTAAATTTACTCTACTCCCATTCTCTCTCCTCAATCTAAATGGACCATAAAGTTTTAGCCATAAAAGACCTTAGCAGGTTTTTGTTTTTTGGTTTGGAGTCTTTTTGGACTATGCTGATAGAAGAGGCTTCAATGCCAACTGAACTAGGGTGAGATACTGATAAGTTTTTGAAAAAAATAAAAACAAAAAAACGTATCTGGGTCCAGAAGGGCTACTATAAATGGAAATAATATGAACCATGCTAACTCTATTTCCCTCTATATTTTTACCTCGCATTACTAATTAGGTTGCCCCAAAAGGAAATTTTTAACGTTAAACTGTTAAGTAATCATCTAACACCATAAAATCATAAAGGTGTGAAAAGGGAAGGTTCTAACAACTTGAAGCACTAAATAATTGATGGGAAAAACATAGGAAAATAATACTAATAAAAATAAAAATAAAAAGGTAAAGCGAAGCACTATCAAGTTAAAGTGTGTGAGAAAAGGGAAGTAGAGATATGAACTTGAAAAAGTTGATTTCTGAATTCTGATCCACCAAGAGGACCCTCCTCACAAGATATTCCTTTCATATTATATAAAACGTGCAAATTTTTTTTAAAAAAAAAATGGTGAACGAAAGACATACAAGAATTAATTATTCAAAAAGACTTTTAACTTTTGTTTGCATTGATATCTCAATAATGCAAGCCACCGTAATAGCAAGGTTGGTAATTGGTAAATTTTGAGAGAGAGAGAGAGGCCTATTGTATTAGACAGCAGTCAATAAGACATTGAAATATTGCCAATAAGACATTGAAATATTGTCAAGAAGTATCTAATAATTTTCCGTCTAGGACACGAATCATATATTTTTATATACTCTAAATGTCGTATCTCATCACCAAATTTCAATTTTCCTTTGAAAGCCTCTTGAAGATGTTGCTTGGTGACTTCCAAAGCTTGTTTTGTCCATGATCACCACATAAAGGCAAAAAATTGGATTGTATCTTTGTACCATCACATTTTTGGCCAAGTGATTGTCACAATTTTTATATAGTTGTGACAAAAAATTTTAGCCATTGAGCCCAATTCGATTCTCTTTGTCTGTTTGAATTGTAGTTGAAAGGTCAAATTCAGTCTTCAATCCAATCACTTCGCAGGAAAGAGCCTTTTCTTCCGTGTTGACTACTTCCATTTTTTTTTTTCGGGTGATTTTTTGTTAGAAAGAATAATCATGAAAGGTTCCTTTCATTTTTAACCTTATCAATAATGACACACATTAGTGGCCAATCTAATTGCCTGAAGAATACAAATTAATTAGGTGTAACCAGAAAGATAAAGAAGGATGGAGTCTGTTCAATTGGTGGATGCTCCCACAAACTTTTATTTTATTTTATCTTGATAGAATGCTCCCAGAAACTTTATATGATCTTTGATTTGATTTGTGTTACAAACTTTATTAGTATTTCATAATAAATTTACATGGCTTTATATCTTGTATACTGGTGGCGATGTGTGTGTTATCATCATTTATATATGTTACTGAATAAATTAAAGATTATTGGGGTGTAAATGTAGCATACAATTTCGAAGTTACTTGCTAAAAGTTTTATAATTCAACTCGTGATATTTTTCAAAAAAAACATAAATGATTCAAACTCCTTTATTTTTTTTGTAAATTGTAATCATCAAATAAATAAATAAATAAATCAGCAGCCACTTCAATTTAATTTTTAACTCCTATTTGGTACAAATTTTATCAATTCCCCGTGCTTAATTTATAATTTTATATTATGGTCAAAAGTTTTTGATGGGTCTCTAAGACTTTTTCTAATAAACAAATCCACGTAAGGTGAGATTGGTAGGAAGTGGTATACAGCATATATTGATACATGCGCACCCAGATTCAGTCCTTAGAATTTCCTAAATAAAAACTTGAATAAAAATACAGTTGGTGGAGGAAGACATGGTACAATATAGGTTTTAGTTACATTTGACTTGATGCAATTTTTATTAATGTTATGTTATTTAGGGTTTGTTTGGTTGGAGGAGTGGAAAAGTGAAAGGATGGAAAATTAGTGGGAGAATGAAAATGTGGGTTTTCCCTCATGTGTGTTTGGTTGGAGGGGTGTAAAAGTAGGGGGTGTAAAACTTTTTTATTTGGTTGGAGAGAAAAATGAGAGGATGAAAAATGTAGTTTACATAAATTGACTATTATATCTTTATTATATAGTAATGGGATAGTGAAAGGGGTAGGTGGGTGTAATAAAGTGGGGGTATTTGTGTAAAATGCATTTCTCATCACTTTTCCCTCCTCATTTTCCTTTCAATTTGAGAGGATAAAAAAAGTGGGCCCAGGAGAAAAAACTTTCTCCCCTATTTTATGTCTCTCCTATTTTCTTTCCTCAACCAAACAGTGGAAAATAGCATTTTCCACCCTATTTTCCTCTCCTTATTTTCCATCCTCCTTATTTTCACTCCAACCAAACACACCCTTAATCTTTTTTTGTTGAAAATTTGATATCATTTTTTTTATTCCATTATTGTCTACTTATAAATCAATAAATATCAAATATATAAAAGGTTAAATTTAAGAGATTTTTTTAATAAAAAAATTCAATTAAATAACACAAAGTATGAGTTTATAGATAAGATAGTGACTGATAATCCGATTAGCACAAAATTGACTGTACATGTTAAAAACAAAAAGAACACATAACACAATGATAGAATTTTAAAAATATATTTTTTTTTAATAATATAAAATTAAAAAAAATATTTACATCAAGTATAACTTAATTCTAATATCATGATCAAAACTTATCAAATTTGCTAAATTTGGTAGCATGGTCAAATTTCAAGCATTGGCTTCATTCACCAAAAAATGCGACTCCTTCCTTGGTAGTGTATAGTTTTATGTATTTTCTTATTGTGATTAAATGAATTGCTTATGATTGATTATTTATTTAAAACACTAAGAATCCTTTAATGAATAATAGAGTTGATATTTGGTGTTACTATTATAAATGTAACAGTAGAAAAATTCTTAAGTACTCTTAGAGTATGAATAAATGGTGCTCCCTCATTTTATATTCATGGTGGACTCACCATAAATATAAGATAAGAGAGTACCATTCACGTACTTCAAAAATATATGAGAATTATTCATAACAATGATATAAAATTCTCTTTCTCAATGATGATGCTAAAGATGGTACAATTCCCACTTTTCTTTGTTTTTTTGTACGATATTCAAGATTATTATGGAGTCTATGTTTGTGTTATGGAGTATTTTCTCAAAGAACAAAAAATGTCATGAAAATTCCAATTTTAATTTTTTCTCGAGGGTCAAATAAAAACAAACCAACAAGCGGTGACTAATAAAAATTAGACTTGTTCATAAAAAATTAAAATAAAATAAAAATTATTAGTGTCGGCGAACCCTTTTTGCGCCGTTATCGTTTTGTATTTAGGATTTTACTAATGTGTGCCCTAAGGGCACACATTAAGTAAACCAATTTTGGAAAAAGTTTATTGGGAATTGAAAAAGTTTTAACAACTTTTTCAATTCCCAATAAAATTTTTCTAAAAAAGGATTTGTTAATGTGTGCCCTAAGGGCACACATTAACCGGACCCTTGTATTTATTCAATGCCATGGCACGTAAGTGGTAGCCACCACTTACGTGGTTTTTTTTTTTTTTTTTTAATTTATTCTTAATCTTAAGAATTGTTTGGTTGGGGCACTTTCCACTTTCCATATTGGCCTCTTCATAGTCTTGTCTACGCTTTGAAATAGTGGAAAAGTTAAGCTTCAAGGAAGTAGAAGCAATTTTTATAGGGTCCAGTTAATATATGTCCTAAAAATACACATTAACCATTCATTTTGAAGATTTTTTTATGAAAAATTAAAAAACTGTCAAAACAGTTAATTACTTTTTTGTTCTTTTATAAAAAGTTTCTTAAAATAGTTTATATAATTATATGTATATCCAAAAAGCACACGTTACTAAATCCCATTTTTATAACCAATCCTTTTGAATTTTACGAACACTTTGTTAAAATTATTTTCCATTGTAGTTACTATAAACTTTCTTCTTTGATGCTCAAGTTTTTATTAATATATAAACCTGGTAAAGTACTTTTTTTTGGTTATATAATTTTTTTTATTTTTTTTTATTTTTTTAGGTTGGGCAATAAGCCACTATAATAAAAAGAAACCACCCATTTTGAACGTAGAGAGATTTGATTGACCAAGTGCTCAGTCGGTGAGACTTTGGACCAAGTCAAACGCAATTGGAAATCTTATTAGCATTCTTTTTTTGTAAAGGAAATCTTGTAAACATTCTAATAATTGTTTATCATCAAATTCAATAACTTAATCTCATTGCATAAAGGTATATTTTTCTTTTTATGAGTTTCTTTTCATTATGTGTTTTTTTTTTTTTGGTTATATTTTGTATGTTAAATAACACATCTTTGGTGAGACTAAAACTTAGTGTAACCAGTGTAGTGTAACAAGCAATGGAAAACATTGAAAAACTTTAGAAGTTGTTTGCAAAATAAATTATATATATCAGCCCAATCATCTGATTTAATGACCCCTTTTGTTCAAATTGCTAGAAGCATAATAATAAATATTATGAAGAACTTTTATTTTATTTTATTTTTTTGAGAAGAAACATTGTGAAGAACTGATTGGTTCATATGGTACTTTTCCCTTAAGAATACGTCATTCCTTAAGCTCACCTAACTCGATTAACTAATTACCTAATTTGATCGTGTACATATCATCTGCAAAAACACATATTGATATGGAACATCATTATTTTATTACTTATATAAAAAAATAAAAATAAAAAACCTATGCTATAGTCAAAGAACTTGAATCACACGCTTTGGTCAAGAACTTGAATCACACGCTTTGGTCAACTTTTGCTTCCCACGTGTTATTAAGACCGTCATGCATTAAAAAAATAAATAAATATATACCGTAATGCATTCATTCTTGACTTCTCTCATTCATCTTTTGCGGCTCTTCATTTTCCCTTGCCGAATATCACCACTCCAATTAATATTACAAAATATAGGAAGTAATTATTAATTACTTATTCAAAGAGGAAAATGATTATCACAAAACCTGGGAAAATTCTTCCAACCTTTTAGGTGACGATTGATAAGATGTACTTTTAGTAGCGTGATTTATTTAAATAATATATGTTGATGGTGTTATGATCTGTTATATAATAAATTGGAGAAAATTCTTCCATACCGATTTGGTGGAAAATTTTGAATCTTTCAAATCTCTACACAGTTGGTGATTAAAGTAGAAGCAATTAAAGTATAATACTAGTAAATTGTTCCTAATTTTTACATTACGTGGTAATATTCCTAACTTTTACAGAATATGTAAATTGTTCCCAAGTTCTAATTTTCTATGGTTATTAATTGCATGATTTAAGCCTCATGTAACAAAGTTCAAACATGCAAATGATTTCTTCAGATGTTGGCACTAATGGAGAAAAGCAAGCCAATTGTCATCACTGGCCACTCTCTAGGAGGAACAGTTGCCACACTTTGTACTCTTTGGCTCCTCTCTTATTTCCAATCTGTCTCGTCTCCCTTACAAGTCCTATGCATCACTTTTGGCTCTCCAATGCTTGGCAATGAGTCACTTTCCAAAGCTGTCCTTAGAGAAAGATGGGGTGGTAACTTTTGTAATGTAGTCTCAAAACATGACATCATGCCAAGAATGCTCTTTGCTCCTGAAGCATCTTTTACTCAGCTACATTTCCTATTGCAGTATTGGCATTTGTCCATGAATTGTCCTCGCTTTGGCATGCTTGCCCAATTACACGACAAAGATAAAGCGGAGCTCTTTCGCTTGGTCTTGGGTCATTTGGAAGTGATAGCACAAGCAGGAGAAGAGGTAGCAAAAAGTTTATTTTGGCCACTAGGAAGCTACTTGTTTTGTTCTGAAGAGGGAGCAATTTGTGTGGATAATGCTGTGTCTGTTATCAAGATGATGCATTTGTTGCTTATGACTGGTTCTCCATATAGTTGTGTTGAGGATCATCTCAAGTATGGAGATTATGTGGAGAAAGTTTCTCTACAGTATTTGAACCAGGGAAGCTTCATGCAAGCAGATATTCCTGAGTCAAGCTATGAATCAGGGGTTGCCATTTCACTACAGTCCTTGGGGATATATAGCCAGGTAGTGCATTCTATCAATCTCAAAAATTTCTCCAAGTGTCATATATTTTAGGAACTGAAACCATTCATATTATTCACTTCAGCTCCATTACAGGTACTCCCTAAAGGTCCCTAAATTTTTTTTCTGAAAACAACATCAAATATGACATGGAAAGGCCAATCATTATCTGAATACCACATCAATATGTTCAGAGTGGTTCCTGAATATGTTCAAACAGAATCTTATTACCCTTGCTTTGAGGTGAATTGAATTGACCATTTCTCCTTTTATTTTACCTATAGGAAAAAGTGGCCAAACCTGTCAAAGACTGCTTGAAGACGGCAAGGCGAATGGGTCTCAGACCAAACCTGAATGCTGCCAAGCTGGCTGTTAGCTTAGCGAAAATTAATCCATACAGAGCTCAGATAGAATGGTATAAAGCATCTTGTGATGAGTCTGATGACCACATGGGGTACTATGATTGTTTCAAGCTAAGGGATAATTCAAAAAAGGGCTCTAAAGTTAACTTGAACCGGCACAAGCTTGCTGCTTTCTGGAATAATGTCATCAAAATGTTAGATAACAATGAACTGCCTTACGATTTTAATAGGCGAGCAAAATGGGTCAATACTTCACAGTTCTATAAACTCCTGGTTGAGCCATTGGACATTGCAGAATACTATCGGACAGGGATGCACCGTGTCAAGGGCCATTACTTGAAGCATGGAAGGGAGAGGAGGTATGAGATTTTTGATAGGTGGTGGAGAGAGAGAAAGGTAAGTGTGGATGAAAATAATAAGAGGAGCAAGCTTGCAAGTTTAACTCAAGATTCATGCTTTTGGGCAAGGGTGGAGGAAGCAAGGGAGTGGCTTGATAACATTAGAAGTGAAAGTGACCCAAGAAAGCTGGCTTTTCTTTGGGAGAATATAGATGCATTTGAAAAGTATGCAAGGAAATTGGTTGATAATATGGAGGTTTCTAGAGATGTCCTGCTAAAGAATTCAAGCTATAATTTGTGGGTGGAAGAATGGAGTAAATTGAAATCACAGCCGAAAAAATTCTCTCCTCAGTTTCCAGATTATGTGAATGGGGAAGTAATTCCTTAGTGTACAATTCAGCAAGTGAGCCATGATAGCTGGCTTTGGATTCGGAGAATATTGATGCATTTCAAAAGTATGCAAGGAAATTGGTTGACAATGAGGAAGTGTCTACAGATGTTCTGTCAAAGAATGCAAGATATAATTTGTGAGTGGTAGAATGGAGTGAGTTGAAATCACAGCTGATGCAATTCCCCGAGTCTCCAGATTATGTGAATAGGGAAGTAGTTCCTTAGTGTATAATCCAGTATAACAATGCATTGTAGCGCATTTTGATACAGTGCTAATTCTATCATTGGCAGTGCATATTGTGATACAATGCTAATTGTGTCTTAGGTACATGACTTATATTTATTAGGTTGTATATCTTATGCAGACTCATACTTATTAAGTTGTATATCTTATGCAATAATATTTCTTACCCCAAAGAGCTGTATGAGCCACCACGACAGAGAAGCACTTCCTTACTTGGGCTGTGATCAAATATTTTGGTATGTGCTTCTTAGTGGGTCACTACATGTAGGATAAAATTCAATTAGTTTAAACTTAGCTATTGATTTTATTTTCTTTCATCATCTCTGGCACTCCTTGCCAAACATGCAACTGGGACACCAAATTCACTTTCTGGTAGAAAGAATTGCAATGCCAGATTATTCTTGCAACTTGACTAAAATGACCAATAAGATTTCTTGGTGATGTGACTGGACAATCTGAAATTGGTAATTACAAATTCACATTGACCAGTAAATTTGTAACTCTTTTTTTTGGTAAACATTTATATAACAAGGAGTTCATGGGAAGAATTCGAACAAAAATGTTCAATACAAGAGAGAAGTTAAACCTTCCCATTCTGACCATCAATATTCCTAACAGGTCCCTTAAACCATTTTCTTGCATCCAACATCCACCAAAGCATTATTAGAGCCAAACCTACACCCAATGCCACTGGTGCATAATTGAAAGTATTCCAAGTAATCGGATAGTAAGTTGGCAAAAGGAAGACTGAACAGGTATAACAGATCCACAAAAAGGCAACCAAGCAAATTGGCCTTCTTGCTTTGCCCAAATAAAATGGCCCAGGCTTGAAGTTTTTCTCAGCCATAACCATTCTTGCGAAGATTGGAACTGCATAGCCGCCAACCCAACCAATTGTACATATGGATGTTATGGCAGTGAAGACTACATTCACTTTTAAGATTGGAAGTCCAAGAAGAATGCATATGGCTGCACAGAGCCACACAGCATTTGAAGGAACTTTGTGTTTTGGGTGCACTTTTCGCCAAATGGATGAAAAGGGAATTCCTTTATCCCTTGATAGAGCATATACCTGAAGGATAACATGGTTCAGTGAAATGGTTATGCAGAAATATAAACAGAAAAATTCTAAGAGATAGTTCAACATGGATGTTGCTCTTGACATTTCTAACAATATGAAGTCTAGAAATTAGATGTATATACAAGAAAGTAATGTTGTCTTGTGCATAAAAGAAAGTACAGTTCAAAACTTCTAAATGTTTTTGCATTTGCTTCTCTTTCTAGAGAATATATACAATACCATAGTTATACCCTTAACAATGTAATGATTTCACTTAAGTATAAAATTGGAAGCTCAAAGTCAATTGTTCATAACATAGTTTCTGTGCAGATGGACAACTTGAGATGCTATTGTTCACAGGATAACATTTATCCAGAATTTTTTCCTTTCAGAATTTTAATCTTAATTGTAAGGAAAACATGCAAAACTGATGCTTAGCAGCAGATATATGGGAGATTCCCAATGGTAATGCATGTAATGACATACTTTCACATGATTTATATAAGCTGGCACAAGGACTTCAATAGAAAGCTATTGCTAAAGTTCACTTGTTTTGCCACTGCAAAACAGGTGTTGGTAGTGGTTCCCAAAACTCAAGCTAGAAATGTGCCTTCATCCCCTCCAAATCCCCATTCTTCCCAATGCAAATAATAACTATGTAAAAAAATGATAGCTGCTTACCACTCTGGCAGCACTAGTAGTGATTGAGAGCCCCCCAAAGAAGAATGAACCCCATATGATAAATAGTAAAATAATAGCTCCAGTAGCACTATGATATCTACCATGGAATGCATCATAGAGTATTTGAGCTGGCACAAATGTTCCAGCAGTTTCATTGGTTGGATCATAGAGGTAGCCAAAATCCTGAGTGAAAAATTGCAAAGCATATCATATAAGAAAAATATCCACAGAATAATTAGAAAAAAAGAAGGTAATAACCCTACTAAAAATCAATATAAAAACATACAGTGTATGTGGACCTCATTGTTACTCATATCAGAAAGTGAGAAGATTATGCTACTCAATTTGCATTAATATCATTGCATAGTAATTTCTAGAAGCAGCAAGTACTTATGACAAGAGGAAGATTGAATGCAACTTTGAACACCCTCACTTTGTTGTTTATGCTACTCCCTCCATCTCACAATAGACAAAACTTTTGAAATGACACATTTATTATCAAAAAAGGGAAAAAAAAAAAAATAGTGATGTTCCTAAAATATCCTCTAATTTATATTAGAGGTGGCATAACTTTTGACAAGAATCCTTTCTGTTTTTTGAAATAAGATGAGGGGAAAATAGGAAAATGAACTTCCATTTTTTGGAAGTTTCATATATCTTAGGAAGACCTAAAAGGTTAAGGTTATCATCTATATTATGGGACAGAGGTAATATTATTTAGGGCCAAAAAAATGAATAAAAAGAAATAGAGGAATTGAAATAACTCATTACAACCAGAGTTCTGAATTTTGCAGTAGTCTGATTACTTGTTTGGAAAGTAAGGGCCGAAATCACAGGCTAAAATTAGTCATCATGACAAATACCTGAATGCTGAAAGTAAGGGCCAAAATATAAGCCCATCCAAATATTGAAATGATCCCAATGCTGGAAAGAATTGCAATAGGGCCGTTCTTGTCTGCCCCTCTGGTTTCCTCAGTTAAATGTGCAGCAGCATCATATCCATATAGTGAGTACTGGCTGACTAGAAAAGATAGAATGACTGCATAAGGTTTGCTTGATATTCCAGTTGTCCCAGGTGCCACTTCAAAATTCGTGAAAACGTATGAAGCAGATTGTGTAGTCAGTGCTACCAAGGGCAGCATTATAACAATAACCGTCCCTCCAATGACCTGAAAAAGGGATTGCAACCAAATGTTAGAACTGAAAATATTACATTTCACATGTTAATTATTCCATAAAAGTTGATGTAGAAATTGGAAGACTATGTTCTGCCAGTCAGGCTTACTGAGCTGGATGAGATTTTCTGATTAGAACTCCATTAATTACTAATGCCTAACTTTGCCGTGATAGAGACAGCTGGAAAGAAGATCTTTTTTAGGATACACAAATAGTTGGAAAGAAAATCCTGGGAAAAGAATAGAAACTCACTACCATTCCATCCCAGAAAATTTTAAATTTTGGAAACCAAATAAGGCATGAGGTCATAAAAGCCCACTTTAGGATTGAAGATTTGTCCGTATGCCACTGCAACAGGCCCTAATTGACTAGTTTATGATTGTTTATTTATCACAACCAAAAATCGGACTAACTTTTCTGATTTTTTGGGGCAATTAGAAATGCTATTAATTTCATGCAAATAAACTTTTAATTTCTTTATCATTTTGGCTTACAACCAATTTTTTACTTCAGTTATTTTTGTATTTTGATTTCTCTTCTGGTAATGACACTATAGTAGAGGAATGTATATAATTTAACTGCTATAAGATAAATTGGACTTTGACACTACTATATAGTTTTTTCTGCACTTCAATCACTTTCCAATTTGATTATTCTCTGGCATAGCCTAAAAATTTCTTTAACAGGAAATGGAGCATAGGTGATGCTAGATTAGGTTCCCATAAACACGGATGAAAGGAACAACTCTTGGGAAGAGTGAAAATGATTGTATCCTATGTTTGCTCACTGTCTCTTTTTTTAACACCATTATCTTGATTATCAACTAGAGTATAAATGGTTCACATCTTGATTATCAACTAGAGTATAAACTGTAAAAGGCATACAAGCAAGCTTATATAGATTATACCTGCCACCATATTGAAATTATATCGATGAAGGCAATCACTTCCAATGCAAAAGTGTTGAGAAATGCCCATATAAGAGTCAGGGCTATGTACATACATAGAAATAACCATTTAGGAGCCAAGTACCCTCCATCCTTATTTGTGCCAGTGCATAATAAAATGATACTTTGCATTGTTTGTGATCCTGCATAAGCCTTCTCCACCCAGTTAGGGAAAAAAGAAGTTAAATACGATTACCAATTTACCATATACCAAAAACATTAATAGACAAACTCTATAAAATATTTGGAAAAAAGGTACCTGTGTGCCTATGCCAGCAATGAGCCCTATGGTCTCTAGCCAAGCACAACACCATGATGCAAATGGACCCCATTTGGGGCCAGCTAAATGGGCAGCCCAGAAGTAAAGAGAACCAGTAGTCTGTTTAACACGACCAAGAGAAAGTCAGTCATCTAAAACTTAAGCAAAATGCATTCATAGCCATTATTAAGGGAATAATGATTTGTAATAGATATAAGCAAGCCAGAAGAAAAAAAATTGGATCATATATGGTAGCTCTAACAATGTTGCTAAGAAAGCAGGCTCAAAACAAGTTTTTGGATGTAAAGACGGAAAAATTTACTTTCTGCAACAAGATTACTTCAAATTTAATCTTGAGTTCTATTTCCCAGAGATTCTCACTTATCTCCTGAAACTGGTTTAATTGCTATCCTCTTTTCACTAAACAAAGTAAAACTTTTATGAGTTTATCTGTTGTGTTGGGCACTGAACATGGATCGTTAATCTTCCGATCCATAAACATGTTTCTTGTAAAATACTTGCAACGTGCATAAAGCCAAAAAATTTGGTTTTCACTCGGTAAAGATCATATATTGGACAACTATTCTCTTGTGATGAAAATAAGAAAGCTACTTGATTTCTCTACAGGTTTAAGTTGTAACAAGGTCATGCTCAATAGAATTTAACATGGCTTTGGAAATTTTGATGTGAATATCATCCTCATATATTCTTTTTAATTTTGATTTCCATAAAGGGAACATCAAGTTTCAGTTTCTAATAAGCCCATCAGTTGCATCATGTTTCCTTTCTTATGCTTTTATAGATATATCCATTTGGATAATGAGCAGATATTAAATTCAGGAGCAAATGATTAAATAGAACAAATCTCCATGGCAGTTTTGGTCACTATATTTTGGCCATGTTTTCAATTTGGTCCTCAAGTATTTATAACTTCATTTTTGTCCTCATATATTTAAATTTATTGTCATTTAAGTCCTTGCCATCATCTCACTTACAAAAAAATAATAATAATAATAATTTTAAGTTAGCAGTGCAGTTCATTAATCACGTAGGCATTTTTTGTAAGCGAGATTATGGCATAGACCAAAATAACGACAAGTTTAAAAATATAAGGACCAAAATGAAATCACAAAAACTTGAGGACCAAATTGAAAACATGGCAAAATATAGTGAGCAAAAATGTATTTTTGCCTAATATTTTCAAATAGTAATATTTAAATAAATAAATGAACAGGGGAAGATGGAAAGTTACTAACTGGGAAAGAGGAACAGATCTCAGCCATTGCAATTCCAACAAACCAGGTGAAGAATGATACTACCACCCACCCCCAAACAAGACTTGCAGGACCTGCATATTGAAGACTTGAACCATACAGGGGAGTAATCCCAGTGAAAAGGGTCATTGTTGAAAACGATATTGCCAGTGTTTTGAACAAAGTCTGCATCAAATTAGAGCAACCCTATTAGTAAAAGTCTATATAGGAGCAAATCAAACAAGAAAGAAGAAGAAAATCTATGCAATGATAAAAAGAACTTTATAAGGAGCAAAAAAACAAATACATATAGTAGTAAGATAACCAAATAAAGGAATAGTTACCATTTCTCTTCTGAGTTCTTGCTTGTAACCCAGCTCATTGAGACGCTTCTCCCCAGAATCCATTTCTGAGATTTGTGGCACCTCAGGCTCCTGTTGGTGGTTCCTCATGATATCAAAGATGTCACTTGGAAATTGATCTCAAAGATGCTTTAACAAATATGAAATAGAGAGTAGAAAGAAAGAAAGGGTTTGACTTATAAACTTTTGTATATTCTGCTCTAGAATCTTTAAGGATCTAGCTTTGGGAAAAGAGGGTGCTGATTGGTATTTAATATAAGTCAAACTGTTGCCAAGTTTGAATTCTCGTTAATTAGTTCCCTCCAATAATAGTTTTAATAACAACTGTCAAGTGTTCTATTTGATTATTTTCCCATACGCTTCTTAGTTCACACTCTTGAGTTTTGCGTGGTCTATATTGCTTCCCAAAGTAAAATAAAAGCTGCAATAATAAGTGTGCCGTTTTTAAGAAATTACTATATTCTGCACATACTGCGCCTCACTCTCTCTCTCTCTCCTAAGAGTAGGTTCCATGCATAAGACCATATGTGAACTCTTATGTAAAGCTTGGTGTATAATACAATTAAAAAAAAGAAAAGAAAATTCGCTACCCAATACACAAAACTAAAACTTCCACTTCTATAGGGTTTAAAAAGGTCATGGTAAGCGGCCTTGCTCTACCTCTTCTAAACTTGAACCCGTAACATGTTACTTTTAGTATCGATAATTATCAATAAATGACAATTTACCACATGTAAAAGACAACTTTTCACATCACTGTGGATCTTATATGCAACTATTACATTACAGGAAATCTTAAAGATGGAAAGATTCCAAGAGTCTTGAAGAATATATCCATTCCAATGGAATCCAGGAAGTCCAAGATCGCGGCCAATTATCTTGAATAATTAAATATCTCATCTGATCTCATCATGTGGTCAGCTTTGAATTTTTAACGGGCAGGAAATAATATGCACGCAAACAATTTGACTAGTTGCAACTTGCGATCACTGTCATTTGTTAATAAAACATCTCCCAACATTAGTTAAGATTTTTATTTTTTATTTTTTATAGCAGCGAACTCTTTTCCTCCTTAGACCCCCCCAAACTTGCTAAGTCGACTACACCTTAATTTTTAAGATTTTTATCCCTCTTGAGAATCTTTTGTTGTAATCATATCCCAATAGATCATGGTTGACGAAGATTTAATTAATTAAGTTCCTAAGTGACAATTCAAGCTTACAGTAAATAATAATTTTCAAAATTATAATAACACAAATATTTTCATTTTTTTCACCTTAGAAAATTTAGGCAAAAGAATAAAAAAAATATGCAAGAAGTAATAAGGATTGATCATACTTATTATGGAATAAAAACTTCAAAGAGTTCCAATATAGTTACCTGTAGGATTAAAAAAAATATGATGCATTTCATGAACATAATAAAATATTAAAAAAAAAATTATAAAGTTAAATGACCTTGGAGAGGAAAAGAGAACTTGTAGCTTTCATTGTTGGCAACCTTAAAATATACAAATATTTATAATTTTTTTTCGACTGATTTTATTTAAGAAATAATAGAGTTTGAAGTTAAACTCTAATATAAAATCTCATCAAATTATTCCCGATAATCTAATCTCAAGTTGTAGATATACTTGAAGATAAATAGGAAAATAAAAAATTGTTGATAAGCAAACAATGTGATAGATGAGACCAAATTGATATAGGTCTTTAAGATAATGAAATAGTGCAAACAATTAAAATCATTTTTATATACATGCTAATTTTTTTTTTTTAAAGTTTTACATTTGTTGAATGCAGGTTGCATATTTTGCTAAAATATTTTTGTTATTTTATCCAAAGAAATTGATAAGAACAAACAAATTGTTGTTTTATCTGGAAACTATTGTAATTTAGTACAATCACTTATGGCAATTACAACTTTTAAGTCCAACTTTTATTATATAATAATATATGATATATGATATATAATATGATATTATAACTAAATTCATTCGTCTCATAAAGCATAATGAAATCATACAGATGGGGTTTTTTTTTGTTTTTTTTTGGGGGTTGGAATTCACGTGGAAACTCATTGGGTCTTTGAGTCTTAAAAGGATTAGAAAATGAAAAAACAAAATTACTTAATCGTTTTTGCTTTTCCTTTTCTTGTTCCTTTTGAGATGTAAATGAAGTCAAACCAACCCCATCAAATTTTATATTAACATGTGGCATGAATGAATTCGAAATTTTGGGACTCCGGTTTTTTGAGAACTAACACAAATTGTTTGAACACTATCAATTCGTTATCATGCAATGCATACTTTTCACTGGTCCGTTTCATTTAAAAGAGCTGGCAAGAATCTGAGTTATCTTACATTCTTACTTACTCAGCCGTGTGGGAACCTAGAATTAAAAACAGAATTAACTAAAGCTTGCACCCTAAGACCAAAAATCAACTTAGATTATCTTTTATTTATTTTTATATCAACCTATGGTGTCTGTTTTTATGATTTTTGCTCTTTATCATTAGATCAAGACAAAAAACATTAATTAGTTTTTGGTGTAGATAGGATTGAACCCTAGATTTCTTTTTTTCTTTTTCTTTTTTTGATGAGACTAGATTTCTTATTTAACTAATAGAGACTTTACCAATTAAGTTAACTGAAACCTATAAATATCTTCCTAATCATGTTGTGTTCCAAAAAGAAAAAAGTATACTTTTTGTTTCAAGATGACTATCTAATAGTTGCAGAATTTGCCAAACCCTTCTCTCAAGTCGTGAGTTTCAATTAACTTAATTAGTGAAGTCTATTGTTTAGCCTCAAATAACTAGTGAAGTTTATTGTTTAGCGAAGTCTATTGTTTAAGTTACTGTCGCGAGTTTCAAGATTTGACTTCACACAAGTCTATTGTTTAACATAATATACTAATTTACCTCATGTCTATGGTTTAACTGAAACTCAAATCCTGAAACTCACAACAATAGACTTAACTGAACCAATAGAGTTTCAATTAACCTCAAATAACAGATTTGAGATTCAAATCTTGCCAACAACAAAAATCAACTAATAGCTTAGCCTAATAATAAATGTAAATATCACAGAGTGAACATCGTAGGTTTAAATTTATTGTATCAATAAATAAATAAAAACCCTCGTTCTCTCTCTCTCAAGTCTCACTCGGTCAGGAAATTAAATTCTTTAAGATATCTTCATAATCATGAAGGAGTGGAATGCATACACAAACGTGCATTAGTGATTAGCTATAACCCTCAAGACATGGAAAACAGACAGTAGTGGAGCTACTTAAAAATCATGAAAATCCAATATATATATATATATATATGCATGCACCATGACTTAAGGGCTGGGGCACATGCAAAGCTCCTTCCATTGGCTTGAAGATGCATTGTGGCAGAAAATAGAACATGCGATATTGCTTAATTCTGTTGCATATTATGTCAAAGCACTGGTGGTAAAGGGTAATTACTATATAAAAAATGATTGGGTCCATTTTATAGGTGTCCAAATTCCTTAGTTATTCGATAAGGAAGCATCTAATGTATTAGTCAAGCTGCAATCATTTTTCTATACTTTCATGACACACAACACAAGTGTCTCGCCACTCTTTTTCATCTCGAACTCATAATAAGTAAAAGTATTTTAGTATATTTAATGTAACCTTAACGGGTACATAAGGACACCCATTAACAAATGCCAAAAGAGAGATATCAAAATACTGGTGATAGTTGACACTCTCATGATTTCAAGGGGGAAAAAGTATAAATCAAAGCATGCCATTCTAGTGTTACTGGGATCTCTCCTCATCTTATGCCATTAGTCAACTCACAAGGCTGGCTGTTAGGATATGCATACGTATATTCCAAGGCAGGAGAGATTGAATCGTGAAACTAATTAAGCCTGATCAGAAGGAAGTGGATGCCACTGATTCATAAAGGCTATACATTTCTATATCATATAAATTAAACCTTTATTCGAGTCCATCAAGAAAAGTCATTCGGGAAGTTCCAGTACTTGCACAATGCTGAAAAGATAAAGCATGATCAACGAATCATATTAAATTTATTATAATAAGATAGAATCTGATTTCATCTAAACGAAATAATAGTTTATTATGCCATGGAACGAATTATTAGTTTATGCTAGAACTTAATGTAGGCTCCAACGGCTACTCCCTTCTAGCAAAAAAATTATAAATTTTTAGAAAAGCCACTTAATTTATTTGATTTCAATGTTTGCTTCCAAAAATTCTAATCAATGCAAAGAAATTCTAAAAGTATTATCCAATTTGTATTAATTTAGCTAATACTTTAATATATATATATATATATATATATATATATATATATCATATTATTATTATTTGTGAAACACATTCATTTTATTATTTAAACAATGCATCACGCAAATACACTGATGGTAAAAATATAAACATTGAGAAGCTCAAAGGCCCAAATCCATCCATTCTCTCTCTCTCTCTCTCTCTCTCTCTCTCTCTCTCTCTCTTTTTCTTTTTCTTTTTGAATATTGTTTAATCTAAAAAACTCAATTAAATTTAGTAAAAATATAAAAATTGAAGCTCAAAGGCCCAAATCCATCTATTGTCCTTTAATTTTTTTTTAAAATATTGTTTAATCTAAAAAAATTAATTAATATTATAATTAATCTCATTAATTACTATGGTTAAGTCAAAATTCAGAGAAGTTCAGCCCCTAAAAACTCTTCATTGTATGTCATTTGGTTAAACTAAACTAAACTACTAAAGGCCTAAGTTTCTGCCACGAGTCCTTTGTATTTTCTAAAAATTTCAAAAAAATCAATTTACATTTTATTTAATTTCATTACTTATTAGTATTCTATTAGATGTCTCCTCAACTTGATGGTCTATTTGGCTCATCAACTAAGGCACCTCTTTATTCTTATGAAAAGTGTATCAAAATTCCATCGTTTGAAATTGGCATTAAGACTTTGTGGATATTTTTGGTTTGCTAGAATCCGAAGATGCAATGATCTTTTTTCTATTAATAAATTTTCCAATTGAGTAATTTTAATGTCACTGGTGGGTTGGGAAGATTTTGATTCTTGATTGAATATTCGATCTTATATTTAATCTTTAAGCACATAATTTGAATAATTCAATTATCAAGACAAGACTTGGTGCAATGTGAAATCCAATGGGCCACCAGGCTTTTAATCCTCGTGTGTGCCCAAGACAAGTCTTCTTTATATTACTTCAGTCGGCAATGGTATTTGACATAATTAAAACATGGTCAAATAGGCAACAAGTTGCACTAGATACTTAATCTAATGTGGGAAATGCAAATAGGATTTTATTTTAATTTAGTTTTATTTAATTTTAGAGGTCAATTATATATTTTTTTTCTTAGCTCCTATTGACTAATTAGGTTTTAGTATTTTATTTAATTTCTTAGAACCAAGATTACTTTCATATTCAATAATTAGGCTTTTACCCAAGTCATTAGAATTAGAATTTAGTCCTAATAGTCTATACATGCATGTTAATGTACTCATATGGAGACAAGTTTATGATAAATAAAATCTAAGTTGGAATTTTCTAATGGTTCAACCTCTTTTTTTTTTTTCTTTTTTTTTTCTCCTAATGGTTCAACTTTAGCCAACCCTAGATGCCAATTCCAAGGTTTTATATCCCGCCTGATGCAGATTCCAAATAAGCGTAGGTGTTGATTTATAAATTTATCATATTTTTCAGTTTTGTTTTTCTTGCAAACTTCTTTAGAAAATTTTGTACTGCATCAGTTTTAGTATCAAACTTGTTCTACATCAATAATAAAAATAGGGATAGTAGCACTAGTAGCTATAAATATGGATGTTACAACTACCACCACAGCACGAGTCAACAAACTTGAAAATAACCTCTCTTTTTTTTTTGGTTGTTGTTGTTGAAAGAATGGCCAATAAACTTGGAATACATGATACAATTTACAAAAAGCCTAGAGGCATTTGCTGAAGAAATCTTGAATAAGAAATATTAGACAAAAATAGCACACCAGTGTTACTTTACAACTTAAGCCCATTTAACTGATTTCATATTAACAAAAATGAATAATCAGGAATTTAGTGATACCCGTCATAGTCTTCTCATAACTTGAAAGGATGGTTAAATCCTTGAAGGATGATTCTTCTCTTGATGAATGCCACAAAAGATACTTTTCTGCCATTTGAATCCACCCGCAAAGGTTACTTCCATTCTAGAGCATTTACATCTGAATAAAAAAAATCGATTGGTGAACTGAGATGAATTTCTAAATGGGGTCAACTACGTAGTGTGATTATTCACATATTTTAAGTTATTTTCATGGCCCAAGTGAATGAATCATGAAGTAGACCAATAACTGCTATAACTATGAATATATGCATGCATATATGTATCAGTTATATTTATCTATGAATGTATGTCTAGATCTCACTAGTGGAATCCACATGAACATTGGCAACAAGTTTTCAACACTACCTCATCTTTTTTTCCTTTGATTTCAGTAATGAATATTTAAGCTAGAACTGAACTGGGGAAAAAGTGTAGTAGGCTTTAATCATGTCAATGTGGTTTCAGAACACTCATTTACTACTTCATCAAGCAAGCGTCCAATATCCTTGCTTCCAACATAAACTGAATACAAGACAAGTGATTGGCATTACCTTTGCTTTTGAAGATCAAGCAAAGACAAAAAAAATGAAGTTTCCATGACACATGTTGTGATTTTATGTCTGGGGTGCAGCATCAAAGGAATGAAGAACTTGCTCCAACATCATTCTGGTGTGGACATCAAGAGGACTATCTGGTTTGTCTGAGTGAGTAATATTTAAGAGGTAGAGTTTCTTAGAGGCCACAAATACAGCTGAGAAGATCCTTTTCATCCCTCCCCTGGTGCTGTCAACCTTATACTCAAACTCATACACTTGTGAGCCTCCCTGGCCAGATCTCTCCGCAACTGAAATCACCTCAGCATCATTTGTACTTTCCTATATGAGAAAAGGACTCATGACTGTTTGCCTTGAATTTCCTTATACAACAAGAGAACTGTTGAAAAAAAAAAAAAGAGAGAAGAGATGCAGCAAACTCAACCAAGCATAATTTAGCCATGATTCATAAAAAAACATCCAAGGACTATTACTGAGGTGGCACATGCATGACTTTAATTGTTTCTCCAACTGAAACTTCCTATGTTCTGTTCTGACATTCAATCCACCAATCAGTCATATATAGCACTTTACACCCAAAAGCAGTCAAATGATGGATAACAGACCAGTGAAGCCTTTTGGGTCCCCAAAGTGGAATTGGTATAAAATAAGGGTTAATCATGCTCAAAAGAACATGGGTAAAATAAGTGAAAATATCTGGATTGATGAAAGAACCTAATGTAAACTTTCTGTCATAGAAGCTTTACTTGTCCCCTTCCACTTGTTTCAACTGATACTCGTAAAAGAAACATGATTTTGGACTGGTAAGTTACACAAGCATCCAATGGATCTTGAATCTATAACCTCACACTCTCCACCTGGAACTTATAAGGGAATGAGGTGCCAATTGAGCTAGAGCTCATTGGCTATGATAAAAACAATTAACCATTTCAAGTTATCCAAATGAAAGTTCTTCCTCTTAGTTAAACCAACCATCTATTTAAAAATCCTTTCCATTCAAAAGTTGAAAATATTTACACCAAATAATCACTAGTGATTACATCCAAGCATGAAGCATAAAGTTATCTTGAAAGAATAAAGATATTTGCATTTGATGGCACATTGAGATGGATAGAGCCATAGTGCTGCTTCAATTACCAACCAAAAGTTTACACACAACAAAAAAGATCAAGTTGTGTTTCAATCTTAAGCAGGCAGTGCAGTTAGAGTTATAAACCAAAATGAAAACATCTGGAACACCTTGTCCTTGAGGTGTTAATTAAGCGAGAAAAACACAGAAATATTAATTAACCTAGTGAAAAAGTGAAACAACAGCCAGAAGTGCTCGCACAAAACTAAACCAAAGGTCACCCTCTAATTATGAAAATATCTAATCTTTAAAAATGTGGTTTTACCCTTTTATTGCCCATCCTATTCTTTTTTTCATGTGTCCATTTAGATTTGCTTTTACCATTTCACTAAGAATCAACAAAGAACTTCATTCAATTTAAATCTCCTTTCTTCCACATTTGAAGCAATTACATACAATACCCACCAGAAAGCAGCATTTAAAAAAAAAAAGTTACCTTGCGCCTTTCGGCCTGTATAAGCTTTTCGGCTACAAATTGAGGAGTCCCAAACTCTCCAAGGCTTGTAAGACGAACTGGGTTTACCACAACCCCAACATTGTTACTTCCCTTATTAGCCTCTTCAAACAGAACAGTTGCCCCTGCCTTATCAACCTATCCACACAAAACCAACCTCAATTATACAAACAACATTACTGAAAGTGTGTCTGTCTGTTGGTTTGTATGCTCATACTATAAATTACCAATTGTCCCAAAACTTAAGCTATTAGAAAACGATGAATTTAATAGGCTTTGGGAACCTCTTGCTATGAAACCATAATAAATTACCTACCATCCCAAAAGCTTTAAGTTCTTAGAAAATTGCGAATTTAATAATTTAATCTAAGAAAGGCAGTACCTTGATCCAAGAAGAGGGTCTGAGGAGAGTGAAACCCTCCTTGGGATCTATGTACCTTTGGAGCTGCAATTCTTCAGCCAAAATGGGCTTTGTTGTCATGTTTGGCAAAAACCCATTTGAAAACAATGCAAGAATTACTAGGTTGAGGTTCCTCCTCTTGCTCAAAAAACCAAGTTGAGTTGCTTTGTGAGTGTTGTTATTATTAATATTCAAATTCAAATAATGAGTGCTATCTGGGTTGTGTTGTTGAGTTGATGAAAGAGAAGCTTTGGGCAATGAAACTGAGAAGAGGGTTCTGGGAGAAGACATTAATGTTGGACCATATCTATCATGTTTACAGAGATTGTGGTTGTGGTAATGGTTGAAGAGAGTGAACCAAATTTGCAAAGCCATTACTTTTACTCTACTCGTTCGTTGGAGATGATGAGGGCCTTTTTAACACGTTGTCGGGCTTTTTAGCCTGCCCACAGATTTGAGGAAAATGCTAGTAACATTAGAATAAATAAATAAATAACTTTCATAATTTTTATCATAACTGAGTAATAAAATTCTATATCCACATGAATCCACTATATTTTTTCCGTCACTCACAACTCATCATATGAAAAGTTGTGTAAGTTTTTTGGTTCTAGCATTGGTCAATTAAAAAAAAAATTAGCCCTAGTCTATCCATACGCATAAATAGCATGTTGTGTAAATATACACAAGCATAGTTATTGTACATTTCAAATTTTCTTTCTTTAAAAAAAAAAAAATTATATGTTTTTTGACAATGAAAGAAGAGAGTAGTTGTGATGTGTGAAGAAATAGAAATAATTAAAAAAAAATAAGAAAATTTAATATTTTAATAAAATAGAATTTAAAATAGATAATATATCGTGTGTTTTTTGAAAAGTGGTTAAGTAAAATAGAAAAAGTAGATTCTTATAATAAAATAGATAAAAAATTTTGCACGAACTGATATAAATACTCTATTTCCTCCTAAGTCTTTTATGGCTTTTGTGAGACAGTGGTTAAAGTGCATTAAAATGTGTTATTAAATAACATTTTTATACATTTTAAAAATAAAGTTGAACTATACACATATATTAAAAAAGCACTCATAACCACAATGACTTATTAAAAAAAAAATTAATCCTCAAAGTAGTTTTTAAAAAAAATGAATAATCAAGATGTTATATGTTCCAAGCTTCAAATCAAATTTCAATATTAACCAAAAAAAAAAAAAAAATACATGTTCCCTCTTAGCTTAACAATACCGGCCTAGCTCTTTTTATAGAGGTAAACGAAAAGAAAAATATCTTTTTATTTAACCATCGAAAAAAAAAAAAAAAACAGGAACATTATATTTATTTGACATAATCAATAGAAAAACAAATCCTATTAGAGTTCTCATTTAAAAAAAAAAAAAAGTAATTATACTGTACCCCTAAACAATACCATTTTACACTTTTACACTTATCCTCCTAAATTATGAAAATATACACTTATTTTCCTAAATTATGACCCACGTAATACTTGCTTTCTAAATTATGAGATTGCATATTTACTTGCCTAAACTGTTATCTATGAAAATAAGTATGCAATCTCATAATTTAGAGAAGTAAGTGTAAAAAAGAATATAATTTAGAAAGGTAAATATGTATTATTATAGTTTAAAAGGTAAGGGTAAGAAAAATATAATTTAGGGAGGTCAAGTATGATTTTCAAAAAAGAAAAATTGCATAACAATTTAGTTAAGGTAAATGAGCTCTCTAGTCTCTAGTAGATAATGCAGAACTTATACTGCAGCATGAAAACTCATCTCAATTCTTATCGTATATACTATTACTATAACTAACTAACCTAATTCAACTTCAAGTCGTAATTACAAGTCCCTGACTTTTCGAAATTGATGGGTGGAGACTTATGCAGGGCCAAAATGGCTATTTAACAATAAAATTATAACTATTTAGTTAGTAGTCTAGTTTTGAAACAATATATATAATTAGTAATTCGAGTCTAAGACACTCGATTTTGAACAGTAAATCGAGTCTTTAAGACTCGATTTTCATGGTCTAATCACATCTTATGTGGCATCATTTTCTACGTGTTAACCACTTAAAAATCGAGTCTTAAAGACTCGATTTAAAGCTCATATATACCTAAACAGCACCAGCCAAGAAAACAGAGCTAGAAGGAGGGAAAAAAAAAAAAAAAACCGCAGAAGAAGACCGCGACCTGGGTCGCGCACCTGCCAGCCAAGAAAACAGAGCTAGAAGGAGAAAAAAAAAAAAAAAACGCAGAAGAAGACCGCGACCTAGGTCGCGCAACCCAGGTGCGCGATCTGGGTTGCGCGAACCCAGGTCGCACAACCCACGCGATCTCTTTCTCTCCCTCTCTGATCTGACTATTTCTCTCTCTCTTATCTGGTCTCCCTCTCTCTGATCTGACTCTCTCTTTGATCTGATCCGATCCGATGAGGTGAGACCGTGCTTGGGACTTGGAGATTTTTAAAATTTTTTTGAATTATAAATCGAGTCTTTAAGACTCGATTTTCAAGTGGTCCACGTGGAAAATAATGCCACATCAGATGTGATTAGACCATAAAAATCGAGTCTCTAAGACTCGATTTACTGTTCAAAATCGAGTGTCTTAGACTCGAATTGCTAGTTATATATATTGTTTCAAAACTAGACTATTAACTAAATAGTTATGATTTTATTGTTATTTGGCCATTTTGGCCCTTATGCAGCGTGGGAAAACAAGTGTCACCCAATTCAAGTGCTACTGCTAGTGGACCAAATTGTGAAGACAAAGAAAGTGAGAAACAGTTAGCTACCCCCTCTCGGTTTCTCCAATGCTTCTTTCTATTATCAAAAACAAACACATCTTTATAATAAGGAAAATAGACCCACAATCACAACAACCACAAACTCCACGAAATAACCTCTTCTCTTTTGCCATAATCTGACCACCTTAAATTTTGCGGGAGAAATAATCTGATATTCAAAACGCCAACCAACCAAATGGCTTCTATGCTCATGCGTTTGCATTCTCACCCACCCTTCTTCTCTGTAAGTTCCAATTCTTTCTTCTCTTTAATTTCCTCTAATCTTTACCATTCTGCTATATTTAAAATTAAAAAAAAAAAAAAAGATTTCTGTGAAAAATAATGAATATTGCTCAAAAAGTTCATCTGTATTTTTGATTCACTCAGCTATTCTATTTTCCAAACCAAAGAGAGGCCAAAGGGTGCATTTGTATTTGCTTCAACAATAGAAGCGTAGGCATTTCTGGGTTGAGGAGAATTATAACACTTTTAGTTGAGGAATTTTTTTTTTTTGGGTGGAGATGAGAGATGAAAAGGAAAGAGAATGATGTGCTGGTTCAAGTTTGGAAATGGGTACTGGAATTTTGATGAAATAATTGCTATAATCATATATTTGCTTGCTGCTTCTTTAAAGTCTATTTCAGTTATAAGTGGAGGCCCTTTATCTTTCATCATTGTCAAATTATTTTGTATACAGCTCCACAGAGAAGAATTTATTGAGTTGTATTTTAGATTGGTCTAGATTACATTAAATGTTGAGCAGAGAAAAAAAATGTCAAAACGGAATTGTACCAAATAGTTGAATTGAAAGCAAATAAGAACTCCATTCACAATCTTATGCGAACATATCTGAGGAGTATATTGATAACTTTTAGTTCTCAAAAATAATGATTGGAGATTTTATTATAGTGGACAAATGAAATGTACATTCTGCAGAAGCTTCTTTGAATAAAATTTCATCAAAATTCATATATGCCTATCCATTTGAAGCTACAAGAAAAGTAGTGTGTACTGTTTAATATGTAATTTTGGCATCATTTCTCCATGAATCTGTTCAGTTGTGGATTGATTTTTTTTAATACTGAATTATTCACTTTGGATAAGCAGACCTCTCGAAGTGCAAGTGAAGTGCTGGGGAGTATTATGACAGGCAAGTATGCCCATGCCATCCACCAAATTCTTTAGTGTTATTAGATAAATTTCTTACTTATGTTCTGTATAATTGCTAGCAAACTCTTTTTTATTTTTAGGGTTTCTTCAATCAAGTCACAATAATTGGAAATCTCCAAGTAGAGGAAGAAGAGTCATTTTCTTTCAGGGCTCTATAAAGTCTGTCAAAACTTCATGCCGGATCTCATTTCCTGGGACCTCATCAGGGAGAGGAGAAAGAGCACCTTCAAACTTTTTGAGGGACAAGAAGTTGGTTCCTGATTCAGATCCTCCTAGCACTAGTGATGTCAACCTTTTATATCAATTCTTTGATCAAAGGTCAATCTTAGATGTTCTCATATATAGTTATATTTTAAACTTCCAGGTTTCTTATGAATCCTAGTGCTTAGTTTTTAGCTCTTTTTTTAATAGTTTCCTTGCCAGATTCTGTTTCATTGGTTATTTTCTATTGTGCAGTAACAAGCTCGTGGTATTAACGGGGGCTGGAATCAGTACAGAATGTGGAATTCCTGATTATAGAAGGTTTTAACTCCTCTTTGGTTCTTGTAAGCTTATAAGATCCACAAATTTCTTGAAACTTTTCCCAAATTACTATTTCACATAAGCACACAGAACTAAAGGATGTTTCTACCTTTGTGTTTTATATGTTTCTACCTTTGTGGCCTATGCTGCATTTTGGTAGCTGGTTGTCATCAGCAAAGAAAATGAATAAATCTAGCTATCCCAGTTTTCATACAAATTTGTTCAGCAAGCTCCTGTTAGAGGAAGAGTCACCTATTATCTCAATTTTTTTTTTTTTTCTCATTTGTGGTTTTATCACAGGACAAAATAAACACCCTTCTGTTAAATTGAATATACATAACTGCATAAGCCTCTGGTTTTTCTAATTATGCGGTTTAGCATTAACCCAAGACAAACCTTATTGTTATTTTTTTTTGGAGTGGGCTTTGGGTTGATTAAAGTGTTCTTGCTCTCAATATGTCACACTAAATATATTTTTAAGGCTTTGTGGTGGAATTTATCATACCTGTAAAGTGATGCTTCCTTTTAAAGTTTATCAAATGCCAAATTTTTTTTTTCCTTATTTTCCCTAAATGGTAATATTTTTCTACTTTTTATATAATATCAGCTTTTTTTCTTTTTTCTTTTTTTTATCATGTTGCAGCCCCAATGGTGCTTATAGTTCTGGTTTCAAACCAATTACCCATCAGGTGATCTGAAGGCATGTGCAGTGATATTTATCCCCTATAGCAGTATGTTTTTATATGTATTACGATTACCCCACACAAGTATTTAGATATATTAGGAAAATGTTTTAGTGATTTCTTTAATATTTATATTTCTAAATTTTCTTCAATGCTTGAAGTTTGAGATGTAGGTCTTGATGTATCTTTTTATAAGGACAATTTATAGATCTAGAGTATACTTCCCTGTTCCCCAAGTAATGCAAAGCCTTTAGAAGGCATCTTTCTGATTCAGTAAAGGAGTAAAATAGATGAGTACTTTTTTTTTTTACTTTTCTATATGTTTAGTTTTTTTTTTTGGGTCTCCCCTCTTGCCTTGCTACCTCATTTCTTCTTTTCTGGTGCACTACTCCCTTATTCATCTTGCTCTCTTTTTCTTGGTATGATATTTCTCTATATCTCATCGCTTTCTATACCCCTAATCCTCTCGGATATACTCTCCTCTCTACTTTCTTGCTTTTCTTATATTCTGATCCGTTCCATCCCTCCAACCTGTTTCATCTTCTCTCTTAAATCTTCCCTTTTTATTTATTTTTGATAAATCAATAGTTGGGAGGAGAAGGGATTTGAGCCTTGGATGTTTGCATTGGAAACACCAAAAGGCGCCAATTAAGCTATAATGTTCTTGGCATTAAATCTTCTTCTCCTTAATTTCTTTCCCTCTATATATTCAGCTGCAAGTTGTCACACCCTAAATCAATTTTTAATAAGGAGGGGTCACACTTTTAATTTTGAAGGTTTATTGAAAAGAGCAAGACTAAATAGGGAGGCTTAGTAGCATATAAGTTATATTTGGATAAATTTAATTTTATTCAAAACTCAATGAACATGCTAAGAACTTGAACATAATCATCTATTCAAACCAATGGCTCCAATAATTTGGCATATTTTCATTAGTTACTACTTCCTCCATTACATAATGAGTGCTCAATTCGCATTTTTTTCTTGTCCCATATTGTATTTCCATTCCAACTATCAAGGAATTTCTTTCCCACAATACATTGAATGCATGTCTCTCAATTTATGTGTTGATTAATCTTAATAGGAAAAATTTGGAAAGTTATACAGAAGGATTGTTTTTTTTTTTTTTTTTTTTCCTTCTGTTTTTTATTAAATTTGTACATGTTCCAACTGGGTCACTCATTATTTTACAAAGGGAGTATTAATTTGGATTATGATACTGGTATCTTATGTTTTATAGTGACTATTTCCAATTCCTTTCTAAAGACATGCCGTTGTTTTTAAGATTGAGTGGAGGAAGAAGAAGAGTTAAAATTAATTCACAAAACATTGACGC
Source organism: Quercus wislizeni (assembly GCA_023055345.1). Classification (NCBI taxonomy): domain Eukaryota; kingdom Viridiplantae; phylum Streptophyta; class Magnoliopsida; order Fagales; family Fagaceae; genus Quercus; species Quercus wislizeni. The sequence continues at coordinate 34,235,838 of JALGQJ010000003.1, forward strand.
AGTTGATCAAAGCTCTGAATGATCATCTTGTAAATTACTGCTGTTTGTGTTTCTAAATATCAAGTTTGCTTAAGTTTGTATTGTGGGTTTCTCAACAGGAGTTTCTCCGATCAAGTCGGGCCCGCAGGCGGTACTGGGCAAGGAGTTATGCTGGATGGAGACGGTTTACTGCAGCACAGCCTGGTGCAGCTCATATTGCTTTAGCATCTCTAGAGAATGCTGGCCGGATAAATTTTATGATTACACAAAACGTTGACAGGTAACTAGCAGTTGTATGTCCGTTTCTTTCAAATGTGTAACTCTACTTGTGTCAGGAGCAAAGCCAATGGGGTTAATTTTATCATTTATTCTGTTTCAGGCTGCATCATCGTGCTGGTAGCAACCCACTTGAACTACATGGGACTGTGTATACTGTAGTTTGTCTAGATTGTGGATTTTCTTTTTGTCGGAATTTGTTTCAAGATCAAGTGAAGGAGCTCAATCCAAAGGTTAATTTTGAGTAATTTATTCTTCCTGGAGTTGCAACAATCTAGGCTTCTCATATCACATCATTGGTTACTTTCACATTGTCACCTTTTTTGGCTCAGAACATTGTCATCTTCTCTTTATGCTAAAGAAGGGAGATTTATGAGTGAGCCTTAATCTATGTCCAATGGAAGGCTGTGTTCTTCTTAGAAGAATTCAATGCTATATTTACGATCTAAAAATATAATTGTAGGCAAGATCTATCCTTTTGCATTGTAAATTTAGATTTTCTGGCCTTCTAATTTATGTATCCTTTAACTGTGTCTATGCCTGGACAATAAAATCTAATGTTTCATCTGGCCACAAATCCTTGTTTTCTTTCTCTTCTATTATTTGGGATGCATGACTGATTAGCAAGATTTCAATTTTTACTGCAGTGGGCAGCGGCAATTGAAAGTTTTGATTATGGTAACCCTGGTTCGGACAATAGTTTTGGCATGAAGCAAAGACCTGATGGTGATATTGAAATTGACAAAAAGTTTTGGGAAGAGGATTTTCATATCCCTACTTGCCAAAAATGCAATGGTGTCCTCAAACCTGATGTAAGATTCTTTTTTGCTTTTATAAAATTAGAAGTTTTCAGTCTACATTTTCTGAAAGCACTCATAATTTAACAGAAGTAGGATCATGAATGTGGCCCTCAGGTGCATATCCACGTGACAAGCTGGCAAAGGCACCATCACACAACTATAATGGAATTGACTGGATCTGGTCATTATAGTTATTGTTAGTAAAAAAAAATTGAATTAAGAAGTATAGAAAGATCCAAAAGCAGTTTTTGACTTCAGAAAAATGGCCTAGATCTTCATGCTAGAAAATAAGTATTTGATACTGTTTATACCCTTCAAATGAACACATTGTCCCCTTTAAGCTATGGAAAAGTTCTTATATATTTTGATGTACAAATAAAGGGGAGATTGCATCTTGAGTATGCATTGTAGGTCTATAAATTTATTTAAATTGTTTGAAAGCTGGGTGATTACGTTACATGCAATAAAATGAGGGCCATTTTTTCCATTTTTCTTTTTTGTGTTGTTCAAAATTTTTTTTTTCTTTTGGGTACTGCTCGTTTGCACCCAGCAGTTTTACACACATTTCATAACTTTTCTTAAATACATTGGAAACTCAATTAAGGTGGTCTTTTTGATACTTTTGTTTTACGTGGTAACTTTGAAGGTTATTTTCTTTGGTGATAATGTTCCCAAGGATAGAGCTGATAAGGCAATGGAAGCTGCAAAAGGATGTGACGCATTTCTTGTGTTAGGATCATCTATGATGACCATGTCTGCTTTCCGGCTTCTCAGGTACATATTTATTTTGTACACGTTTCACATTGAAGTGAGCGAAAAGTTTAATATTAAATAGGCAATGCTTGCTGCATACCTCTACATAAGGAAATATCTTCTCTCTATTGTGCTTGGTCTATCCTAATTAGTATGCAAAACCTGCAGCATATAAAATTGAATAAAGGACCACTGTCAAGAAGAGAGCGAGCAACGATATCTGAATTAAAAGCACATAATCATAGTTCAGCAGTTGCAAATGTATTTTTGCAAGAATTAAATACACTAAATTTATGATTATTTTCTATTTGAATTCAATGTTTATTTGGGCTAGAGTAAATATACAGTTTGATGTCTGAATAAGTCGTTTCCATGTACATATATGTTATAATCACTTCTTGATATCCTGTATAGCTCAGATTAATTAAGTACTAGAAGACTGTTTGATTTTAGTATCAAGATTCTGATTTAGAAAGCAATAAAGCTGATAGAGAAGGAGCCACCCACAAATTTTTCTCTAAGTATTTTATTCTTTAGCTGAAAGGCTTTTAACATTGAATTCCACAGAGCTGCTCATGAGGCAGGTGCAGCTACTGCGATTGTGAACGTGGGTGTAACCCGGGCTGATGATATTGTGCCCTTGAAAATCAATGCCCGATTAGGAGAGGTATGGTTTCTTGAGATCATCTTGGCCACTAGTTCTACACACTGTTATTGGCTTTATCAGTGCTTACTTTATTGTTACAGATCTTGCCAAGAGTGCTTGACATGGGATCTCTCAGTATCCCTGCTCTCCTTTGATTATACTTGGAATGAGGTACCTTGGAATCATAAATATAATTTTCGTCTAATGGTGATTTTGATGTTTGTTGGGCACCACATGGACTTGGAATGGTTTCAGCAAACTACTAATATTAATTGCAATTGTTAAGTTATTCTTTTATCTTTCTCAAGACAGATGACTTCTATTTGAAGGATAGTTATCTGACTTAATGAGCCATTTAAATGGGATAATGTTTTCATTTCCTTGGCATTCAGAAATGATGCAGGACACAGCCACCCTCCCATGAATTTACAAGTTCAGTTAACGGAGATGAGCCTTAAGATTTTAAAGGCTACATCAAGATACTGGGAATTACAGGTTTATTAACATCTCTTTTGGTCAAAATATATTGCCTACAGCCTGAAAATTTATACAATTCTTGGGTAAAGATAGGAAGAAAGTATTGATCATTGATCTGTAAGTCTCTTATGTCTTAAGGTTGGTCTAGGGTGGAGAAGATTGAAGTGAAAAGTTTTTTTGTAATGAGACCATTGAAAAGCATCTCTATCTCTGCTTTAGAACATTGAAAAAAATAATATTTGTTAGTTTATTGGTTTAGATTTTTATTGGGACGAGGAAGATTTATTAAAAAAAATCAGAATTCTTGGTCATGTCAGATAGGGAGCCCTCTTCAAGCAGTTTTTATTTTGAAGTTATCAATTTGCCTTCTGTAAAGGGTTAAATACACCATTTTATGTGTGGATATATAGTGACTTCTTTTTATTTTCCTTGTATGTGTGTGTTTTTTAAGTAGGTAATAAATGATTTAATTAACGAATAGAAGAACCTCAAATGCAAGAGTCCACTGAAAATTTAAGGGATTCATAGATTCTTCACCCTTTTTTTATTCATCATATTTCACGGAAAACCGACGCTATATATATCACTTGATATGGATATTTGTTGTTTTGGCACACGAGTAAACTATCCTAAGCCTTGGTTAATAAGATTCCAATAGAAAAAAAATTGTAGGCAGGCAAAATTTTTAGGGATTATTTGTAAAAATCAGTAGCAATAATTGACAACATTGTCTGCGCAAGAGCCACTGTATTGAATTTTTTTTTTTTTTTGAAAGTACCACTGTGTTGAATAGGAAGCTCATCAGATATTATCCTCATTATTCCAATAAAAAAAAAAGTTGATCTACCTCCCATTCTACACTCTATTGATTTGCCGTGCCAAACCCGAGTGGTTTTTGGTCTTCCAAGACTTCAGCCACAGGTCTAAAATGCCACTTTCATGGGTCTTTCGTCTTCACACTTCAAAACCAAAGATTAATAATCAATAAATTAAACTGTACTACGCCTTGGTTAATAAGATTCCAATAGAAAAAAATTGTAGGCAGGCAAAATTTTTAGGAATTATTTGTAAAAATCAGTAGCAATGATTGTCAACATTGCCTACGCTAGAGCCACCGTGTTGAATACGAAGCTCATTAGAAATTATCCTCATTATTCCAATCAAAGCAAAGTTGCTGTCATTTACCTCCCATTCTACACTCTGTTGACCGTGCCAAACCCGAGTGGTTTTTGGTCTTCCAAGACTTCAGCCATAGGTCTAAAAGGCCACTTTCACGGGTCTTTAGTCTTCACACTCCAAAACCAAAGATTAATCATCAATAAAGTAAACTATCCTAAGCCTTGGTTAATAAGGATAGTAGAGGAGTTCGAGTAATGTTGTTTAGATGTTTTTGATATACGTGTGAGTGAAAAAGTGTATAATGTTGTTTAAAATATGAAAGAGTAGTTCTAACCACTCTACCAAACATGCCCTAAGATTCCAATAGAAAAAATAAATAAAAAAATATTTGTAGGCAGGCAAAATGTTTAGGAATGATTTGTAAAACCAGGGACAATGAGTCACAACCATGGTTTTGAAACACGGATAGTTCAATGAACCGTAAAAGGGAGAGGTTCAAGATTTTTGAAATCAAACCGAAATAGAACCGTAATGACGTTATAATTAATTTAATAATTAAATAAAATAAAAAATTATATTAAATTAATATAAATACATGAAATAACTAAATTAATTAAATTAAATATAAAAATATATCTTTCAAATGTATTTTTTTATATCATAACTTTCACAAGACAAATTAGAAATATCAAATACTAAGCAAAGCTAAATATAGTATTTATTTATATGCTGATTAGTTAAACTTGTAATAGCAATAATAATATACAAATTATAAGGACACTTATATTATATTAAGTAAAATAAAAATTTCAAATTATATAAAAGTTTTAAATTAAAATAATTATATACTCAATTATATCTATTGCTTTTAAAAGAAAGTAATTTTAGAATCATACAATTTTATATATTTTTTGGCACAATTGTGAATTTGAATATTTATCATTTACATATAAACTCATTATTTTTTTCTTTATTAGTTACTCTCTATCATATCACAATTACAATAAAAAAGTTATGTGATAAATTGTGGTATTAGATTTTTTTCTTAAAAAAAAATCGTAAATATTAATTGAAACTTGAAAGTTTTTTTTTTTTTTTTTTGAGCTCAACGATAGAAAACTTTTATTAAAATGCCAAATATTGTCGTACAAGTAAAGCTAGTATGCACACTAGCGTGGGGGGGACATCCACTACATGCAATGTTGTCCCAAAGGCGAAAACCACAGACAGCCATATAAGACCAAAAGAAGATAGCCGCATTCCCAGTACTTTAAAAGTTAAGATATTTGTCACACCACGTTGGACAAGGTGAAAAAAATGGAATGGCTGAAACTTGTCTACCTTTCCAATGTAATCACGTGGAGTGGCTTTGGAAACACAAATAAGAAAAGAATACAAAAACTAAAAAAGAGAGTGGAGACGGACAAATGAAAAGAGAAAGGGGAAAAGGAAGAAAGAAGAAGAAGAAGAAGAAAAAGAAAGAAGGAGAAACAGCAGGCAGCAGCAGAGGATTTGGCGTGACTGGCGACTTGTACTTGGTGCAGCCCCTGCTTAGTCGTCTTCTTCTTCCCTGTTTATTATTATTTTTTTCCTACCAATAGCTGAAAAAAAGACCGTGAGAACCGGAATGAGGTTCTTAAGGTTAAAAGAACCGGAATGAGGAGAGGTTACGGTTAATCCGGTCGGACCGTACGGTCCGGTCGGGATTTTAAAACCATGGTGACAGCAACATTGTGTACGCTAGAACCACCGTAGGTGTTGATTCTGTTGAATATGAAATTCGTCAGAAATAAATGATGAGGTCCAATTTTTTTATTGAACATCATGAGCTTATCACCATTATTCTAATTGAAGCGAAGTTACCTCCCATTCTACACTCTGTTGACTTCCGTGCCAAACCCGAGTGGTTTTTGGTCTTCCAAGACTTGAGCCACAGCTCAAAAAGGTTATGTGTAAATTCCAAAGCCAGAGATTAATATCATCACCTCTTCGATTCTTGATTGTATGAGTGTTTCTTATTACAACCACCCAATGAAAATTCCATTCTTTTCATGGTTCTTCTTGATACCAATATGCTCACTTTTTGTCAACTTTTCTGTCTTTGTGGTGTCTGGCCAATGTCGTGGTGATCAACGATCCTATTTGCTCGATATGAAGAACAACCTCATATTCAACAGAACTCGGTCCACAAAACTGGTGCATTGGAATGAGAGTGCTGATTGCTGTTCGTGGAAAGGAGTCACCTGCAACGGGGGACTTCTTGTTGGCCTCAACTTGGGCACCGAATCAATCTATGATGTACTTGACAATTCAAGTAGCCTTTTCCGTCTGCACCATCTCCAAAACCTGAATTTGGCTTATAACGACTTCTACTATTCTTGGATTCCATCGGGGTTTGGAAATCTGACGAATTTGAGGTATTTAAACCTGTCATATGCTGACTTTGGAGGGCAGATTCCCATTGAGATTTCACGTCTCACAAGGTTGGTTTCTCTCGATTTGTCTAAAAATATGCTGAAACTTGAGAACCCAGATTTAGCTTCGTTAGTTCACAACCTTACGTGGCTTACGGAACTTTATCTGGATAGTGTAAATATATCATCTCAAGGGAATGAGTGGTGCCAGGCCGTATCATCTTCACTCCCAAATCTAAGGGTGTTGAGCATGATGGATTGTAATCTTCAGGGGCCTCCGGATTCCTCCTTACTCAAGCTTCACTTTCTCTCAATTATTCGTCTCGATGATAACAATTTTTCTGCTCCAGTTCCAGAATTTTTTTCCTATTTCAGAAATTTAACATCCTTGGGTCTCACTTCATGTAGATTGAATGGACAATTTCCGAAAAAGATCTTCCAGATTCCAACATTGCAGACGATAGACTTATCATCTAATGAAATTAGCGGTTCTTTGCCTGAATTTCATCCGAGTGGTTCTCTTCAGTCACTGAGGCTTAGTCATACAAACTTTTTAGGGACACTTCCTGATTCTATTGGCAACCTTAAAAGGATGTCCAAAATAGATCTCTCATGGTCCAACTTCTCTGGATCTATCCCAAATTCCATGGCAAATCTTACTCAATTGGTTCATCTGGACTTATCATCAAACAGTTTCACTGGATCTATCCAAAATTCCATTGCAAATCTTATTCAATTGGTTTATCTGGACTTATCATCAAACAGTTTCACTGGATCAATCCCAAACTCCATGACAAATCTTACCTGATTGGTTATTTTGGATATATCATCAAACAGTTTCACTGGATCTATCCCAAATTTCATGGCAAATCTTACACAATTGGATTCATTAGTAATGTCATCAAACAGCTTCATCGGAACAATTCCATCATTCAACATGGCAGAGAATCTGGACATGATAGATCTTTCTGATAATCATTTGACAGGTCAGTTTACTTTCACTCACTGGAAAGAGCTTCCAAGTCTAGTGGACCTTTATTTGTCCAATAACAAATTGTCTGGTCAAATCCCTGAATTTTCCAATTCTACTTTCCCGATGGAATTGCTTGATTTGAGTGGCAACTATTTGGAAGGGCCCATACCCACTTCTATTGGTAAACTCCAACGTCTTCATACCCTATTATTTTCTTCAAATAACTTTAATGGCTCCTTTCAGCTTAATGTGTTTCAGCAGTTAAAAAATCTTTTAGACCTTGATCTTTCCAACAACAACTTGTTGATTGAATGTAATGGAACTAATTCTTCATTATCCCCCTTAACCCAATTTGGGGAATTGCGATTGGCTTCTCTCAAGTTAAAAACATTTCCTAATTTCTTGAGAAACCAAACCAAACTATCCACTCTAGACCTTTCAAGTAACCAGATACATGGAGAGATACCCAACTGGATTTGGGAACTTGTCTTATTGAGTTAAATCTCTCATATAACTTCCTTGAAGGACCTCTACTCAATCTTCCATCATTATCTACACTAGACCTTCGATCCAACCAATTCCAAGGGCAACTCCCAACTCCCCTACCATCTTGTTTGTATCTGGACTTGTCATGGAATAATTTTAGCTCTGTTATACCAGCTGGCATTGGTAACTCTCTTTCTGAGACTAAATTCTTATCTCTTTCAAGCAATAAACTCTATGGGCATATCCCTGAAGCAATATGCAATGCTACATCTCTTCAAATTCTAGATCTGTCTAATAATTCCTTGAGTGGCACAATTCCCCACTGCCTCATTGCAATGAGTGAAACTCTAATGGTTCTAAATCTAAGGAGAAACAACCTCACTGGCAAAATATCAGATATATTTCCAAGCAATTGTGGTTTACAAACTTTGAGTCTCAATAGAAACCTACAAGAAGGGATGGTACCAAATTCTCTTGCCAATTGCACAAATTTGGAGTTATTGGACATTGGGAACAACCGGATACAAGATGAGTTCCCATGTCACTTGAAAGACATATCCAGTTTGCGCGTCCTTATCTTGCGATCAAACAAATTTTTTGGTTCTGTTGGTTGTGGAGGGCTAAATGCTACTTGGTCGATACTTCAAATTGTAGACCTTGCTTCAAACAACTTTAGTGGTAAGTTATCAATAAAATCTTTCGCTAACTCAAAGGCAATGATAGCTAATAATGAAGTCCAATCAGACCTCAATTACCTCCATGCTGAGGCTGGTGTAATTATGATTGGGCGTGAATACTTGACAAGGGGTTATCAGTATCTAGATGCAATAGCAATTTCCATTAAGGGTCTAAACAGGGAGTTGGTGAAGATTTTGACTATTTTGACTTCAATTGACCTTTCATGCAACAATCTTGATGGGCCAATACCAGAAGAAATAGAAGTACTTAAATCGTTGTATATTCTCAACTTGTCACACAATGCTTTCACAGGCCGAATCCCACCATCTCTAGGAAAATTAAGTAAACTTGAGTCATTGGACTTGTCAGGCAACAAGCTTACCGGTGGGATACCTATGCAACTTGCAGATAGTCTCATTTTCCTATCAGTCTTAAACCTTTCGTTTAATCAATTGGTTGGGCCAATTCCATATATCAAGCAATTTGCTACATTTTCAGAAGGTTCCTATGAAGGGAACAAAAGATTATGTGGGCACCCTTTGAAGGCAGAATGCGGATCTGCAGACAGAAGACCACCAGCTCCATTTGAAGATATTCACTCAAAATCTGGGCCTTTGATTGATTGGAATTATCTATGTGTAGAACTGGGATTTGTTTTTGGCTTTGGGATGGTCATTTGGCTGCTTGTGCTTTGGAAGAGGTGGAGGATACGGTATTACAAACACGCTGATGACATTTTTTTCAGGATCTTTCCTCAGCTGTACCTTAGGTGGGAAAAAAAAATCAAGTCCAACGACATAGGATTCGAATGCAGAGGCACTAATGTTTATTGGATGCGAGCTTTGTCAGGTAAGATGCTCGAACTATTTCATATTCGGCATTCGCACTGAACATTATTACTAATTGTCAATTAGCTATAAATTTTATCATGCAAATGGACATGCATAGATGAAGCAAGTGATCGTGTCTACAGGAAAGACTAATGATTCTTTGACATCCATTTTTCACATATACGTTCATGTTTTAAATATGAAATTTTCATTTTTCACCTTTTAAAATGTGTAAATCAGCTCATCATTTGCAATTGTGGATATTATGTTAAACAGTGTAAGTAAAATGAGTGTTAAAGAATATTTTTGTTTTTTATTTTATTTTAAATGTTATGTAAAACAGCGTAAGCAAATAGACATGAAATAATTATTTTTTTACGATTGCTATGTGATAAGTTGTGATTGTAATAACTATACTTTTGTATGCGTCTATTACTAACCCAACCTATATCAACACCAATTAAAACATGTTACTTTAGAAGTTGTGAAAAAAAATTATGAAATTTTATTTTCTATACTTAAATTTTTTTTTTGAGAAGAATTTTTCTGGACTTAATCGGTACAGATTAGAAAAGCCTTTCTCCCGAGTTTTTCCTCCTAGATGCTTTGGGAAGTGTATGATTAGAGCAACTCCATCAATACTTCTAAAAATTTATGTCTATTTTACAAAAAGAACCTACTTTTTCTATTTTACACCATCACTTTTACAAAACACCCCATCAGTTTATCTATTCTAAATATTTATTTCAATAAAATATTCATTCTATTGCATTTTTTATTATTTTAGGACTATGGCAAAGAAGAGAGCGAAAAGAGAAAAGTAAAGGAAATTAATAAAAAAATTTATACAAAACTACAGTGACCATGTATATTTACACGGTTACTGTAGCTCCTTTGTATATTTGCATAATTATAGACAAGCTGATCTGAGAGCTTTTCATGTTATATTGTGTAAATTTTATCACTTTTTTTTTATTTTAGAAGTATTGATGCAATTGCTCTTACATATTCAAATGCACATTTGTGGAAGAAAATAAGGCACTTCGGACATCAAATGGCTAATTACCCAGGTTTAGCAGTATTAATTTATAAATAAATATATAACATAATTTTTAAAAAAAATTTTAAAAAGGGACTCCGATGGACATTTAACCCATCATTTTGATAAGAAGTTCGTTTTTTTTTTCCCCCCATTTTAATTATGGCATGCTTCTTGATTTGCAGTGGTCGGTGGAAGTTTTACTCCTCTCGAGCAATTTCGTCACCTTGATGTTCCATGACATCAACAGAAAGGTTGCTTGGCTCTGTAACATGTAATGCAGAATAACGAGTTGGAGTTGTTAATTATCCTTAGTTTAATAATTTTTCATGCAACAACTTTTTATTTATTACCATTATTAGTATTGTTGTTAAAGTAAGGGACATGAGATTGTTGCCTGTACCAAGAATGAATTTCTGACTGTATAGTATGCAATGAATTGTCTGAAGTTGGGGAGCTTGTCCATCTATTCATCTTTTGATGCAAAGTAGTGGTCTTCAGTAAGCTCCATTGGCAATTGCTTGCACTGTTTACTTGATATGTTAATTATTCTCAATTTTATTGGGTGAATTTCACTTCTTTTTTTTCTTGGTCTGCTTTGGCTCCTAATCTTGAGCCCCTTTTTCTTGGCCTCAAACTTGCCTTTTTTCTTGGGGTCCTTGCCTTTTCAAATACCTGAGGAGTTAGGCCTTGCCCTCTTTTGCGTCAAGAATTCAAAAAAAGTTTTGAACTAATTCACTAAGAATAAAATATTCTCATAATTATCTATTCATAGAACATGCCTTTTGAATTCTAAAAACTAAGAATTGTGGGAGGAAAATTTTTCCTCAAAAAAAAAAAAAAATTTGGGAGGAAAAGGGTTGAAATTAAGGAGTAGCAATTAGGGGAGTTCATGAAACGGCTTGGACTGCACCTAAACCGACCAAAATCACCCTCAAAATGGAGTAACCGCACTGTGCCGCAGGTGGAGGTGAAAAAATCGCACAACACCATGCGGTGTGGTGTGGTTTGCGGTTCATAGTTAAGAAAATTACACAACCACAACCATATATATGTGTGTGTGTGTTTTATTTCATATCCAATATTATTTTTTAAAATTTAACATATGTTAAATATATTTAGTATATATTTGTAATATATATGAAAACCGACCAAAATGCATTGCATCACACGGTGTTTGTTCTATTTGCACCATGCAATGCCCCATACAGTCATGTTTGTACCCTTGCATTATTTAGCTGATATGGTAATTATTCTTCATTTTAGAGGTAATAGATATATTAATGAAAGGTTTTAATTGTGCAATTAAGTGGGTTTTGTATCTTTTTCTTGACACGAAATTCTTCCTTCAAGTCTAATATGTTGTCTCATACATAAATCTTTGTCACAAATTTTCAAGCTCATCCTTGATATTATATCTACACAAACGTATTTGGAAGATATATTTTCTTCCTTTGAGCTTCTTTATATCTTGTGGCAGATCTATGTCATCAGATTCCTACATCATAATTTCCTCCCCTAATTATCGGATAAATATATGACAAATATACATATTGTTTGGGCAAAATATCCCAAGTCATGCAGTAGCCTCAATTCGGCAAAATTAGCTTCAGGACACCTTATTGAGTTCACTGTTAAAATCACTTTTATTAGCACCAATCTCAACATAATCCCTTGGCATTACTCTTTTTGAGTAAAAACACAGCTAATAAGGAAACCACAGAAAAGCTCCAAAGGTGCAAGCAAGAATGAATCGTACCTTTGCCCTCTCAATGTGAATTTCTCTGATCAGAGAGCTAACACATCTCTCACCACTTTCTGGACAGAGGCAAATTGGTGAACTTTCATTCAGTGACACATTTCTTGAAAAGGGGTAGAAATAGAGAGTTGAGTTCTCTCAAGCAATTTCTTTCTTTTACAAATATATTTGACTAGTTACCAGCAAGACAAATCAATGAAACTTGAACCTAACAGCATACGTTCAACTTGACAGCAGCGTACTACCCTTTGCTTTCAACTTGGACTCTAGACCAAAAAACTTCAATCCAAACACCACCAAGTCTGCGTTCTTCTTCTTCATATGCTCAATTAGCATTTCGTCGTAGACAATCATATTGGCTTCTGTTAAAATTTTGCGGTCTCTCAAGTTCAAAAAAACCTTCCTTGCCTCCTCTATTGTCCCATACGTACACATGCCAGAAATGAGAGCAGAGTATATAACCTCATTAGGAGGACAACCCTGTTGCATCATTTCATTCAGTACCTCAATCACCTTCTCAGCACCACCTGATTTACAGGCATGGACAACAAAAAGTGTATACTTAAACTCCATAGGGCCACTTGTAACATTGGCTAAGCAATCGTGAACATGCATCATAGCAGCATCAATTTCTCCGGTCTTGCAGAGCCCTTTAGCCAGAGCACAATAAACAGCAACAGAAGGAACCAAAGACATCTCCATGATTTTATTATAACACAGACATGCTTTTCCAATATCACCAATCTCAACAAAACATTCAATTGCAATACTACAAGTCAATGAGTCAGGTTCAAAATCTGATTCCTTTACTTCATCAAAGAATGATATCACCTTTTTGAACTCCCCCTTCTTGTGCAGTGCCCCCATAAGAATATTGTATATGGAAACGCTACAATAACCTCTTTTTTTCAAGTCCTTAAACACTTCCATAGCCATCATTGTCCTCTCCTACTTCCCAACCACAAAAGCAAAGAACTTTGAAAGATCATCAATGACACAAAATCCCAATTTCTCCATTTGGGTTAACAATTTACAAAACTCATCCATCCTTCTCATCTCTACATACAAAACCAAAATTGGATTCACAATCACAAACTCCGACTCAAGACCCTCCTAAACCGTGACTTGAAAAACCTTATAAGCCTTATCGACTTGCTTCACACCACACAAACCTTCAATAATTGAATTATAAATCCCCAAATCAGCTCTATACCCAGAATCCACCAAATCCACCAAATCCTTCAACAAACCACAAAGCAAACCCCACTTTCCCATCTGCCACAAACGCCTCAACCAATGATCCATATATCGCCCTATCAATCAAACACCTTTTCTTCTTCATCTCCATACCCTTTCTCCACCCTCCCACCTTTACACAATGCGGTAACCAAAGTAGTATACGCCATTGCGTCCGGCTCCACCTTATCCTTCTTCATTTCCTCCCAAACCCCCAAACACCCATCCAAATTCGCTACTTCAACCAACACCCTTACCATCACCATGTACACAAACACGTCCGGCATACACAAATTCTCCCTCATTTTACTCAAAACCTTCAACATTTCATCAATTCTCCCAACTTTACACAACCCTTTAATCAAAACCATAAAAGTAACACTCTCTTCAACCAAACCATCATTCCTAAAATCATCATAAACCGAAACTGCCAAATCCATATACTCATTTCTCATAAAAGCATCAATGATCCTATTGGCAGAGAATCTGGACATGATAGATCTTTCTGATAATCATTTGACAGGTCAGTTTACTTTCACTCACTGGAAAGAGCTTCCAAGTCTAGTGTACCTTCGTTTGTCCAATAACAAATTGTCTGGTCAAATCCCTGAATTTTCCAATTCTACTTTCCCGATGGAATTGCTTGATTTGAGTGGCAACTATTTGGAAGGGCCCATACCCACTTCTATTGGTAAACTCCAACGTCTTCATACCCTATTATTTTCTTCAAATAACTTTAATGGCTCCTTTCAGCTTAATGTGTTTCAGCAGTTAAAAAATCCTTTAAGCCTTGATCTTTCCAACAACAACTTGTTGATTGAATGTAATGGAACTAATTCTTCATTATCCCCCTTAACCCAATTTCAGGAATTGCGATTGGGTTCTCTCAAGTTAAAAACATTTCCTAATTTCTTGAGAAACCAAACCAATTTATTCACTCTAGACCTTTCAAGAAACCAGATACATGGAGAGATACCCAACTGGATTTGGGAACTTGGTCTTATTGAGTTAAATCTCTCATATAACTTCCTTGAAGGACCTCTACTCAATCTTCCATCATTATCTACACTAGACCTTCGATCCAACCAATTCCAAGGGCAACTCCCAACTCCCCTACCATCTTGTTTGTATCTGGACTTGTCATGGAATAATTTTAGCTCTGTTATACCAGCTGGCATTGGTAACTCTCTTTCTGAGACTGGATTCTTATCTCTTTCAAGCAATAAACTCTATGGGCATATCCCTGAAGCAATATGCAATGCTACATCTCTTCAAATTCTAGATCTGTCTAATAATTCCTTGAGTGGCACAATTCCCCACTGCCTCATTGCAATGAGTGAAACTCTAATGGTTCTAAATCTAAGGAGAAACAACCTCACTGGCAAAATATCAGATATATTTCCAAGCAATTGTGGTTTACAAACTTTGAGTCTCAATAGAAACCTACTAGAAGGGATGGTACCAAATTCTCTTGCCAATTGCACAAATTTGGAGTTATTGGACATTGGGAACAACCGGATACAAGATGAGTTCCCATGTCACTTGAAAGACATATCCATTTTGCGCGTCCTTATCTTGCGATCAAACAAATTTTTTGGTTCTGTTGGTTGTGGAAGGCTGAATGCAACTTGGTCGATACTTCAAATTGTAGACCTTGCTTCAAACAACTTTAGTGGTAAGTTATCAATAAAATTCTTCACTAACTCAAAGGCAATGATAGCTAATAATGAAGTCCAATCAAAGCTCAATTACCTCCGTTCTGTGGCTAGTGTAGTTAGGAGGGGGATTGACTACAAGGCAAGGAATTATCAATATCAAGAAGCAATAGCAATTTTCATTAAGGGTCTAGAGAGGGAGCTGGTGAAGATTCTGACTATTTTCACTTCAATTGACCTTTCATGCAACAATCTTGATGGGCCAATACCAGAAGAAATAGAAGTACTTAAATGATTGTATCTTCTCAACTTGTCACACAATGCTTTCACAGGCCGAATCCCACCATCTCTAGGAAAATTAAGTGAACTTGAGTCATTGGACTTGTCAAGCAACAAGCTTACCGGTGGGATACCTATGCAACTTGCAGATAGTCTCACTTTCCTATCAGTCTTAAACCTTTCATTTAATCAATTGGTTGGGCCAATTCCATATATCAAGCAATTTGCTACATTTTCAGAAGGTTCCTATGAAGGGAACAAAGGATTATATGGGCACCCTTTGAAGGCAGAATGCGGATCTGCAGACAGAAGACCACCAGCTCCATTTGAAGATATTCACTCAAAATCTGGGCCTTTGATTGATTGGAATTATCTATGTGTAGAACTGGGATTTGTTTTTGGCTTTGGGATGGTCATTTGGCCGCTTGTGCTTTGGAAGAGGTGGAGGATACAGTATTACAAACACGCTGATGACATTTTTTTTCAGGATCTTTCCTCAGCTGTACCTTAGGTGGGAAAAAAACCATCAAGTCCAACGACATAGGATTCGAATGCAGAGGCACTAATGTTTATTGGATGCAAGCTTTGTCAGGTAAGATGCTCGAACTATTTCATATTCGGCATTCGCACTGAACATCAATATATTACTAAAAGCTGAAGCGTAGCATTTAATGTTGCTACGCTCCCATTAAGCCACGTCAGCAGCCATCTCATTATCAATTTTTTTATATAATTTTTTAACATTTAAAGTGAATTAAAAACTCTATTATATTACAATCAAAATATCATATTTAATTTATCTTATTTTTAATTATTCTTATTTATTATTAAATTTTCAATTCCATTTTAACTTTTCATATCCCCACTACTCTCTACCTTAACTTTTTTCAACCTTTCTCATTCCATTTCAACTTTTCATATCCCCACTACTCTCAATATTAATATTATTCTATCTTTTTATCTTCCTTTATTTTTTACTCTTCTTATTCTTATCCTCATGCTATAAAATTGTCATTCTCCCTCTTATTCCATGCATAATTTCTATTTTTCCATACACAAAAGCCTCTCTCTCTCTCTCTCTCTCTCTCTCTCTCTCTCTCTATATATATATATATATATATTTTTTTTTTTTCCTTCAATTTTTGGTATATATATATATATATATATATTTTTTAATTTTAGTGTAACAGGTTGACCATCAAAACATACTGATGCAGTATTGAAAGCTCCACCAAATGCATTGCAGAAATCAGTTTTAGACTACTAGAAGTTAGTTAGTTTGCTAAAATTGGACTTGACAGGTAATCGAGCTTGATACAATTTAGTTTTATATTTTATGTTGTTATCTTTTTTATTCTCATTGGTTGTTAAATGTTATATTATTGCATTATAAAGATAGTATATAAAAATATAATATTATTTTATTACCTAGCATAACTAAAATAATATGGTGTTTATTGCTATACATTTCATTTTTATTATTTTATTCTCATCTTATTTTATTCAACATTTAAATTTAGCAACATCCTCCATATCATAATTATTTATATTTTGTCTCATTTTAAAAAAAAATTAAACATATATTATTTTATTCAATAAATAAAAATTGTTCTTATAAAGTCTTCCCATGAAATGTTACAATGCATCAATGGAAAAATGAAATACAAAACAAATATCAATTTAGAAACACTCAATTTAAAAAAAAAACAAAAACAAAAGAATAAACAATTTTCTTATAAAGTATTTCCATAAAACGTTACAATGCATTAATAGAAAAAAGAGAATACAAAACACATGCTATTTTAGAAACACTAAATTTATAATAATAATAATATCAAACCAAACATATCATAAAATAATAAACTAATATTTATGGATGTACTAACTTCATGGCAGCAAAATGGAGTAAAATAAAAATAAAAATAAACGTTACAATATGCATATTTAGTACATTAGAATTATCACCAAATTTGGGAAAACAATAGGATGTTAACAAAGAGGGAGAGAAAGAGATTAGTAAAAGAAATCAAACGTCATTTAAATAAATTAATTAGTAATCGTTAATTGGAAAACAAAGAGACCGACGGCTAAAGGAGTAAAAATTTAATTAAAGATGACCCTACGAATGTTATTATAAACTTTACAATGCAAATAAATAAATCGTTAAATTCACTTAATTAAATCATATAATCAACAATTAAATAAAATCATACAAAATTTAAACTTGAAACTAATCAAACTTTAATCTAGAAAATCATATTTATTATCAAAACTAAAAGGAAAACGTTCTTAAGTAATAATAGAAATATATAAGAAATAAAGATGAAAATTTTCAAAATATTTTTTTTTGACATTATTTAAAAATAATAAAATATAAAAAAAAGTCCTTAAATGCTTATATTCTTCACACACCATGACTTTTAAAATCTAATGAAAGGTTTGAAGAATTTGACTCTCATTTAATGCCTCTATTATGAAAATCAACAGCCAGTAAAATATGATAATAGTAAGAAACGTTAAAAATGAGAACATGAAAAAACTAATTAGCCACTATTATTATGGAATAGATGTCTTTTTTTTATGCATCTAAGAAAATGAAATGTATAGGGTTTACTTATTAAGGTATATGTAAAGATTCACGTTAAAAAAATATGTAAAGGTTTTTTGAAAATAAAAAAAGTAGATGTAAGGTTTTTATTAACTTAAAAGACAATGAAAAACCAATTTTTAATTACTACAACCGTCGCTACTCTATAAATCACAGACAACACTATATTCAATATCCTAAACAACATAGTTAGGCCCTTTTGGATATACACCACCATATTCAACTTATAAATTACAATCCAAATCAATCATACAATTACACAATCAAAGCATGAACATGTAACATGTATTACCTTCTGAATTATTGCTTGGAATTTTCACAATTATTGAAAGAGAATCTCCAAATTTAATTTTTAGAAAACATCAAGACATGGTGAATTTTATTCTTTTTAACTTCCATAGAAAAAAAATATTACACACATTATTTCAACCCTTATGGAAAAGAAGGTTTACATGTAGCATGCAAAACGTGTTTAATTGACTTAGAGATGTAAAAAATTAGTCAACCAACTATGGTAGAATTAAGGTTTCAAATTTTAAATAAAACAATTCTACAATAATAAAAAATTATTTTGTGATAAATATGATTATGAAATGCATTACTTTTCATTAAATTAGTTCAAATTACAAAATAATAATAATAATAATGAGATCACCATAAAAAATAATCACGCACAACGCGCGGGTCTGTGACTAGTTATTACTAATTGTCAATTAGCTATAAATTTTATCATGCAAATGGACATGTATAGATGAAGCAAGTGATCGTGTCTACAGGAAAGACTAATGATTCTTTGACATCCATTTTTCACATATACGTTCATGTTTTAAATATGAAATTTTCATTTTTCACCTTTTAAAATGTGTAAATCAGCTCATCATTTGCAATTGTGGATATTATGTTAAACAGTGTAAGTAAAATGAGTGTTAAAGAATATTTTTGTTTTTTATTTTATTTTAAATGTTATGTAAAACAGCGTAAGCAAATAAACATGAAATAATTATATTTTTACGATTGCTATGTGATAAGTTGTGATTGTAATAACTATACTTTTGTATGCGTCTATTACTAACCCAACCTATATCAACACCAATTAGAACATGTTACTTTAGAAGTTGTGAAAAAAAAATCATGAAATTTTATTTTCTATACTTAAATTTTTTTTTTTGAGAAGAATTTTTTTGGACTTAATTGGTACAGATTAGAAAAGCCTTTCTCCCGAGTTTTTCCTCCTAGATGCTTTGAGAAGTGTATGATTAGAGCAACTCCATCAATACTTTTAAAAATTTATGTCTATTTTACAAAAAGAACCTACTTTTTCTATTTTACACCATCGCTTTTACAAAATACCCACATCAGTTTATCTATTCTAAATATTTATTTCAATAAAATATTCATTCTATTGCATTTTTTATTATTTTAGGACTATGGCAAAGAAGAGAGCGAAAAGAGAGAAGTAAAGGAAATTAATAAAAAAATTTATACAAAACTACAGTAACCATGTATATTTACACGGTTACTGTAGCTCCTTTGTATATTTGCATAATTATAGACAAGCTGATGTGAGAGCTTTTCATGTTATATTGTGTAAATTTTATCACTTTTTTGTATTTTAGAAGTATTGATGCAATTGCTCTTACATATTCAAATGCACGTTTGTGGAAGAAAATAAGGCACTTCGGACATCAAATGGCTAATTACCCAGGTTTAGCAGTATTAATTTATAAATAAATATATAACATAATTTTTTTTTTTAAAATTTTAAAAAGGGACTCCGATGGACATTTAACCCATCATTTTGATAAGAAGTTCGTTTTTTTTTCCCCCCATTTTAATTATGGCATGCTTCTTGATTTGCAGTGGTCGGTGGAAGTTTTACTCCTCTCGAGCAATTTCGTCACCTTGATGTTCCATGACATCAACAGAAAGGTTGCTTGGCTCTGTAACATGTAATGCAAAATAACGAGTTGGAGTTGTTAATTATCCTTAGTTTAATAATTTTTCATGCAACAACTTTTTATTTATTACCATTATTAGTATTGTTGTTAAAGTAAGGGACATGAGATTGTTGCCTATACCAAGAATGAATTTCTGACTGAATAGTATGCAATGAATTGTCTGAAGTTGGGGAGCTTGTCCATCTATTCATCTTTTGATGCAAAGTAGTGGTCTTCAGTAAGCTCCATTGGCAATTGCTTGCACTGTTTACTTGATATGTTAATTATTCTCAATTTTATTGGCTGAATTTCACTTCTTTTTTTTCTTGGTCTGCTTTGGCTCCTAATCTTGAGCCCCTTTTTCTTGGCCTCAAACTTGCCTTTTTCTTGGGGTCCTTGCCTTTTCAAATACTTGAGGAGTTAGGCCTTGCCCTCTTTTGCGTCAAGAATTCAAAAAAAGTTTTGAACTAGTTCACTAAGAATAAAATATTCTCATAATTATCTATTCATACAACATGCCTTTTGAATTCTAAAAACTAAGAATTGTGGGAGGAAAATTTTTCCTCAAAAAAAAAAATTGTGGGAGGAAAAGGGTAGAAATTAAGGAGTAGCAATTAGGGGTGTTCATGAAACGGTTTGGACCGCACCTAAACCGACCAAAATCACCCTCAAAATGGAGTAGCCGCACTGTGCCGCAGGTGGAGGTGAAAAAATTGCACAACACCATGTGGTGTGGTGTGGTGTGGTTTGCGGTTCACCCTCAAAATGTGTGTGTGTTTTATTTCATATCCAGTATTATTTTTTAAAATTTAACATATGTTAAATATATTTAGTATATATTTGTAATATATATGAAAACCGACCAAAATGCACTGCATCACACGGTGTCTGTTCTATTTGTACCGTGCAATGCCCCATACAATCATGTTTGTACCCCTACATTATTTAGCTGATATGGTAATTATTCTTCATTTTAGAGGTAATAGATATTTTAATGAAAGGTTTTAATTGTGCAATTAAGTTGGTTTTGTATCTTTTTCTTGACACGAAATTCTTCCTTCGAGTCTAATATGTT
This sequence comes from Quercus wislizeni, assembly GCA_023055345.1. Taxonomy (NCBI): domain Eukaryota; kingdom Viridiplantae; phylum Streptophyta; class Magnoliopsida; order Fagales; family Fagaceae; genus Quercus; species Quercus wislizeni. The sequence continues at coordinate 34,256,857 of JALGQJ010000003.1, forward strand.
GTCTCATACATAAATCTTTGTCACAAATTTTCAAGCTCATCCTTGATATTATATCTACACAAACGTATTTGGAAGATATATTTTCTTCCATTGAGCTTCTTTATATCTTGTGGCAAATCTATGTCATCAGATTCCTACATCATAATTTCCTCTCATAATTATCGGATAAATATATGACAAATATACATATTGTTTGGGCAAAATATCCCAAGTCATGGAGTAGCCTCAATTCGGCAAAATTAGCTTCAGGACACCTTATTGAGTTCATTGTTAAAATCACTTTTATTAGCACCAATCATAACATAATCCCTTGGCATTACTCTTTTTGAGTAAAAACACAGCTGATAAGGAAACCACAGAAAAGCTCCAAAGGTGCAAGCAAGAATGAATTGTACCTTTGCCCTCTCAATGTGAATTTCTCTGATCAGAGAGCTAACACATCTCTCACAATTTTCTAGACAGAGGCAAATTGGTGAACTTTCATTCAATGACACATTTCTTGAAAAGGGGTAGAAATAGAGAGTTGAGCTCTCTCAAGCAGGTTCTTTCTTTTATGAATATATTTGACTAGTTACAAGCAGGTTCTTTCATTCAGTGTACTACCCTTTGCTTTCAACTTGGACTCTAGACCAAAAAACTTCAATCCAGACACCAACAAGTCTGCGTTCTTCTTCTTCATATGCTCAATTAGCATTTCATCGTAGACAATCATATTGGCTTCTGTTAAAAGTTTGCGGTCTCTCGAATTCGAAAAAACCTTCCTTGCCTCCTCCGTTGTCCCATACTTACACATGCCAGAGATGATAGCAAAGTATATAACCTCATCAGGAGGACAACCCTGTTGCATCATTTCATTCAGTACCTCAATCACCTTCTCAGCACCACCTGATTTACAGGCATGGACAACAGAAAGTGTATACTTAAACTCCATAGGGCCACTCGTAACATTGGCTAAGCAATCGCGAACAAGCATCATAGCAGCATCAATTTCTCCGGTCTTGCAGAGCCCCTTAGCCAGAGCACAATAAGCAGCAACAGAAGGAACCAAAGACATCTCCATGATTTTATTATAACACAGACATGCTTTTTCAATATCACCAATCTCAACAAAACATTCAATTGCAATACTACAAGTCAATGAGTCAGGTTCAAAATCTGATTCCTTTACTTCATCAAAGAATGATATCACCTTTTTGAACTCCCCCTTCTTGTGCAGTGCCCCCATAAGAATATTCTATATGGAAACACTACAATAAATTCTTTTTTTCAAGTCCTCAAACACTTCCACAGCCATCATTGTCCTCTCCTCCTTCCCAACCACAAAAGCAAAGAACTTTGAAAGATCATCAATGACACAAAATCCCAATTTCTCCATTTGGGTTAACAATTTACAAAACTCATCCATCCTTCTCATCTCTGCATACAAAACCAAAATTGGATTCACAGTCACAAACTCCGGCTCAAGACCCTCCTAAACCGTGACCTGAAAAACCCTATAAGCCTTATCGACTTGCTTCACACCACACAAACCTTCAATAATTGAATTATAAATCCCCAAATCAGCTCTATTCCCAGAATCCACCAAATCCTTCAACAACTCACAAGCAAACCCCACTTTCCCATCTGCCACAAACGCCTCAACCAACGATCCATATATCGCCCTATCAATCAAACACCTTTTCTCCTTCATCTCCCTAAACAACTCATACCCTTTCTCCACCCTCCCACCTTTACACAACGCAGTAACCAAATTAGTATACGCCATTGTGTCCGGCTCCACCTTATCCTTCTTCATTTCCTCCCAAACCCCCAAACACCCATCCAAATTCCCTGCTTCAACCAACACCCTCACCATAGCCGTGTATGCAAACATGTCCGGCATACACAAATTCTCCCTCATTTTACTCAAAACCTTCAACATTTCATCAATTCTCCCAACTATACACATCCCTTTAATCAAAACCATAAAGTAACACTCTCTTCAACCAAACCATCATTCCTAAAATCATCATAAACCGAAACTGCCAAATCCACATACCCATTTCTCATAAAAGCATCAATGATCCTATTATACAAAAAAACCCTAGGCTTGACATAGAATTTCTTCATCTTCTGATACACGTAGAAAACTCGAAGGGGCCGATTGGCGTCAGAGTGGAATCGGACAAGGATTTCGAACTGTTTTTCGGTGGGGGGTTTGTTTTGGAGATCATGAGTTCGGGCAGTTAATCGGCGGAGCAGAAACGGTTAGAGCGGTTGAGGCAACAGGCGAAGGCATTGTAGGAAGCGAAAGTGTGGTGGAAGCCTTTTTGTTTGGAGGTCCAGTGGAAGAACTTGGAGGCGAGATTCGGGTCGGGTTAGGATTTGAAGACTTCGGCGACGAGGTCCAGAGTGACGCGGCGAAGTTGGTTGAGGTCGGAGACGATGGGTGGGCCCCAGTGGTTCTGGTTTTTGCGGAATGAGTCGGCGATGTATTGGGTGATAGGGGAGAGGCGGATGAGAGAGGTGTGGGCGGTGCCAGTGTTGGCGTTGCGGGTTTCAGTGGTGGTGGGGGAATGTTGTGGGTCCCAGTGGTGGAGATTGAAGGGTTGGGGGTTGTGGGGAGGAGAGGGTTTGTGGAGGGAGCTGGATTGGCGGTTGGAGAAGAGGCCGCCGCGGACGGTGGGGCGGTGTTGGGAGGGTTTACGGTGGCCGCAGAAGAAGTAGAACTTGTTTTTTTGGTTTTGGTTTTGGGGTTTGGGAATTGGGGGCTGAGGGTGAGGAGGCATTTCTATGTTTTGTTTTTTCTTCTTTCATTGATTTCTTTCACCACAACTCATCAGCAAATCAAAGCAAAATTTTGTCTAGTTGGAGCTATTGAAGCATCACCAGCAAATCCAAAGTCACAACCCAGTAAAAAAAACTGCAACAATCGTCACATCCCACCGAGCTACATAGTATACACGAAACCCATCAAACAACCCAAGTCATCCGTGAAGCCACCGTCAACCCACCACCGTGACAAATGAAACCCATACCTGAAACCCATCAAACAACCCATGCCGTCCGTCAAGGCACCATCACTCCGCCTCTGCCACTGTCGACAAACACAAACCATACCCAAAATCCATCAACACAAAAATCATCCACTCACCAAATCCACCGTAATCCGACCCACCAAAAGCAGCTCCACCACAATCCAACCTCCAGAAACCCAACTCAACAATCTTAGATGAATGGTTTTAATCTCTTCAATCTGGGTCTTGAAGGGTGATTTTCGAAGCTGAAGAACTGAGTCGGATTCGGTAAGGAGTGGCGCCATCGGTGGTCTGCCGCTGGTGGGTGTTGTTGCTGGTCTCACTGGTTTGGTTGGGGAGAGAGTTTGAGAAAGGGAGAGAAGAACTGAGAGGAAGAGGGAGACAGGATCGGGTGTGAGGGAGTGAGTTTTGTAAAATGTTTTACTGATTTTTTGGTAAAATACTTTACAAGTTTTTATGCACAAACTTTGGTCAAACTGAAAATATTTTACAACTTTAACTATATTTTACATGCAAACAAACATTTAAAAATAAAAAAATATTTTACTTCAAAATAAATAGAGCCACATCATAGACTCACTTAGGTGTTTTGTTTGGGAATTTCAGTTGCTATATATATATATATATATATATTTTTTTTTTTTTTTTTATGTTTGTTTATAGCAATTTCAGTTGATACTTGGCAGTAAAACTTTGTCTCAACTGGTCTCCTGAAATTATACAGGAAAAACCCTAGACTTTTGGAGTCTGCTGTGAGTGTAAGTCTTATTCATCAAGAAAAGTTATGTAAAAAAAAAAAAAAATTCTTTTAGGAAGCATTATTTCGTAATTACATTTTTGTAGTTCTTTGAAGCTATTAACAAAGAATGATTATTAGAGCTAATAGATATGCATACAAAACATGACTATTGGTAATAAACTAATAATATTTATCTCCCAGTCCCAGGTAATCTTTTTTTTTTTTTTTTTGGGTGAATGGGAGTTGATCTTTGTATTTGGTAGACTGAAATTAGCTATTGCTAGTATAGTCAGCACGAATTATAAAGGTTAATCTTTATTTTTCTTCTATAAAAAGACTAAAATTCAAGAGAGTCAATACCATACTGGAGGCTGTACCAATTTGGCCAGCGATACGATATATTTCAGATATCGGTCAATACCGGTGTACCGTTTCGGATTTACCGCTATTTTTTATATTTATAAATAAATATATATATATATATATATATATGTATGTATATATGTGTGTGTATCTTATAATAAATATAAAAATTTACCATAAAACATTTGCTCAGTCCAAAACTAATTATTCATGATTTTAGACTTTAATATCAATTAAAAAAAAACACACACACAAAATATAAAATATAGAAAACTTAAAAGTTACCATTACATACTAAGAAAACAAATAATACTAATAAGTTAATATAAATAAGTTACCATTCTGCCTCAACAAAAATTCAAAAATTACAAAACTTAAATAAAAATAAATAAAAACTTTTTCCTGTATTGGCCGGTATGCCCAATACCGGCCAATATTACCCGAAATTGACCGGTATGGCCGATACGGCCGGTATTTAAACCGGTTCTAAACGTTGATGTTTCAATACCGGTATACATACCGATACAGCCAATACTAGTACAGTATTAACTACCTTGCTAAAATTTCATTAAACAGAAAGAAAATAAATTACATTAGTTGAAATAACAAAGACTCTTCAATCTAAGAAACACACTTGGGTGTTCTGCAGGAATTCTTTATATATATATATATATATATATATATATATATATATATATATATATTTTTTTTTTTTTTTTTTTTTTTTTTTTGAGCATATTGCATACTCTTATTAATGGGAGCCAGACATTATATAACTCGTTAACTGTACCTTACATCCATATTCTTTTAGGCCAACCATGAATTTTCAACATATTTATCAATCACTATATCATTCTTTATCATTCCATACTATTCAAAGCCCCACTCTATTATTTCCATAATTAACACATTATCACCAATCTATATCACCAATCTACTTGCCATGCAATTGTCTACAACTGCTATAGAAATGTATTGTTACAAGATAAGCTAAATTTAAAATTTGTCACTTTTTTAGAACATTTATCTCACAAAATATGCAAAAATGCATGACACAAAACGAATATGCAAAAATAAAAATCATTACCAAAAACCAATTTGGCAACATATAATGTCAAACTAAAAGATATAACATTCCCATTAAAAAGTGAACATACTTGGACCTTTTTTTTTTTTTTTGGTAATGGGGGTGTCCAAAACTCTCTTTAAAAACCTAACTATTCTCTCAATATGTATAATCCCCCATCCCACACACCAAGTATGGGATCCCATGGGAGTATACCCAAGTTGCTGTCTAAGACTCTAAATATTTCAAACCTAAGGCCTTATAGATCTCGTGAGACCTTTGGAACCACCAAACCAACCCCTTAGGGTCGTATGGACTTCTAATAAATCATGAGATTGTAATAGCCTGAATTCCTAAGAATCCAAATAATGGTTAAACACTAATTAAACTTTTTAAACTTACTCCTTCAACCATTAAACATAGATAAACTATTCATTGAAATAGTTGATTAAGTAATTACATACATCAGTCAGGGGTTCACTTCCATTACATCCAACCATAAAGTTGGCAACCACAATCCAAGTTATCAACCCCAGCCAAGCACAAAACATCAATACTTAATCCAAAGTTTCTGGTCGCCAAAAACAAAAGAACCCTACAGGCTAACATTTTCTCCTAATATCAACAAAACCCCCCTAAGAACTCTCATTAACAGCCTTGTCAATTTCTTCAACATGATCTCGGAGTACATTCCACTGCACAAGAAAGAATCAATGAGTGAATTGCCTTCATAAACCACTAAACTAAGCAAAAGCACAGTGACACATACCTGATCCATGGTAAGTGAGATTCCTGAAAACAAGTACAAGAACATCAACGTGGGTTGTAGTTTTTTTAACAGGAAAACACAAAATTTCTTAAGACAACTCACAACTTATTAAAAAGAGACATAATGTAGCAAAGCCCATTTGAAAGGAAGATGTGTTGTACTCAAATGTGTTAAACAAAAAGTGTGAAAAAGCCTTTTTTTAACTCAAAAGGTATTTTTTTTTTTCTTGCTTTACAAACAATCTTAAATTTTATTTAGGCTCTCCAAAAGAGAGAAATATGTATTTCCTAGATGCTAATCATGTGTAAAACAATTTGGGATAGTAAAAAAAGTGTCGTTATTTCTTGATTAATTTTAATGAATACTTGCCTCGAGAGTAAAAAACCGACCAAAACACACATCGGTCACAAATCCCAATCACTAAAAGAAAACAAAACAAAAAGGAACAACCCTAAATTAAGATTGGCTACTCACAAGGTCTGTGACTGTTTCAGAGAAAGCAACTTCTAATCATAGGCTGACATTGTCATTCTACAGGGTTAGGTGACAAGATGAAATACCTGACTTAGTAATTTTTTTCCCCCTAAAAACTAATAAAATTAGTTGGAAGAAATATGAAAAGACAAAACCCATGATGAAAATGGGAAGTACACTAGAGGGATGAAAGAAAAATGACACTCCCCCCACCCCCTACCCTGAAAAAACAACATTGAAGTCCCAAGATTAGAGGAAGTGAACAAAGAAATTCTAGGGTGCTCCTTGCCAACTCGATGTATGAATTCAAAAACTGATGCTATTGGATTGGAGTCTCAAATGGAAAGTAGAAATAAAGGCAAATGCCTTAAGAATGAAAAAAAAAATATATATATATATATATATTAAAAAAATTAAAATATATATATTAAAAATATATTTAAAAAATAAAAAATAAAAAAGGCCTCTGTACTTTCATGATAATTATTGATCAGAACCAGCAGTGCTCTCCTCCAAGATTATGCTAGAGTTGAGCAATACTGTGAAATGCTCAGGAGATATAGATACTGAAAGTTAAATGTACTACAATAACTGCTGGAAGATGGTAGACTTGATTGAATGTAAAAAACACTGATATATCATGATACAATAGAAGTTTTCATGGTCTCTGTAATTCGTTTACTATTTTTATTTATAAATTTTCCAAGATATGTAATACAAGAGAGGTTTTTAAACATTAAGAGAGGTTTTTAAACATATAAAAATTGGTGCCAAGGAACAACATACTACCAACATCGGTAAATGTTGAGATGGATGAGATCCATGGGGATGACAAAAGGAGGATCATCTATAGGAATAAGAAGGCATTCTGCCATTTTTTTTCTTTTTTATGAATGAAAAAACTTCATTGATCAAAATACAGTAAAAGCTGCATAAGCAGCAAACACAAACTTGAGTCCAGACTAACCAACAAGAAAATGCTAAACTGCCCTCAAAACCCCGAACAAACCCAAGTAGAAACAAACACCAAGCTGCAAAGGGCACCTACCACATAGAACAAGAACAAGCAAGAAACCAGCAAAATAAAGCCGAACCCACAACTCAACCTACAGAAGCAAAATCATACCTAACATTAAAATACAAAAGCTACTTGAGCAGCACATCTAAAAGAATTCTCCAAATCCAGCAAAGAATTCTATTCCAAGATGAAATCCTGAATTTCTTCTTATCTTTCACTCTTCCTCAAACATCTTGCACAATTGAGTTAACTATTTTTACTTCAGTTCTATCTCTCCCATTATGTATTGTCGCAATCCTATCTGTCCAAATATGATAAATTTAAACAACCCAAGCTAATTTACTTATTAGAGTTTGCAAACTATCATCCTTAAGGCTGTTCAACCAATTTAGCTCATCACTTCAGCTGTCAACCTTCCTATGAGCCTATCACAACAACATTTGATCAAAATTTCCCTCCACATTCTCCTGGTAACAGAACATTAGAAAAAGATATGATCTCTTGATTACATTTTTTTATTTTTTTAAAGAAAAAAAACACAGCAAGTCACCCTTTTAACCCCAAGTAGCCATTCTATCCCTTGTGACTAATTGATCTTTAATGGTCAACCACGAAACAAAAGCACGCTTTGGAATGTGGCCAGGGAACCAAATTCCCTTCCACCATTCAACAAGAGATCACTTCATTCTAATAGTTTCACAAATATCAAAACAATTGAACTTTCCATTAGCAGCATGTAACCACCAATGACCAACCATAACACCCGATCATCCTCGCCAGAAATATGAATTTCAGTTTGAATTTGGACAAGCTAATCTGACCTGACCCAACCTCACAGAAGGCCAAGCCCATTGCCCATTACACAATCTGATAAAATCATTCTAACATTATTAGAAAAAAAAAAATTGTAATTCAGAAGTGATGTTTTATACAGGATGTCTCCTAGGCAGAAGTAAGTGATAGATTGCACTCTAAAATAGGGTTGCCTCAACGGATACTTTTTATTTTCAATAAGTCAATTGTTACAGCAAGTGAGATCTCTTTGTAAAGGAGGTCAAGTAATTCTACTGAGCTACAAAACTCCATTTTGTTAACCAAATTAACACCAGTTGCCACAACTAGATGAAGTGGTCGACTGTCAGTGATGAACAATTACTTCCACATGAACCCAACACTTTTTCTCCACCACTCACAATCAAGCACCTCAAAGTAAAGGCACTGAAGCTGTGTCCCTATACTTTCTACTAAATAAAGAGAAAACCCATCACACAAAACAGTATTGAAAACACAAAGCAGTACCCAAATTTATAGGAAAGCATATAAAAGTGTCGATCTGGACATAAATAACCAACAGTAACAAACAAACAGAATCCAACACAAACCCAATTCAACAAAACCAAATATTGAAACATGAATCCTAAAATAATAATTAAAAAAGAGACCTTTTTTGCCAGGGAGTTGCTTGCCATCTTTGTTGTAATACTCACGAATGTCCACAACAACCTTCCCTTGCCAAGTCCTCACCGTCACTCTCCTATTCCTCGATATCTAAACAAACACATCATTTCAAAAATAAAAGCAATTTAGATTACAAACCCTAGAAATATATACATACATAGAAACAAAGATACGAAGGTAGAGAGAAAGAGATGGGGACCTCACAAACGACGATGTTGTCAGCAGAGTCATCGTCAGAGTCCTTCTTAGAGTTGGAGTTGGAGTTTGAGTTGAAGGTTCTCTTCTTAGGTGGCGCTTGGCCTTCAAACTCGCCTTCCGATGCGTACTCCTCCTCCTCCTTTCTCTTTCCCCTAAACCCCGAAGCCATTTCTCTCACTCTCTTTCTCTTTCTCTTTCTTCTGATTCTTTCTCTCTCTCTCTCTCTGTTTCTCTCTCTGTGTGAAGAAATGGAAAATGAAATAAAATTATCAGATATTTACTTTATAGAAAGTAATAAATGGCGGAAACCCAACCCAACCCTCGAAAATTAAATCGCAACCTTTTTGCGCCAATTAAACCAAAGTAACAATCGACTCTGGGCTTTTTGTTTGTTTACAACTCAATGTTGGGTTTGGGCTCAAAAACCCAAATATTTGTGCAATGCACGAAAAACTACCTATTTATAAGTTAAACTAAAATAATTTAATAAAATTTTAAATTGATTAAGAAATTACGTCATTGCATGATTTGCTCTTCTATGACTTCAATTTATATTACAATTTAAAAATGAAGTTATTGCTTAAACAAGCAATATACTGCAAAAAAATAACTCAAAAATTCAGATATTAAAACTTCTGAAAGATCAAAAAATATTAGAGAATAAGATGATTCACTATTTAGAAATTATTGAAACAAAACAAAATATATATGACTAAACAATAGAAAAATATAAGAGAAAGATGGGTTACATTCAAAAGTATAATCCATATCTATAACTATTGAAAGGAATCAAAAGATTCAGAACCTACAAATTATAGAGATATATATATATATATGTGTGTGTGTGTGTGTGCGCGTGTGTGTGACTACATAAATTCAGATGTTAAAACTTCCAAAATGCCAAAAAAGATATATAACTAAAGAATAAGTTATTGAAACAATTCAAAAAATATATGACTATTCAAAAAAGATACTTCATCCGTCCCAATTTGTTTGTCCTATCTCAAAAATCAAACTTTATAAGGAGAACATTATCTATTATCTTGTCTGCCTTAAAAAATGTATAAATTTTCAAAACTACCCTTAAATAAATTTATCAAAAAATAGGAATATTAAATCTGAAATTACAGGCACAAAAATCTACTCCTCACCAGTATTAGCACTTTTGAAATTACACAGCACAAATTGTAACTTATCCTCGTAATCAAATTTGAAAAATCTACAACTACCACAATATAAAAACTATTGGGTATTGGCTCCAAGCAATTTTGGATTACTTCAAATACAAATTCTAGTTAATCTTGTTAATCAATATTGATTTTTTAAATATTTGTTAGTTTTCTTTTCAAATGGTTTTAGAAATAAAGTAGAGGCATAATAGGAACATTAGTAAATTAATGACTTCCAATTTTAGAAACAGGACAATATTTTGGGACATCCCAAAATGGAATTTAGGATAAACAAACTGGGACAGATGGAGTATATAAGAAAAAGAAAAAAGCATACGAGCCCATAAAGCAATAAGTTCTAAAATATAACGGGTCTAAACTTTAAACTAACCTTATCAGCATGTGACCCATGCTAAAAAATGTTAAGCAGGAGCCCACGTTAAAATAATGAAAGTCATACCTCCTCTTAATATATCGTATATAAGCTTTCTTCTCAAGAAAATAACACTATCATGAGGTGAAATAAAAACATATATTGTAGTAGCAACCTTAAATTTCAATTATTGCAAGCTATTTTTTTATCTTGTAAAAAACAGCTAAAGAGAGTTTGGTGATTTATGTACGAAAATTACTTTTTAAAAAATACATGAAAAACCATAAAATAATTTTTTTTTTTTTTTTAACAAAGTAGAGGAGAAGAAAATAACAGAAGAATAGCTCTTACCTCTACTTGGCTTTAAAAAAAATATATTGGGGTTTGCACTGCTTTTATAGTGTTCATGATCAACCTGGCAAATTTAAAGATAAATTATCAATGTTTGAGTTTGAATTTAATTTAAACTTGTTAAAGAGATAGAGTTTCACTCCTTATTAAGTTTGGTCTAAACAAAAATAATTTTGTTTTAAAAAAATAATAATGATGAGTTTGGGTTTAAGTTGGACTTATTAGAGAGATAGAGTTTCACTCGTTAAATTTGGACTAAACAAAAATAATTTTATTTAAAAAAAATGATAATGATGTGGCAAGCTTTAGAGAGGTCAATAAAAAGTCAAAGGTTTTGGTAATATATATTATGGATAATTAGTTTATCCCACATATTTGTAGTCTTTCCAGTTTATTTATTTATTTTTATTTTTTTTTGGAGAAACCTTTCCCATTTAAAGTTAGACCTAGTGTTGTTACCACTGACAACTACATTGGTGCAATCACTCATAGCCAATCTAAAACTCGCAATCAACTTCGGCCTCAATCAACCAAGGAAGCCAAGGTCTAGACAATCGTCTTCTTAGACCCTCTTGCAAGAAACAAGGTTGTCAACAAGGACATCTCCACCTTAGAACACCTCAAGAATGGGGGCAAATCCCATTCTTCCTCCATAAAAAGTTGGTCGCATGATTTCTCTCCCACCGTAGAGAACCCAAAAGATGAGATTTCACATTCTCACTAGAGGTCCCACTAGGTGTGCTAGAATTTGTAGATGACTAAATTTCGAGTTTGAAATAAATCAAACAAGTAAAATAGTTTCACAAATATGAATTTGTATTGATGAATATGTGATACAATTCTCTGAAATTACAAAAGAGTGATCATCTAATTTGATCTCCTTGAAAGACTTGTTTATTGGAATTGTAGTAATGTGGTTTTGACTCGAACACCAAATATCTTTCAATTTGGCTAAAGGATGGATCGAAGACCCTTGAAACAAAATTACAACGAATCTTTGACTATAAGCGTGTTAGAAATTCTTTATTCTTCGTGTTCTTCACGTGAAACTAACGGACAAAAGGAGAAAGAGGCATAAGTAGTTAAAAATACCACGCTTTCAAAAGATATTGCACCGAACCTTGAAAAAAATATGTGCTTATGGAACGAATGTAATAGTGGTTGCTAGGTGTTGAGAATGACAAAGCTATAGCAAGAAATGGTTGTGAGAAGGAGGATCTAAAAATTTGAAAGAAGCAGATCTTCAATTCATGATTCAGTGTGTTTTTCTTGATGGGCTTCAATGAATCCGAACCTTCTATTTATAGCGAAGAGACAAAGAACGATAGACAGGTATGTTAGATGAGAATGGTGGATGAAAATTGTCGGTGGGAATGGTAGATGAGAATTCTTGGCACCAAATAGTAATGGTAGATGGGAGACTAATAGGCATCGAATGGAAATGGTAGGTTGAATTGATAACTCAAAGTAACTTCAAGTTTAAGATATGCTTGTGAGGATTCATTTAATTAATTCTATGCTTCTAAATCTTCTAATGTTGCTTGCCAATTCTCCAATGATTAATTCCAAGTATATTATGCCGATCACACGTTGTCCAAAACTCAAGCTCTCAAAATCAAAGTTTGAGATTCATCCATTTAGTCCGAATTCCCTCAGGGATATCCTTCAGACTTCATCAAGACTTCCTTTTCAAAGATCAAATGAATCCTCACAAGCATATTCTAAACTTGAAGTTACATTGAGTTACCAATTCAACCTACCATTCTCATTCGGTGCCTATTAGTCTCTCACCTACCATTCCCATTCGGTGCCAAACATTCTCATCTACCATTCACACTAACAATTTTCATCCACCATTCTCATGTAACATACCCATCTACCGTTCTTCATCTCTCTGTTTAAATAGAAGGTTCAGATTCATTGAAGCTCATCAAGAAAAACACACCGAATCATGAAATGAAGATCAACTTCTTTCAAATTTTCAAATCCTCTTTCTCACAACCATTTCTTGCTATAGCTTCATCATTCTCAACACCTAGTAACCACCATTGCATCATAATCAGCTTGAAGAATCACGGAGGCACGTGCAAGTGCGTGTATCGAAACGGAGGCATATGGAAGTGCGTGAGATTTGAGGCAGCGATACGTGGAGCTTTTAGCGACACATGGGGATGGGTGTATGGTTGTTTGAGGCCAATTTTTCTGGGTTTTGTAAATTGAGATCTGCTAGATTGAGTGGTAGTGTTTGTTTTCTAAATTGGTGATCCAATTTGGATAGACGTGAAATAGGAGGCCTCGATCTTCGAAGCTTGTGGCCGCACATGGAGGCTCATGGTAGCATCATGGTAATGAATGTTGGTGCGGCTTCAGTGCGAATGCAAGTGTTGACATGGCATCATGGCAAAGTTGAATGTTCGCATGGCTTTAGTGCAAAGACAAGTGTTGATGCAGCTTCATTACTAAGACAAGTTTTGTTGCAACTTCATGGCAAAGAAGAGTGCTAGTGCAACTTCATTACAAGGACAAGTGTTAATGTGACTTTATGGCAAAGGTGAATGTTGGTGCGACTTCATGGCAGATGCAAGTGTTGATAAGGCTTCATTACAAAGACAAGTGCTAGTATTGCTTCATTAGAAAAAGTAATTGTGATGCTTCAATGCAAATGCAAGCGTTGGCATAGTTTCATGACAAAGATGAGTGTTGATGCGACTTCAGCGCAAAAAAAAAAATGTGGATGCAGCTTCATTGCAAAACAGGTGTTAATATGGCTTCAATGTAAGGACAAATGTTGGCACGGCTTCATGGTAAAGACAGTTTATGTGGCTATGTTGCAAAGACAAGTGCTGACACAATTTCAATGTAAAGAAAAACGTTGGTGCAGCTTCATTACCAAGACAAGGGCCAATATAGCTTCACCAGTGAAAGCATCATTGCATCATGAACACCAGTGATAGAATGGCTGCCTAGATGACTGTCACAATGAAAATTTCAAAATTTATGTCACCAAGGGATTGTTGTGCGACAATATGAAGGCAAACAACACTGCTATCAAGGAAATATAAGATCACCAAGTGAAAACGAGCGTCACTCTAAGAAAGTTGTTGCAAAGCTTGTTGCCAAAGTCCAAATAACAATGAAAGTGTGTTGCAAAAAAAAACAAACAAAACAAAACAAAACAAAAATACAAGAAAAGAAAGGTGAAAGAAGAATGGCTGAAGGTACTCGTTGGCTTCAAACCTTCTGCTTTTATAGCCATAGCCAAAGGCTGAAAAAAATAAAAAAATAAATCATGTCAAATTTGAAAGGCATCGCCCACCTTTTTCATGTGTTCATCCCTTCTGCCTAAAGCTACTGTTTGTTTGGTGTGCTACCCATACACAAGTCAACAATGGAGACAAAACAAGACACCAAAAAAAAAAAAAAAAAATAGATGGAAGGATAGTCTTCACGTGGTTTTTCACCAAAATTCAAATTAGGAAGCATAAGTGGGCCAACCCACTTTTGTTACTCATTGGACACCACACTTTTATAAGTACTTTAATGCAAGGTAGCCTTAAATAGAGAACTTCTGAAACTAATGGACAAAAGGAGAAAGAGACATAAGCAGTTAAAAATACTATGCTTTCAAAAGATACCGAACCTTGAAAAAAAATAAGTGCTTACAGAAACTATTGAACAGAAGAAAGTATCATGTTGTCCAAAAGAAACTATTGCAGTAGACCTTAGAAGATGCTTGTAGGTCGGCAAAGAGTAACATGTCATCTAGAAAAAACTATTGCACTAGGCCTTGGAAGAAGTTATAGGCCGGCAAAGAGCAATATATTGTTCAAAGAAATTGTGCCACCAAACCTTGAAAATAGTAAGAGACACTTGGCATCTACCATTCCCATTTAGTGCCAAACATTCTCATCTACCATTCTTACCGAAAATTCCTATCCACCATTCTCAGCTAACATACCTTTCTACTGTTCTTCATCTCTCCGCTATAAATAGAAGGTTCGGATTCATTGAAACTCATCAAGAAAAACACATTGAATCATGAAATGAAGATCTGCTCTTTGAAATTTTCAGATCCTTCTTCTCACAACCATTTCTTGCTATAGCTTCATCACTCTCGATGCCTAACAACCACCATTGCTTCATAATTAGCTTGAACCTAACATTTCCATGGTTTAGTAGAAACCTTCTCACAACATCATTGCAATTTGAGATCCAAACAAATTTTGTTTCCCCACTTAACGACCCCATTTGTCCATTAAATTTTACATAACATAGCCCGCATCATTGTCTCTTGTAGTCTCAGATCTACCTAGCCAGGAGATCAGACATCCACACTTCAAGCAACATCAAAGAAGATTCATAAGTATAGAAGTTTTGCTTGAATCAAGCCCTAAAGCCTCCAGGGACTTCAAGAACTTCAACCTCGAATATGAAGAACATTCGAAATAGAATCATTCAAATCATCTTCATAGATCTCATCTTTCACTGGAATCAAGCTCAAAAGCCTCCAGAAACTTCAAGAAACCACAAATCAGTGAAGTTCTACTAATTCAAGCCTCCAAAGCCCCGAAGAATTTCTACCACAAACCTTCGAAGACGAAGAACATGCGAAGAACACACGAAGAACAAAGATTTTCTAAAAAGCTCATAGCCAAAGATTTGTTGTAATTCCGTTTAATTTGTATTGATGAATGTGTAGTACAATTCTCTATGATTACAAAAGAGTGATCCTCTAATTCAATCTCCTTGAAAGACTTGTTTATTGGAATTGTGGTAATGTGATTTTGACTCGAACACCAAATATCCTTCAATTTGGCTGAAGGATGGATCGAAGACCCTTGAAAAGGAATTACAACGAATCTCTAGCTATGAGATTGTTAGAAATTCTTTGTTTGTCGTGTTCTTTGTGTTCTTCACATGTTCTTCGTCTTTGAAGGTTTGTGGTGGAAATTCTTTGGGGCTTTGGAGGCTTGAATTCGTAGAGCTTCACTGATTTGTGGTTTTTTGAAGTTTCTGAAGGCTTTTGAACTTAATTCCAATGAACTTTGAGATCTAGGAAGATGATTTGAATGATTCTATTTTGAATGTTCATCGTATTCGAGGTTGAAGTTCTTAAAGTTCCTGGAGGCTTTAGGGTTTGATTCCAGCAAAGCTTCTATGCTTCTGAATCTTCTATCCTTCAATTTGGCTAAAGGATGGATCAAACTCAAAGACCCTTGAAACAGAATTACAACGAATCTCTGGCTATGAGATTGTTAGAAATTATTTGATCTTCACGTGTTCTTTATCTTTGAAAGTTTGTGGTGGAAATTCTTCGGGGCTTTGTAGGCTTGAATCCTCAGAGATTCACTAATTTGTGGTTTCTTGAAGTTTCTGAAGGCTTTTGAGCTTGATTCTAGCAAAGCTTCTATGCTGCTAAATCTTCTTTGATGCTGCTTGAAGTGTGGATGTGTTGGTGTATCGAAATGCCTTAGGAAGACTTCTATTTATAGGAGTTTGGAGGTGAGTGAGCGACACGTGGTAGAGTCTGATTGGTGACATATGTCACAACCTGATTGGAGGAGCTTTAAGACTTTTCCTCCAAGACACATGACATCGTTTGATTGGCTGAAATGTCTTAATTTTCATGGTGACACATGTCAACACCTAATTAGACTACTTATGTCATTGCTAGTTGGCATTTTGCATGTTTTTTATGTTTTTATTTCAATGACATTTGGCAAATCTGTGTTGGTTTCTGAATGGTGATAGTAGAAACTAGTAGCAATATGTTGCACTTTATGTTAGGACATATGTGGAACATGTTAAGAACATATGTCATTTAGAATTGGCTAATCTTTTGACAAAACACACTTTACTTGTAATTTGGTAGATCTAGAATGTGTTTAATACTTCAAGGAACAAGAGTTCAAGTCCAAGTATTGAAGCCATGCAAATTTGTCCAAGAATCAAGTGAAGAAGTGTTGTTCTTTAAAACTCGACAGATAGCTCAACAGATGTATCTATCGAGATTTAAAAGGTGAATCTCGACAGCTGTATCTATCGAGAATTATGAAAATCAGTTTTTCAGAACTGTTTTCACGCATATCCAAGTTATGTGTTTAGTTTTTCTTTTTCACAACCTTAGACATATATAAGGATTATTTTAAGGGTAAGCATATTGTGACCGGAGACATATGCTCTAGTTCATCTTTCTCTTGAAGAAGCTGCTACATTTGTACGCTGTAGGGTTTTGTGACCAATGAGCTTTTTGATCTTCATCGTTTGGATGAACTGAAAAACTTTGCAGTCAACATCTTTCTCAAGTTGGTGTGTTAGTCACGTACTGGGATCCGTGCATCGATTGGTTAGTCACGTACTTGGAGCCGTGCATTGAAAGGAGAAATTGTCACTACATTACAAGGCCAATTGTATATTGGGGTAAGAGTTCAACTTTAGGTTGGTATAAGGTACTAGCATTCTTTTACTTGTAACCGCTTGTTTTGATAATAGTAGATTCTCGAGAGCGGTGACCTTAAATTCACCCAGTGGGGTTTTTGCCTTTAAGGTTTTCCCCGTTCGTAAATAAATCACTGTGTCAAATTTATTTTCCGCTATATTTATCTTAGTTGGTGATTTGTTTGTGCTACCACGCATATTGCATGTTAATTGACTTAATTAATTCACTTGGCTAATTAATTAGTTAATTTACCATAAAAGGTCAATACATTCTTGGCCTATCACTTAGTTGTGATAGGTCGGGAATTTTCCCTCTCTACCGCCCGATTAATGCAAATTTGTAATTTGACCAGCTCCATCTCAATCCGCTAACATATGTAATTCCATATAATTTAGAAAAGATCGCATAAATAAGGAGAAAGCAATAACTCTATACCTATTAATTACTATAATTCCACGAGTATTTTCCTTAATCTTCTCTAGTTTTTCCCCCCTTGAGAGGGGGAGGGGATACAAAATATACTCTTTAGGAATAACATGATATTTTTTAGATGTAATATTAGCACTAACCAGAATAATTTACAGGTTTTGTTATAACATCACGCAGATTTCTTGTACTTTAGCCATGACTTGGCTGTGCATGTGAATATGTGATATGCATAATCTTGGTATTTGTAGGTTTTCACTACTGCTGGTTCATTGGAAGCCTGTAATCCACTGAGGAAAAGCATGTCGTGGAGACGGATGTTGCACTTCAACTTGATGCATCACCGTTAGGGAGGAGGGCAGCAGAGTATGCTTGTCCTAATAGATTGGGGCTGATGCTTGTCAAATTTTCAAATAAAAAGACAGAATAAATATTTGTATGTTGAAACACCAAACTGTAAGGAGCAGAAGGTTCTAACTTCTGTTTTCTATAAATAAGGAGGTTTTCTGTGAGAAGTTAAAAGATTCACTTCTGCATTCAACAATAAAACTTTGCATTTAATGGATGTCTTATGCAAAGAGATACATCTAAGTCAGTTGAGATTCCATATAGATGCACTGCAGAACCTTGGCCCATCAGTTCACAAATCTATGGCCTGTTTTGCTTTTTGGTGTCTTATGATCACAAATCATGCTTCAACGTGAAGATAAGTAGCTCCATTGCAATTCTTAATTTCTAATAGACACGTATATCCATTCGAAATAAGAGAGAGCCAGTGTGGATGTAAATTATATATAAATAATTCACTACATAAGCTTTTACTCTGTTTCTTACATGATGATAAATAGGCCAATCAAATACCTAGAATAATTTTGGACATCTCTAGATAACAATCGTATTCTATCAGCTACAAGCAAGTTAAATAGGTTTTCCTACATGATGATAAATAATTCTGGGTTTGCCACACACCATCTAGATGAAAGTTACAGAACATTCCTTGCATTCTTTAGTAACATGTTGCCCAAACCAAGGGTTAATGCATATTTATCTTGCCCATCAAAGGAAGAAAAAAAAATTACCCTAGTGCCTCTCAAACAACTAAGGGCTTCAAACCATATCCAAGTTTGCTTAGAGCTGCAACTACAATTTAACCTAGGATTATTGATATGTATTTGATCTCTTTTTTTTTTGCATTATCATTTTGTGCTTTGTGATGATGAAAACTTAAAGAATTAATTACTATTATAAGAAGCCATTAATAGTAATAACAAATAATTATGACACTAATAAAAATAATAACTAAGATATAAACAACAACAACAACAACAACAATAATAATAATATACTATTATTATTATTATTTCTAAGAACTAGATTTGGAAGCCCAAGCCCACTTAAATTAGTAGTGCCTCGCACTTCAACCCAAACTCAGACAATAGAATTGTTTTTGTGTAGATGTGAGAAGGCGATTACAATAGAGTTGCTACCTAAGCTTAGGGCTAATGAAGTGGTTCACAGATAAGGAAGAATGAGTCAAGCAATTGTTGAAAAAATTACTTCTTGATCACTTCCGAGGAAAAGTTCTTATATATGTCTTGCTTTAATTTTATCAAGCAATACACTGTTCATTTTTCTCTCTCTCACTCTATTTCTCTCAGATCAAAAAATCCCCCCCTTCCCGTAGAGTTTCTTTCCCCTTATATATCCTCCTTCTTGGCATCCTAACCCTTCACTTGTACGCCCCAAAACTCTTCCCTAGATATATGTCCCATCAAGGTTCCGCTAAAGGTGAAAAAAGAGGTTGCTAGCTGTGAAGACATTGTTCAGGGGTCACTTCTTCATTAATGCAGCTGATAAGGTTGTTACAGAGCATTCAATATGGAGGTGGAAGGTATACCCTTCAAGAAGTTTCCTCCCACCATGTTGATCCTCTCCTAAAATTCTATTTCTCCCACTCAAGCGCTCATCAAATTCTAAGCACCTTCCCCATCTTCTTCTCGGGTGGACCAACCTCTCAGGTTAGATGCGCTTTACAAATGAGTGGGTGCAGGACATCCCACTTCTTATTCTCCTCGGTCCTCGAACACCCCACATTATTAGTAGTAGTAGTAGTAGTAGTAGTAGTACTAGCTACTACTACTACTACTACTATATGAAAGTTTTCCCTTATTTTTGTGAGCATTTTGGTAGAACTCATTGTTTAAATTTTTATTATTAATAAGATTGTTATGAATTAACCATTTACAGTTATTTTAAAAAACCAAATATTAGAATGTTAGGTTCTTGGAATAGAATTTGATGGGAATGTGACTTATCTTGTATCTTATGTTATAAGGGAACCATCAAACATTAGATTTTGATCCCTAAGAAACTTGAAAGCAAAAGTCATTAGTCCCTATCATGAGTCATGACATGTCAGTTTTTAATTTTGTCATGTCATTTAAGGGATTAGAAGCAAACACTTTAAACTTTAGGGATAAAAACTACGTTTTCTTAAAGTATAGAGAAACAAGAGCTTTGAGTACTTCAAATTTAACAATAAACAGTTGCACACTCTTTCGCATCATGTGTAGAATGTGAATAGTGGTGTCCATATTTTATGGATGGTGTGAAAAAAGTGTTTGGGTGTGAAGTAATAACTAAACAGAGAACAATATTGTATCTAAGCAAAAGAATTATGAACACTAGTTTGGTTACATAAGCTATGCACGTGTTTATAGGTTCTTTTTTTTTAATCAATTTTTTTCATTCTTTCCAATAAGAGGATGTAGAAACCTTTAAAACTATAGTAAAACTTAGAAAAAGCAACTGAATATTAACAATCACAATTTAAAAGAAAATCAAAGTACAAAGTAGCAAATTAACAATGTGCCAGACAACCTAAAAAAACAATGTTGTACAAGTATAACGTGTCCAATTTCCTCAAACTTACATGTTCTGTGCTCTCTATTCATCCTCCTCTAGGACAAAATAAAAAGTACAATTATCAATAACAAACTAATCAGCTTTAGATTCTATGCATTTCCGCCTTCTACATTCTTTATCAATTCAATCGACTCTAGAGCTGTGCAAAATTAACAGAAGCCCAATTTGATTATATCTTTCAACAGCAAAAGAACTAGTAACTCCACCAATGACTCAAAAGGATCCACCAATGAATCAAATGGGAATACACTGGCATACCATTAGGTTGATATAGCCCCAAAATTCCTCTTAGATGTGGGTACTGGCTTCATATTTTCATTAAACAATGCAAAAATATACTCATCCACATCCGAATTCGGCCTCAATGGTGTCATTTTGTTTTGAGCAACCATGTTTATCAAATTGTCATTATACTTAGCTCTATTATCAAGTACAGAACCAACTTCATCAACGTCTCCCTTAGATGGCCGACCAGTCTTGGACACACAAATAGAGACCCAACTTCATCAGCTGCATATGGTCTCTCTTCATGTCACCCTATAATCTAATTACTTTATTGCTCTAGAGTCCAAGCTCAGTGCTACCTTCAGTGGTGTGTGAGGAGACTTACTATCCAAATTGAAAAAAAAAAATTTCCTTCTAGTTTGCTGAATGCTTTTATTGTTTTATCTACCAATAAAAATCTATAACTATCAGGCTCACAAACCACAGCTTCAAAAGTCATAAAGAAACGACCACGGGTCCACGGCTCCCAATTAGTTAATTTTGAAATGTCCAAATTATTAATAGAGAAAACCAGGCTTCATACATAAAAGAACAAATTATAATTGTAACTCAATTCCGTAAATCAGATCAACACCTCCATTGTAAGTAAGGAAACTATTCAGAATCCATAGCAACTAGTAATATAAGCAAAAGATATATTTCACAGATAAGGTAGCTAGATGAGACAAAATCATCAAAAAGACTACTCTTCTGCACCTTGTATCTCCATACCGACGATCCCTCTCCCTCTTTCTCCGTTCACCATCCTCTCTTGCTCTATTAGCTTATTATACAATCATTCAATTACATGGTCAATAACTGAAAATTCAAAAGAGCATTGCTCAGTGAAACTACAACGAGACAAAAGCATTTAAGCATTGTTTTTAATAACCCCTCTACCCTAGCCCTTCTCTCTCTCTCTCTCTGCTTCCTCTAAGGCTTCTTTTTCAATCTGAAATTTCAAGCATAATAAACATGATGCAGGTTAAGCATTTTCTTTGAGGTAAGAGATGACAAAACTCTCAAGCAATAGCTCATCTCCCTATTCGCAGATAACTCTTCTACTACTTGTTTTGCATACTCTGGGTCATCACAAATCAAAATGTAGTCATAAACTGAACCAGCTTCTACCTGCAAAAAAATTGATCAGGCTCCACCCATCAACAAAAGTTTGATATTCATTAAGGCTGTTCAAATTATATAAAAGAGATCAAAGTGGCCTAGTCTTGGACATACGATAGAGCCCTAGTAATTCTGAACTTTATGATAAGCTAGCATAAACAAATTTAGTACAGCAACAAGTTCAAAAATTCATTAAAACCAACCAGGTAGGTTTCCCTTGGAATACCCAAGTACAAAGATTCTAAACAAGGGATGAAGGGCTTAACCCATAATCATCACTAGATTGTAACCCGTGCTTACGCAGGGAAAGATTCAATAATATTGAATTGTTTGTTATTGATGCTTAAAACATTAAGTTCCAGAAGATAATTCTTCTTAAAACTCAAAGAATTCAGAGTTCTAGATTAAAAACAACAAAATTTTATGTTCATCAGCAACTAGTGTATTGATATTGAGTAAATGGCAAACATTACAGAATAAATTAGATTACAATTTTTTTTCTTCTTCCTCTTTCAAAAGAGTCCAGAAATTTACAAAATCAGAACAAAGTACATAATAAATGCATCATCTCTATCTCAAACACAATCATTTTTCAATTCCTTAACATTATATGTCTCCCGAGTAACATATGTTTAGATTTTTTTCATGAAAACTAGGTGTAAAAAAATTTTCATGTTTATATTTAAAATTTTCAAGTGTAAGAAATTCCTAAGGAAATAAGATTCTCATGTTTACATTCAGTGATAAACGATGGCCGAACGGACTTCTTTCGTATACAATTCGTAATCTATACTCAAAAATATTATCTGCAAAATAAAAAATTATTATCTAAAAATTATTCATTTAAAAAGAAGTAAAAGGAAATCAATTACAACTATAATTTTAAACCTTCTTCATAACTATCCTAAAATTTAGACATGCAAACATTTTGCCATTCAGATTAACAAAACCTGCAGTTCTCTTCATCAACATGGGATGGAAAACAGCAACGTTGTTCACCTAGTTGATTATGAAGGATGCGATAAATTGTTCTTTCCTAATAAATTAAAATGCAGAATACTGGTGTCCAGGAGAACAAGAAGTCTTGGTGCCTACCTGCCATGTTTCAACTCCCACATATTTTATTGGCTTTAGCACATAAAGTTCAGAATTGCTTAACTTCTCTTCTGTTGCATTTAATTTTTCATGAACTTCTTTCTAATTTAGTATTGCCTAATTACTTTTTTTTTTAAAAACAGTATAAAAAAATATGACACATATTTGATTATGTAAGTTTTGCTGTCTATATTCGTTCATTTAATTTTATTATATTCTTTAGTAGAAAAAATGTAGTAGATGATAAAATGTAAATATCTAATTATCATTGATCTTACACACACAATCATTCTGTGAAAAGAAAGTCATTAAACTTACTTTTTGTCCATTACAATTGTAAAGTAGGAAAAAAAAAAATGGAAGATGCAAGAGTAGCACAACAAACAAGGCGGATGATAATGTATGAGAAGCATGCGAAGAAAAAAAAATACATGATGGACTAAGAAATAAAGAAAGTGTTACTTTTGGTGTTGATATTGTAGAAATCCAAGCTTTAGTCAATGCGGATGGTTGTGAAGAAATTCCAAGTAAATGACTGAACTAAATTTATTTGGCGAATAAAAAACACTTGATTTGCATCTTTTTTTTTTCACACATTTAATTTTGTTAACGTATATTTAAATTCATATATAGGGAAATCCATCGAACCTTGGAATTTTGGTACACCTTCTTATGTATGCGAATATTGTGGGGCAATATTATGGTATGAAGAAAGAACAATAAAATCTAAGAAGCCTAGAAATCCTAAATTCTCTTTGTGTTGTATGGAGGGTAAGGTGAAGTTTCCTTTGCTCAAGAAAGATCCACATCCTCTAAATGAGTTGTTAGATCCTGGTGGTGGTCAAGGATTAAACAAATTTAGGACACAAATAAGAAGTTATACTGCATTGTTTGCAATGATATTTATGGGTGGTAAGGTGGACAATAGTGTTAATGATTGAAGAAGCCCTTACATTTTTAGACTCTATAGTCAAAATCACCATAAAATTGGAACTCTTCTCCCTGCTGATGGTCAGAATCCTCAATATGCATAACTATATTTTTACGGCATTGAAAATGAAGTTAAATATAGAATGGATGTATTCCATGATAGTTAGACTAATAGTAGCATTGACCCATTTATTGTTGTTGCATTGGTTTGAATGTTAGATGAGTTAGATAGATTGGAGAAAATATTTTGCATGGCTAGTGATCATTATAGAGATTGTGATATCCACCATTTACGATTACGACTTATTAGCCCCTGAACCATTAATGCAAAGAGAATCTAATATTCCTACATGTTCTCAAATTGCTACAATTATTGTTGGTAATATTGAAGTTAAGAATGCAAACCATGATGTAATTGTTGAGTTAAAAGATCGCAGATCACAAAGGATCAATGAGTTACATCCATCATATATGGCATTGCAATATCCTTTTCTAAATCCAGATGGTGAGGATGGCTTCAGACTTGGTATTTTGTATAGAAATATAGATGTAATCAGCCCTACCAAAAATGATTTTGTTACAATGAGAGAATATTATGCATACCGGTTGTAAGAACATGAAGATGAGGGAGATTCTCTGATATATGATGGCAAATTATCACTACAATTTTTTTGTAGAAGCTTATGCATGTATAGAAGCAATTCATCTTATGTGGGTGAAGAGTAACCAAGATAGATTTATGATTGAATTGTATAGTGTATTAAAGGATGCAATTATGAGAGGATATACTACCCCTACATTTTCAGAGAAAAGAGTTGCTTTACGTTCAAGCTTCACAGGAAGTTCAAGATTTATGATAGAGAATTATCAGGATGCAATGGCATTTTGTAGATTAGCAAATTATCCAGATTTATTTATTTTATATTTACATGCAGCTTGAAATGTCTTGAGATTGTACTTTTTCTATCTAGAATGCCAGGTAAGAAAGCTGAAGATCGACCAGATGTAGTTGCAAGGGTGTTCAAGATAAAGTTTGATAGACTGTTTTCTTATTTAAAGCATGGTTGACACTTTAAACCAGGAGACAGTTTATCAAACTTTATCTTGATCACCCTTGCCACTACATATGTTCGATCTTCGGCTTTCTGACCTAGTGTTCTAGATAGAAAAAATTCAATCTCGAGACATCTATATTTCTATACAAAATACCAAGTCTGAAGCCATCCTCACCATATGGATTTAGAAAAGGATATTGCAATGCCATATATGATGGATGTAACTCATTGATCCTTTGTCATGTGTCATCTTTTAACTCAACAATTACATCACAATTTGCATTCTCAACTCCAATATTACCAACAATAATTGCAGCAATATGAGAACGAGTAAGAATATTAGATTCTCTTGCATCAATGGTTCAGGAGCTAATAAGTCGTAATCGTAAATGGTGGATATCACATTCTCTAAAACGATCACTAGCCATGCGAAATATTTTCTCCAATCTGTTTGATTCATCTAACATTCGGACCAATGCAACAACAATAAAAGGGTCGATTCTACTATCAGTCTAACTATCATGGAATACATCCATTCTATATTTAACTTCATTTTCAATGTTGTAAAAATATAGTTGTGCAGATTGAGGATTCTGACCATCAGCAGGGAAAAGAGTTCCAATTTTATGGTGATTTTGACCATAGAGTCTAAAAATGTAAGGGCTGCTTCAATCACTAACACTATTGTCCACCTTACCACCCGTAAATATCATTGCAAACAATGCATTATAACTTCTTATTTGTGTCCTAAATTTGTTTAATCCTTGACCACCACCAGGATCTAACAACTCATTAAAAGGATGAGGGGCCTTCTTGAGCAAAGGAAACTTCACCTTACCCTCCATACAACACAAAGAGAATTTAGGATTTCTAGGCTTCTTAGATTTTATTGTTCTTTCTTCATACCATAATATTGCCCCACAATATTCGCATACATAAGGTGTACCAAAATTCCAAGGTTCGATATATTTCCCTATATATGAATTTAAATATACGTTAACAAAATTAAATGTGTGAAAAAAAAAAGATGCAAATCAAGTTTTTTTATTTGCCAAATAAATTCAGTTCAGTCATTTACTTGGAATTTCTTCACAACTATCCGCATCGGCTAAATCTTGGATTTCTACAATATCAACACCAAAAGTAACACTTTCTTTATTTCTTAGTCCATCATGTCTTTTTTTTCTTCACACGCTTCTCATACTTTATCATCCACCCTGTTTGTCGTGCTACTCTTACATCTTCCATTTTTTTTTTCTACTTTACAATTATAATGGACAAAAAGTAAGTTTAATGACTTTCTCTTCATAGAATGATTGTGGGGGTAAGATCAATGATAATTAGATATTTACATTTTATCATCTACTACATTTTTTCTACTAGAGAATATAATAAAATTAAATGAACGAATATAGACAGCAAAACTTACATAATCAAATATGTGTCATATTTTTTTTTATACTGTTTTTTTTTTTTTTTTAGTAATTAGGCAGTAATAAATTAGAAAAAAGTTCATGAAAAATTAAATGCAACAGAAGAGAACTTAAGCAATTCTAACCTTTCAAATTAATTCAATAACACTTCTTGAAGTATAACCAATGGTCTTTATTAGCGAGCACCCTGTAACTCTGTGTCTATACAAAATCCTGCAAAAATAATCAAAATTTTGATTAAAAAAAAAACTTTTAAGTTGAAAGGTAGGCCACAAATGAAGAGGAAGGGGAACCAAAATGGAAAAATAAGTAGTAAAGCAATTTCGCTGCAATACATCATGTTTATATACACATAATTTAGTAATTTGTGATAGTGCTATAACATTTTAATAAAATTGATGGTATTTTTCTTCACATAAATATCCATAATAGCATTTTTTTTATATACAAGATAGAAATTCTACTCTAGCCTAATATAAATGTATATGTATTTGAAGCTTCATCTTGGAGAGTTAAATCTCGGCCCTTGCCCCCCACACCTCACAAGCACTTAAACTTATGGAGTGACCATTGCACCAAGGGTGTGCGGTGGTAATATCCATAATAGTAATAACTATGAACGAGAAGGAATTAACTTTTTTTAAAAAGATTTAAAAATTTTTTTTTTTTGGTCTTAGATGAGTGAATCATATTAAGAATGTTGATGAAGATATATAAATTAATGAAAGGAATTTATTTCTTAATTTTCCTCAAGAAACATATTGAGTATAACATAAAGTTAGTGATATTAGAAGTATAATCCATTATTAAGCACTACACCCTAAATGCTTGTTTTTAATTGTTAAGCACCATTTGGAGAGAAGAAACAAATAGTAAAGTAATAGCATCCTCTACTGCAATAACATTATTTTAAGTTTTCTTTTTCCATAATTGAATATTAAACATATAAAAAGGACATAGTGCTACATTTGACGCTTTAGTACTACATTTGACAAAAGTGTCAAATGTCAAAAGGGTTTGACTTTCCACCAATAGAAAGAATGCCTTTGTTACCAATTATACAAAGGAATGTATCAATTATACAGAGGATTCAAGGGAAAACAGTTACAACTAATAACAAATTTTTTTTTAAATCCATATACTCATATTTAAATTTCTCTTATAGGAGATTGGTTTATTTATTTATTTTTTAAATGTTATTCTTTATAGAAAGTACAGTTAAGCAACGAAAGAAATTGTGGGAACTGGGAAGGACCATTTTTAGAAGATGATTTTTCAATTTTTCTTCTATTTAAAATAGCTGACTTATAAGCTCTTTTGATTATTGTAACCCAAAAAAAAAAGCTATACCATCTGCCAAGAGTTTAAAGTAAAAGGTGTGTGTGCTTACTTAAGGCAACATTCATGTTCTTTTACTTATCTAATCAAAAGTTTCAAATGCTCGTCCATGCGTGTACTTTTATACACCACTGAACTTTAAGTAACTAACAATAAGTCTAGTAGTATGGATCCAAATCTGGCCAAATATTGTTTCAAAGCTAGCAAAAAACAGAGAAATCCACATATACCGAAAACCGGAATGAAAGACAACACAAACCAAAATTAGAAAAACGGGTACAGGGAAACACACAATCAGTAAAAATAGAAATGCTATAAACCACAATCCAATTTTTTGGAACCGATTTGAACTTCAAATGAGTAATTACAGAAGCATCAGTATGTAACATTTCAATTTTCCTTCTTCTTTTTTTCTGTCTTTAGTACCAACCTTCATAACTCTTCAAAAAAAATTTGGATTGTGTTGTTCAATTCCTCTTGCTTTAAAAAACACAACTGTTGGGTCTCAACAACATACCAATGGACCACAAATATTCACTCAGGAATTTGAAAGTAACTCAAAAACATCAAACCAACATATAGTAAAAGACAAATAGTAACAATGAATGCAAATATTAATTACGTTACAATTCAAAATTTATTTTTCTTATTTAAACATGATAAGTCACGATCCAAACTGAGTCATGTGAGTTCAAATGTAAAGAGAACACTTCAATATTTACGTTATTAAAGATCTTAATTCTAGCAAGAACCAAAGAAATTAAAATCTAACTGTACCTTTTAATTCTCTTATTGCAGAAGTCCCAATGGCTTTATCTGGCACAGGGAAACGGTATTCTGCAATTGGAGGGAAAAACAGAAGAAAAAGAAAAAACAATTCAGAAATTAATTTCAGGGTCAAACGAAGAAAAAAAAAACTGCAAAACAGGAACAAAATTCTAACCAAAAAAGAATAATCGACAAACAAAACCCAAGAAATTGAAAAAAAAAATAAATGGGAAATTAGTGTACCTTTGAGTCTTTGACATTCATTCATTAATTATTTTGGCAGAAGACCCAATGACTGCCACAGAAATACTGTATACTACGAATGGAGAATAAGATTATAGAGAGAGGAAATAAGAAACAGAAATTAATGGGGAAGATCAAATTTAAACAACAGTGAATGGAAAAAGAACAGAAATTAAGAATGGAAAACCTTTGTTGTTGCAGTTGTAATAAGCGGGAGAAGAAGTAGAGACTCAAAAAGAGATGTGACGTTGCTTTGTTATATGACTGTTTGGATGCGGCGTTAGCAGCGTTTCATTTTTTTTTTTTTTTTATAGGATTGTATGATAATCACGTTATTAATTCTGCAAACTATATTTCTTTAAAATTTCAGTTCAATAAAAAAAATTTGAAATTTTTTTTATTTGAAAATGTCTAATATATTCTTAAGAAGGCCAAAATTTAATTTTAAGATGGTCTAATACATTTAGGATGGTCACAATTTTTTTAAGAGTAGACAAATCATAACATTTTAAAAATATTTTATCTCTATATATTAAGAGAATTCAGAAGGTTAATTATGATTTCAAAAAATTTCAAAAATATCCATAATCTAATTAGATAATTCTTATTCTTAAAAATAAAAAATGGGGTTAAATTTGTAATTCAGCAAAATTTATTAAAAAAAAAAAAACTATCCGATAAACTTTTTTCCTAAAATATTTGAATATATCCCATGCATATTTCATACATTTTTTTCCCAAAAACTAACACACACTAAACCCAACATTTTACTAAGAGAGGAAATAAATAAAAATAAAAATTATAAAAAAAAAAAAAAACCCCACTACATGTGCGAAGCGCATGTAACGAGACTAGTATATAAATTTTTTTTTTTTTTTTTTAGTAGTATAGGGTGGTCATGTGTGACCACCCTGCCTTCAACATAGAACTGACCCTGCCAAAAACCTTGGTAAAGAAAAAAAAAAAAAGTGTCCGTTGCCATTTGTGATGTTGATAAAAAAAAAAATTTTAAAATAGTTTTAAAAGAAAAAAGATTTTTATAAACCTCTTTATTTACTTGCTCTAATAGAATCTCACACTACCTATTTTTTAAATGATAAAACAAAATAGATAATTCCATGCACAAACATAACTTTCATAAATACAGTTTTTTAAATTATTATATTCAATCTGTTTTTATTTCTTTTTTCCCATTTCATTTTCGAGTACATGTTTAGGATTAAAAAAAAAAAGAATTAAACATTTTTATCCTTAAAAAATATTTCTTATACGATAAAGTTTGGCTCCAAATTAGTTTAGAGTCATCTTTTCTAATCCACTACATGACAAATTATAAGTCCATCCATGTGTATTATTTAACAAATCACATGACTTATTTAAAAAGTCATGTGAATGAAACTAGACATGGATAATCTTTTTAATTGCCACATGATAGGTTTGAACATGATAGATTCAAAGAGGTTAGTAGCCAAATTTTTTTCCTTTTTGTAAATGCTCATGAGTGCTTGTGCATATATATATATATATATATATATATATATATATATATATATATATATATATATATATATATATATATATATATATATTTTTTTTTAATAAAGAGTGCATGAATATTAATAAAAATCTAATGTAAACAAAATAATTTCCTAAAAATAGAGTAAGCAAAATAATAATACATGTCTATTATACTATACAATAACTATAACAAAAAAAAGGTATTAATCCCAAAATTTCAGGATCAACTATGGATCCTTAACAGATTAATTATGGTCAACTATATGTATTATTTTCCTCCTAACACTAAGCCATTGACAAATAGTAGGGCATACTTGGTGCCCAAAGTCATTTATTCTACTTTATCTAAAGTCATGTTCTCTGTTATTTCCTTAATTAATATGTCCTTTTATGTTACATCTACTAATGTGATTTTTTTTTTTTTTTTTTTGCCTTCTTCTACCATTTTTCATTCTCTCAACTTGTATGAACTCATTTTTTTCTTATTAGTTCATTAGTTGCTCTCATTTGAACATGACCAAACCATCTTACGCGATTCCCTCTCATCTTTTCATCAATAGAGGTTACCTCTATCTTTAAGCAAATTTCCTCATTTTGAATCCGATCTTTCCAATAATTTGTATTAGATTAATTCGCAAAAGAGTGACTAAATTTTACATTGGCCATCAACTTACTGCAACCCTCCTCTTTTTTCTAGACTTGGGTCCGGCTATAAACAAAATATATGACACTAAGCATAGACATTAGTAGATAGTAAAGAATATCATATTTTGATATTTGTTATATATATATATATATATATATATTATTTTGCAAAAAAGGATTTCTTGTAATCGATGACCTATCGAAGTCTGACGTTTCACCCGTTGACTAGATACGAATGATTTCGTATGTTTCATTGGATGGTTTCATTCGATTCATCATACAGTATCATGTAAGAAAGTTTCTCCGAAGATCATATTGAGTGATGAATTGATCCTCATCCTAAACTTGATCCAACTTGAACCCTTGGACTTTCATAAATGTAACATTAGGAAAATTTTCAATAAATTATTGGTCCCTTATTTAGTTTTGGGATGTCCCAAATGTAGTCCTCTTTGAAAAATCAACTATAAATTTTACATTAAAATGCAAATTGCAATTTTTAATTTGACTGAAATTCATTGTCACTCTCTAACTTTTATTTCATTCAATTGAGTTTTCTAAATTTCAAATTTATTCAATTTAGATTTTTCATCCAATTCCAATTCCATTGAAAAATTGCCGTTAAGTATGCAATTAACTAATGAAAAGAAAATTTTAAAAAATTATTCTTAAAAAATCTATAAAACATTTTAATTAGTTTTATAGATTTTTTTCATGTGAGAAAAATAGTTTTTTAATGGAATTGAACAAAATGTTTGAATTGAATAAATTAGAGAGCTCAATAGAATGAAATGAAAGTTAAATGACTAAAATAAATAATTTTCGCCTAAATTTTATATTTTATTTAAAAAAGCAATACCTTTTTTTTATTCCATTTTAAATTAACTAGGAAAATTTTAGAAACTTATACACTTTTTAACTAAAAATATAGTTAAAAATATATTGAGATTAAATAAGATTTTTTTTTTTTTTTTAAGTTTGGAAATTTGGATTTTCTAAATAGACTAACAATTTAAGATAGAGTAGTAAAAACATATAGAATATTCGAGTTTTGCCTGTTGAACTGGAAAAGCTTGCGGGACAGATGGGAAAGGAGTTTTGAACGGAGAAGGGAGCTCTCAGCTCTGTAAAACCTGAAGGTGTTACTGTTTGCCCATTCATTTTTCTCTCTAATCCCAATCAAATTAACCCCAAAAAAAAAACAAACAAAATCAAATAGGAATAGATTAGATGGGGAATTTATTTGTGAAGAAGCCCAAGATCACAGAAGTAGATCGAGCAATTCTCTCTCTCAAGACCCAACGCCGCAAGCTCGCCGATTATCAACGACAGGTACCCCACTAATTTTTCCTAACTCTATTTGCTTTGTTTTTCAAGTTTAGGGAATTCTATTGTTTTCCTATTCCATTTTCAATTCGAAATTTAGGGAATTTTTTTGTGTGATAGAGTCAATTAAATGATCACAAATTGTTGATAAATACGTGACAAATGATAGAGTTTCAACTCAAATTCTGAAGTTTCAATAGATATTAGAAAATGGGCAATCTATGTTTTTTTGGAAAATCTCTGACAACTTAAATTTAATGGAACATATGAAAGTTTTGCTTGGAACCCATTAGTGAAATCATTTGTAAACATGCTAACAGATAAACACAATTTAACAAAGATGTTGGTTTAAGTTAGCTTAACCGATAAAGTCTCTTGTCGTCGAATAAGGGACCTAGGTTTGAATCCTGCTTATGACAAATTCCAATTGGTGTTTTGAGACTTGATGATAAATAGCAATCGTCATG
The DNA here is from genome assembly GCA_023055345.1 of Quercus wislizeni. Classification (NCBI taxonomy): domain Eukaryota; kingdom Viridiplantae; phylum Streptophyta; class Magnoliopsida; order Fagales; family Fagaceae; genus Quercus; species Quercus wislizeni. The sequence goes on from JALGQJ010000003.1 coordinate 34,289,846, forward strand.
GGACGGATTTAATGAAGGTGCTATCGTTTTGTTTGGCATTCATGTGTAGGATTTTTCACTGCCCAAATTGGTGTCAGGTGCAATTTCATGTGGATTTTCGTTACTTTTAATTAACTGATATTCACTAAGGGTTTATAAACCTTTTGTTACTTTCATTTGGTTCAGTCAATTTGTTTTATAAACCTTATGCGAGAAGTGAAGTGTAGACTGCTGAAACATTATGTTTACAATTTTAGATGTAAATTATTAGAAGTATAAGAGTGTGTGCGTGTGTGTTTTATCTTTTGAAAGATCACAATCTTGTTAAGTTAATTGATTTGTAACTTGTTTCGGGTAAGTGGTAATGAAACTTTAATTTGAATCATTATGCATCTTCATAAGGGTAAGGCTGCCTACCAAAGATCTCTTCTAGACCCTACAAAAGATTGGTGTTTTGTGCTCTGGTGCGGCCTTTTATGCATCTTCATGTGATTAAGCCCTTATGTTGCTTTCTTTTGTGTTTTACTTCTTGTAGCTTGATGCTGTCATTGAAGCAGAAAAGCAAGCTGCAAAAGACTTGATTCGTGAAAAGAGAAAGGACAGAGCTTTGTTGGCATTGAAGAAGAAAAAAACGCAAGAAGAATTATTGAAGCAAGTTGATGCCTGGCTTATTAACGTCGAGCAGCAAGTAATTATACCATTTGCTGCTTATTTCTTTTATTGAAAATTTTCACTTTTTTTTCTCCTTTTGTTTTTCCTGGTGCAATTGTTCAAGTGTTCTACACAAGAGCACTCAACCAATTTGGGTGCCTTTTCAATTGCAATAGGACGGGCTTAACTTTTGTTTCTCCAATGTAAAATGAATTACTGGCTTTTATTTATTGCAGATATTTTTAAAAATTTCTTTCAAGCTTCTTATGATTGTATTCTTTAAAAAAACGTGTACATATCCCAACTTAAAATTTTGGTTCAGTTGGCAGATATTGAACTCGCAAGCAAGCAGAAAGCTGTCTTTGACAGTTTGAAGTCTGGTAATAATGCAATTAAAGCCATTCAAAGTGAGATAAACCTGGAGGATGTTCAAAAGCTAATGGATGACACCGATGAAGCCAGAGCTTATCAAGATGTGAGCTTCACCCTGGCTCTTTTATTTTCTCTGTTTCTCTTTTACTGCATGGTGGAGATTAGCATACTACTTAATTTTGATACAATACAATTTTAAAATGAGAAACATATTTTTGGTCTGCTCAAAAGAACTTCAGGAATTTGTTAGTTTCTTCATCTACCCCTGCTCTATTAGATGTAGGACTATTTGTTATATGATGAGGTGGTATGTCTAATTATTTTAGGATATTCTTTAGCTCTTCCCTCTTAAGTTCACTTGACATAAAATTGAAGCAGTGGCATCTTCTAGGTGTGTATTTGCACCCTTTTTTATTTGTAATAATCATATGATTTATTGATCTAAACAATTCAAACAAATCCATAAAGCATGAGGGTACACAATTTTCAAAATTCACTTGAATCAGGTGAAATATAAAGTGATCTATATCTTTACTGTTATTTGTATGGTGAATATAATGCACATATGAGCAAACAAATAGCCTTGATTCTCTAGTAAAAATAAGAGTTAAATTTGTGTTTCCACTCAATTATCTAGTGTATAAGAGATACTTAACCTAAATAGTCTAAATTAGAACAAAATTTCACTTTTATTTTCAAAAAAAAAAAGATTGTGGTTCCATCAATTTGATGGGCATCTCCCTATTATAGTTTCTCGTAATAAATACACCGGATATTCTCTTTACCATGAATGTCATAACTTGGTTTGTTCAAAAAAGATGCTGGACGTAGAGATGGTCATATCTCAGCTTTGTTTTTCGAACAACTGTGCTGTAAACTGAATTTAGCCAGTTAGGCCTCCTGTCTAAAAAGGTGTGTGGGTAATCCCCCTTTGCATTCCCTTATCATGTTTATGGTGTGCATTTTATTTGCTTAGGATCCATCTACATACTAATTTGCACTGCTTCTTGTAATTACAAGGGGACCATTTTTATTTGTTCATCCCATGCTTTTTATGGCACTTGCTTGTATAAATCTGATTGCTTTAATTATGAATCATAACTACTTCTATTATTCAGCTACTTATTTCCCATTCTTTGTATCTTGTTATATTTTGAAAATTTTTAGTTAATTTCTAACGCATGTGCTGTCATGTTAAATACAATTTTGAAGGAAATTAATGCAATATTGGGGGAGAAATTATCAACAGAAGATGAAGAAGAAATTTTAGCAGAATTTGAGAACTTGGAAAGTCAGGTGCGTATATTTTTCTATTCAAACAACTGGTTCATATCCAGCCTGAAGTTGTTTATATTTGTATAAAGTTTACAGTTTAAATGTGATAAATGTTTTCTCCTGTGTATTTGTCTTGTTGTCCATAACTAATTTTGCTGTATTTAAGTTGTTTAAGTTCAAATCTTTATTTCTGTTTGGTCATTAGAATTTATACTTGGGGAATTCACTTTTTCTCAATTCTAAATGTAGCAGCCAGTTCTTGTATTAGGACCATCAAAGCTTTGCATTGTGGCATTATATTATTCATTTTCCTGCAATTTTACTATCTAAAATGCTAGAATTTGCATATACCAAACATGGTTGGGAGTTGGGACGGGGCTGACTTGTGGGGTATTCTGTGTACAGCTTTTAGAAATGTAACAAATTCTGTAGCATTTAATGATTATCTTTTTCTTGTCCTGCTAATGCATTTGGACACCTTTGCCAGAAAAGGTATAGTATGCATTATTGTTATCACTATTATTACTATTATTTTTTCCCCAGATCTATACAAGCCTTCAGATTTAAGAGTTCCTTTCAGTTTGTATTTTGCAAGCTATCAACATTTGAAATATGTTTTAGCTCTTTCCACAATTGTTCATGTATTACCCATCAAACAAATCCAAGATGAATTATGTGCTTTAATCCGTGCAGTTTCCCATGTTAGTCATTAGGCCCTTGGCATTAGATCTTTTAATTCACTGCAAAGAAAATGGAGTTTCATAATTCACACACTAATTTTATGGTTGTTGCAGTGAATTCTTTAGAAAATCAAATAGAGGACTAAAAATGTTGGAAGTCTCTGTGCCAGAGCTTGAGTTTCCTAATTTTATTGCTTTGTGCAGCTAATTGAATTTATTTGAACTAATTCCATTTCCATCTGTAGCTTGAACATTCATTTGAGACAATATAGTCTCGTTATGGTCTTCATCTTTGGGATTTTGACTTTGTATGGTCACATTGGCATTGTCCCCTTAAATTGTAGCTATGCCTTATCTTAAAAAGAAATTTCCCTTCATTTGTTCAGATCACTGTTCAAGATCTGCCTAACGTTCCTAATGTTCCCACTACAATACAATCTCCTGAAGAACACGATGAAAAGTTGGACCTTCCAGATGTACCGACCAAAGCACCAGCCACACATGAAGTGGTTGCAGATGATGCTGAAGTTTCCACAAAGCGAAAAGGTCTCTCTCTCTCTCTCTCAATTTGTATTAGCTAATGCTAGAAATTTTTTTGAAACAGTTATGGAGTAACCACTCTCTCTCTCTCTCTCTCTCTCTCAATTTGTATTCGCTAATTCTAGAAATTTTTTTGAAACAGTTATGGAGGAACCATTGCCTGCCTGATTGCGAAAAACGGTCCACTGAGATTGGCATCGGCCATCATGTCAAGTTGGATGCTAACTTTAATGAACCATCTCCTGGCAACCTGCATCTAAACATGTACTGCATTTTTTTTAATGGATTCTTGCAATTGTGTACGTGTGTTTTTTCAGCACAAATATTTCTATATTGGATTGTACAGATCTGTATATCGACAAAGTTCTTCATGTATTATGGTGTTGCAAATACTGATCACCTTCAACAAGGTCACAATCACACCCGAATTATACAAAACAAAAGTCTGTCCATCTACTTCATTCCCACCACCAAACCTCACCCTTCTTGCCTTTACATGCACTGCACGGGGCTTTTGAGTTAACCTTAAACAATTCCTTCACTCTCACAAATAATCACTACTACGAAGCCATTGTGGCAACAGAGAAGAATGGCACGCCTTCTGGCCACTACCCTAGCCGAAAGGGTGTTCCTGATGGCAGGACCGTACCCCAAATGCCACCGCTAAGTCTGTTTTTATTTTTGCTTCTTATATGTCCAATTTAAGAATAAAATCGTTCTCCAAAAAAAAAAAATTAAGAATAAAATGAAGTAAAAATAAATAAAAATTAAAATCTGAATCTTATTGTCCAAATGGCATGAGAATATTATATCAGTGGTCAATAAACTACACGAGGAGGGAAGGAGTTGATACGACAATCAAATAACGGGAAAAGAAAGAAAGAAAGAAAAGAATAGATGGGTTAAAGATAGAACACCATCACTCGACAGGATATGATTCATTTTACTACTGGGGAATCTAACTTCTATGTCTTAAATGCCACCATGGTAAGACTGGTTGGTGTCTTAACATGTTACATTAAGTTTAAATATATTGCCTATATTATTGAAATTTGAATTTTAAGGTTTTCTTTTGAATATTAAAAAAATTTATTACTTTTTTAGGGTCCATATCTCTCATTTCTAATGTCTATTTTGTTTGTATTTTTAAACCAAAAACTAAAGAATTTGGCTCAAATAAAATAAAATTTCATACTTTTCAACCTAAAAATTAAAGAAAAAATATTGAATTTTTAAGTCCAAAACTGAAATGGCGACTATAAAAAGAATCAATTTAAGGTCCTATTAGTCCAAAATAGACTAAATAGACAGAAATGTTATGCTAATATGGCTCAATAGGAAGAAGCTTATCAGGATCGAAATCCTACTTGGAATCAATGAGAAGGTTCAGGGATTATATTGTAGGATCAGTGAGAGGGTTCGGGGATCATATCATATGATCGACACGAGAATTGTAAAATCCTACTTTCCGATTAAAAAAACATACTAAAAAAAACCTACAATTATAATTCATAATATATATTAAAGAAACATTGAAAAAAATAATTTTTGATACAGATTAGTGAAATTACTAATAAGAGACAAAGTACTAAATTACAAATACGTAAACAAAGTTCAAAAGTTACAACTCACAAATACAAACTTCTAAGTTAAACAACTCAAAGTATACATAATGTTTCACATAAATAACTCAAAGCAAATAGCATTATAGCAATGTCAATACTTAATGTCTCACATAAACAACACAAAGCAAATAACAATGTTTCAAACAACACCACAAACACACTCAATCATCAAGACCAAAGTTTTGGTTATCTTGGATGGGTTCTTCAAAATACGGTTGATCATTATAAACAACATTCTCGTCATTATTAGCATAATTACAAAATAAATAAATAAATAAAAACCACCTTCGTTATCAATGGTCTCTCTCACAGAGGTGTCACCATTGAATTTCTCAATTTCTCACACTATCCTTCTACTCTCTAGTAGTCTCTTTTGTCTTTTGTGATTTTGTTTATTAGTTTAAATTAAAACTGACATGAACCTTAGGTTTTATTTTTTGCTTTATATATATATATATGTGTGTGTGTATTGTAATCAATTTGGGCTAGGGCCACTGGGCTGATCTATTTATTATATATTTTTTTTTCATTAGTTTGGAGTCTTTGAGCTCCATTTAAAGGCCCGAAATTAACCAAAAGTTTTTTTGAATTTTCCTTTGTAACACAAGATCTTTAGTATTGCTATAAGATCGGGATCCAATAAGATCCAAATCGAGATCCCACACAGATTTTACCTTAGTAGAGATTCTAGTGAAATCCATGACATTTTAAGAATGTAAGATCTTAAAATCTTAAGATCTAAACATAAGGATCGATATACTATGAACAGAAGTAACAATAAATGTTACACTTCAACTTTTAAATATTATTATATAGATATAGATTAGCACTAACCCATAAAATCATATATGAGTCCGTTTAGAAACAGCTTATTTAACTAAAATTGAAAACTTTTTGCTGAATATGTAGAAAAAAAAATGTTAAAAGCTAGCTGAATAGTACAATAAGACTCATGAATAATACTAAAAAAAAAAAAACTCAAAACTCAAATAAGCTAAACTTTTCATCACATCCCAAACAAACCATAAATACAACATTCCATACACGTTACTATAAATACAACATCCCATACAAGTTTCTTTGCCAGACGTACATTACTTATTTTACTTGGTATGCGTTTGTACATTCTTTGATTTGTTTTCATTAATCACGTGGTACAAAATATTACATCATGGTCTTAACTAGAATCTGAAAATGTTTCATTTAAAATGTATGCCTACATACAAAATTTACAGATCCACATGCAAAATCTCTCCATCAGAATTTGAGCCCAAGTTAGATGAGATCAAGAGTACTTGGCTATAAAATCTTGATAGGATTAGTCGAGCTATATTCTCGGCTGCAACGGCACTTGTCTCCATTGTGCTAGCTGCATTCTCAAAAGCATTCACATAGTACAAATTCCGATCATCCAAGATAAATGGTGCAAATTCTTCAGGAGCATTGTAATGAGGGTAAGCACCCCAATCAATTCGAATGGTCTCCTGCCGCACACTGACAGTAGCAGCAATAAACAGAAATTAGTATCTAAGCATTCAAGGGTTCAGCATTTAGTTCATTTATAGTTCAATGATGGTGATTATCAATAAATGGTGAAAATCAAATTCATTTAACTTGTCAACTACACCTATTTTATTACTGCCTTGCCAACTAGAAGTAAGCAAACTGACAGAAATCAACTTTTTTTTTATAATCAACCTCCCACGTCTTAATTAAGTATCAAGACATTAACCCAGATCCCGCATAATTACTGATTTTAGCAGCAACCTTGAAAGGTGCAAGTGAGTAACTTCTGTAGCGGATCACAAGGACATCAATACAAATCAACTTCCCATACAGTAAATTGTAACTAAAACCCAATCTCAAAAGAAAGAAAACAGAGACAGAAGAAGAAAGAAAGGAAACAAAAACAGAAGAAGAAGAAAAAAAAATATATATATATATATATATATATATTGTGAATTTAAAATATTACCTAAAGAAGCTATCCAGTAAGATATCTGTCATGGGTTCCCGGGAGAATATCTTGTAAGTAAAATCTTTCTCATCATGTTTCTTGAGAATTGAAATGCTTGTGAACGGAAGGTCAGGATCCTCTAGAGTGGCCACCAGTTCTGGGATTTCTGATACAGCATTCAGGCCAAAATATCCCTTGACATAACAACACATCAAGATTTGAAAAAAAATGGAAAATAAAGTATGGACTATATGTGCACACACACACACACACACACACAAAAAGTCTGACATATAGGTATTAACAGTTGCTAGGTTACTTACCGGATTTAAAAGACCTCTTACAAAAGTTGCATGTGTGTGCTGTAATTTTCTCTTAGGAATTGAAATTGGAGGAGCAAACTGAATATTTAACTCATCCAGAGGAGTGGCAATAACTGCAACTTCACATTTGTAACTATTTCCTTTCGTGGAGTTAAGTTCATAATATTCTCCAAGATAAGAGACAGAATCTATTTCTTCATGGAGGTACAATGCAACATCAGAACGATTAATGAGTCCAGCAGCCATCTGCCAATTCCCTCCTTCAATAGCCCACAATCCTCCACCAGATCCTGCCAATGAAACTGCACCAGCAAGTCCACTGATAGAGGCACTTTGGCCATAATTGATTCTTGTGATGACCTGCATAAATCATCAGAATTTTAATTATGATGAATCTTGAAAAATTATTATAAAAAATAAAAATAAAAATAAAAAAAGATCCAGTTCCAGGTCAATTTTATATTTCAACAGATCAAAATTACATCATCTTCCATTACACTGAGAATAAGTAAGATACTAATACTGAAAAACTGATGAAGGATGCTTCTCCTCAGATATTCACCAGTTAAGAACTGAAAAGACAAAAGGTTGAAGATAACTACTGCTAATTTGAAGAATTGCAATAAAAGCTGCTAAGGAAAGTATATAGCATGTCCTAACTCAAACCAAATGCAACAGTAGACATTTGTCTCATCGTCACCCACTAGACCAGAATGTTTCTTGCAAACAGCAAAAGCCAATGGAAAGGAAGTGATGTTTAAACTTGAAGCTGGGAAATTTCAATAGGGCAAGCAGCCTTCTACATTTTCATGCTTGATATGAGGTTGTGAATTCCCAAATCTATGTGAATTTCTACAGTTAGGTCTTTAGTATTGGCAAACGGCTTCTTCTGGAATTTTTCTTTTAATAGCTCAAGGTGCATATATAAGTGTCCCATCCCAACTATAGTATCTCAAACCCATATGCGACCATCTCACCATAATCACTATCCCAACCAGTATTCTTCACATATTTCTAAAAACAATTTAACTATCTAACAGTATATGCAGGCAGATTAAAAGTCTTACCAATTTCTTTCAATTAAGATGTTAGAATTTCTTGTTTCTTAAGTTATCCATCTCAAAATCTTCATTTCAACTATACTCAACCAGTAAATATATCCACTGGTCCATTTATGTTTCATAAGTCATAACAAATCATTTTATCATTTTATAGATCTCTCAATCTGTATGCAAGCATTTAAGAAATCCAAAACAACCCAGAAGCATAACCATACTCAACCTTCCAAATCAGTAGCAAAAAAGTAGTTCTGTTGTATCTGCACTCAATCAACCAATATGCAAAAAGTAAAGATGATTAATGAAAGAAACATGAAGTAAAACAGTCACAAGTTCTTACAGTAACAAGCTCTTTTATCAACAAGGGAGACAACCCAACATCAATCAATTCCTCTTGTAGAGTCCGGGTGGTGAGGTTGTACAAACCTGCCCATTTAAGCATCTCATCTACGGTCTCAAAAACGGGTCTGGATTCAGACCTTTCATAGTACTTCAAGAAGTTATTCACAGTACTCTACACCACAAAATATAGAATTTAGATCAACAATGAGAGAGAGAAGCTTATTCTTCTTCAAACATAGAGCAATAAAAGCACTTTAAAGAGAGAGCAACAAATGGACAAACTTTTTAATCAACATAAGCATTTTAATAAAATAAACATTGTCCCTAAACTTTTTAGTATCCGAAGTTTAAAATGATCATTATAGTTTTTAGTTTGGCCATGTCATTTAAGGAACTAAAAGCAATCACTTCAAACATCACGAACTAATGCTAGGATACTATAAATTCTACTAAAAAGTCAATGTTACACCAATCACAAAAAAAGTAATTCATACATTCATTTCTTATGTTTTCAAAATCCACCAATCATATCTTTGCCACATATATGTAAAGGTTATGCAGTAAAAACTTATAGTACTTTATCATTTTCCCTTCCTAAAACAAATCTATTTAAGACCAAAACAAACAACAAGTCTAGAGTTACAAAAAAGAAAGGAAAAGTCTTAATTTACATTGTACTAGCTAATTAAGATTCACATTATAGATTAACAAATGTGGTACAATATTGAACATATTTTTTTGCACATGCGTACGATGTTTTTCTAGTACAAAGTAAACCTATAATTACCCATAAAGAAAAATGTAGTAAAACATGTGGGCATAAGACTAAAACAGAAGTTATAAAACAGAGACAGAGATAGAGACAGAAACTAGTGCTGAAAACAAAAGGCATACCTCGACGAAGGTTTGCATTTTGAGGAGCGAGAAGCCGTAGCGCAAGAACATGAGAAGCGAGTTGGCGAGCGAGACAATCTTGTCGACAAAGGGAATCTTGGAACTGAAACTGAGTGTCTTGAAAACGAACCTTTGACCGTCCCAGATGCCGAGAGAGAAGGAATCGCAAGTGGAAGAAGAAGAAGGGTTCTTGTTTTTGAGACCCAACAGCTCGGTGTAATTCACGGCGTGGTAATTCTTCGGGTGGAGAATTGAGGCTCCGGCTTCGAAAGTGTGGCCGGTCACGTTGACCGTGGCCATGCGGCCACCTACGACGCCGTTTCTCTCGAAGATGTGGATTGAGAACGGGTTTGAGTTTGAGGAGGAGGAGTAGAGGCGGAGGAAGTGGGCCACGGAGGAGCCGCCGATGCCGCTGCCGATGATGCAGATTGTTGGTGGGTCATTTGTTGGGCTTTGGTGATCCGATTGGGATTGGGCTTGGGCTTGGGGATGAGAGAGAAAGAGGAAGAGGAAGAAGGTGAAAAAGGATAAGCTGAGTGGTGAGACCATGTTGTTGTTGTTGTTGTTGTTATCTGAAGTTAGTTTACTCTCTGTCTTTGAGCTTATAGCTTTCCTTATTTTGTAGCTTGTCTGATCTCATAGATTGGAGTCAATCCTCACACCATTCTTGTTTCAATTTTCTTGACCAGACTAAAATTGATGCTTTATGTTTAAAAAATATATATATTTTTTGAAAATACGTGAGTAAAAAAATACGTGTGAGTGGAAATACGTGTGATATTTTTTCAAAATATGTGTGAGTGAAAAAATATGTAAAAATAAGTGTAATATTATTTAAAAACTGAAAAATATTACTTAAACTACCATACCAAACAGCTTTTTAATCTTTGATTCCATTTAAATATTATTGGTCATGCCATTTATTTATTTATTTGAAATAAGGTTATGCATATACTTAACTATTTTCTTGTGTCAAGGGCCTTGTTTGTGCATGGGTCAAGGGAAGGGGATGGTTAGCAGCATATTATATTATTTCTATTAAAAAAAAAAACTATCTTCTTGTTGGATGTGTGTAGTCTCGGCCTGCAAATGCCAAGTTAATGCAAAAAATAAAAATAAAAAATCCTTTTGGGTGATCTGAAGATGTTGATTTTTAGGTTTTGAGAAGTTAAAAATCATTGGAGGTGATCTTAAGATGTTGATCTTAGGTTCAAAACCTAAGATCTCATGTGATCTTAAAAATCACTAAACCGAACCTTAAGTTTATGTTATCCAATTTTATTTATTAGTAATCTAACTATAAACTACTAAATAAGTGGCGTCCATTAAGTCATATCACTCGTTAATGGTAGATGTTACCAAAGTATTAGCATAAATAGATGGTAGTATGTCCAAGAAAATGAAATCAATGTCAAAAGGGTATTTTAATTCATTTTTATTATACTACTAGTAATTTTTATTTATAAAACTTAATTAAAGCGTTGACTATTCTAGATCTAATTATTATATTATTAGTCTCATCATTTGTGCTTTGCATGCAATGAGTTTTTTTTTTTTTTTTTTTTTTTTTTTGTCTAATGTCATAATTTTCCTTTCAATTTTTTTTTTTTTGGATAAGTTTGTTTTGAAGACATGGTTTAGTAAGAGAGTTTCCTATTTTGTAGGCATTTTAAATGAAGTTGGAGACATATTCTTACCAAGTTGTCCTCAAGTTTTTTCCCTATTAAATGTACAATTTAAACATATTTATAAACCACATAAAAGTCTAATCCAAATAGGGGAATCCTCTTATAAATAATATGGATTAAGTACTTATTAGTGGGGATTCTTTGTTAATAAAATACACATTTCTTTTTTAATTGGGCAAGAATTTTATGCAACCAAAGTTGCATAAGTTCCTGCAAACACCATTAGGTGGAACACTAAAAATTTATCAAGCGTCCTTAGTCATGTGAGAAGCACATGATGCCACTGCCGATGGTGGTCGCCATCCTTTCTACTCCCATTTTCATTTTTAATTCTTTCTTTTTTCTATTTGATTTGTTTTTCTCAGTGGAAAATATATTTTGAATATGGTTCTTATGTAAATCTTTGAGTTTGGGCGTGCTAGGTTCTGTGTTTGAATTGGGTTGTGGGGGCCTAAGATCAAGGATGGAGGTGCTAGTGGAGGAAGGAAGGATACAGGACTTTTGAGAGAGGTAATCTAGGATTGTAAGGGAGAGAGAGAAGAAGGGTTTGTTTGGGTCAGAAAATTCATTTAATTGGTAATGTGCTTCTCACATGACCAAGGACACTTGTTAATTTTTTAGTGGGCCACCTAATGGTGTTTGCAGGAACTTATGCAATCCAGGTTGCATAAAATCCTTGCCCTTCTTAATTATTTAAAATCTATTATATTTCAATGTGAAATAAACAAATAAACATTTACTAATTATTAGAGAGAAGAATAAAAGAAAATAGTTGATTATTATTATTGTTATTATTATTATTATTATGACAAAACTTAACAACAATACCTTAATTGTTATTCCTTAAGTTCATCTCTTAAGATTCAACCATGTGGATAGTTAACTAAAAAAAAAGGCTTCCACCTTATGAGGAAAAATCCATATGACAGAATTTTAAGAGGGAAACTTAAGAAACATCGCCTAAATAATGTACTTAAATCTTGTCTTTTTTTTTTTATATATAAGTAAACCATGTAAAATTATTAGGCATGAAACCAATTTATTGTCATTATTATTTAGAATGGAGAAAAGACTTCTTCTTTTTCAGTATTTCAATATGAATCAGAAAAAAAAAAAATAATAATATTAATTATTAGAAAGAAGAAAAAAGAAGAGTACACCATGTAAAATTATTAAGCTTGATTTTTTTTTTTTTTAAATAAAAACAAACAGTGAAGTGTTGAATATAACTTAAAACTCTAAAGATCAACATAAATTCCATGACGATACAATCTAAAAATTAATTAAGGCCTCTATACAACATCTACTAAAACTTTCTAAACAGACAATAATGAATTCAAGCATTATCCAGCATTTTGGTAGACCAAATAGTAACCATGCTACATAAAGTTGAAATGCGAATGATTGGCATGGCATTGAAGAAAATATTAAAATATAAATATTGCCATGCTTAAGAGAAAATTTGAAAGTGAGAAAAAAGTTCTATCATCAATGCGTTTAGAACCTTTATTAGGATCCCTTGATACAAATCTCCCCTCCCATTAACATTATAGCAAACTGGGTGATGTACTTTTTGACCCAGATGCTTATCTCTAATGCTTATTGTCATATCATCTCAACAATCTGAAATGTTAAATTCTCTGAACATTTCAAATCAGATGCAATGAAGATTGCCTCCATCTTTATGTCATTTGAACTTCAGCGGCATTGAGGAGCAGCTAATGATTTGATGAATAGATCAAAGTCCAATTTCATTGAACCATCAATAGAAGCCGAAGGCAACCTAATGTAGTTTATACAAGGAATCAGAGCAGTGGTAGCACATCACTTATTTGTACTGTAATTCAAATGCCCATAAATGTCTTACTGTCTTAGTATAGTTTTTCCCATTTTTCCCAGTCAAAGAATAACCTGGTACACACCTCAAAAGTTCATTCATTTGGAAACTCTAGAGAAAGGGAAACACATCATATTTGAGATTCTCACTGTAGCATCAATCAAATTGGGAAGAAAAGATTTGTCTGATTCCAGGGGCAACCTATTACTGCCTAAGTAGCAAAGATGTCTCTGATTCCAGAAGGCCTACTTAAATTTATCAAGAACTCATTTCCTTATATCGGAAATAAAATCTCCTAGAAGAAGGATGGTGATGTAGTCAATTCGCTAAGGCATGTTTTGTTGCAAGTGTGATGTCCGTATGTCATTGCACTGTGGGAATCTACATGATCAAAGAAGGCAAGAAAAAAAATTTAGGAAGCCAATTTCATTATCTTAGAGGCTAAAGAAATTGCTCTCAACAACTTGTTCTAACACCAAAAGTACCAGAAACTCTTTCTTGGCTTTCCTTTATTAAAGCCTAATGAATCAGATTATACAACAAAAGTCCAGAAAATTTCAAACACCCTATACTTCTGTTTCTGGGTCAAATTATTCTTGACCTATCAAAAACATATAGCAAACTAATGGATTCAAACTCATACAACAAGTGAACAGAAAACAATAATCATAAGGCCGTAAATTACAACGGTAGGTCATAAGCATGAATTAGAGGTACAAATGTTAAAGGTCAGAAATTGGAAGACTCATGATTTACAAAAGCCAAAAGATCAAACAATGTTTGGCATCAAAAAGCAGAACCAAAAATTATAATCTCTTCTGGTTTCATAATCTACCTGCTCTTTTATTTCCCAAACATCTTTTGGCAGAATCACTACCACATAATCAGAGGTAGGAGTCATACACCTTGTGTAAATAAATTTTGTCCTCTTCCTTGAAAAATATAAATTATTATTTATCGAAAAAAAAAAAAGAAAAAAAAAGAAAAGAAGAAGAAGTAATCATAGGTTGGAGAGTGTCCTCTTTTGTCACTTTCCCTTGGAAGGGCTTTGGGGCATAAAGGCTCCACGGAGAGTGTCTTTTTTGTTTGGAAGGCAGCATGGAGGAAGATTCTTACTTGTGAAAATCTTAGGAGGAAAGGTAGGGAGAGGGTGGATCATCTTTTGAATCATTGCACAGAGGCTTATCAATTGTGGTGTTTTGTATTTAGATCTTTTGGTATCTCCTGGGTCTTACTAGTGAGTGTGAAAGAACTTTTGTTTGGTTGGAGGAATTGGTTGGGTAAACATTCATTGGATACTTGGAATAGAAGGACATTTAAGGATGGAATAGGAGGATGTTTGACAATTTGGAGAGCACAAGCGACCAGCTTTTAGCTCATTTTGTTGGTACCTTGTTTGATTGGTCCCAAGCTTGGGGACTCACAAATAGTGATTCTATTCCAATGTTTATTTAGTCTCATTGTATATAATCTTTGGTATTTGTTTGTAATTCTTTAGTCTACTTAATGCTTATTTTGCATAATGTAGTCTCTTTTCAATAAAATTTTATTACTTATTTAAAAAAAAAAAAAAAAAAAAAAAAAAAGGAGTTTGATATAGGCTTGAAAATGGAGTATTTGTGCATATGCGCGTCTTAACTTGTGGGCCTTCCAGCAACCTTGTGCACTTCAAAAAAACTTGAAGCTCCACTAGGGGGCAGATGATAATTAGAAACAGATATTGATAAGTTAATTTTTAGTAATCATAGTTTATATAAATCAACAGCTAGTGTAATATTAACTTAAATGATAGATTCTAAACAATCTCCCCAAAAGAATTGCTGACAATTTCTCAAATTGATCCCAAAACTGTGACTAGATTTTTATGGACTGATTCCCAAAAATTTTCCAAAGGTGTAAGTAAAAAATTCTTTTCTTAATAAAAATAAAATTATTTGCTAAGTAATTAAGGAGGAGAGGAGTAGATGAAGGCCTTATGATCTAGAGCTTATTGGCTATAATTTCCTAAATTAATAAGAAAACCAAGATTAAGAAATCAGATTTGCAACTATGGTTGGTGACAACTTTTTTTTTCGAAATTAAATTCTGAATTTCACAAACACTCTCTAATAGATGAACTTGTATCAACTAATGCTGCACGGACAATACTAGCTCAATTCATAATATGCTTAGCCCAAGATCAGGCTTATGAGCGATGAACCATGATATAGCTATAGAGAAAGCCCACGATTAATGAGTCACACAACTTTTTAAATAAAATTAACCTATTTAAAGTGTGGTTTCATTGTCATTTAATTGTTCAGCTTCTTTAAGTCATCTTAACACCATAAACTTGTCGCTTTAGGCTCTCAAAGTACATAAATACAAAAACATTAAAATAGTTAACTATACTAGGCCAAGTTGTACCTAATTGTCTTAAGTTACGATAAGATAAACCTAAGCTTGAGATCTAAAAAAAAGAATTATTCCCATCTCACGATAGCAAAACCACCCCCAGTTTGTCCTATCAATACCAAGAACAATACATTAATACTATTTAGAAATAGAGAACTCCTTTTGAGTGATTATAATATCAAATGAGTGATCCACAAGTTCCATAACACTTCCCATCCTCTCAAAATTAGGAAGATATCTCCTTAAAGGTCCTGCATCAGCAGATCCCACTCATATAAAAAAAATCAGTTGAGTAGAAAGGACAAAAGTTAGCAAGGTACAACAGAGATGTTGTCGTCGAAGATGAGTTTGTGTATTAGAAACATATAAACGTTGATATTATAAAGTTAATCCTAAAATATGATTTAATAATCTCTCATATATTCTGAATGTCTCATTATTTCAAATGTCTATTGCATAAGTAATCTTATCTCTCATGTTTTTTGCACAAAAAGAAAAAAAAAAAAAATCCAGCTAGTCAGGGTAGGCCTTGTCATTGTCAACAATGACATACTAATTCAAACTTCTGTAGCACATACAAAATACTCAAATCTTTCTCAAAGTATAGATCCACATCACAGTAGCATAAGGAAAGAACGCTCACGAGTAACCACATACCACCACGAATGTCAATATGCATTTATTATCTATGAAGTAAATATAGCATAAAAAGAAATTTTATGAAATTAAGTAAAATAAATAAATGAATGCATATTGCAAGGACAAAATATCAATTACTGAGAGAAAAAAGATGAAATGAGAGATTGGCAATATAAGAATTCATCTAAGGGGTAAGCCAAACCTTGGTGAAGACAGACAAGTTGAGTTGTTTGGGAAGCCTGCAAACACGTTTGAGTAGGACTTGGTCAAATATGAAAAATTGGCAATTGGAGGTAGTGGCGGCACTCGTTCACCTTTCTTAAGTAGCTCTTGCAAGTTAAGTCTCTGCAAGGTCAAGATTGCCCTGGATTCTTTCCAAATAAAGGCAAGAAGACCATTTTGAAAAACAAAGAGGGAACCAGGCTTTGAGCCAGGATATCTAAATCCATAGCCATTTGCAATGCCCTCTCCTATAAAAGCATGCTTTACATTCACAGGAAGAGAATCTGCATCAGTTTCAAATGGAAATGGATCCAGCGAAGGTTCATCTATATTCACTATAAACATTGCTGAACCGTTAGGATGCAGAACATAGTGGGTGCCTTCCAAAATTTTGGTCGCAATAAGATTTCGCTGCCCTTGGGACTCCTCATAGGAGAGCAGAAGAAAGAAGAGAGCCTTACCGGGCTTGTCTGTACTAGGCCTCCCAGGAGGCCAACCAAATGTCCCTCCCCACAAACCAGCATAGTCGTGGTCAGCTGTTGGGACCCGCATGGGCAACTTGTAAAGGGCAAACCGACTTTCATGCATGTTTGGCCATGCTCGATAAGAAGATAGTTTAACATTGGCTGCATGCAATGCAAGTCTAATTGTATCATCTGACCTCAAAAACTCATGAAGTTGTGCGTGCTTATTCTCACTGCTTGAAGAGCCATTCTTTGAAATTGCATCACTACCATTTGTTGAGCTGGACTTCCCCAGGATATGTTTAAGGCTATCCCTAAAGTATCCACCGAGACCTTTTCTCTTGGTGCATTGTGTATGACTATCATCATCACTATGGGAAATGCAAGAGCCACTTGGATGATCAAGACTCTTTCTAATCAGGCTCAATTCCATTTGGGAAGGATCAGTTGACAGTTCGGGACTTGCCTTCCAATCAATTTGACAACCACCATGCCTATACATATGCATAAGCAGAGATCTCCGTTCCAATAAGAGCACCAGATCCTTCTGAAAGTTCTCTTCATCATCCCTTAACCGTGGAAATAGTGGCCCGTTTGCCCACTCAGGAACCTTTTGTCGAACTTGGGTGGTAACAACATGCAACAACTTTCTTCTATCACAAAACCCCAGTCGACTGAATGGCACCTTCACCTCATTCTGTCCAAGCACCATTTGAGACCTTGAAATTCCACTATTCGACCTACAAACTTTTCTTAGATTCTTATCTGAGAGGTGAGCAAAACTCTTACTATGCAACAATTCATCCTCATTTTCCTGTTTCCTAGTCTCAACCTCGAGCAATAGCACATTACAAGCCCTCTCCACAGGCTTGACTGAACCAGGATAAAAGAAGTCCTGTCCCTTGTCTCTTCCATGTAGAAAAAATGTGGCGGAACCATCAGAATTACCAACAACTTCAAAGACAGGTGCCCATAGGATGGGGCCATCTTCTATGCCTAGTGGACCAAGCTCTTGGGGGATTATCCGGCATCCAACAACTGAAATAAAACCGGGCATGACATAGACTACGTTGCCAAGCTCAGGGTTCTGGTGAACCCAAATTCCAATCAATGGCTCAACACAAATGAGGAAGCGGCAAAGCGCCTTGTAAGACGACACACCCTTTCGCCACTCAATGAGGTCTCTATGGGACAAGATGCCCATCATTTCACAACGTGTAAGCCAGACCTTTTCAGTGGCCATGAGGGCACACAGACTCCGGCAACATAAACTGAGGTTACATAGGTCCCTCGGGGAGAGGGACCAGGAAACTATGGCAAGTATATCATAAGGCAGAGATAGAAGCAAGCTGGACCCGCAGGGTTCAGACAACATTATTTTTCGACTAACAATTGGTTTTGTTTGTCAAGCAAATGAATATTGATTCACAGTTCTATATGTTTTGACTGCCTAAATTGCATACTTCACCATAGACACACACAACCCCCAAATCTTAAAATGAACAATCATTAGTAACTGCAATAAATAAATAAAAGGGTAATTGGGCAACCTTGAAACTCTTAGAAATCCAGTCTTATTTTAATTCAGTAAAAGTAAAGTAAACAGAATCAGACCTGGAACCAAAATGGGTTTGCCTCAGATTCTTCAATTATTGCATCTAAGAAGCATGCATAACACTTAAAAAGACCAAAGATGAAATGGGTTTGTTTCAGATTCTCCAAAACTCAAATGGGTCTATCCCAATCACCATATTTTTTTTTTAGAAAAAAAAAAAAAATCTTGCATCTATGATTATTTCAGACCTGAGAAAGAGTGAGAGAGAGAGAGGGAGCTCACAGTTAAAGAGAAAATGAAGACAAGGAGACTGATGATAACCTAGGGAAGAGGTGAAGTCAAGTCATCACCACTAAATCAAAGTCATCCCTCTCTCTCTCTCTCTCTCTCTGTGGCTCTACTCAAGGGCATATGATGGAAGAGAAGAAAGACAAGTCCAATTAAGCTTCGGTACTATCATTGATTCATTGTCCTATCTGGGGTCCTCTTTTTCTTCTATGCCAGCCAGCCAATATTGAATTGAGCCTTTAAAGTAGAGGCCAAGACTTATAAGTCCAAATTCTCCAAGCCCATGAGTCACACACATTGCAAAAGAATAAAAAAGAAAAGAGTGAGAGAGGTAGACTCGTAGTCGTAGATGCCGAAAAAGTCACAAACCATCACATTATTGATTATTATTCTTCTTATCTTACTGTGCAGTCCAATTGGCTCTTTAATAAACTTTGTGGAATATTAATGCATAATTATGGTGGGTTGGCCAACTGCCTTACCATTTCCACGTTCGGCAAACAGGGCGTGTGTGTTATGCGGCAGTGTGGACCCATAACACACTTTATTACGCACTTCATATTTACGCGGTCCGTAATGTGGCAGCGTGTTTCCAGTGAATATGTAATAAAGAGAATGAGTATAATAGTTCATTATTCTTTTATGGGTTGTGTTAAGGTCTTGTTAATAACAATTTTTTTTGGCAGTTTTTAGCAGTAATAACAATTTACCGTCGGACTCATAATGAATTTAATCACTCATCATGATTAAATTATCATGAGTGATTTATCGTCGGACTCATAATGATGCATTTCTTTAATCCGTGGTCCAAAATATATGCCTATGGCCCAACATTATTTAGCCTTGCAAATCTGTTATTTGGCCTTTTACTCACCATCTACCTACAAATACATATGGCATTTGTCCTACCTACGTCAACATCACATTAGCTACCAACATGATTTACATGAAGCCAACCATCCATCCAAATTCTCCAAATTCTTAAGTTTTCATACGATTGAGCACATGAGATTTCAAGATTGAGTAAATCCTTGAATCACTTGGAGTTTAACTAAGCATTGTATTAAAATTATGGTTAAATAATTAAATTCTTTGTTTTTTAATAGACTAATAGCTTAATCTTTTGGAAAAATCGCTAATTTATCACAGTATCAAAGGGTAATTTATCACATTGAGCCTGCCTCGGTCCTCTGTTGCACTAGCAATGATTTTCGGAGATTACACGGAGGAAATCTTAAGATTTCGATGGAATGTCTTTGACCCAATAATCACATTGAAACTTGGATGAATGTCATTGGCGTTGAAAGTTTGAAAGACTGATGCTTTGAATGCTATAGGGCTCACAAGAATTTCCTCTATAACGCCCCATTGGTCCATCAAGTCAATATTTGAAGATATTTTATTTTCTCTGTTTTGAATTCCCTTTTCTTTTTGGAGAGCAAATCATCCTTTTGGAGAATCATTCTTTAGCATCTAGTTGTAAATTGTAATCTCTGTAAAAATCCGCATATCCTTTGTTCTTGACCATTTATGCTTCTCAATAAAGTTAAGCCAAAAAAATTAAGTGTAACGTGTCATAAGTTTGGTAATTCAAGATTTACACTGAATGCAACTTTTACCATTCAAGAGCTACACAAGTCCCCCTCAAAAAAAAAAAAAAAGAGCTACGCAAGTTTTTTAATTATAGCCCCTTCCCCAATCTCCATAGTACCCCCCAAAAAAAAAAAGAAAATCCCTTACAGCGATTGCTAGTGGCACCAAAAAAAAAAGTGATTGCCATCATACAGGATCCTTTTCTGTTGCTTTGAAGGGGAAAAAAAAAAGAAAAAAGAAAAAAAGAAGAAGACAAATTGCCAATTATACTTATCTAAGTAGTTCACATAACAAGACGAAGAATTTGAGCGTGATTGGCATAACATTGCATAAAATGCTAAATATAAAAATTAAAAACAAGAGGCCATGCTTGATAGAAAATTTCAAAGAGATGCAAAAAGTTTTATTATAAATGGTGTGTTTGGATGATATGATTTGGGCATTTAGATTTGGATTTGGGTGATTGAAATCCAAATAAAGAGTTTAGATAGTTTAAAAAATGTCAAGGATTTCGATTTGACAAATCCACAAATGATTTAAAACCTTTAAAGTGCTTGGATTTGAAATAACTCCTAAAATCAATAGATTTGAAATCAAGACATTTTAAATCTATTAATTTAAAATCCAAATCCAAGTTTCTAAACACAACCTTATTATGATCCCTTGATTCTCAAAAAAAAAAAAAAAATTATGATCCCTTGATACAATGTCCCTCACATTTACATTATAGCAAACTCGGTCCATAACCTAGATGCTTGTCTCTTAATGTTTATTATCATCTAGACAATCTGAGATGTTAATTTGGTGCAGTTGTTTAAACAACAGTTTTTAATGTTTATACATTGAAACGCATATTTTCACAACACTTTTTAACCCATACGTATTTTTATAACACTTAAACAATGATGCCAGAAATCTCTTACCAAACGGGCCCTAATTTTCTAAACATTTCAAATCGGATACAAAGAAGATTGCCTCCATTTTTATGTCGTTTGAACTCAAAAGGTAGCATTGAGGAGCAACTAATGATTTGAGGATAGACAAAGTCCACTTACATTGAAACATAGATATTAAACCCAATACATTAACCCAGTTTATAAGTCGGGTCACTTAGTCATCAATTCAACTAGTGGGTTATCGATAAAATTGCAGAGTCAGATAAAATTTTTTAAAGACGTAATTACACTCGCCTTACTTGAGGTTTGGAGAAATGACACTCCATTCCAAACTTGAAGTGAAAAAACACTTTCCCCCCTTAACATTTGATTGACCAAACTTTTTTAAATTAATATTAAAAAAGTTGTGTACTAACATGCCCTTTGCTCAAGGGCAAATTTTCAAAATTCTCTTATTTTAGAATTAAAATTTTTAATTTTTAATTCAAGTGTATTTTAAAATATTTAGTGTGAATTTTTCTTATTATTATTTTTTTCAACAGGCTATGAAGAGATTTGCGATTGCAAGTGTGTTTTGGTGCTTTATAAATTTTACATTTTTATTCTAAATTTATTAGTTAATTTTTTTATTAATCATAGTTAAAATTGTGTAAAGAGATTCTTATAATATATATATATATATATATATATATATATATATTATTACTAATATAAACAAAAAATGGATTGTTAATTTAATGGAAGTACATAAACAGACAAACAGACAAAAAAAAATTTCTGAAGTTCTCTCGGGATTATACAACGAATCAGAGCAGTGGTAGCACATCATTTATTAGTAATTTTGTACTATAATTCAAATGCCCATAAATGTATTGGTATATTTTTTGCCAATCAAAGAGCGAGCTTCTGTCCGGTGGAAATTTTCACTGGGCAAGTTAGATGATGGACACATGTCCACTTTTGAACACGCATACTTCATCTAACATGTTCAGTGGAAACTTCCACCAGACACAAAAGTCCATTCACTAGTATTAATTGTTTTTGCCAGTCAAAGAGAAATATTCCTCTCTCTTTCACTCTCTCTCTCTTCATTATTTTAAATTCTTTTATTTTATTAGTCTCATCTCAGTCTTTTCAATTCTATCAATTATTTTTTGCTCTTTCAAGATCTCTTTTTATTAAATCAAATTTTTTTAATAATTAGTTAATTACCATAGGAAAAACTCTTTGGACCGCTACTGTTGAAGGGCTAAGCTTCAAACATGAGAAGGTATGTGTTAGCACCCCACCCTCTAAGAAATTATAAGGTTCACATGGTGAACAAGTGACGTGGTCCATTATTTTATTAAAAGACTCACACATATTTAAAATTGTTGAGTTAGAAAATTTTTTAAAACAGAAACTAATTACTGACTCAGCAATTTTAAACAAGTGAGAGTCTTTTAGTGGAATGGTAGACAGGTAACGTGATCCACTAGAGGATTATATAATTTCTCCCACCCTACCCAACCTAGTTTTGTCTTCTAGGGTGCAGAAGTCAATAAAAATGATTCACTATAGTCCAAGCTTGCGTGATTCACGAAAGCAACACGCATAGAAAATAAGGTGAGATTAGAAATGAATTGAATACATGTATAAAGTAAAAAGTAGCATGCATAAAGAATTCTATGTGCAATTCTACATGACATGTAAACATCAATGGTGAAAACTTAATATAATCTAAATGACATGAGTGATTTGAATCAAAACATAAAATAATATTGTTTAGCTGCGGGATTGTGTTGCCTTGACCACAACTATAGTAGTGGCATAACTCATGAAAATACATGTTGGTGAAAACACAATAATAATGGAAATAACACAACAAAAAACTTAATAATACTTATGAATATTATTAATTTAAAAAGAAAAATACCATCTTTAAGGAGATTCAAGCCCTTGGTTGGCTAAACTTTGTAACCGATGCAGACTTTCTCTGACTTGTCTCCCTCAGGCTTCACCTTCCTCTTACACATGTACTTAGCCCAATATCTAAGTCAATTCATATTAGCTCATTAATCATCACAATTAAAAAGAACAAAATAATCTCTCTCCTTTTCAATGTGGAATTAAACATTTTCACTAACTCCTCATCTTCCATATTCATTCCCACATCTTTACATTTATGTTGTAATATTTATTCATTTTAATTAATTAATATTAAAATGCTCCAACATATGTATTAACAATGTTGAGGAGATGAAGGGGTTGAACGAAATTTAGTTGGAAAATAGAGGAGTCTGCTCTTGAGCTTTTTTTTTTTACCTCTCTTGCATGTTCCCAATCCCAATTTAGATCAATTTTGTGCATATCTAAGGCTTACTTTCCATGTAAAGTACTAGAATTTGTAGAGTTTGTTAATTGCAAATATTTTGTCCTCTCTTTCTCACTCTCTCTTACAATCACACACAATAAGGGACGAAATTAAGGTTCTTGATTTTTTTTTTTTTTTTTTTCAATAGTTATGCCCAATAAGGCAAAAGCAATTTTATTTAAGAGCCGTTTATCTAGTGCCATCTAGCTAGCCAGTGTTTTTGCTGCCATACCATAATATTAGCCCAATAGTAGGCCCAAGACTAACCATTTACTAAATATGGTTAATATACTTGTACTAATATAAGACTTGGCTTGTACATAGAGTATGATTAGGTTTGATCCTATACTATTAAACTAATATATCTCTAATAATCTCTTTTCAAACTCAAGGTGGAAACTCAATGGAGCATTGAATTTGGAGCTTTGACACGATTGAAATTGGTATATCACTAACAATATACAACAACAGCATTATTAATATATGGCCCATTAATAATTTTAACAAGGGGCATTAATATCAAAGCTAAAGCCAAAGCTGACATTACACTTCTGCTGGAGTTGTGGTTGAAGATGGTGACTGAATAATGTACAACTCCTGATAGTTGCATTAGTCACTAGACGACATTTGTTAGGGATAGTTGCTGCAATAGTACCTGTTATGAATAGGCAGAACAAGAGGAAGGGAATGAACATTGCCTTCACGACAAACCACATATTGTTTCCTTTTATGGTTTGTTTTGAGGCCAAAATGGTCAAATACCACATTTTTTGGAAATTTTTAGCAAAAAAACACTGTTTCGGAAATAAATGTCCAAGTACCACTTTTTCTAGAACTCGAGTTTCAAAAACTCAAGTTCCTCATCAGTTCTGTCACTGTGGCACTGCTGAGTTGGAATTTATGCGATTAAAAAAAATTATGTGGTACTCGAGCTTGGTAAACTCGCGTACCATGCAACACAGTACTTGAGTATACCAGGCTCGAGTACCTTTTAAAAAAAAAAAATTACACAGTACTCGAGTTTGATAAACTTGAGTACTATGTAAATTTTTTTTTTTTTTTTTTTTTTAAAATAGAAGCATTGTAAAATATAGAGATTTTAATTTTGAAATATGAATTTAATTTCTACATTAATTAAAATTGTTCATTGTTTTCTCATAAAAATTGTTCACTGTTTTCTGTATAAACTATTTTTAGCATTCTGCATAAAATTATTTTTTGTTTAGCATTATTTAAGAAATTGTTCGCTCTCTTTTTGCATAAATTATTTTCTGTTCACTATTTAAAAAATTGTTCATTGTTTTCTCATAAAACACCTAGTGAAATCGTGTTTTCTAAATTTAAACGCCAAATCTGAATGCTTTTTCATGTTTGAATTTCACAATAATCGAATATATTTTTCTGCATTGATAAAATCTGTTTCTACATTAATAAAATTCTCTCTCTGCACATCATATTTACTGTATATTCAAATCTGCTTACTGCATTCATAAAATCTGTTTTTTGCATTAATTAAAACTGTTCACATTTTCTCATAAAAATTGTTCACAGTTTTCTGCATAAACTATTTCTAGCATTTTGCATAAAATTATTTTTTGTTCAGCATTATTTAAAAAATTGTTCACTCTCTTTTATGCGTATATTATTTTCTATTCACTATTTAAAAAATTGTTCTTTGTTTTCTCATAAAACACCTAGTGAAATCGTGTTTTCTAAATTTAAAAGCCAAATCTGAATGCTTTTTCATGTTTAAATTTCACAATAATTGAATTTGTTTTTTTGCATTGATAAAATCTGTTTCTACGTTAATAAAATTTGCTCTCTACACATCATGTTTACTGTATATTCGAATTTGCTTACTGCATTCATAAAATTTGTTTTTTGCATTAAGTAAAACTGTTCACTGTTTTCTCATAAAAATTGTTCACTGTTTTCAGCATAAACTATTTCTAATATTCTGCATAAAATTATTTTCTGTTCAGAATTATTTTAAAAATTGTTCACTCTCTTTTTTGCGAAAATTATTCTTTGTACACTGTTTAAAAAATTGTTCGCTGTTTTCTCATAAAACACTTAGTGAAATCATGTTTTCTAAATTTACACGCCAAATCTAAATGCTTTTTCATGTTTGAATTTCACAATGATCGAATCTATTTTTCTGCATTGATAAAATTATTTCTACATTAATAAAATTTGCTCTCTACACATCATGTTTACTGTATATTCGAATATTCTTATTGCATTCATAAAATTTGTTTTTTGTATTAAGTAAAACTGTTCATTGTTTTCTCATAAAAATTGTTCATTGTTTTCTGCATAAACTGTTTTTAGCATTGGCGCAATTATTGCAGTTAAATGGTTTTTGTGTTTTTTTAAATATGTAACCATATTAATAATGGACAAACTCCATGAAATAAAAATGAATGATTCGTATAAATCACCTAATGGTAAATGCCTCGAAAAATTCGAATTTGTAAAAAAGTTCGAATTAGTTGAATGTAGAAATTCTAGAAAAATCGATGGAAAATCAATGAACGTACCAAATCGTGAAGGCGTAGATAAGATGTACAGATAGTCTAGACTAGTTGAGAAATTTGATTTCGTTGAAAGTACAAAATAATGAAAATTCAATGGAAAAGTATGTACGTTAGATGTATAGATCGTATGAATTTGTTTAAAAATTTGAATTCGTTGAATGTACAAAATTGTGAAAACTCAAGGAAAAATTGTGTACATTAGATGTACAAATAGTACGAATTTGTTGAAAATTTTGAATTCATTGATTGTGTAAAATCGTGAAAATTCAAATGAAAATTGAAGAACATAACAAATTGAGTAAACTTAATGGAAAATTAATTACATTAGATATACAGATAGTCTAAATTTGTTGAAAAGTTTGAATTCGTTAAATGTACAAAATCGTGAAAATTAAATGGAAAACTGTGTATTAATGTATTGATCATCCGAATTTGTTGAAAAATTCGAAATCGTTGAATGAACAAAATCGTGTAAACTCAACAGTTAATGAACAATTAATCTTTAGATTTGCAAAAGTTGAATGTACATAATCATTAGTTGTCAGACATTAACAACAACATTTTGTATTGCGCAGAACGTGTAGACATTAACAACAACGTCTAATGTTTGTAGGTAGAAATTTTTGGAAATCATCATTACTTGAATATGAGAAGTCTGAAATATCTCTTTCATCATCTAACGCAGTAACTTCATTAATAGACTTGAATATACAGTAAATATGATGTGCAGAGAGAAAATTTTATTAATGTAGAAACAGATTTTATCAATGTAGAAAAATATATTCGATTATTGTGAAATTCAAACATGAAAAAGCATTCAGATTTGGCGTTTAAATTTGGAAAACACGATTTCACTAGGTGTTTTATGAGAAAACAGTGAACAATTTTTTAAATAGTGAACAAAAAATAATTTATGCAAAAAGCGAGCGAACAATTTCTTAAATAATGCTGAACAGAAAATAATTTTATGCAAAATCGTAGAAATTGTTTATACAGAAAACAGTGAACAATTTTTATGAGAAAACAATGAACAATTTGAATTAATGTAGAAATTAAATTCATATTTCGAAATTAAAATCTCTATATTTTACAATGCTTCTATTTAAATAAATAAAAACATAAAAAAGCTACTGTGGGGGCCAATTGTACCCTGTGTTCAAACTGCATTGGAGGAGGCCAGGCTCAATATCTAGTCTCATATGTACAAACTGCGTAAGAAAAGGCCAGGCCCAATATCCAGTCTGAGGGTAAGAGAATATCCGAGGACAACCAGCAAAAGAAGAGATAAAATTACCTTCTGAGGAGAGGTAAAGAGTGCTTGTGAGGAATTTGACCATGTCCGAGGACGATAGCCACCTCGGAACCTCTATCCGAGGTATCTGGTAAACTTATCAGTCACTAAGAGTAACGCCTCGGACAAACCTTACAACAAAATGAAGGGGAAAATATCGAATAAAGGATAAGAGTAAGAAATAACAAATATCTAAGGGTACTGTCACCTCCGCATTAAATGCCGCCTAGCTAACCTTCTGACCGCATTAATGTGGAGGTGATACCTGAACAGTGGACACGCAGCCTTACAGCTAAGAATGGAAGATTCAAGAAAAGGCAAGACAGATGGAGAAAAAGAACTTTCAACGCCTAATCCACACGTGGATGGAGGAAAAGGTAAAAAAGCCATAGTATATAATACGAAGGAAGAAAAGAAAGAGGGAGGGAGAAAAAAGGAGAAAACCAAGAGGGGGGTGTACTCTCAAGTCACAGCACTAGAGCATGTCTGAGGATACTTTTTATACAGATATACGCGTATAACTCTTTCCTTCTAACGCTATAATCCAACGTCTTGGCCCTAGATTCAGACTAGCTTATTATCCCATTCTCTACAAATTCATTGATCGGGCTTTGTGGGCCTGGATCCATTCCTATTCTGGGTTCAAGCCAAATCTGGCCCTTACAGCTACTTATTTTTATCTTTATGTTTATTTGTTGATTATACCTAAACAAAAAAAAATAAAATAAAATAAAATTACACAGTACTCGAGTTTACCAAACTCGATACTGTGTAATTTTTTTTTTTTTTTTTTAAAAGGTACTCGAGCTTAGTATACTCGAGTACTGTGTTGCATGGTACTCGAGTTTACCAAGCTCGAGTACTACATAATTTTTTTTAATCTCACAAATTCCAACTCAGCCATGCCACGGTGGCAGAACTGATGAGGAACTCGAGTTTCTGAAACTTAAGTTCTTAAAAAAGTGGTACTTTGCCATTTAATTTCGAAACAGTATTTTTGTGCTAAAAATTTCCAAAAAATGTGGTATTTGGCCATTTTGGCCTTGTTTTGACAATATTTTGTGTTGAAATAAGTTTTTGTGGCCCTAAGACAAGTCATTGTGGTATTTTATACAGTTTTCATTTCATGAGTACTACTTTAAGAGGCATTTAGACTTGGCTCACTTGAATTTTTGCCATTGGATTGAATCTTATGGTTAGAGGTGGACCAATCAAATTGTAGCTTTTCTAACCCCATTATCTACTTCCCCTAGGCATGTCCAACATGTTAGCCCATAGTCCATTAATTAAGCTAAAATAACACATTTAACCCATTAATTGAAGCTGATAATGATAAATTCATATTAAACCAAGTCATGTTTAAATAACTAAAAAGGACCTAAATATGAAATTTAAATGAGTGAAAACAACAATTTTGAAGCCTAAACCTTTTCTAAGGTGTGCAGGCTCTAGAGTTTGACAAACTTAACCACAAATAGCCAATCCCAAAGCATACCGATCATTTTCTAATGGTGAGGTGCTTGTAATGTTTTACACTAACACAAGTAGCATATTCCAACTAGTGGCGGAGCCTAGGGAGGGCAAGAGGGGGCAAGTGCTCCCCTGACCTCCCTAAAAACTCCTATATAATATATCTATAAAGCAATTTTCCCCTAACAAAATTTTTCTATCTCAACTTTGCCCCTAGCATAAATAAGAAGACTTCTCTGCTTATAAAAGAAGCAATCTAATGTCCTGTATAAGTACATAGCACATTTTCGTCCTTTTCCAATGAAAACAAAGTTCAATGACCCCACATAAGACTAAAAGTATTTGTTGGTGTGGGTGTGTGTTCCAAACACTTTATTATTATTTATTTTCTAGCTGTTAGAAATTTATGAGTAAAACAACCGTTGGCAATTATGAAAAAAATAGTTGTTGGGTAATAATAGATAATATAGCCATTGGGCTTTTATGGGTTATTAGTTACTAATAACTATGGGTTATTATTGTCATGAATAGCCTATATAATACCCATCATCCACACCCTTCCCAGTAGGTTTTTGACTACTATATATTAAGATATACACAACTCTACTATCTTTCTCTCCCACATATTTTTCTACAAGAATATTTTTTTATGGAAAGGCAATAGAAGGTTGTTTTTAAACCTTTTGTGAGTGGAAGTGCGTACATCACAAAGGTCGATGCTATAGTCTAATCTTGGGGGGTTGTTTGGCCAAGAGAACCAATCGCACCAAGTTTTACTTTGGGTGGCACGGATCAACCTTTAAGGACAACGCTCTTTGCGTGATTCTATAGCACTGTGAGATTGTTCCTAAATTTACTTAAATTTATATTATTATTGCTTATTTACATTCTTGCTAATTATTTGGGATATTATTTATGTATCAAAACTTGTTTATTCACTAAAATATTTCCAATAGTATTGTCCTTTTGACAAGTTTCCAAACTACTAACAGTAAATAATGAATTTACATAATTTTTTCACAACAAATTTAACAATTGTCAGAGTAATACTATATAATATATACAATATTTCTCACAATAAATTTCACAATTGTTGAACATTAAATTTTCATTTAGGCCCACCATTTACACTACTTTATTGTCTACTAGTTACATAATTCCCAGTGTCAACTTGTGAAAATACCAACTCTCCTCTTGGTGGGTTCTACATAATCATTATTCTTTATATATAAAAAATGGCTTACTTATATTCATATATGCCACTAAAACCATAGCCTCCACTCTTTTTTCTTATTTTTTAGTTTTTTTTTTTTCAATCTTGTTTTTGCTATAATCCAAATTTTAATTGCTTAAAAGAATAGAGAAAAAATGTTGAATTCAACATTATTTTTTAATAGCATTCAAGGCAATGAGGACACAAAATTGCTAGTACATTGTTATACTCTTAACACTTTTACAATAATTTATTTTAAGAAATAAAATTTATTGTTTAAACTCTATTTATTCAAATTAATCTCCAAATTACATTAATATGTATTTGTGTATTTAGTTTGCTATTAATATCAATTAATTTTTTTAGATTAATTTTTCTTTCAACATCACCCCCTAAATTGAATTCCTGACTCTGCCACTTTCCAACTCATGCCTTTATTTCTTTCAAGCACATAAAAACTTCCCTTCATTCCTTTTCTTTTAATTGTTCTAAATATCACTTCTTAATAAATAAATAATAATAATAAAAACTGTTTTGAATGGTGAATATCAAGGGAAGTGCTCAAGAATGGTGTGATATCTTAGATAAGTAGTTAAACATGGCATTTGTCTATCCATTAAGAGCACCCACAGCAGATGTGTCATATGTGCCAAATGCTAAATATTTGGCACACCAAACACCATTTGACCTCATTTATCAGATGTGTCATATCTCATATTTTTTGCAACATATACAGTAGAGTCACAAATTTGCCACGGTACGGAACGCGTGTGGCATATGATTTATTCTTTTTTTATTCCTCTTTCTCTCTCATCTCTCCATTAGTCTCACATGGTAAACCCCAATCCTCTCCTCTCAAACCCCAACCCTTACTGCTCTTCCACGCCAACGCCAACGATCACTTCCACGCTGACGTCGACGATCACTTCCACACCGACACTGACGCCGATCTCTCTCTAGCAACGGTTTTTCTCTTTTTTTTTTTTTTTTTTTTTTTTTGGCTGTGGTTTGATGGGTTCGGTTCCGACAGAGGTGGGCGGGTTCAGATGGGCTAGGCTATGGGTCAGCGATGTCGGTGTGGGAGTAATGTCGGTGTGGGTCTGTTGTGTGGGTCAGCGATGACGATGACGGCGATGAAAATGGTGGGTTTAGAGTTTGGGTTGACTTGGATTATGAAGGTTTGGAAGTGGGTGTAGGTGAGGGTGTGGAGGCGTTGGGTTTGTCAGGGTTTGTGGTTGAGGTGGTGGTGTTGGTAGGGCTTCCGATTTGGTGTTGGTGGGCAATGGGTTGTGGGTCAAGGTTTTAGGTCAGCGGCATTATAGGTCGAGGTTGGTTGCGGCAACGTTGTGGGTTTTGATCCAGTGGTTACTTGAGTTTGTTTGTTGATGGGTTGGTTAGGTTGGGGTTTTGGGTCGGTGATTGGTTGAGGCAGTTGATGGGTGGTAAAGGATTTGGCTGGGGTTTGGCTGGATTTGTTTGGGTTGGGGTTTGGCTGGGATTTGTTTGGGTGGTGAAGGATTTGGCTGGGATTTAATGGGTTGTTTAGGTTGGGGTTATGGTTGTTTGTTATGGAATTTGGCTGGATTTGTTTGGGTTTACTTTGAGTTGTGTTTTTGGTTGTGGAGGATGTGATGGTTGTGTGGTGGTGGCTATTGGTTGTTGGCAGCAATGTGATGGCTGTTGATTGTGTTGATGAGTTGTAAATATTATTTTAATGTGTAGTAAATATTATTTTAATGTATAGAATTGAATGATAAAATATATGATAAATGGTATGTTGTAAAATGATGTGATAAAATAATAAAGTATGCCTTTGGTATGGTAAAATGACATAATTTTTGCAACAGCTGCTATGGATGCTCTAATGCAACTTAAGTATTGGAAACAGATTACCCACTGGTGCAAAGAAAAATAAAGGAAGTAAAATTTTAACGGAATTCAATAATGGCAAAGAGTACTTTGCCTATTTCCAAAAGTTTAGGGGACATTGGTGAATTTTAAATTTTAGCTGAGTGGAAGTGGATCCAAAAGTTAAGTGGATCCAATAGTTAAGGGGTAAAGTGCAATTGATTTTCTAATAATTGGTTTCCTTTAAAAATAAAAAATAAAAATCTAATAATTGAACAAAACTTAGATGCAATACATTTGGTGAAGTACATTAAATTCCCTAATTGAATTCGAGTACATAATTGTATTAACCAATGAAACATAACATTAGGCTCTTTTGTAGTTGGACTCTGATTATGTAATGTATTATAAACCCGATTTAAAACACTAATATTACTATTTTTGTGTGTGTTCTAATAAGTATTATTGTTTACTAAAAAAAAAAAAAAACATAACATTGCTTTCTTGTCCAAGGAGAATTAAATTTGATGATGTCGAAAATCGTCCATAAGTCACACAGTCCTCACGTGCTCAAGACAATACCTACACAACACAGAACAAGAAGACCTTAGGAGAATACCGATGTGATACCAGCCAAAGACCCTTCGAAGGTTAAGTTAGAGAACTCCTTACCACTCTAGAGTGGGGTAAATTGCGTGTACCTTCGTTTAGGAGTGCTTTTGGGGTTTTTATAGTAGTGTAGAATCGACTCTTGTTCCTTGGGCAAAAAGACATTTCCTTATAGAGAGAATTCTAATAAATGTACGTATTTCGTGGGATTCTTCCCATATAGGGGTTCCTTGACCAAGACTAAACATAGAGCGCAAGATATTTCCATTTAAGATTCCTTGGAGTTCACTTAAGCCATGTGGGTGCCACGTGGCCTTGACATTAGTCGCCCTCGTGTCCATACACCAAGGATTCCGTCTGTATAGGACTACTCATCATGCATTCTTTCTGTCCAGAACATTGATCCGTCGCCTTACATTATTTAGTGTCGTCAAGCTCATGTATCCGTCATATTTGATTTTTATCCCCTTCAGCTGCCCCTTCACTCTATGAGTTCGTCACTTCCCTTCATGGACAGACCCATGGAGTGACGGTCTAAGTCATCTTTTAAGGAATCGTACTTTGATTGACAGACTAGGCTAGGGCCATAAATGCCATAGGGGCACGTGGCATGTTTTTAATGGCTAATCACTCGAAACGAAATGTCCCTTCGTCTTATGTACCGTTCCCTTTATATATACACATGCTCCTTTACTTTTCATTTTTACTTTCCTCAACGAATTCACAACTAGAGCGCTACCATCAACCTTACTAAATTGGCATACCGCCTACTTTGTGCAACCATCAGCCACTCCTTGTTTGCTTTCTCCAACCGGTAAGTATTTTTACCTTATGTTGAATTTCTTTGCTATTCATTTAAATTTTTTCACACCCGTCGTCTATGTAGACCATCATAGTTTTAGGGTTTATGTGTCACGTGTAGGTGATAGATGTCTAGTGCGTCGAGTGAACAATCATGTGTTCGTGAGGGAGCAGGTTACAATGAGGTGTTTCTGTTAGGTCTCAATGACCCTGGCACCTCAAGTAATGAAAGGAAACCGTCGACCACCTCTCCTTCCACAAGAGATGAGGACACAGACGTGGAAAGGCCGAATGGAGATTCAAACGGTGAAGATGTAGATAATGGTGAACCCCCAATTCAGTCCGTTGTAGGCCCCGATGGACTTAGGAAGTTCATTATGCTACCGTTGTGGACAATAAATGATTTCAATTCCTCCATCAAACAAACACACTTCAACATGCTTACGGAGAAGTACCAAATACCTGTCAACATCCCAATGTGTCTACCTCTTAAGCATGAAAAATGTTACTACAAGGGTGTAAAAGATGTCGGGGTGTATGAGTAGCACCTGAAAGCGGGGTTCCCCTTAAGTGCTCTCCATCATCGTCTACTACAGTACCTTAGACTGGCCGTCACCCAAATCTCTCCAAACGCCTGGAGAGTTTTCCTAGGTGGGAAAGTCCTGTACGGAGTCATGTTTGATGGGGCACGTAGGATAAAGGTGGAAGAATTCTTCCATTGCTACTGTCCATCCAAGATTACTCAATCAAAAGGCATGTACAGTTTCGTGCTAAGGAGTCTGTTGCTTAGGCTGGTGTGCGATGCCCCAGACTCCAATAGAAACTAGAAAAGTCGTTATTTCTTTATCCAATGGGGACAATTGGATGTGTTACCCAGGTGACGAAGAGTACATGCCAGTAGACAAAACCTGGGGTATTATGCTCCCGTCTGGTATGTGTCCATCTATATTAGGCTTTTTATTCCATTGTGTTTATTTGATATTCTAACCATTTCTTTTTGCAACTAGGGACCGTCCTCAAGTTACTCTTGAAGAGTGGAGCTTTTTGGAAAGGATCTTCATAACCACTAAGTTGTTGGAGAGGTTGTGGTCGAAACTGGTAACCTTGGATACCCTTCACTGGTACTATGGTGGTCCCGAACCAACAGAGGCTGCCCGTTTCTACGACGAACGAATACGCATACGTGAGTCCATCTCCTCATACTTGCTTTCTTTTTACTTTTTGGTAAATTACTCAACTTTTTTCACCCGTCCATCTTTATGCAATGGAGGAAAGCAAGAGGAGGGCCTTCATAAAGCAGCAAGCTACTATGAAGAAAAAATAGGAGTTCCTAAAAAGCCCAAAGTTACACTGGAGTCAGCCATCGAGTTAAAGGCTAAGACAAAGAAGATAGCTACTCTACTTGCTCAAGGGAGGGGCAAGGGACTTATGATGGGTCATGTTCCCGTCATTGAAAAACCACCCGTCCTCCTCTGCAAGGATTCCCAGTATGTGTTCGAGTAGTTTTCGTCCATCATCACAACTGATGACTATAAGAACTTAAGCAACTACGCCACCGAAGCTATGGGGGAGACGGGTATTTTTAGCATTACGCAAGTAACTGTATCCATCTTTCTACTATTTCTTTCAGTTTGCCTCATTATATTCTAACCCTCTTTTGTTTCCAAGCGATGCTAATGATAAAAGGGTTAATGGGCAATTGCCTATCCAACAAAACGGCACTGGACCGTGTCAAGGCAAAGGCACAGGCAACAGATGTGGAGTTGGGAGAGTTGAAAGCTTGGAAGACGGTCTAGGAAAAAAAGCTTGCTTTGTCGGAGCAAGTTTGAGGTGAGTTGGAGAAGCAGACGGAAGTGCTGAAGCAAGTCCTTGAGGATAAAGAAAAAGAGATTAAAACTGTCAAGGATCAGCTCCGTCAGGCCAAGGAAGAAGTGGTACGAGAGTATCGCGACTCCGACGCCTTCCTAGCGGAGCTTAGCGGTTCCTATGCCGATTACTTTGACAACTGCTTTCGTTAAGTCAAAGCTTCTTTCCTAGATCTAGACCTGTCCCATGTTTCCATTAATGCTCAGGCCCAGACTCCAGCTCAACTCGTCCATTCTGAGAGCACTGATGAATTGTTTGCCGATGATGCCCCTATTGACGACCCTAATGGTGACGGAGTGATCGCTCCTCTTAAAGGCCAAGTCGAAGTTGAAGGAGAGGAGGCACGTCCTCTTAATAGGGACTAGACGGTTAAAGAGAGGCATGAAGAAACCCCTGTTGTTCAACAATAGCTTTTATTGTTACCTCTTCACGTTATGTATTATCACTTTTTGTTTATATAGGAAAACGATTTTTTTCCTTCCGTTACCCCTGTTTTTGGGTGTTTGTAAACACTTTGCCTTCCACAGGCTATTTACTTATTGCTCCTTGTTTCTTCATTTATATACATATACCAATTTAGATATCCTAATGCTTTCATCAGTTTCATGGAATGGATTCCTTAGTTGGATATGTCCGCTTTGTTGATTAAATCTTGAATCTTTACTTAGGGTGCCTTCGTGTACTTAGTGACAATTTTTGGTCACAATCGAGATGAGCTTGTCCACGTGTGGCTCTAGTGTGAATCCGTCCATGTTTGGAATTAGTGTTTTCGATCATCCCTTTTGGGATAAGCCTGTCCATTATGGACTTAACAATTTTAAATCATCCCTTGTGGGATGACCCCGTCCATTGTGTGGACTTTAAAATCTTAAATCATCCCTTGTGGGATAAGCCTGTCTACTTTGGACTCAATGTTTCAAATCAACCCTTTAGGATGAACCCTCCACTGTGTAGACTTTAAAACTTAAACCATCCTTTGTGGGATGAGCCCATCCACTATGTGGACTTTAAGGGAGATAAGTCATCTGTCCAGGATGAACCCGTCCAATTTGTGGACTTAGTAAATACAAATCATCCATTTAGGATGAACCTGTCCACTATGTTGGCTTTATGGGCTTATAGATCATCTTTTAAGGATGAAATGCATCCATTTTGTGGACTTGTCATAAGTCATTTCTTAAAGATCTCGTCGGTTATATGGACTAGGTAAACTTGAGCCATCCCCATAGGATGGACCTATCCACTTTATGGACTCCATAATCTTAGATCACCACTTAGGATGAACCTGTCCACTTAGGACTTAATAATGATAATATAGAAATGCAGATAACACATGGAATTTCTGAAGAACTCTTCCTATTGTAAAAAATTCATTGATAAAAATTGTCTTTTTGAAAGGCGAAAAAACTGCCCTTCGGGCTTAAAAGAAACTGTAGATAATAAAAATTAAACTAAAGGGAAATAAACTGAAAATGAGGAGTGTCGTTACCCTTGCCACTGTCTACTGGTTGTACTTCTGTAGGTGCTCTGTGTTTTATGGGTGATGTAACTTTTAATCGTCCAATGTCTCCAGGTGGTAGGTTCCCTTCTTATGCCATGACGCAACTCTGTACGGTCTTTCCCAGTTAGGTCCTAGCTTCCCCTGGGAGGTGTCTTTTGTGGCATCCTTCGCCTTTCTTAAGACAAGATCTCCAACCTGGAAGTCCTTATGTCTGACCTTGGAGTTGTAGTGTTTGACCATGAGGTCTTGGTATCGTACTAACCTTTACTCAGTCGTTACTCTGACCTCGTCCACCAGATCAAGCTAAAGGCGTAGTGCTTCATCATTCCTTCCCTCGTCATGGTTTTCTACTCGGTAGCTTGTAAGTCCTACTTCGACCGAGATGACTGCCTCACTTCCATATGCCAAATGAAACGACGTCTCTCCTATAAGTGTCCTTACAGTCGTCCTGAAAGCCCATAGGATGCTGGGTAGTTCTTTAGGCCATATACCCTTTGCCCCCTCAAGGCGAGTCCTGATGATTTTAAGTAAGGATCGGTTCGTAACCTCAACTTGTCTGGTGGCTTGAAGGTGGGTAAGTGATGAGTAGTGATTCTTGATTCCTAGTTATGAACAAAAGTCTCTGAAAATGTTATTGTCGAACTACTTCCTGTTATCTGAGACTAGTACTCTAGGTATACTGTACCTGCAAATAATGTTCTTTCATAGGAAGCTTTGCACATTCCTCTCGTGATGGAGGCCAGGGCTTTGGCTTCTACCCACTTGGTGAAGTAGTCTATACCGATTACTAGAAACTTCAACTGTCTGATCGCTATTGAGAATAGGCCAATGATGTCCAACCCTTACTGTGCGAAAGACCATGGGGCTGTTAATGGAATGAGTTCTTCCACTAGTTGCTGGATGAG
Source organism: Quercus wislizeni (assembly GCA_023055345.1). Lineage (NCBI taxonomy): Eukaryota > Viridiplantae > Streptophyta > Magnoliopsida > Fagales > Fagaceae > Quercus > Quercus wislizeni. Next base: position 34,327,512 of record JALGQJ010000003.1, read on the forward strand.
GTTGGCAAACCTCTGGCACTTGTTACAGGCTTTAACATATGTAGTGGCATCCTTCTGCATGGTAGGCCAATAGTATCCTGCTCGGATAAATTTGGTAACCAATGATCGTGACCCAGAATGGTTCCCACAAACTCCTTCGTGGACTTCTCGCATTACATAGTTTGCTTCTTCGGGGATGAGACACCTTAGACACAGTTGGGAGAAGCCCCTTTTGTATAGAATGCCTTTAATCAGAACGAAGCGTGCTGCTTAAACCTTTAACTTCCTTGTAGCTTCCTTGCCTTCAGGCAACACGCCATCCTTCAGGTAAGAGGTTATTGGTTTCGTTCAGTAGTTCTCGAAACTCCGTGAGGCAGCTTTAGCAAAGCGGTCGGCATGCTTGTTCTCCTCCCTTGGTATTTGAACAAACTTCACTTGGAGGTCGTTAACTTGATCATTCACCTTCTCAAGGTACTTCTTCATCCGTTCGATCTTGCATTTATAGTCCCCATTGACTTGGCTGGTTACAACTTAGGAATCGCAGTACACAATCATATTTGTAGCTCCTGTCACCTTGGAAAGATCCAGCCTCGCTACCAAAGCTTCGTACTCCGCCTTGTTATTAGTCGTATGGAAATCAAGATGGATCATGCATTCGACCTTATCCCCTTCCAGGCTGTGGAGTACCACACTAGCAACGCCTACTTACCCGTTGGACGATCTATCCATGTGAATGCTCCACTGGGGAGTCTCTTCTACCCCCTGGTCTTCCGCAAAGGTGAATTCTGTGATGAAGTCAGCAATAACTTGTCCCTTTATAGCCATATGTGGTTGGTACTGTATGTCGAATTCACTTAACTTAATCGCCCATAGCACCATTCGTCTAGCGGCTTCAGGGCTGCTCATTGCCTTTCGAAGGGGTTTGTCTGTTACGACGATCATAGTATGTACCTGGAAATATGGCTTGAGCTTTTGGGCCGCAGTTACTAATGCAAAAGTGAGCTTTTCCATTGGGGAGTATCTCTCTTCTGCTCCTCAGAATGCTCAGCTTGTGAAATACATTGGTTTTTGCACCCAGTTCTCTTTTATAACTAAGGCCACACTGACAGTGGCGGGGGAGACAACTAGGTATAGGAACAATACTTCCCTTAGTTTTGATGGGCTTAGTAATGGCGGGGAAGAAAGATATGTCTTTAGGTCTTCAAAAGCTTGCTGACACTCGATCGTCTATTCAAACGATTTCTTTAATGTACAGAAGAAAGGTAGGCATGTATCCGTTGCTCTTGAGACAAACTTGTTTAAAGCAGCTACCTTACCATTCAAGCCCTGTACCTCCTTTACAGTTTTCAGCGAGGTTAACTTCATTATGACCTGAATCTTATCCGGGTTGACCTTAATACTTCTTTGGGATGCCATGAACCCTAGGAATTTTTCCTACCATTACCCCAAACACACACCTGCTTGGGTTCAGTTTCATGTTATAAGATTGGAGGGTGTCAAAGGTCTCTTGAAGATCGTTCAAGTGGTCGTCCTCTCGTATACTTTTTACCAACACGTCATCCATGTAAACTTCCACATTCCTCCTAATATGATGTGTGAACATTTTGTTCATCAGCCTTTGATACGTAGTGCCTACGTTCTTGAGCCTGAATGACATCACTTTGTAATAAAAAAGGCCCTAGCCGGTGACAAATGAAGTCTTCTCTTGGTCTGGCTCGTCCAGCTTAATCTGGTTATAACCAAAGAACGCATCCATGAAACTTAGCAACTGGTGGCTTGCTGTTGAGTCCACCAAGATGTCAATCCTTGGGAGAGGATAGTTGTCCTTGGGGCAGGCCCTGTTTAGGTCTGTAAAGTCCACACACATCTTCCATTTTCCGTTGGCTTTCTTAACCATCACCACATTGGCTAGTCAGTCAGGGTAGTACACTTCTCATATGAAGTCTGCTTCTTGTAATTTGTGACCTCTTTTGCTATGGCCCTGTCGCGCTCCTGTGCGAATACACATTTTTTCTGGCATATGGGAGAGAAAGAGGGCGATACATTTAACCTATGGACTATGACGGACAAATCAATTCTAAGCATGTCCTCATGGCTCCAAGCGAACACCTCCTGGTTTTCCCTTAGAAATGTTGTCAATGCTTGCCTGATTGGCAGGCTAGCCAGAGTGCCGATTCTGGTAATCCGTTTAGGCTTGGAGTCGTCAAGGAGAATTTCTTCCAATCCTTCCACTAGTTCTACCACCATCCGCTGCTCCTCTATACATATTATCTGCAAATGATCATCCATTTCTAGCATAGCAATATAGCATTCGCACGCTGCTACTTGATCTCCTCGTACCTCCCCTACTCCGTACTCCGTTGGGAACTTGATCATTAAATGGTAAGTTGAAGTTACGGCCTTCCATGAATTCAAAGTAGGATGACCTAATATGGCATTGTAAGCGGATAAACAGTCTATAACCAAGAACATGACATCCCTGGCGATTTGCTGTGGGTAATCTCTGACTGTTAGGGACAAAGTGACTGCTCTTTGGGGGTGTACCTTTGTTCCTTCGAAACTGACAAGTGGCGCGTTAATAGGAACCAGTCGTTCCCTATCAATCCTCATTTGCTGGAACGTTAGGTAGTAGAGGATGTTGGCAAAGCTCCCATTATCCACAAGGACTCGATGGGTGTTGTAGTCCCTTATCCGAATGCTAACCACGAGCGCATCATTGTGTGGGTGGTGGAGACACCTGACATTTTCCTCTGTAAACCCAATGACAGGGTTGTCAATCTGTGCCATCTTCGGGACGAATCCCGTCAACTAAACGTTTCGAACCATCTGTAGGTAGGTTTTGCGTGCCTTCTTAGATGAGCCAGATGTCGTGGTTCCCCCTACGATCATCCTCATGTCTCCTATTAGGGGTCTGGGATGCTCATTTTCTCTCCAGGCAGGTGGTTCCTTGGGCTGATCTATCATTTCCTTATTGATGAACCTTTGCAACTTCCCTTGCCTAATAAGAGTTTCTATCTGTTGTTTTAAGTCATAGTAGTCGGACGTGTCATGACCGTGGTCATGGTGGAAACGACAATACTTGTCTCTGGACCTCTTAATAGGGTCTCCTTTCAGCTTGCTTGGGAACATCAGGGCTCCTTTGTCTTTGATCTGCATTAGGACTTGATTAATTAGGGTGTTCAGTGGGGTGAAGCTTGTGAACCTTCCGGTGGGAAGCTTAGAACACCTATCTTCCATTCTATCTCCTGTCCTCGCTATCTTTCACCCCCTATCCTGTCGTGGTTCCTCCTATCTTTTTCTCTTCTTGGGCTTCTCTTCGCAAGCCATCAGTGCATTTTCTGCAAGTGCACAGTATCGTAATTTTATAGTAAAGTAATGAGAAGAGTATCGTCCTCAGGGATTGGTAACTTACTTTTGACAAATACCAAAATTATTCTAATCTTAATTTTATCTAAAGAAGTCACTAAGGTTCTAGTAATTGGAATTCAAAATAAAATCAATTTAAATAAAAGATACGCAGAGGAAAAGAAAGATGTTGCTTGAAAATCAACTTAATGAGAAAGAAACTTCTAGGAAATCGATTTCACCTAATTCCTCACTATGCTTTACTCATCTAGCTAATTGAATTTAATTCTCTCTGTTTGTTAGCAATCTCCAAACTCATCCAACGGCAAACATTCTTGTTCATTATTTTACACAAGAGTATGCAATTTAATAAAGCAAGAAAGCATTAGGACCAACGATTTTAATACTACATAGGTTCATACAAGTCTTTCAATCTCTATATTTACCTATGCTGAAATATTCAAGATCTATCCTATAATCCCCTCTTTCGACAGCAAATCATAAGATTAAAATCATCTAATTAATGGCCAGTTAATTAGAAGCAATAAGCTTAGAATAAATCAGACAAACATGAAAAGAAATTGTTCAAATTAACATAGAAAAGCAAGCATAGTTCGGAACTAGATTACATCGTTTTCCTAGAATAAAGAAAATTTAGTTCATGCTAAAAATTAAATCCAACACAAACGAGTTCATCATAATTTTTTCTGAGAAGATTGAAAAGAAAATAAATGCTGAAAAATTCTCTGTTTCAGCCCTCTCTTTCTTTCTACTTCAGCACCTTTCTTCCTTTTTCTGCTTCAGCGGCTGCCTTTCTTTTTTCTCTGTTTCGACTGCCCTTTTTTTCTCTTCAGCGTTACCCTTTTTTTTTGCTTTTTCTTTTAGCCCTACCTTTTTAAAGTCCATCCCTTTACTTGTTGCAGCCTAACACAGCCCAAAAAGCCCAAACGTTTTTCAGCTTTTCAGCCCAAACGTTTTTGATTCAGTTCAGCCACCCTTTCTTCTTGTTTTTTCTGCTTTATTCTTTTCTGGTTCAGCCCAAAAATGTTACATTCAGCCCAAAACGTTTTTTTTCTTTTCTTTAGGTTGCCCTTTATTTTTCAGCCCAAGTGTTCAATTGAAAACCTTTTTCAGCTGCTTCATGTCTCTTTATTTGAGGAAATCTTCATTTTCTTCAAATCTGAAATAAAATTTAAATAACAATAATGAAGTCTAAAATCAACAAAAAAATAAAATTAGACTAAAGTTTAAAGTTGAGAAGTGATAAATTACACTCAATTATGCAAGTCATCATTGATGTCAATAGGTTTTTTGATTGCATACTCCCTCAAAGCAGCTCTAAACACCTTTGCATTAGGAAACTTCATCTCCTTCTTCAGTACAACATTTCTCATGTCATTCTTAGCATTAAACTCTACCTATTTAGGTACCTGCTCATCATCAGACTCATCCATGCTTACTAGGTCATCCTCAAGGGTTGGCTCAGCCCACTCAAGGTTTGCACGAGGTGCATTGCTTGATTCTAGGGCTATGTGAAGTGCATTGCTTGATTCTGGGGTTGTATTGGGAGTAGAACCTTGTGGAGCTGAGTTTTGAGCACATGGTTGTGGAGCTGAATTTTGAGCAAAACCTTATGGAGCTGAGTTTTGAGCATCAAATATGTCATCACCAAAGTCATCCCTCTCTAGGCCTTCATTTAGCCAATCATCATCTTCATCATCATCATCATCTCCTTCAACTTTCTGTTCTTCAACCCTTGCACTAACCTCAACATCCTGTTCTTCATCTCTTGCACCATCCTCAACATCCTCTTCATCATTCTCATCATCTTCATCATCTTCATCATAATCACTCTCCAAATCTATTTCATCCCTTACTGCATCATCACCTATACCACCTACATCACCACCTGCATCACCACCTACACCATCTGCCACTCCCCCTCCATCAGGATACTCAACTGCCAGTGGCTTCACATCTATATTAGTATAGATTATGATTTTTTCAGCTGACTATGCCCTATAAAGGGTAGTCATGTTCACCATATCTACATCTATTTCTATGGCTCTTAAATCATAGTGTAGACCACCTTCAGAAAGTAAATACCTGTATCTACTGTGTTCTTTAGGAGCACCAACTAGATGGTATAAATTTCAAATTTCAAAGAATCTTAACTTGTCACGGTCAATCTCTGTCAGTGTACGTACAGACCCACCCACATATACAATAGTTGGCTCCTCCACAAAACATCCCCCAACATGAATTTCAATTTCAAATGTGAAGTCAACCATCTGCAATTAAAATAAGTATACACTGTCATGTAGAAAATGACAAGAAGCCAAAAGAGACAACAAGCCAACAACACACGGACAAAGGACCACATAAAGCATATGCAAAACCAGATTCCCAATAAATTTATAGGGACCACACTACCCACAGTTCACAAACAAGTGTAATCATTGACAAATAAACTTGATTTTTTCAGGTATACGCATTATATAAACAATCATAGCAGTACATTAGCTACATCCTAAGCGATTCTACATATAAATAGTAAAATGCACATTTAACATACAAAAAAAATTTTAAATGTGTAGATGAACAGCAAAACCTAACTACGTGGGTGGGTTGCGATAAAAAAATGACATCAAGAACCCAAATGCAGATGAACAGCAGTCACATATACCTTGCCTAGTTTCGATGATGCAAAATAAATGTTTTCTCCCCCTCCAGACCCTCCAAACCACGAAGAACAAGCAGATCGCACCTTAGGTCTCTCTCTCGAAAAGTTTTTGAGTTTTAGGTGTTCTGATTCACGTTATGTTCTGTTTTGGGGTTAAAAAGGTGTTTTTATAACGGCAGAGACCAAGGTGGGTTACAGAGATTGACGGAAACATACCTCAGGTGGGTTAAGTGACACTTTTCTAACCGCGGGTAGGCTAAGTGATTTTTGCCCAAACCACAGGTGGGTTATGGTAATTATCCAAAAAAAAAAAAAAAACTAATTAAGGAACTTAACCTATTGCATTTAAAGTAGGGACAGACCCAGGGAGGCTCAGGCCTCTGGGTCCTTTTTTTTTTTATAGTTATAATATTTTTCATTTTTGAAGTTAGGCTCCTTTTCTCCACAATAAGCTTAACTAGCCTCAACCAAATAACAACTATCCAACCAAAAAACTTAATAAAATAATAAAAATATTTACAATGGTGATTGTATTTTAGCAACCCAAAAAAAAAAAAAAAAAACTATTTTACCACCAAAGAACAAAAAAATTATGTGTTATTGGAGAAGTTAAAGCTAATTTTTTTGCAACTACAATAAACTGGTATAAATACCAATTGACTATAGCAAGTTGTTAAAATATAATATTTATTAAGATTATATCTCTTTCTTCAATTAAAAAACTCAAATTATCTCATTTCCTTTATTATTTTAATGAATTGTTTATATTATTTTAAATGAAATTATAAAAAATAGAACATTTGGTATTTAGTGTATTGTAAAGTGAGGTAGTAAAATAGATAAAGTAACTTGTTGATGTGCTAAAATTTATGTGAATGCTATAACTTCAACAAAAAAAAAAAAAAAAAAATCCTAGCCAACCTAGTATTAAAAAAAGATATTATTATTATTATTATTATTATTTATCTTTGTTGATAAATGATTTCATCTTAATATGAAGTAATATATCTTAAATTTTACCCTTTATCATTATATTTACCTTTTTTTTTTTTTTTTTTTGCTAGAATTATATTTTCTCGTTCAAATGCTAGTAAGGATTGATTTTGAAAGAATGAGGATATTTTTAAACATTTTACTCTCTTTCAAGGAATAATATATTTTTATTATTTATTTTTAAAAAAAAATTTCCTATTTTACACACTATATTTCCTTTTAAGTAGTAAAAAAAGGTGAAGAATTAATTTATATATTATCATTTAAAAAAAACCAACCAAAAACTCGCAGCATCTCTAATATAAAGTAAATGACATTTATAATAACAGATTATGGTCATCTTTATTTCTTTCATTAGTATGTCTTAAAAATAAAATAAAATAACATTAGTAATGTTACACTTTTTTTTTTTGTTTTTTAAGAAATGCTCTATCCTATTTAAAACAAATTATAAATAACAAGTTACTATTGACTAGTGGGCAAAAAAAGTAATTTTAATTGTAGATTCAAATTAAATTCAATAACAACTTACTACATATGATTTGTTGCGAAAATGTTGTAGAAGTAAAACTTTTTTTTTTGATATTGAAGGTTTTTTTTTTTTTTTTGAAGATTAGAAAAAGAAAAATACTATGTCCACAACAATTTCACAATATTTTCACAACATTTTTTACCTGTCATTGACACGTTACAAAACACAACTTAAAATAATCTGACTGGAAAAGAAAACAAAAAAATAAAATGAAATTCAACACAAAATAAAAAGATTAAGAAAAAAAAACAAAAAATAAAATGAAATTAAAAAACACCAGCATATTTTGGTGAAGATGGAAAGGAAGGAGTTTTGGAGGGAAAGGAAGGGGTTTTGGAGAAGAAAGAATCTAGCTCTCACACACTGGAACCGGAGGCAAAGGCAGAGGGTAGAGTTGACATCGTCTCTCTGTAGTCGGCAGCGAGACCCACACCTGTACTCGTAGCCACTAACACACGATTTCTTCTCCCTGCTATCACCCATCGTCGCTTCTCTATCTTATTCAAAACGATTAGACTCACATCTCTCTACCTTTCTCAATTTTTTTTTTTTTTTGTATTGGAATTACTAAGTTGTGATTGTAATTGATATATATGATATGGATTTGAGGGAGGTTCAGTGCAATTCTGATCTTTACAAAAAATCAATATCATAGGAATTTAAATTTTTGGTTTGAGTTTAAGATTATAGAAAACAACGTAGGAAAGTTTAGAAACACATGAGTTTAACAATATTGTTTGGTTTTCTAAGATTCATCCATTACGTGGTTTGGGTTTAATATAATCCCTGTTTTATTGTGGTTTGGGATTGGCAGTAGTTCCTTATTTTGTTTAATTTTAATTTTGTTTTGGAAATGCACGGAAATTGTTTGTGAACAATAAGTAAATAACTGTTAGAAACTTTGAAGCTTAATGCTAAGCTATTTTATATGCAAGATGTGTAGTTTTCAGAGAGATTCATCAAGTTGATAAATGTTCCGGGCTGCTCTCCAAATGGGCTAATTCCATTAACTTTCCGCTCACAGAAGAGATGGGAATTGAGCCAAGGAACAGAGTAAAGGAAATCTCTCAAGTTTACCATTCTATTAACACTTGACTTCTTCTCCCTGTCATCGCCCATTGTCACTTCTCTATCTTCTTCAAAATGGTGAGACTCGCATCTTTTGACATTTCTCAGATTTTGTCTTGTATTGGAATTACTAAGTTGTGATTGTAATTTTGTTTTTTCTTGCTTTGTTGCCTTGTTGTAACCTTTCATTCTCATTGAAATTCATCTTAGTCCAATATCTCTTGTATTCTTATGTTATGCTTTTACTGTAGTCTCATTGGTTGAAAGCCACTATCATTGTAGTCCAATACGTTATCATATTGTTGTAACCTTTCATTCTCATTCAATGGCCATATCGGCATAATGCAATCTTGATTTTCATTTCTCAATCTTATATGCTATAACAATTTTTTTATTTTTTATTTTTGTATATGCAAGACTATATATCTTATTCCAGGATAGAAAAAAATCTAATCATAATTTTTTTAAAATATATTTTACATGATAGAATCAGTCACTATTAGCAGAAATGATTTGGTGGAAATGATACAGCTATTGCAGAGATTTGGTGCCAACAATCACATTAAATTTAGTTGTTTAATTTGTAGATACTTACCATGAGAAATGTTGAAAATTGTTCTCATGACAAGTTAGCAATAATCTAATGATGGCTTGAGACTTGTCCTTCGGTCTTTATTCATTAACTGTTATTACTAAATTTTATTTGTGCTAAGGATAGAATATTAGTTGATTTATGTAAATTCATTACCTTGATAGCTACATTGATAGTTCTTGAGTTAGTGGTGAGATTCCTTTGACATTTGCTAATTTAAAAAGCTTCTAAAAAGTGTAAGAACTACCTTGCTACTTCTTTTCTGAACTGCAAACTTTCTGAATTTACATAATGATGAATATACAAACAAAAAATTGTGATTAGATTTTGTGAGGAAATACTTCTTCTGGTCGCAGGTGGTCATTAGACATTAAACTCAGGGGCAGGATACCTGACTTTATAGGGAATTGGTCAAAGCTTACTACCTTGTAAGATGATATTGCTAACCCTATCCTATTTGTTTCTCTCTAGATCATGCTTAATAAGGCTCAAGTTTTATTACAAAGTCAAAGTGAAATATTGTTTATTGAAGAATTCTGATTGAGAAAATTTTAGTGTTTACTTGTATATTATACTGAAAAGATGCATTTGTGCACAATTTATGATTGGTTACTCCAAAATGCTTTAATAGATAAGTATAATACTGTTATACTTTGTTTTAAAATATTGTGCAGACACATGGAAGAAGAAAGAACAATTGGTTCTAGGCTTGTAGAGTTCAATGGGCCAAATTGGCCATTTACCACTTTTCGCAGAAATTATTAGCAACATACCACTGTTTACAAAATAAGTAGCAATATACCACTTTTTCGAAATTCCAGTTTGCTGTGTAAATCGAGTTTTAAACACTCGAGTTTCATTTAAAAAAAAAAAAAAAAACTTGTGATGACATGGATTTTTTTATTGAAGAAATGCCACATGGAACACGAGCTTGGTAAACTCGAGTTCCATGCAACACAATACTTGAGCTTATCAAGCTCGAGTTATTTGTAAATACTAAACTCGAGCGTAATGCTCTTTTTTTCTTTTCTTCTATGGTACTTGAGCTTACCAAGCTCGAGTTCCTTGTAATATGGAACTCGTGTTTGCTAACCTTGAGTTCCTTATACATTTTTTTTTTTTTTTTATAATCCACAAATAAACATAAACATAAAAATAAGTAATTTTTTTCATTTGAACACACAAACATATGTTTTTATTTATTTAAATAGAAGCATTGTAAAATATAGAAATTTTAATTTCAACACATAATTTTTAAATACACGAGGTGTAAAAAATTTAGATCCGTATTTAATGAAAATACATATCAGTTTTGAAGTGTAAAAAAATTCAGTTCTGTATTTAATGAAAATACAGATCAGTTTTAAAGTGTAAAAAAATTCAGATCTTTATTTAATGAAAATACAAATCTATTTTTAGTTTTTTTTAAAAAAGATTCATTAATGAGTAGATTTTTGAAACTCAAAAGAAAAATCGTAACAACAAGAGAATTATTTAAAGACATATTTTAACTAAGTTTATGCAACTCATAGCAATAACATCAAAAATTGAAATAAAAAAACATCCTAAATCTAATCACACACCATCAAGTAGAACGAGTAGAAAAGATCATAGAAAAAGGAAAAGAAAAACTACCTCTTGCATGGATGTGCTCTTCTTAGTGAAGGAATATTTTAGGATTCAAAGAAATTTATTCAATTCTCTTTGAAACCTAAAATATCTTACTTACAAAAAAGAAATTCATAAGGCTGGAGCCTCCAGAATGTCTTTAATGTAAGAGAGAAAATAAAAGAAAAGAAGAGTCAGAAAGAGGGGAAATCAGAAATCATGAAAAGGTGTGCTGAATTCTGAGATCCAGCCTCTATTTATAGATCTATAGAGAAAAGCTTTCATATTCCTCTTAGAAACACTACAAGTCAAGAACTTACATATCCAGACATGGTAGGATGTAAGTTCTTCTTTATATCCAAGTGGTCCACTCTTTCTACAATACTTATCAATCATTGACCATATAGTAATTTGGATCAGGATTGATAAAGTAATAATATGTAGCTTAAACTTCTTTTAGTGTGCCCATGGCTAAAAATGGAGTGAGATTTTTCTTTTACATGTTGTTCTAATTTCTCATTGTAACCCCCAATATTTTAGCCAATTTGACCATAACACTTCCAAGAAGTTAGAAATTGATGAGTGCGTTAAAAATGAATGAACAAGGGGTATGAGTGGCCTAAAAATTAATATTTTGAAATTAAAATTTCTATATTTTATAATGCTTCTATTTAAATAAATAAAAACATATGTTTGTGCATTCAAATGAAAAAAAATTACTTATTTTTATGTTTATGTTTATTTGTTGATTATCATAAAAAAAAAAAAAAAAAAAAAAGGAATTCGAGCATAGCAAACTTGAGTTCCATATTACAAGGAACTCGAGTTTGGAAAGTTCGAGTATCATAGAAGAAAAAAAGAGCATTACGCTCGAGTTTTGTATTTACAAAGAACTCGAGTTTGGTAAGCTCGAGTATTGTGTTGCATGGAACTCGAGTTTACCAAGCTTGAGTTCCATGTGGCATTTTTTCAAAAAAAAAGTCCACGTCAGCACAAGTTTTTATTTATTATTATTTTTTTTATGAAACTCGATTTACACAGCAAACTTGAGTTTCATGAACTCGAGTTTCAAAAAGTGGTATATTGCTACTTATTTTGTAAACAATGGTATGTTGCTAATAATATTTGCGAAAAGTGGTAAATGGCCAATTTGGCCGAGTTCAATGAGCACAATAGTGATAATAAAATGAAGGTTACAGTGGATGTGAAAAATAATGAGTTGAATGAAGATAATATTAAGAATGAAAAAAAGGAAACAATAAAGGTAGAAGATAAAGTGGAGGACCTTTGTGTAGGAATGTTGTTTGGTTCCATTGATGATATCATGAAATATTATACAAGGTATGGTAATAAAAAGGGTTTTGCAGTGGCTAAAAGAACATCTAGAAGGGGAAATGATGGGGACATGGAGTCTTTGACTGTAGCTTGTAATCATGTTGGAAAGCAAAAGATTAAAGCTAGCAACTCACTTAAAGCACGGCCACACCCGAAAATAGGTTGCAAAGCTCATTTTGATATGATTTGATGCTTAGATGGGTGGATATTGAAATCCATGGAATTTGACCATAATCATGGATTAAGTCCAAGCAAAACCCGATTTTATAAATGCAACAGGGTATTAAAACCACATGTGAGAAGACAGCTTGAGTTGAATGCTAAAGCTAGTATTAAAATGAACAATAATTTCAATTCATTGGTGGTTGAGGTGGGGGGCATGAAAACTTGCCATTTCTAGAGAAAGATTGTAGAAACCACATGGATAAAGTCAAGGGTTTGGAGCTCGAGAAAGATGCCGTAGCAATGAATAAGTACTTTTTAAAAATGCAAGCCGACAATTCTAACTTCTTTTACACAATGGATTTTACTGAAGATGGTCAATTAAAGAATGTATTTTGGGCAAACGCAAGAAGTAGGGAAGCATTTAAAGAGTTTGGTGATGTGGTTACATTTGACACGATGTACTTGGTTAACAAATACAACATGCCATTTGCTCCTTTTGTTAGGGTAAACCATCACAGACAATCAGTATTGCTAGGATGTGGATTAATTTCAAGTGAAGATACAGATACATTTAGATGACTATTTGAGTCTTGGCTTATATGTATGTCTGGAGTTCCTCCTTATGCAATAATTACAGATCAAGACAAAGACATGAAAAAAAGTAATAGAGATTGTTTTTCCAAAAGCACGACACCAATGGTGCTTGTGGCATATCTTGAAAAGGACACCTGAAAAATTTAAAGGATACAAAGAATATAATTCAATCAAATTCTGTTTGAAAAATGTTGTTTATGATTCCTTAACAGAAGTAGAATTTGAAGAAAGGTGGGGTAGGTTCATTGAAAAATATCATCTTGAAAGCCATGAATGGTAACTTGAGTTATATAATGAAAGGTATTGTTGGGTGCTTGCCTTTGTAAAGGATACATTCTGGGTAGGAATGTTAACCACACAGCAGAGTGAAACAATTTCAAAGTGCTTACCCAACAACAAAATACAAAGAGTTTCGAAAAGAGTTGCTAGGGAAGGTTTGTTGTAATTTTTCTTCATGTAAGGAAGATGGTGTCATTTTAGAATATGAAATAAGTGAAGATGGGGCACTTGGAGAAAATTCCTAGCATGAAACCTTCCGTGTTTATTTAATAAGGATACCAATGAAGTAAATTGTAATTGCTGGTTGTTTGAATTTAGGGGAATATTGTGTAGGCATCAAATTACAGTGCTCATTCATAGGAAGATTGATCAGGTTCCAAACAAATACATCTTGAAAAGATGGAGAAAAAATATCAAGAGGATCCACACCAAAGTTCGCATTAACTATGATAGCTGGCTTGTTAAACTTGAAGCACAACGCTTTGATAAAATGTACAAAGTCTTCAACTAATTTTACAATATCCACTTAATATTGTAACAACTAATTAACAAAAAAATCTAATAGACTAATTCTATGACTAATATAGACTCTTGTTACAAAGATATAGGGGCTGTTTGGTAGAGGAATTTGAGTAACGTTGTTTAAAATGATGTGGATAATGTGGTTAAAGAGTGTTGTCAAAAATACTTATTTACAATATTCATAAAGAGAAAAATATGTTTGGTAATGTGTTTCAAATAGTATATTTTGGTGTTAGAAATATAAGTTGTGTGATTGGTATGTGTGTGTGTGTGTTTTTTTAAATAAATTTTAAAGCTGACAACAGTACTGTTTTGAATGAGATGGCACACTACATTAATGCGTGGGAGAGATGTTACTGAGATGCCATAGTGCACTGACGCGTGGGAGAGAAGAGTGAGAGCTTACTGTCAGGTGGGCCCAGAGTGTTTCACTCTCTATGGTAATATGTCAAACACAAACTTAAACAACACTTGTTTTGAATCACTTACCAAACACATAGTTCAACATGGGGCCCACCTGTTTGGGTGTTTAAATAGCAAACACCGTTGCTAAAGTGTGAGTACCAAACAAGACCATACACTCTTGTTACAAAGGAACAGAAAGTATACAACACAATAGGTGACCAAAATATACATCAATACCCAAAATAAACAAATACATCAAATGATTGCAAATATTAGCTTTGGCTGCATTGCATTCCAATTTCCAAAGCCAACACTTGAGCTTCCACACTTTATGATATCCATTAGAGAAAATACATCTTGAACAAAACCCCACTTGAGTTGGTGCTAATAGTAGTAGCATTGCTTTCCAAAGCTAGAATTTGAGCTTCTATGCTTTAGGAGATCTACAAAAGGAAGTACATTTTAGACAATAGCATAATAGGATTTCTTCACACTCTAACCAATATTTTCCAACTAGTTTTCAGCATATCTAATTGTATCATGTACATAAAAGCAATTAAAAATTACAAGAGGAAATAGATCCCAAGTGATAAGGGAATAGATCCTATAACCTGAATGTCTTCCAAATGCCTTAAAGGAAAATGGTATTGAATTAGAGAAAAGAAACAAAATTTCTAAATAAATAATTAAATGAAAAGATCTCAGGTTCTAACCATTTAGATAATACAATTCACACAATGAAATAATTATAACATAAGCAACTAACAAAGGAAAATAAATTTCTTCATCACACTCTATATGAACAATAAAGATTTCATGTTTGATGTGATTGAAGCACATGATATCTTATAGATGAGGCTCAAGTGGCATTAATTTTACAAGCAACATGCAATCTATTATAAGCTCAATCACAAATGACAATAGGTAGGGATTAATGAGAATAACAACATATAGGATATCATCTAAATTGTATTTATTTATTTACACATGCTTGGTGAATGAAATTGGTTTTCTCAGCTAACTCTAACTAGTTTGGTTTTCTCTCTAATGCCTCAAGGTGGTCTCTGCCTCCAATGCATGCAGTGGTTGATGCTGTAATTAATCTCCTAATTGATAAAACTAATAGAACCAAACTCATGAAAACTCAAACCCAAGTCACACAACCTTCTAACCCAACCAAACCCAAGCACAAAACCCTTACCCATTCGATTCTAATTGAATTCAACTAATCCAATAGTTGTCTACCGCCTACACTTGATAATCCAATAGTTGTCTACCATCTACACTCACTATTCTACCCAATCAAGTGTAACCAAGATCATGATCGTTGCCATTGAGGCTTTGTTGCTCACCATTACCAACAATCCCACTTGTGTCCAATTGTAAGTCTATTTTCCATCCATGTCTTATTGTCTGAAAACTGAATCAAGGTAATGATAAACCAATGTCATTTCACAAAGGGCTTGATATTATAGCTAGATTCTAAAAGGAGAAGAAAAAATATATATAGATTTAAGAAATTCACAACACTCAAGCCAATTCGCTTTAACACAAATTACATTTTTTCCTCCTACAAGATGAGTGGAGGGCCTACTAATTGCATGTACAACTTACTAATAAAATAAAACTTACAACATTTAAATACAATCTATGAAACATTTGAATTTCTCATGGATTCATAATCACTATATACTGTTTTACAATGCACACACAACTCCAAAAGCAAGACCCAAATCACTTGTGAATGAAAAGAGAAAGCTCATCAATTAGAAATGTAAATCGGTATTGTTGTTTTAAAAAGATTGAAGAGAGAAGCACACAAGACCCTCCAAGTGCATTGAAATTCCAGTTTGGAGGCTTCCAAAACCTATACCAACCCACATGTAAAAATCTAGAATTGCATTGCCAATTAATATAAAGGAATTGAACCCCATTTTAATGATCAAAGAGTGGAGTTGTGTTCCAACTTCAACATCAGCTATATCTGCAAATACTTTAAGTATTGATGAGAATATTCCTTCACTATGTTTCAAACCCAAAGAATGGAACTTGTGGAAAAGATCAATTGCTTCTCTTGCTTTTCCTTGTTGAGCGCAGCCTCCCATTAGGGCAGTCCAAGCCTGCAATTGTGGCTTGTCCACCTCCACCTCCAAAAATGCCTGACGAGCATAGCTCAATTCTCCACACTTCGCATAAAGATTTATCAATGATGCCACAACAAAATTGTCAAATCCAAGTCCACATTTGATGACAAGGGGAATGCACTTGCATCCCAACCTTTGCCATTCAACTCTTGCTCATGGCTCATGCCTATAAATACTTCTATGAATCTCCTTACCAGCTATTGCATCACCTAATGAGAATACAAGTAGATAAAGCACCAACATATGTGTAATTATTGGGATCACAACCATCATTAACCATCAATCTGAAAAAATTCAAGGGTTCGGCAATATTTCTATCAGGCATTGTATCAAACACTTTGCGAGCATCATTTATACCTCAAGTTTCAATCCTTCCACCTCAAGCATTGATTTGATTTTAAAAAAAAAAAACAATTTGTGTGTATAGGAAAACAAGAACAAAAAAGTTCTTTAAAAAAAAAAAGTTTTAAAGTTTTAATGACATTTTTATGCAAAAAAATAAATAAATAGAGAAGTCCAATTATTATTATTTTTTGTTGTGAATGCAGAGAAGTCCAGCTTTCTTTTAATGAGAATGAAAGGTTACAAAGCAAGAAACAACAAAATTACAATCACAACTCAGTAATTACAATAAGAAACAAAATATGAGAAAGGTAGAGAGATGTGGGTCTCATCGTTTTGAGGAAGATAGAGAAGCAACGATGGGCGATGGCAGGGAGAAAAAATTGAGTGCCTTTGCCTCTACCTCTACCTCTACCTCTACCCTCTGCCTCCAGTGTGTGAGAGCTAGATTCTTTCTTCTCCAAAACCCCTTTCTTTCCCTTATCACCGAAATATGCTGGTGTTTTGAATTTTATTTGATTTTTTGTTTTGTTTTCTTAATCTTTTTATTTTTTTTTGAATTTCATTTGATTTTTTTTTCTTTTCCTAGTCAGATTATTTTAAGTTTTGTTTTGTGACTTGGTAGTGACAGGTAAGAAATGTTGTGAAAATATTGTAAAATTGTTGTGAACATAGCATTTCTCTTAAAAAAAATGTTAACACCCATATATTTTGATGGAAATCTAAATAATAGTTTTATGTGTTTTCTTGTGTTTAGTAGTATCAGAAAAAAATAAGCCAAATAAAAACTACATTTGGTCAATGGAAAATTCTATTAAAAATATATCTTATTTTAGAGATTATTTTCCATGAATTATTTTGGAAAACTACTCTATCTCGCACCATGTTAAATGAAAGAAGTTAATAATCAATATGAAAACTATTGATAATAATTTTATCTCATTCTGAGTTCATTACCAAACAAGAAGAAATGAAATAATTTTTCAAAAATATACTTTTTAAAAAATGACTCAATTTAAAAAAGAAAATTAATAGGGAAAATTACAGTAAACCCACCCGTGGTTTGGCCCATTTTTACTTTGCCTACCCATGGTTTAAAACTTAACACTTTGCCTACCTGAGGTTACTTCCATTTAGTCTCTGTTACCCACCTCTGTTATCATCGTTAAAAAATACATTTTTAGACACAAACAAACATAAAATGAATCAAAAAATTAGGTTTTGAAATTAAAAATAAATGTATATGAATGTAACAAATAAAATTCCAAACAACTACAAATCAATGAAATGCCCACAGATTATGGAGAGAGTCCACATATTAAAACAAACACATAACACAACACCAAATCTTAGAGAGAGACACAAATCACTAGGGGTGTGCATGGGTCAGGTTGGGCCGGGTTAAGGGGATTTTTTTACCCAACCCACCGTGGTGGGTTAAAAAAAATTCAACCTAACCTCAACCCATCACATAAGTCCAACCCAACCTAATCCAACCCATATGGATTGGGTTGGGTTGAACCCATGGGTTGGACAATTTTTTTATTTTATTTTATTACTATTATTATTAAATTGAGTAGAAAAAAATATATCACACCTGCCATTTGAATTAATAAACAAAATATACATCAATATATGAACTAATATTCCAACTCAGTTATACTTTAATGTATGAACTAATATACATTAATATTGACTTTTATATAGGATATGAGGAATAACTAGTTATTTGAAAATAATTTATTAATTATATAATTTATTTTAAATATATATTAAATATATGGTGGGTCGGGTCAAGTTTGGAGTTTTATGACCCGAACCCAACCCGACCCACTATAAAAAAAAAAAAAAAAAAAATTGTAACCCAACCCAACCCATCAAGCCCTAAAAACCGACATAACCCAGCGGGTTGGGTTGGGTCAGGTCTGTTTTGGTGGGTTGGCTACACACCCCTACAGATCACAACACAAAAAGTAAGTTCCACTATGGGTATGGGTTTGGTTTAAATCAGAAAGAGAGAGAAGAAAAGTTTGAGTAATGGGTTTAATGGTCCCGATGAAGCTTTTGCCATGGAGATCAGTGGTGGATCGGTATGGTGGTCTTGGAGATCGATGGTAATGGGATATGGTTATGGTGGTCTCCTCTACCTTATCTGGTGAAAGTTGAATGTCACAAAGTTCTTGAATAAAGCCTCCATCACAATAAAGGCAAGATAATCTTCTCAACAACAAGTTAAGCCGATTAGAACTCAACACCAAATCAAATCCACCAAAAAAAGAAACCAAAGCAAAAAGGGTAGTGATATAAAAATTAAAAATTAAAAAAAGAAGCAAAATTAGATGAACCCACAACCAAAACCACAAAAAAATGAAACCCACGAAGTAAGAACGAAGGCATCACAGTGATCTAGACCTTCGGCATGGATTCCTCGCAAAAACAATGGTGTCGATCTGGGCTTAGAGGAATTAATATTCTCTATTGTGGTCGATCTGGACTTCCATTGTGGTGGTTGATCGTCCTCCTTATCTCCAAAATCAAAGCGAGAGAGAGAGAGAGAACAGAGAGATGAGAGATAAATTGTTGTAGAAGAATAGGTGAGAGGAAAGAGAGAGGGAGAGCAGGAAAATATGGTATTTATGGTGGTTGACTTAGGTTTGATTTTTCTGGGTGTATGTTATTCATGTTTATGAATTGTGAGAGACCAATACCACATTTTAATTTTGTTTTTTTGTTTTTTGCTTTTCTTGTTTTTAGAAGGAGAGAGACATAAAATGGAAGTAAAAAGACTTATTTATCCCTCATTTTTAATAGAGGTGGGTAACAGAGACTAAATGAAGTAACCTTAAGTGGGCAAAGTGTTAAGTTTTAAACCACGGATAGGCAAAGTGAAAATGGACCAAACTACAAATGAGTTTATTATAATTTCCCCAAATTAATATCAAAATTTGATTGAGAACTTACCATTGTGGTTGAAAATCTACACCTTGTTTATTTAAATTTGGCGTAAATGCACTTTTGGTCCTTACATTTTGGGCCATTTCTTGGTTTGGTCCCTAAATTGATTTTGTTCTTAGGTTAGTCCTTGATTTTTTAAAATCGTTTTTAAAATGATCCATGCCATCAACTCAATAACAGAAAAATCTAACGTGGCAAATGAAATGCGTCGTGTACACAATAAATGTTGACATGACAAGAAAGTAATATTAAAAAAATTTGATTTGACATTTTTTAAATGCTATGTCAGCATATAAATTAATAAAAAAAGCCATGTCAGAAAATTAAAAATAAACATTAATGTTATTAAAATAAATAATTTAATAACATTTAAAAAAAAAAACAACAAACGTTGAATTCTTTTGTTATTTTCTTTCTATTATTTTTGAAAGAATAAAGGTAACTTGTTCTTCATGTTCTTCAGCTTGCCTAGAAAATTAAAATAATCTAAGATTATATTCTCTTTTCTTGTATTTTCTTAGCAAATAATCATGCACAAATTCATACAAAATCTCTATCCTCCATCGAAACCTCTAACATGAAGAAATCATTAAACCCACACGAAAAAACTAATCCAAAAAAATCATCAAACCTCCAACCCAAAAAAATTATCAAACCCCCAAAACCTCTAACCCAGAAAAACCATCAAACCCCAAAACCTCCAACCCAAAAAATCATCAAACCCACATGAAAAACCAAACCCATAAATTTAAAACAAATCAAAACCCATAGGGAAAAAAAAAACCCAGGTCAAAGAGAGAGTGATCTGATTGGTTCTTTTCTCCACAATCTTAGCAACCAAACACAAAAAAAAAATCATCATCACCTTCAATTTCGTAACCCTTTACTAGACCCGATCTGTGACCCACATGCCTCGACTTGGCAACAGAGTTCTGATGCGGTGATGTTGGGCTTGTGCGATGGAGGCGATGCATGTGCCGATCTACTTCGAGTGCTACGATGTGCACGACAACATGAAGAAAATCCCCAAGGAATTCATAAACTCGATCAGGAAGAACAAGGTGGGTTTCTAGGTAGATTGAAGAAAGAGTTTTGTTTTATTTGGCCATGGGTGTCTCGGTTTGGAGCTTGGTGTCTTTTGCCATGGGTCTCTCATTTGTAGCAAAGGGTTTGGAGTGGATTAGATCAAAGAGAGAAACAGAGACTGAGAGAATTCAAGGGGCTGGGTGACTAAGAAAAATTTAGAAAATTGTTATAAGTTTTTTTTATCAAATTTAAAAATTGATAAAGCTTTTTTGTTTTTAATTTTTTCGATTTAAATTAAAATCAAGAAATTAAATTTTTTTGTTTTTATTTTTTATTAATTTATATATACTGACGTGACATTTAAAAAATGCCAAATCAAATTTTTTAATATTATTTTATTGCCATGTTAGCATTTATTATTTACACAGTACATTCCGTTTGTCATCTTAGATTTTTCTGTTACTAGGTTGATGGGAGGGATCATTTTAAAAATGATTTTAAAAAATTAAGAACGGACCTAAAAACAAAATCAATTTAAAATCTAAATCAAAAAATGACCAAAAATATAAGAACTGAAATTGCATTTACACCTTTAAATTTTAAACTTTCCGCGCTCGGAATAAAATTGGATTTATGGGTAAAATGCAAAACCTAATAAAAAAGACAGCATATAAACGTAAATGACGAAAGTGCCCTTCCATATCCGAACAAATTCAAGAACCCTCGTTTCATTTCATTTGGGCATGAAACTGGCGGGAAAATCCATCCACGCAAAAATCAAAACCCTACTACTCATTTGCTCCAAATCAAACTCCGAAGTTTGAAGGCGGAAACGATGTCCGGCGGCGGGCGCGGCGGCGGCATGAAGGTGCTGCACGTGGCGGAGAAGCCGTCGGTGGCGAAGTCGGTGGCCACCATTCTGTCCCGGAACAATGGGGGCCTGAGAACCAGGGAGGGTCGGTCGCGATACAACAAGATATTCGAGTTCAGTTACTCCATCAATGGTCGCCCCTGCCACATGCTCGTCACTTCCGTCACTGGTCACCTCATGGAGCTCGAATTCCAAGACCGATATCGCAAATGGCACTCCTGTGACCCCGCCGATCTCTTCCACGCTCCCGTCCACAAATTCGTCCCCGAGGTCTCTCTCTCTCTCTTTCTCTATAAGTATATGTGCGTTGTTAGAATAATGGCTAAATGATTAAATTCTTCGTTTCCAATTTGATAAGACTAGGGATAAGCCTAATTTTACACCCAACTGATATATCGAGTTGTGATTGGTGCGTAATAAAAATGGTGTCTAAGACCACCCTTTGCCACAACACTGACGCGGCAAACTGTGAGTTATGGAAAATGGTGTGGTCTTAGAATTACTTGATATTGTTTCCATCATTAGTTGACAACTCAACTAGGTGTGAAATTGGGTGTGTGTTTATCATGGTATCAAAATTGGTGCATTGGGTTTTTTGTTTCTGCTCTATCTTTTATTTAAATAAAAAGAAAAAGAAAAATCCAAATTCCACTGGTTAAAATAATGGTTCCATTTGGTAACACATTATCAAAGGTCACTTTTTCAAATTCGTTCCCAAGGTCTCTATGTATATTGGTGTATTGGTGTTTTATCAGAATAATAGTTAGGTCTCTATGTGTATTGGTGTTTTATTAGAATAATAGTTAAATGATTAAATTCATCTTTACCTTTTACTCAGTAGTATATCATGGTATCATGATAGGTGCTTTGGGTTTTGTCTATGCTCTACCTCTTATTTAAAAGGTTAAAAAAATTCCAAATTCCACATAAGTTGGTTTATGACATGTGAGGGCCAGTGTTAAAACAATGGTTAAATGAAATTCATTATTTTTGTCATTCCCTTGTTAGCTGGTAGTTTATCATGGTATCATAACAGGTGTTCCAAATACCAAGTGTTGGTCCGGGTCATACGATGGACGTTGTTAATTATTGGTTAAATAATTAAATTCATTATTTCCTGTTAGGTTAAGCCACTGGGAAAAGTGGTAGTTTATCATGTGTGAGGTAGTGATTGAAATGAGGTGTTTGAATAAAAGTTAATTGGATGTTGTAGAAAAAGATGCTTGGTTGTGTACTTGTTTAGTAAACTTTTTGTAACAAAGTATAATTTACGCATGGAAGCAAAAGCAAAAGCACAAATTGCTAGATATTCATGTGAATTAATAACTGACCGACCTGTCTCTTTCTTGTTTTTGTTTTTTCTAATTTAGGATAAGTTGGATATCAAGAGGACATTGGAAGAGGAAGCTAGATGGTGCCAGTGGCTTGTATTGTGGCTAGATTGTGATAGAGAAGGAGAAAATATTGCATTTGAAGTGATAGAAGTTTGCACGGCAGTAAATCCTCATCTTACCATCAAGAGGGCTCACTTTTCTGCTTTAATTGACAGGTCCTAAAGGTTATAATATTCTGTCGGTTCTTAATATCTTCTTGTCTTTACTTTCATGATCTTGATTGATTCCAGGGAAATCCATGAAGCAGTGCAACGTCTTGTTGAGCCGAATAAATGTTTTGCTGATGCAGTGGATGCTAGGCAAGTGAGTACTTTCTCTAACCAATGTGGAACTCTACTTGTTTATTTATGATTACTGTGAACTCATTCGATAAGTTTCCCTAATAGCTGTTTGCTTGTATGAATCGAAAAGGTTGTTTTTATTTGTTAATTCAATTCCTAGTTATTTGGCACCATGCTTTTAGACCTCTTATCTACTATATTGGTGTTAGCTCAAGAAGTGTGTTAGTCCTTCTATCACTGTTCTTTTTGGCAGTTGTATCTCCTTCTAAGTTGGAATGAAATTCTCTCTTTTATTTGTTTGCAGGAAATAGATCTTCGGATTGGTGCTTCTTTCACTAGGTTTCAGACTATGCTGTTGAGAGATGCATTTGTTATTGATTTTACTACAGATGACAGAAATCTTGTTCTAAGTTATGGTCCTTGTCAGGTATGGCTGCTATTGAAAAATAAAATGTAAATGATTTGCTGCTTAAAAGTGGGATGCATCTCTCCTGCATTTGTCATTTCACCTCATCCTTAAGTGCAGTTCCCTACACTTGGCTTCGTTGTGGAAAGATATTGGGAAATACAAGCACACGAGCCAGAAGAATTTTGGACCATCAACTGTTCTCACAAATCGGATGAAGGCATTGCTACCTTCAATTGGATGTAAATCAAGAGGCCTTAGCGATTACTTATTTATTTTTGAAGTTTAGTTGCCATAGAGTTGAAATTGAGCATATCTTATTTTGCAGGCGCGGTCATCTGTTTGATTACACATGTGCTGTTATAATTTATGAGATGTGTGTTCAGGAGCCAATTGCAACTGTGAGTTATAATGAAAATATGTAACTTGAGCGTAATGCTAACTTCATGGTATAGATATTTCTGAAATTTGGGTTTTTTCTTATTTAACTGCAATTTAGGTTACAAAGGTTAGACAACAGGAGAAATTGAAGTATCCTCCTTATCCTTTAAATACCATTGAGCTTGAAAAACGTGCTTCACGATTCTTTCGGATGAGTTCTGAACACACTATGAAGGTGAGCTGTATACGTCTGTTGTATTGGTGACACTTTGGCATCCTTTTCCAATTGATTGCTACTTAATTAGAGACAACATTTAACATGAAATCAAAGTAACTGGGAATGATCATGGAAAGGTTCAATTCCTACAAAAGTAGTTTATTTATGGAAGTTTTTATCTACTTTTTGTAGAAAAATAATGGGGAAATGTGTGTGTATATTTGTAGTTGCAAAGTCAAGTGTAGGTCACTGGCATTGCTTGGTCTTCTTTATAAGGAGAACCAAGGTTCAAATCCTCCCTCCCTGCTTGTTGTAACAATTAAATTATCAAAAAAAATTTGTAGTTGCAAAAAAAAAAAAAAAAAAGAATTTGAAGTAATGGAGTACAGTTAAAGAAGCTTTTTTATATCCACTTTATATGATACAATATGGGGAAGTGTGTGTAGGTGTGTTTGCAGGCCTGGTCTATCTGTTTTGTGAAAGAATATGATTTTCAACCCTGCAGAAATCTCATTTCTTATATTAGGACTCATTGTTGGCTGCATAATGCTGTGTTTGTACTCTTTCTGAAGGTTCTCTAAAAGATCCATTCATCCAACTAATGTAAATCTTCATTCCAAATATGCAATTCCTTGTCATTTCTTTGCTCCCTTTTCTTAGAGCTTCAAATTTAAAATTCCATCCTCTTTGCACAATTGCAATTATGGTTATTTGTGGCAAATGAATAAATTATTTTAGATGGCTCTCCTTGATCATCTATTTGAGCTACTTCTTAAGAAGTTTTTGGGACATACAAAATTGGCAGTTTGAAAGGTATGCCTATTTTAGATCTGTCTGATATCATTATCACTCTTTTTTTTCCTTTACCAAAGAAAAATATATCAAAGAAAGTTCCTTGTTTTCCCAAAATACTCTAGCAATTGTGTTTTTAAAAGCTTTTGTTCTTATACTATGCTCATTATGACCATTCACATTGTTATATTGGTTGGATCTTTAACATACATCTCAGCCTGAAACTCAAGTCAATTTATTGTTTATAGGTTGCGGAAGATTTATATCAAGCAGGTTTCATCAGCTATCCTCGTACAGAGACTGATAGCTTTTCTCAGAGAACTGATCTGCATGTTGGTAACTTTGTTGGCATTGCATTTCCGCTAAATTCCTTCTACTCTCCAAATATTATAGCAGCTTTTCACTAAGTTTGATGTTGTCTTTATTCTTTTGTTGGTCATCATCTCTTTTGTCATTTGTTTCCATTGGCTTTTGGTGATTTAATTGGCCCATATGACTATGAGATATATTTCATGTAGGCAATTGTGCAAGAACAGCAAAGGCATCCTGTATGGGGACCATATGCACAGCAGTTGTTGGAACCTGGGTCAGGACTTTGGAGAAACCCTGGTAATGGTGGACATGATGACAAGGCCCATCCACCCATTCATCCAACAAAATTTTCTTCTGGAGAATCTGGATGGAGTCAAGATCACCATGTAAGCATGTCACCATCTTAATTGGCATTTAACTGCTAACTGAATGCTTTTGAAATGTATTCTTGTGGTGTTGAGTCAAGAAGCATGCTTTACTAATTCTTTTGAATTTTAAATTACTTTCATTTGGTGACAGAGATTGTATGAGCTGGTTGTTCGCCATTTCCTGGCATGTGTCTCCCAGCCAGCAGTAGGGGCTGAAACTAATGTTGAAATCGACATTGCTGGTGAATTATTTTCTGCATCAGGGAGAGCGATACTAGCTGTGAGTTATGTCCAAAAGTCAAAAAAGATATCTATCTATCTATCTATCTATCTATATATATATAACTGAATATGGTTGACTTTTAGTTGACTTTATAGTATTTTGCCACCTAAGTTTTTGAGGCCTCACAATTTTACAATCATTATTATAATATATATATTTTAATTGAATTTAGATTCTATTCTATATTTAAATCATCCATTAGAATATTGACACATCATATTTTCTTTAAATGGTAGAATTGATAGTTCCATATACAAATACAATTATAATAATTCCTATTAATAACTACGATAATTGTCAATTTTATATTTAAGGCAAATAAATAAAAGAAAATTTTACATTTTGTTAAACTTTCCTGTGCGTTGCACGGGTTACAAACTAATGTATGTGTGTGTGTATATATATCTTGATGGCTTAGTGTTGGGTGTGCTTGAATGGTATTTTGGGAAACTGTAATCAATGCCTGAAATAGGTTATGGTTGTATCTTTGAGAAGTTTTTGCATCTCTAATGGTTCAAGAGATATGTGTCAGTTGAAGTTATTAAGTAGTTGTTCTATATGATGGCAATCATTGCCCCGTTCTTTAATGAGCTTTAGAGTTCAACCATTATTAAAGACTCAGATGCAAACCAATGAAATGTCACCATTTATTGAGCATTAAGTATATTACAAAATAATGAAATTTCACCATTTTTTTTACTTTGGTTTATTTTGGAGGATTGTTAATTCGCAAATAATAGCAGTTCTCACTAACTTTATTTGTATTAATAGTATACAATAGATCGGGAATCAGCCTCTCGAAAAAATAATAATAAAATTTTGTAGTTGCTTACCAATTATCTTTCTTAGACCCCCATTTTATGCACTAGGAACTATCATTTATATTAAAAGATTTGCTTGTGCTTTGATTAGCCTCATTTCTTAAAACAGTTGGTCCCTTTCTGGAGAAAGGAATAGACTTGTGTTATGTATCTAGTATCCTCATTAGCTTTTAATGAGCACGGTAGCTACAGATTTTTTTGTTGACATATAAGAGTGCACGTGTTCCTGTAATGCTTGTAAGTTGTGTTGTATGCCCCCTAGGTGTGATGTGAACCATCTCAATGTATAACCATTGAAAGAGAAGCAGTAGCTTCATATTTGGGTATGACAGGAAGGACCATGGATGAAATTTTATTTTTATGAGAGCAGCTTGAAATAGGAATTGGTGAATTTCTTTTTGAGTTGCTGTACTCAGTGAGGGTTAGGAAGGAGAAGAGTAGATAATGTATTGGAAGTTGAAACAAAGTAGTCTATAGATGGTTGATCTTATTATGTGACTTTGAGAGGGCCTAAAAGTGCAGCATCCTTTTGGAATACCATTTTATGGTCCATGGCACCCCTGAAAGTAGCCTTTTCCCCCTTTTTGAACAGCTGCATTAGGGAAAATTCTTGTGGTAGATGGTTTGATTACGAGGAAGCTGATTATTATGGATTGTTGTTTGCACAAGAGTAATGATGGCATGGTAGATCATCTCTTCTATCACTTCATTGTCCAAATGCAATCGATTTGTGATCTCTAGTATTTTAGAGTAGTTTTTGAAAATCCAAACCAAAGAACACCTCAGGGTGTTTAGGGGCTGTATGAACAATATCAAGAGAAAGAAAAGAAGAGACGAGAGAAGTGAAAGGGAGAAAATAACAAAAGAAGGCCAACATGCCTCAATTCTTAAAGCACACTATTTTATTAATCAACTCTACCTCTCCGAGTACATTGAACTCAAATACAATTAGGGGCTCTGATTATATTTATAAAAGAGGGACTCTTTCCTTTATCAGTACTAGGACTTTTAGTTTGGCTAATAAACTAAAAATATAATAAAAGATTAACTTGGACTTAAAGAAATTAAAACCGAAGATACTTAGGATCTTTCAGAAGATTCTGTACTCAACTACCAAGAGCATTATAGCCTAACTGACACTTCTTGGTGTTTTCCAACCTAGACATCTAGGATTCAAATCCTCCCTTCCCACGACCTATAGCATTTGATGGAAGGCACTTTCCATCGTATGAAGGCCTTACAATCAAAGTACCAAAAAGAAGAAGAAAATTCTAGACTCAACCAAACTACCAAAATTCCCTTAATTTGTAGGAATGATGGAAATTACAGATTTGCCCCTGAGTACAAAATTTACCATAACTTATAGAATAATAACTCAAAGAAAAAACTGTTGACCCTAAAACACATATGACTACTCCATTAAAACCACGTGCCTTTTACTTCAATTGGACTTCATGCGTGGTTCCCATAAAATAAATCTTGAATAGACGAATTTGCGAAATAGTAAGAAATCAATCTTGCATGGCTTCATCATTGTTTCAATTCATTTTGAATTCACATTTTGACTTGGGGTTTTACGCAATGTATTTCTGTATTTGATTTCCTGCAATCTGTTTCTGTTTCACTGTGATATATATAAATTTTTTTTCAAGTACAGTTTGTTCATCATCGTGAACATGGTGTACTTTTTTATTAATGAAAATATCTATTACCTATCAAAAAAAAAAAAAGAAAGCTCAAAAGATAATTAATAGAAAGAATAAAATTGGTGTTGATCAAAGATGGAACTCTAGTTGCTAACTGCTTAACAGCTTTATGCTAAGGTGTAATTTAATATCCTGTTTGTGATTGATAAACACTTAAAAGAAAAAAAATTGATGACACTCTAATTTGGGAAGCTGAATTAGCAACAGTCTCTGGGACCCATGATCTTTCTTGGATGTATTGATCTCTATATTTTACTTGAATGGACAGAGAACCGGCTTCTATTTTAATTAGGAATTAAAATGAAATTACTATTTTAAAACCTTCTTCCCCCCCCCCCCCCCCCTTCCTAAACGGATGGGTTTTGGGATTAATGATGATGATTTTGTATTTGACTTGATTGCTTCTTGTTTGGCCAGAAAAACTACTTAGATGTTTACCGCTTTGAGTCTTGGGGAAGTTCAACGATCCCAACATATGTCTCTGGACAACAGGTTTGCTATTGATCATCTCATCATGAGCTGCGTTTAAGTTTTTCCAATTGCATATTGATTGTTGTATTTTTTTTACTCCATATTTGATCTGTTCTATCACTTCTTTCCCCTCCCACTTCTTACGTTTATCAGTTGGATGGAATTTTCAGCTAGCATATAACTCTCTAGAATAAATTATCAAAAAAAAAAAAAAAAAAAAAAAAAATCCCTAGAACCCTTTTTGCTCTTAGATATGTCATCGTTTTGTGATATAGTTGAAATGCTAAATTGTGCTCAGCCCAAGCAACTTCTTAGAAATTTTTGGACTAAAGAGATTTAAATATTGACAAAGGTTTTAGCTAACTCATGGTAGAAATTAGTGTTGTTAAAAGCACGCTTAAGCACAAAGCACACAGGCCTTGGGCCTTTTTCCCTCTACAGCGAGGCACCCTCTTAAAAGCTCACCTTAAGCGCGCTTTTTAGAACTTTTTTATTAAGCGCAAAGTCCGCTTTTTTGAGCTTTTTGTAAATTAAAAAAAAATAAAAAATCCTGATTTGATTTTTAGGTTTTAGATCTAAATATGTTTGATATAAGCCATTGATTTAATATATAAAAACTAATAGTATGGTGCTACCATACACCTAAGCCTACCTCTTTAGATATTTTAGACCATTTGGACCACAACCACACCAACAAACACTCAAGTCAAGCAACAGGTTCAAGTTCTAGTTCACAACATGCTCCTCAGTCCTCATGATGGAGATGAAGATGATGAGGAAAATATCGAGGGCTACAAATCTTGTGATGACAATGATGATGGTCCCTTGCTTAATGGGGATGATGATTATGTAGATTAGGATTGCATTGCATATTTGCATTGATTTTGTTAGGCAATGATATTTTGTTAGGCAAAGATATTTTGTTAGGCAAAGATAACATTACTTAACATTCTAGTACTTTTTAGCCTTTGCCTTTTTTGTTCTATACTTCTATTTTGATTCAACCATGTTTTGTAATCATGGCCATCAAATATCATGGTTGCATATATTTTGTAAAGTACAAGAGAATTATATAAATGTTATATAAAATGTTTTATTGTAATTCATATGATTAATTGATCACTTGATTGTTGTATTGACCATTAATCGATTTTTTTTTTTAATTTATTAAATTTTTTTTTAAAAAATTTGCGTTTCACATCGATCAGGCGCGCACTTGCGCTTTGCGCCTAGGCTTCAGGAGGCCTTTGCGCTTAAGTGCACTTAGCGCTTTTAACAACAATGGTAGAAATGAAGAAATAATGCAGTTCACATTATACAAGATACCATTAGTTAACTTGATAGTTTGTCTGAGTTTGTTTAGAATTGTGATGTTGTCCTTTTTCACATGCCATCTTTTCTTGTGATTACCATTTCATTTTGATATACCTTTAAGGATGTATCATCAATGATCCTCCCTTGGCTCTTTCCCATGATTCGTATATCTTTTCAATAAAAGGAATTGAAAGTAAATTTTTTTAATTTGCATGATGGCATAATGTATGTTAAAATATGTTGTGGATTTTGATGTTGAGACTCTTGGGGTGGGGAGGGGGGAAAGGGAGGGGAGGGGGGGGAGTTCAGTTTGTATTTTTGGAGATCATTTCTGAAAGTGATTATTTTTTGTGCTCTTCTTTAAGGGCCTTCTTTCTTTATTCTCTCTCCATACAAACAAATATGCATATGTGATTATCTATACTATTATTTAAGAGACTTTTCCTGTTTGTATTCCTACTTTTTAATGCCCAAAATACCCTCAAATTCACTTGTTTAGAAAGTTTAAATAGTAGGGTTAGACATGTAAAATTAATATTTTTTTGATAGGTAATAAGAATAATATTAATCAAGATGAAAAAACGAAGAAAGCAAATACAAGGTGTTCATGATGGTGAACATAAGAAAAAGCAACAAAAAACAACAAGGGAAAAAACTTAAGGTGCAATTCTAAGAGAAGAAAGAAACTCAATGATAGAAGAACAATTCGGGGAGCCCCAACACCTAGACCAATCAAAAAGAGTCTTTTGGCATAGAGCTTGTAATTGAACCAGTGATTTCTCAGTAGCCTTAAAAGAGCGTTGATTTCTTTCCGTCCAAACAATCCACATCTAACAGCCAAGAACCAAATTTCATATGTTTGAATTAATTTTAAAACTACTAAATTTTAGATAAATTTAAAAAAGCAGTTTACCAGTACAAGTTTTTTCTTTTCTTAAAGGATGTCTCATCCCTCAGACCTCTTCCATGAATATGGGGGTAATCCTCATAAAATGAAGGGTAATACTAGTAGGATGAGCTAGTCTTTCGAGCAGCCAGATGAATTCATGAAGCTTCAAAATCATAGTCTAAAACTGAAACTTTGATTCTCTCGTCTAAAGTTTATGAGAACTTGTTCCAGTTGTTTATGTATTCTTCTGTGGCTACTGTATATAGTTTTTCCAATGTCCACTGAATAAGACCGCACAGATTTTATCATACAATTTTATGTTCTGAACCTTGAGGGTTAAACTTTGCTTTAACTTGTTTTATGTATCTTGAAATTTATTACATGTATACTGGTTATTTTACAGTTTGTACCGACATCATTGACCCTAGATTCAGGAGTTACTAGACCGCCACCACTTCTGAGTGAAGCTGATCTGCTTAGTTGTATGGACAAGGTGAGGAAAATAGATACTTAATCTGCATTGATTCTGGTATGGACTCCTTATTGTCTGAAATTTGGATGATCTATTCTCTAGTTAATCAGACAGTGATAATTGTCACTAAATTATTGCTCTCCTTTTTCTCTTTTTTTTGGATGTAGGAGGGCATTGGTACAGATGCGACGATGCATGATCACATAAAAAAGCTGCTTGATCGGTTTTATGCAACTAAGGACTCGAACATGCGTTTCTCTCCAACTAATCTTGTAACTTCAGAGGCTCAAACTCTTTATGATATATTATTTGCTGTCTTGTCTAATAAATTTTTTTTTTCTTTTTTTTGATAAGTAATGAAACTTTTTATTAAAATATAAAAAAAAGAGAACCAATTATATAGGAAGTATACACTAGGGACTAGGGACAAGAACAATCAAATACACAAATTACTAGCATCCATCAAAGAAAAAATTGAAAAAACTGCCTCCTACTACAGACAACCAATCCAATAAAGTTTTGAAGAAGAAAAATTTAAGTTCAGGAATTGTCCTTTTAGAATCCTCAAAGCTCTGGTTATTTCTTTCCCACCAAATGTACCACATCAAGTAATGAGGAACAGCCAATCATATACACCATTCTGATGTCACCTAAATTTCCCTTGCCAACAAGCTAAAAGTTCAACCACCGTCTTCGGCATTACGCAATGAATACCAAACAATCTCTTAGGATCATCTGCTTAGGTTTCCTAATTCATTTATTGGTTCTTTGTATGGGGAAAAAAACTGAAGTAGCTATAGGTTTAGTATGGGTTTAGAATGGGATGTAGACTTTAGGAATGAAATAGTTGTCAAGCTGTCTATAGTTTTCCAAGAAAGTAAATCTAACAGCCATTTTTCAATTTAGCCTCTGTTTGTTTCTTTATAAAATGTTTTTCAACATGAAGTGTTTTTAGCATAAACATTTCTCTGGGTGTATGGTTGCATTCTTGAAAATGTTTCGAAAAACATTTTCAAGTGTTTGCCCCTACGCAAAATGAAAAAAAATCTCACATCTCACAACCCAATCCACAAATCTCACAACCCACTAGATCCACACACCAACCAACAAAATCCACCATATCAATGCACAACCTACTAGATCAGAGAAGCCTAGAGACCACAAGAAAACCCAGCCACCAACGCATGCAGCAGAGATAGATCCCCATTGCGAGTCCCGACGATATTGATAGTGCCGTGAAAGGCCCTAGGCATGTCGGAGACTTCGTCTAATAGAACCTCACTGTGAAATCAATAGTGTCGAGAAACCTAGAGATCCATGCATTTTGGAGACTTTGTTGCCTGTTGCCCAAGGATGGCAACGGGGCAGAGTGGGGCCAGATTATGGGTGCTTCATTCCTACTTTGTAGGGTAGTTTCCTTGCCTACCCCTCAAGAACCCTCCCCATGTTAACCCACCCCACCACACAGCCACACCTATTATAATAGTATAAAATTATACTTGCAATTATATTGATCACACCAAATCAAACTAATTTTTTTTTTTAGTAAGAAGAAAATATTATTAATAAAAGAAAAGCAAGAGAAACACAGAGTTCATGGTAGTGAACAAAGGAAAAATGAAACAACGAGACAAAAACAGCCCCTAATCTATTCTAATAGACGAAATAAAATCCGTAAGGGAAGAACAATCCGAGAAACCCCAACAACGAGACCAATATAAGAGGGTCCTCTGGCAAAACTCTAATAACTGAACCACAGTTTTCCCCTCATCCTCAAAAGCCCGCCAATTCCGTTCAAACCAAATAGTCCACATTAAACAGCCTGGGACCAAATCCCAAATATCAGAACTATGCTTCCCAAGCCAATGAAACCAACAAAATAATAAGTCCTCGATTGAACCTAACATGACCCAATCGATCCCAAACAACCGAAGCATATACATCCACAAAGAATGAGCTATCGGACAAAAAAGTAATAAGTGATCCATAGATTCCGCATTACAACAGCACAAATAACATCGATTTGCCAATGGGCGACCACGAAGTATAAGATTATCCAAGGTTAGAATCTGACCATGAGCTGCTGTCCCCATAAAGAAAGCCACCCTTTTAAGAACCTTAACTTTCCAAATACCCTTCCAAGGGAAGGTGGAGGGAGCTATATTATGAATCTTATGATAGAAAGATCGTGCATCAAACTTCCCACTGCCATTAATATCCCAACAAAGCCTGTCACACCCTCCACCCCTAGGAATTCGGGTTTAGATGAAATGAAGGAGTAGGAGGCCGCCAACTCCCAATCATTGAATTCCCTTTGAAATCTTAAGCTCCACACTCTGTCGTTATCGCCCACTGAAGGGCTTAACACATCAGAAATAACTGAGGATAAAGACTTTTAAGAGGGACATCTCCAGTCCACTTATCATGCCAAAAAAGAATACAAGATCCATCCCCCACCACAATAGAGAAATGTTTAGCGAAAGTTTCCCACCCTTCACTAATACTCCGCCATAACCCACACCCATGGGCCCTACTACAAGTTCTAGTGCACCAACCCCCTTTTCCCTCCCCATATTTCATGGCTATGACCCTTCGCCACAGATGAGAGGTTTCATGGCCATACCTCCAAAGCCATTTCCCTAAAAGGGCCTGATTAAAAGGCACCAACTTTCGAATTCCTAAACCACCCAATTCATGCGGTAAGCAAACCTTTTCCCAAGCCATCAAAGGATATTTGAAACGCTTACTTGATGAACCTCACAAGAAGTTCCTTTGAATGCGTTCCAATCTAATTGCCATAGCTTTGGGGATAGTAAAAAGGGAAAGGTAATAAGTCGGAAGGCTTGAAAGGGTACTCTTTAGCAAGGTGAGTCTACCACCCTTTGGCAAATATAGCTGCTTCCAACTTGAAAGCTTCTTTTCCATCCTCTCTAGGATCGGATTCCAAATGGAGGGTGTTTTATACAAAGTTCCCAACGGCATAACCAAGTAAGTCATAGGCAAACTGCCCACTCTACACTGAAGGATATTAGCCAAAGACTGAATGTTACGCACCTCCCCAACAGGGACAATTTCACTTTTGCCCACATTCACCTTCAAACCAGTAAAAACTTGAAAACAAGTCAAAGCTAGCCTAATAGATAGAATTTGCTCTCTAGAGGCATTACAGAAAAGAATGATATCATCAGCAAATAAAAGATGAGAAACACGGATACCAGTAGAGTTAATAGGACCCACATGAAAACCCTGAATGAAACCACGTTCCTCAGTTTTCTTCATGATACGACTTAAAACCTCCATGATCAAAAGAAAAAGGAGGGGAGACAAAGGATCGCCTTGTCTGAGACCTCTAGAGCTACCGAAGAAACCAGTAGGCGATCCATTAACTAGAACTGAGAAGCGAATGGTAGAGACGCAAGTTTTTAACCATCTCCTCCATCTCTCCCCAAAACCCATCCTTTCCAACAGATAAAACGAAGTGTCCCAATTCACATGGTCATAAGCTTTCTCAATATCTAACTTACACACCACCCTCGGGGTGTGACACTTTAGTCTACTGTCTAAACATTTGTTGGCAATAAACACTGAATCCAAAATTTGTCTGCCACCAACAAAAGAATTTTGAGATTCCAAAATAAGATTATCTATTACCCGTCTCAATCTGTTTGCTAAAACCTTGGACAAAAGCTTATACACATTGCCTACTAAGCTGATAGGCCTAAAATCTTTAATATTCAAAGCATTATTTTTTTTGGGAATCAGAGATAGAAAAGAAGCATTCAGAGACCGTTCAAACTCTGAGCTCCTATGAAAATGATCAAAGAAAGTCATGACATCTATTTCCACAATACTCTAGCATTTTTGAAAAAAAGCCACAGTGAAACCATCAGGACCTGGGGCTTTATCACCCTCCATATCTTGAAGAACCTTTACCACTTCCTCCTTAGAAAAGTCCCTCTCTAATTCAAGCCGCTTGTCCTCTCCAATGCTAGTAAACTCTAATCCATCCATAAAAGGACGCCAAGTATCTGACTTAGTGTACAAACTCTGATAAAAATGGACCACCTTAGACCGCACCTCTTCCTCATCCTCATAGAGGACACCATCCACCTCTATACCTCGAAGATAATTAGTTCTTCTATGGGAGTTTGCAACCCGATGAAAAAAGTGAGTATTATTGTCCCCCTCCTTCACAACTAAGAACCGAGACTTTTGTCTCCAAGAAATCTCCTCCAAAGAGACAAGATGTGCAATCTCTCCTTTATCTGAGTACGACGGGTTTGATCCTCAAGAGAGAGGCCTGACAGGTCCTCCCTAGCATTCAACCCCAACAATTCCGATAAAAGACATTTCTTCCTAAAGGCCAAATCCCCAATTTCCTCCTTATTCCACTTTTTCAAGTCCTCTTTAAGAGCTTTTAATTTACGCCCCAAGCTAGGAGAACCCGAAAAGCAATACCCATTCCACTAGTGCCGAACCCTCTCTACAAAACCCTCTTCTTTCAACTACATATTCTCGAACTTAAAGGCACTCCGGCCTTTATTAACACTACCCGCCACCACCAACAGAGGGCAATGATTAGAAACTATACGAGGGAGAACCCTTTGAGACACGTTACCAAAGTGATCCACCTAATCCATCGATACCAAGGTTCTATCAATTCTTGACATACAATCTAACCCCGAATCTCTAAACCAAGCCCCTTCAAGGGGTAAGTCCATAAGGTAATTAGCCTCAATGAAGTCTGAAAAAGCAAACATAGCCGGACTAAAAGCCTCACAACCAAATCTCTCACTCGGATATCGAATAATATTGAAATCCCTAAAAACACACCATGCCGTATTCCACCTGGAGTGCATCCTTGAGAGTTCTTCCCACAGAGCACCTCGCTGAGAATCCTCATTAGGCCCATACACTCTTGAACAAGCCCAAACAAAATCATCTATAACCCCCTTGAATAAAACATTAACAGAGAACCGTCCAACAGCACAATCAACTTTTTCAAAAACTCTCGTCCCAAACCAGTAACACCCCCCCTACAGTATTGATTGCATCTAGAACAACCCAATCTAGGAATGGACTACCCCAAAGGCTTCGAACAACAAAAGAATTTAAAGAAGACGGCTTAGTTTCTTGAAAGCAAACTATATCACACTTCCACTCCTTGAGAAGGTTTTTACATACCTCTCGCTTCTGAGGATTATTTAATCCCTAACATTCCAAGATAACAGCCGTAAACTCATTTAAAACCAATGATCGCCCCCGAACCTACTGAGAGGTCTTTGTTCCTCCCCTTAGATGCTACCCCATCATAATTAATAGAGGAAAACAACCCTTTGAGTTCCCTAAGCCCTTTTAGCTTAGAGTTCAAATTACCATTAGAAGACCCAACTCTGACAACATCAATACAGTCTTGTTCGAGAAGATGAAACAGAGCCAGGCATTCATCTTCATGCTTCACAATAGGAAAACCCACAATGCTACAAAAAATTTTCATCAGACTACAAACCCATTTCGAATTTACCTCCGCTGACCCTCGAAACTCTCCCTCATCACCTTCCTGGATCACCTCCAACTTCTTATGTCCATTGGGATCCCATTTAGAAAGAGGTGAGCATTCCAAAAAATCATTCTCTTCCTCACCATGAAAAAAACCACTAGGATCAACCGCCCTGTGCTTCCACTGACTTAGAAGATGCTTAGGTCCATCTTGAAGCAAGTCAAACCCACCCACTTGGCTCAGCAACACAGGCTTAGCATCAGGATTACTCCAATCTCCTCCTTTCTCACCTGAATCTACCATAAAGTCATCTCTCTCCCCAAAACAGAGGTCCTCCCCACTACCCAGACTCGACAGAGGAGAGAAAGAGTTATGGGAAGCATCGGTGTTGCTGTAACCAGCTTTCGGAGTATGGGTAACAACCCCCATCCTCCGATCGGTCACCACTGCGCCGGAAAACCCCACAAAAGACCCCACCATCGCACTCATCAGCGTTGGTGCTGTCACTGGAAACCCAAAAACCTCCCTCGTGCTTGCCGGAATCGCAGCTGGCACCGGCGACCCAGTACACTTCCTCAAGCTTCCTTTGGAGCTCTCCCCTACAGCCCACAAAGCCTAGCCCTCAAAAGAATCCTTGAAGGCCATGAGTTTGACCAAATTGCCCTTAAGTGGAGAAAGAGAGTCCACGGGTTGGGCTTGGGCAAGCCCACTAGAATGTTTGAAAATTTCAGGCTTGCCACTTACTTCCTTGGGCCACTTGAAATTCTTTGCATCCA
The DNA here is from genome assembly GCA_023055345.1 of Quercus wislizeni. Taxonomy (NCBI): domain Eukaryota; kingdom Viridiplantae; phylum Streptophyta; class Magnoliopsida; order Fagales; family Fagaceae; genus Quercus; species Quercus wislizeni. The sequence goes on from JALGQJ010000003.1 coordinate 34,365,333, forward strand.
GGTATGTCACAGAACGTTTCCCTCCCTCACTTTTGCACACTTTCAAGGCCAAACAAGCAGGGGTCAGCTTAAAAGTATAGGTCCGCGTGGGTCTACCATTAATAACTGAAACTTTGCCTTTTAAAATTAAACCATTCTCTGCATGGCCTCCAGGAATCCTGTTTTGCCCCAAGATAGCTCCAAAATTTTCAAAATTCCTAAACTTGTGCTAATGACCAACAACAGGCAAAATTTTTCCACTCCGGTCACCACCAGCAGACTGACTACCTCCACCACCACCATTTTTGGAGGTTGCTTCAGCCATAGGAATTGGTTTAGCACCAATGGAAAAATCCCTCATCTCTCTCTGAAACAAAGACCAACTTGCACGGTTGGAACTTGCTGGTATCATAACACAGCCTCGGCGAGCCTCGCCAAAGTATTCAGCTATGACCACAAAGACACCAGCCTTATTTGACCTCCCACAAAATTCCAACAACTTATTATTATCCCGAAACCGTTTACACATGGGAACTTTCCCCGGAACCCAATCACGAATATCAGCAAAACAAGAAAGGATCCACTCCAATCCTTTACGACCTACCAGATAGTATGCTTGACATGCCGGCTACTTTCATGAATAGCATACGAATCATGTCGCCCACCATTGAAAGAAAAAGAGAAAAGCTTTGCATCAATACGAAAGGGAATCTTACTACCCCCTTGAACTGATACAGAGGAAGAGGTAATAAGGTTTGCAGTTGGTTTGGTATTAGTTTTAGGTAAGGAGATAACGGGTAACAGTGAAGGTGTAGGCACAAAAGGTTTATTAGGCGATGTTGGTGGTTGTAGGGGATGTGATGGTGGGCAAAGACCAGAAGGAATAGGTTGGTGGCAAAAGGTGTATGGAAGTAAACCAAAAGATGGGAGTTGAGGTGGAAATAGGAAAAGATAGGGAGGGAGGGAAGGAAAGTGTGGTACAGCTAGTGGTAGGAAGGGGAAGAGAGATGGAGTAGGGGTGGGTTGATGGTGGGGGTGAGGATGGGATAGGGGTGGGGTAGGGAGAGACATCATATAAAGTTGCAATAAGCCTATGCCAAATCAAACTATTTTTCACTTTGCAACTAAATAATAAACTAAAGTAATTACCAAGACAGTAAAAAAAAGGTCTTCATATCCAAGCATTTTGATACTTAATAATAAAAGTTAGTAAGGATCTTAGGGTTGAAATATGAATAAAACAAAGGGCCATTTATAAATATATGGGGGCAACCTAAATCTATCCTTGTCCTTCCCTAGGGTGTAGGGTGAAAATGTCTCCCCATCCCCATTCTTCCATTTCTGTGGGGCGGGGAAAATTGTGCCGGGGGGAGTAAATTGCCACCCCTAGTGGCCCTTATCATCACTCGCAAGTTGAAGCCCCAATGGTTTGTGTGAGAAAGAGATAAAAGAGTGTGAGAAATATAATTCAGCTGCTTGGGATTGATTGGGTCATGCCAGGTTTGGTTGCAGACTTACTTTGTTGTTGGCAACATTGGCTTGGGAAATATAATTCCGATATTTGAAACTTGGTACCTGGCTGTTTGATGTGGACTATTTGGATTGAACATAATCGGTGTTCTTTTGAGGATATCGAGAAATCAATGGCCCAATTGTTAGATTTGTGCAAGCAGACTCTCTTCAATTGGTCTTGGTGTTAGGGTCTTTCGGATAGTTCTACTATTTTTAATTTTCTTTTGTTTCTTAGAATAGAATTTTGATTCCTTTTTTTCTTTTGTTGCTATTTTGTTCTTTGTTCACTACCGTGAACTCTATGTATCTTTTATTCTTTTCTCTTAATAATATTACTTTCTTACCTATCAAAAAAGAAATAAAAGAGTGTGAGAAAGAGATAAAAGAGGGAAGGGGTGGGGGGGTGTGCATGTGTGGATCTGGAAAATGTTTTACAAAAATTTTGGCGTAAAATGTTATACAATTTTTATCCATTGTGTTTTTATGGTCAACCGAAAATATTTTCAGTTTGACCAAGGTTTTATAACGATAAAATACCTGAAAATGCTGACAATGTTTTCTGGAAGACATTTTACGACAAATGCAGCCTTAGTTCCTGTCCTCAATATAGTTAATTTTGTTAGAATTATGATTAAATTATTAAATTCACCATTTACTAACAGCTTAAGTTTATGAAATAATAAGTAATTTAGCATGGTATTAGAGTAAGAGATCTTAAGTTTGATCTTTGCTTTCACTTGACCTCTCATTTAAAATGTTAAAAATGCCACATGTCGGGCTCCACTTTATTAAGGGGGAGTTTAGGTCCACACATGAGGAGGTGTTAGAATAATGATTAAATTCATCGTCTCCTAACAACTTAAGCTTTTGGGAATTGGTAATTTAACCGTGTCTTTAGATATGCAAACATGTTTGTGCGTGTGTGTATGGTAGCTTAAGAATAAAATTTTTAAAGTAAATTAATGGTCCATGTCCTTTACTTCAAAATCAAGTAAATAATTTTAATAATTCATATATTTTTTAACAAAAAAAAAAAAGCACACTTAGGTGTGTCTTTGTGCTTCTTCAAAAAGTGCTACAAAAGCATTACAAAAGCATGCTTCAGTTGTGATTCATTAAATAAGCTTTGTTTTGACCAAGCAAAGTGCTTAGGCCTAAGGCTTTGAGTTTTGAGCTCTAAGTGCATTTAAGTGCGCTTTAACAACATTTTCAATTGCTGAGAAGCCCACAACCCCACCTGCAGTAGACGACAAGCTACACCCTAAAGACCAGTTGTGCTATCATCAAAGCCAAGTCGTTAGCCTCCACTTTGTTGTTGTCCAGCCCACCATGAAATATGATCAATGGGTCAAGTTTCTCCCATCTTGGAAGAGTTAGCGTGGAGACCAACTTAGAGTCATTAGACCATTAATGCTGATTGATTTTGTTGGACTTTTTTTTTGATGATGAGGAACCTCACCAAGGTAGGGCCCTTTGAATCTACCCCCAGGTAGTAAATCACGGATACGCGATCCTATCCAAAACTATGTATCAAGTAATCCAGGGGAACTCCTATTGGGGGTCCAACTCAGAATGTTTGGGCCTATAGCTCATCCCAAACCTGTAACCACTAGGCTGCACCTTGACGGGTGATTGATTTTGTTGGACTTGATTGATTGTGATTGGTGCGAATTGATGTTATTAGAGAGATTTGATGGCTATTTGGATTTTATTTTCATATTTGATGTAACCTCATTATGATTTAATTTTTTTCCATGTTTGATGTAATTTAGGAAGTCTGTTTAAAGGACCCAATGCTATTGTAAGCAGTTGAAACTGGATTTATAAATTTGGGTTGAGAGTTTTCTTCTAGTACTTGGTGCTATTTCCAAGCAGGCTCACATATTGATTCCTGGTTTCCTATTATGTTTGGTGCTGATTCCAAGCAGTCCTAGGTGCCCATGCTTGGGTTCAATTTAATTTTTTGTTTTATTTGCTTGATGCTGACGTTAAGCAAACCCTAAGTGCTGATTCCTATGTCCTATCCCTTTCTTTTGTTCTTGTTTAGTTTCCCAAATAAAGTCCCTCCCTTAGAGTCTATTGTCCTGCATCACATTGGCCATGGGTTTTCTCTGTTCTGGCCACACAGCTTCAGTGGGGCTTCAAACTAGTGTGGACTTATAGTTGATTTGGACTTTGCACAGTTCAATTAATGAAATGAACTATTCTTGCATGCATGGGCTTGCGAGGGATCTACTATGTCACAGGTCAATGGGGATACCACAACTCCAAACCCAACACTGTTGCCGTTGTTTTTTTTTTTTTTTTTTGGTGGGGGGGGGGTGGGGGGGGTGGAACTGAGTGCCTTAAGCAAAACCACGACAAAAATAGGAGTGGCTTGTGTGAGCGATTGGTCCTAATGACAGGCCTCGGTCCTAGCGACGATTGAGTGTTACCACAACAATGATAGCGAGTGAAACAACTTGTAGATGGAGTTTTGGTGGTGGCACGACAGTCTAAGATTATTGACACCAAAATATAGCTCTCTAGCCTGTTCCCACACAAGTTCTGCATTGGGGAATAATTTACCTTAACATACATAATATTTAAAGGCGGGTAATTACAATATTGCAAATTTTCCCCTCATACCTAATTGTAAAAATAGGTTTTGATTTTTTTTTTTTTTTTTTGGGGGTACCAAATATCACCTGAGATACAACAGATAAGATGACAATGCTTTCATGCCTATTGACTATTGAGACTCCTTTTCCAACAGTCTGTCTTATGAACAACCGTCCTTGGCATCACCAATGAGACCCCAAATAAGAAAGGGATAATGGTCTAGAGCTTGGCAAAAGAACAATGGCTGACTGACTCCAACCAAAGCTTCATTATAGGTCAAACAGAGGACTAGATGGAGACTCCTTCGAACGCATTTCCTAAAAGGGGGATGGACCGCTACAAGCCTTAACAAAGCTCCTACAGTTAGTTCCCTTTAATAAAAGTCAAACACAATTTCTTTATTGTAGAATTGATGCAAGGGAAATTTGAGAAGCTTAAAGAAAGAGAGAATTGAATAGAGAGAGAGTGGCAGCAGAGAGGGAGAAAGAAATCTCAACCTCAATCTGAGACTTTGAGAGTAATTTTTATTCAATGGAAAAAATTACAATGGCCATGCATGGCTATTTATACACCAAGGGGGTTGTTATGATGACGTTATGCTGACATCAATCCAATTATGAACCTCCCTAACATACTTATCCAAAAAAAAAAAAAATTATGAACCTCCCTAACAAACTGTAGCTACACATGCATATAAATAATTAATCTCTTTCTTAAAATCACAAACTATAGCTAGCATTTAACTACTATAACGTTTATTTCACATTTCTAACTAACTTCTACGGCAATTATCCATATGTCTAAAATAATTTAGTCACGTCTTAAAAAAAGATACTTTGCTGGGTAGCTGATTTTGGTCACATCTATCATGCTTTTGTGGAGTAGTTGATTCAGCCACCTCATCTCATGCTCTGGTGGCATGGTTTGCAACCTCATCATTACATAATCGGCCACCTCATCATGCTTGCATCAATAATAAATTGGTTGGGTTTTGCATCCTAAGAATAATCCTTGGAGAAATTTTCTTTAGTTAGAATATTTACCAAATAAGAAATCACGACATTAGGAATTTGGAATTCAAACATCATATCCTTTGGTAGAATTCATTTTGATCTTTTGTTTCTAGCACCATATCCAAAAGAATTTCATTTGTGAAGTGTATTTTTGGCTTATGTTTCCTTACAAAAACTTTTATCTTTGAGCACTTTAATTATGTTCTTTTATAATTGCAAATGTAAGTAAACTCCAATGTTGATAAGTTGACACTCTGGAGAGCTTGAAACCATGTCTTTGTAGTTTTGAACAAAGCAGTATTTCTTTAAATTGATTTTCAGTTTATTATGATTTCAGGGTGAGGCACTTGTTATGGGATATGATGACATGGGGTAAGTTTTTGTATTTAAAGATATAATAACATTGTCTTGAGACTCAATTTAATCTGATCTCAGATATGGAGGTCTTTTTTAGTTATAAGCTGGTTGACTGTGGAATCCATCGTTATCATAGTTGCATGTTATGTGTAGCTGTAAGGTGCCATGGATGGTATATTAAGTATTGAGGAAGAAATAAGTTAACTAGTAACAATAAGTATGCCAATGATTTGAATTTTGTTTTGCTAGATATACATTTTTGAGCATGATGCCTTACAGATATCTTAAACACACAAACAGTCACATACATGCATGCAAAAATTATTTATATATATATATATAAAATTAATTAATTAAATGTTTCATACATGTTTATAATTTTTAGCCAATGAACTTTATCTCAAATGGCCATTCCTCCCACAAGAACAAAGTGGAAGGTATTGGGTTCAAGACCCACTAAGTGCGTTTGTAACTTATATAGTATTTATAATTTCATATGTTTTTATGTACATATGTATAATCCCTTCCTATAACATGGATGGTATGTTCTACAATATATATCAAGAGACATTGATGTTTTATGTAGATGTTGCAACACATTAGTCACTGTGAGCATTTTTTTTTAATATTTATATTATTCCTTTTAACTTTCAGCCTTGCGACCCATAATGATCAATTTATAGACTTAAGGTTGAAATAACTTTTTTACTTTTTATTAGTAGGGTATTTGGGCCATTAGCCATTGATCAAAATTTCTAGAGGGCTTTATTGAGAAAAAAAAATTGTCTTCTTGAGTCAAAGTAAAAGAATATACTATTAATGCCATGGATTTTTTTTTTTTTTTTTTAATTTTTAAAGTAAAGGGATCAGTATATTGAAATGAGAGAACTACTATAGTATATGGGAAGAAAAATATTGTAACTCCTAAAGAATTAAAATATGAAATTTGAAAGATCAACAACTTCTACAAAAGAAGAAGAATCAAGGCTGGCTAATATTTTTTTCCAAGAAAGTGTAAGCTTTGATACCTATTGGCTGTGAGTTTATGTAATAATAATGAGTGTATGCAAAATTGAAATAGAAAAATACAAGAAACAAACACATGGAACACAAAGTTTTACTTTGTTCAGCCTTAGGCCTTCATCAATGGGTGGTATCTAGGAGAAAGTTTCATTAAGAAAGTAGGAGATTATAAAAGTGGTACAAAAAATATAACCATAGGGCTTGCTCTCACCACAACTAGCACACCACAGGAATTCCTAATTATTTAAACCTGGTGTGCTAAAGACCAAATTTGTGTGTTGAATAGTGAGCATGGCAGAGTATATATATGAGTCCAAGGCATGTGGTGTGTTGCAGTTGATATCAGAACTAAGTAGAATTTGGTTTACAAGTCCTTGTCGTACACCACAAGCAAAAGAAGACAAAGACACAGTAAAATACTTGACCAAAATCATGCCCCTGCCACAATGAAGTTCTCAAGGATAGCGATTTAAGCGAAATCACTTAGTGCCCTCCTCCATCATAAGTACAATTATTCCATTCTCTCCTAATATTCTGCATAAGACATAACGGTGTAGCACCCCAAATTTAAGTCCTTGTCACTGTACCACATCTCCTTTTCCAACAAGTGAGAAGATCTGTCAATGTGTTAGGCATCTCCATTTGACTGTTTCTCCACTTTCCTTACACATACAACACCAATCTACCACAATAACACATCATTTGAGGAGAGTTTTTGCACTGTCAGAATTTCCCCAATGTCATGAAAGTATTTCACTTTACATTAATATTTAACTGTAGTGAACTTATAGATCCTATCAAGAATTGGACAGAAACTTTATGTTGACTGTATTCTGAAGTATATTTGGTAAGAGTATATTTTTGTGCCTACACACAAACATCCATAATAATATATATGGCTTCGTATATGTAAATGGAATGAAAATGATTACACATAAAAGTGAGCTGTATGTATTATTCAGCCCTCTTACTATTTATTCTTTATATAGAAAGGGTCATTACAATAGGACAAGGAATATCCTTTGATATAACAACCGGGAGGGACAGCTGGTAAGGACACATCAACACCAGGAAACTTCCTAAAGGCTTCTAACTATTCTAGAAGAGTACAACCCGCCCATCACAATGTTATAGTAACATCTTTCCATTTTTTTCTGACACTCCCCCGCATGCTGTCATATAGGTCCAGCTTGAAACGTATAGACTTTGAATGACTCCTACACAGTGCCTTGGTAAAGACATCAACAAGAGGGCTGAAATTTACTTGAATTGGCTGAAACTCGGTCTATATCAGTCAAAATAGAAGTTGTACCTGAACCGACCGAAGCAGTCTGAACCGACCAAAAAGATTTGAAACCAAGCAAAGCCAAACATAGACTTTATCCAGGTTAGGCTATCTTTATCCTGGATGAGGGATGAACAACTATGAATATACAAAAAGCTGGCAAGCTTATTATGTGTTGGCGACCACTATGTTGGCAACCAACTGCTACTTTGGCGACCATTACTTTGGCTGAGCAACTGGTAAACACACCATTATGCTCTAGTAACCAACCATCTAGTACAAAAAACAATCAAGAATGGTGGAGGATGTTCGAAAACCACCGCGGATCCACCAAGGATGCGATTCGACTATCGAACTCAATCAACGGCCACCAAGAACAACGACTACCAAGATAGGTGGAGGATGGTCGAAAATAACTTAAGATTTGCTAACCAACCACCAAGAACAACAATAACTGAGAGCAATGACTCAGCTCTGAGTTTTTACTAACAACAAGCTAAGTAACAGTTTTCAACAAAGGAGGTGCATGAAGACGCTTGAGATGCTGGATGTCTTCATGCTCCTTCCAACAACATTTAATTGATGAGGATCGGAGACATAAATCTTTAATGCTCTAATACCATGTTAATGGAAAGAAAATGATTATACAAAAAAGTGAGGAGCCATCTTTCTATTCTTTCTTTATATAGAAAGGGTCGCTACAGTAGGACAAGAAATATCCTTCAATATGATAGCTATAGGGACAGCTGGTTGGGACCCCTCAATTAGGAAACTTCCTACAACCCATACTAACATCTTTCTATTTTTTTCCTAACTGTATCAAGATATTTGAGAATGAAATTTGACTTTATACTGTGTAAGAAAATTTTTACTTGCAAATTGGTTTTGTTTTGAGTTCATTGGATGATGCCAAAATCTGTCATTGAACTTTTAGCTTGTTGGCAATGATGGTTTGGTCGGCATTGGAATAGTCATATTTGGATGATTGTCCCTCATTACTTGATGTGGTGCATTTGGAGGGACTAGAATAGCAAGAGTTTTGAAGACACTGAAAGTTTTATGCCTGATCTCTAGTTATTTTTTTTAAAACTTTATTGGATTGGTTGTTAGCCATGAGGAACCTTTCTTTATTTTCTATTGTTGACTTATTAGATTTATGTAACTTTTGTAATTGATTGTTTACCCCAGTATACTTGGGTGACTCTTTTTTATGATATATAATTTTATTATGTATAACAAAAAATTTTACTTGCAAATTGTCAAATGGATAGAAATGTCCCAAACTCAAAAAAATCAATATCCATTGATAGTTTCATAGGTGTATTGAAAAGCAATGGATGACCTGATGCGGTTAACTTTGTGTGATTTACAAAGTATTGGCATAGAAATGGTAGGAAAATAGTATTAATTCGGTTGATGTATGTATTTGAATCATAGTTCAATATTTAAAACCTATGTTGCAGTGAGGAATTATATGTGTATTTAGATATGTGATTGTTATTATGCTTTGGCTTAATATTTCTATAGGTATAAGCTTTGGAAACCATATCTTAGAGCAGTTATGGAGCGTGACATGAAAGCAGTTAGTGAAGGCACTAAGAGCAAAACTGAAGTTTTGACAACTAGTTTGCAGCAGATGAAAGCTTGCTTTGTAGATGTGAGTAGGCAGTTCAACATTACTGTGATTATGGAATATTAGTAATTTGTTCCTTTGAGGTTACGGTATAACTTTGATTTCCTATATAGAGTTGTTTCCGTGAGATTAAACATATTCAGATGACATTCCATGAGATTAAACCACATGTAGGTTAGGAAATTTTTTTTTTTTTTTTTTTTTTTAAATTTCTGTTAATTTGTAGATATTACAAATTATCATCTTGGGGAAATGACATGCTAATACCTAGATGCAAAAGTAATAAAATTTCTCATGTATGTGTACATGTGTGAAAGAAGGCCCAATTATTTCTTTCATGTGTAATATTTCAATAAGGCAAAGTGGGTGATGTGGAAGCTCAAAGACCATTTTATTTGATTTAAGAAGTCAATTGCACATAGTTTATTTATTTATTTTTAAAACCAAATAAATGAATGAAAATAAGCTCATCTAGACACATCCTATTAGTCAATTTCTGACTTTTTTTTTAGCCACTTGTGTATTATAGGTTACTTTGAAATACTTCTTTAAATATCTGCTTTTGTTGTATAATTTGGGACTAAGGTTTGGTTTTTGTTATTATTATTGTGTTGTGTATTTTGTCAATATCAAATATTACTTCCCATTTGGAAATACGTGCAGGCCAGGTTAAATAAAGTAAAACTTTTTGAAGCCATGGCAGTTTTCTTTGAGAGGTGATTTCTTACTTTCCTCTGTCTTCGTAGATTATTATGTTTTACTATCATAATTCATGTTTTACCATTAATGTAGGTCCAACCGATCTGGTGGGGATGAGCAGCATGCAGCCGGAGAAGTTGTCAGGCCATGTGGACTTTGCCAGGAATCAGATATGGTGCTTCGGCGAAACCGGGTAATGATTTATAGCATCAATTTCCCTATTTAAAGAAGCATTGGAAGTTTTATAATTTTCTTCAATCAATAAGATAATTCGATCCTTTGGTGCACTTTCAAGCCAATGGTCTTTTGATGCACAAGAAGCAAAACACATTTTCTTCAATCAAATTAACCTTAAATCCACAAGGAGAGTTATTGGAATCCACCAAAAAGTGGAGAGACAAAAGTTTGAAATTTATTAAACTGAATGATGAATTGCCTTGGAGATTACATGCGTTTAAATAGAAAGCAATCTTAGGGCTGCTAGGAGATGCTTAGAAAACCTTAAAAGCATTCCTAATGCGGCTAGGAAAACATCTTAAAACCCTAATTTGCATTAAGCACGAAATTAGGTGAAAAAATAGGAAAAAATGACCAAAAACAGCAAAATTGAGATAATTTTTCCCAACATTTTCTTATTCTAACATGGATTCAGATTACCTCTTATTGTACTATGGAGTTTGGAATGTTGCCTCTTTGTGTTAAATGTGGCCTGTATGAAGGGTGAGGTAGGAGGACATCTGAAGAACAGTAACTATATAGAGTTTCCAAACTCAGGTTGGTGGGTTCATTATTATAATGGATGTTGTTTGATGTGAGGAGACCTTCATTCATTAATGATTTCATTGATTAATTGTAGTTGTAAATTGCTGATAATGATCCTTTAGGTATACACCCTCTATACTGCAAGGGTATCGCTTGTATGTTTCCTTTTTAGCTTAATGAAATTTTTATTACCTATAAAAAATTATTTTTAATTTTAAGCCATATAAATGGAGTGTATTCTATGGATGTAATTCCCTACATGTTTTATGCTTTCTAGTAAGTCGCATTGTACATGATACTTTTAGTGCTTGTAATATGGCTTTATATTATAGATACTCTGTAATAAATATAGTTATTTCTTTTTCCTCATAAAATTGTTATTGTCACTCTCAACAGGATGGCAATTTCATGGTTGGATGCATGGGTTATCCACAGGTTGGGATACTTTCCTTGTTACATTCAATGTATTGTTAATCATGCTTGGATGAATACCTTGATGCTGAGGGTTTGCAAAGGTTGGGTTTGTATGATAATTTTTCAACAATAAAGACTGTGAGATGGATGGTTTTGTTTATTCACTTTAGATTGACAGGATCTACTAGTTATAAATTATAATGCATTTTTTCAAATTGAATATATTACTGCGTTTTTTAATAGGATCCCCAAACTGAATATATTACTGCGTTTTTTAATAGGATCCCCTTTATATCTCTTACTTATTGATGTTCTTTTTTAATAGGGTTTCCTTTGCCCATTAGAATTAGGGTTTAAGTTTAATAGTCTATATAAGCTAAGTGTTGTACTCCTATTGAGGGGGATTATTTTTATGAATAAAATTTCTATGAAATTGTCCCAATGTTCTGGTGCAGACTCCTTCCAATCCTAGGTGTTGACTTCTAGAGTGTTTTTTTTTTCTCGCTTGATGCTGACTCCAAAGCAAGCCTAGATGCTAACTCCTAAATTCTCTATCCTTATTTTCCTGTCCTTTTATTTTTTTTGTTGCACTACTTATTAAAAAAAAAGAATGGTTGCATCAGGTTGGTTTGTCATTTGTCCATTGTCTCTCAATGCATGGAGTTTTGTTCATTTTGGTATTCGTGATTTTGTAGGTTGTAGTTTCATTTACTTAAATGACTCCTTGCCATCTCACAATTGCATGGCCATACAGCCACAGATTAGTTTACTGCTTCTTCCAAATTAACCTCCAACTAGTCTCAACATCATGTTAACTTCTTGGATATACCCTTTTCTTTATTGTCACCTGTGTATCTCAACATTGAAATTTCAGATATGCTCAACTTATTGACATGTGGATGCATGATATTTATATTCAAAACTTCACTTGGTGAATTGGTCTAAGGTATGCTCGCCTATTCAATTTGGGGGTCTGGCAATTAGAAATCTGAGGTGCTTTAATGAAGCATTGTTGGAAAAATGGTTGTGGATATTTGGGTATGAGAGAGAAGCGTTATGGAGAAGGGTAATAAGGGTCAAATATGGAAGTGAGGGAGGTTGGTGCTCTAGTTCTATTCTAGGTTCCTATAGGGTGAGTTTATCGAAGATTATTAGTAATGGTTGGTCTATTTTTGTTACTATATTCAGTATGAGATTGGAGATGGGACTAGAGTGAAATTTTGGCATGATGTCTGGTGTGGGAATGACCCTCTGAGTATGTGTTTTCTTGAATTATTCAGAATTAGTAGTGTTAAGAAGGCTTATGTGGCTAATATCATGCAGTTCCCTAATGGGATTCTTTATTGAGACTTGGAGTTCTTGTGTTCTATTCAGAATTGGGAATTGGAATCTTTGTCTAATTTTTTGGATGTTATATATGGAGTTTTGTCGAGGGGTATTGGTGAGGAATAGATATGTTGGATGCCTATAAAGAGTAGGGGCTTTGAGGTTTGCAGTTATTATTGGGCCTTGTTGGGTGTATGTAATCAATCCTTCCTTTGGAGAAGCATTTTTAAGCCAAAGGTTCCTTCCAGAGTTGCGTTCTTTGTTTGGATTGCAGTTTTGGGAAATATTTTGACTATTAATAAAAGAGGAAAGTATGGATTTTGGATTGGTGTTATATGTGCAAAAGTAGTGTAGAATTGGTAGATCATCTTTTATTACATTGCCCTATTGTTTTTGAGATGTGGTCTATGGTGTTCACTTTGTTTGGTATATACTGGACTGCAGTTGAGCTCCTAGCATTTTGGCAAGGAAAATTTGGCCGCCATTAGAATGTTGTTATCTGGATGGCTATCCCTCATTGTTTGGTGTGGTGTATTTGGCAAGAGAGAAATTACCGATGTTTTGAAAAATCTGAAAGAACAGTAGCAGACTTAAAAACTTTTCTTCTTTAAAAAACTGTTGGATTGGATGTCTATCATAGGAAGTCCTTCTTGTGTACTTGGGTGACTCCTTTTTACGACTTTGAATAAAATTTTCATTACTTATAAAAAAAATTTAAAAAAATTATAATTCCGCAACATTTTCCCAATAATGATTGCTTAACCTTATAGGCATCTTATAAAGTATTTCCTTGTAATTTGCTAGGTATTTGAGAGCCACATAACAGTTTAGAAAACCTTCCTTCCATGGATATTAGGACAAACTTTTAATATCAGGGAATATTTCCTGTCTTGTCCCTGAATTACTAATTGGTTGAGTATCTTGCCATTTGCAGATGCTTGCAGTATGTATTATCCTTCTTATAAGCCATTAAACTTTTCCTTTTTGTCTATTCAAGGTGCAATAATGTAGCAAGCTCCTTCCCTGTTACGACTTTCATAATCCTTTTTTTTTTCTAAATCAAAAATGTATTTAGCAAATCTTTTGAGCCCTTTCCTTTGAAGCTTCATTGTTGACTAGGATCAGCTGGTGTGTTAGTTGAGTCTATGCAAACTTTAACCTGCAAAATTCTCATATCAACATATTTACTTTTCGTTAATGTTTGTTGCACATAGCTAGTTGCACACATCCATACACACAGTCTTGGAAATTGTTTATTGAAAACATGAAATTATAAACACGATTTTACCATTTAACTGAAATTGTGTTTTGAAGACACGATTTCAACTGACACACACTCCATACACACTGGTGTGTAATAATTAGCACTTTTTTACTTTTTATATTTTCTGGTGGGACTGGAATATTGGAGATTAATGAGTCCATTTGGATTCTTTTTGTCATTAGGGGACCTTGGTCTTAATAATTATATCACCTATTTGGGTAAGTTTGAGCTGGTGGTTGTGGGAGCAGTTCATAACATGGATCTTTTGGTGGCTGTCTTAGGCTGCAAGCAAGGGTCTCTCCCAATGAAATACTTGGGTCTTCCTTTGGGGGCAAAATTTAAGGACAAGTCAATTTGGAATCCGATTCTAGAGAAGATGGAAAGAAAATTAGCAGGTGGGACAAAATTATATTTATTCAAGGGAGGTAGAGTCACTTTAATTAAAAGCACTCTCTCAAATCTTCCTACTTACTTTCTTTCTTTATTCCCTATTCCTGCTTCAGTGGCCAACCGAATTGCTAGACTTCAGCGGGACTTTTTGTGGGGTAGCCTAGGAGATGAGCCCAAATTTCATCTGGTTGATTGGTCTACGGTGTGTACTCTGCTTGCTTCAGGTGGGTTGGGGATTAGGAACCTGAAAACTTTCAATGTAGCTTTATTAGGGAAGTGGTTATGGAGATTTGGGCAAGAAAGGGATGCCCTATGGTGTCAAGTGATAGAGGTGAAGTACGATTGTGATTGGGGTGGTTGGTGTTCTAGCTCTTCCTCTGCTCGACATGGAGTCAGTTTTTGGAAAAATATTAGAAAGGGGTGGCACTCTTTATCTCGGTTTTTTCTATATGAAATTGGAGATGGATCAAAAGTGCAGTTTTGGGTAGATAGTTGGTGTGGATCTTCTTCTCTCGTTGACCGCTATCCTGAATTATTTAGGATTTGTCGTAGAAAAGAGGCTAGTGTGACGGATCTTATGAGGTTCACCAATGGAGTCCTCCATTGGGAGATACATTTTTGTAGGGATGTGCATAATAGGGAATTGGAAGCTTTCAGGAATCCAATTCTAGAGAAGATGGAAAGAAAATTAACAGGTTGGAAAAAATTATATTTATCCAAGAGAGGTAGAGTCACTTTAATTAAAAGCACTCTCTCAAATCTTCCTACTTACTTTCTTTCTTTATTCCCTATTCCTGCTTCAGTGGCCAACCGAATTGCTAGACTTCAGCGGGACTTTTTGTGGGGTAGCCTAGGAGATGAGCCCAAATTTCATCTGGTTGATTGGTCTACGGTGTGTACTCTGCTTGCTTCAGGTGGGTTGGGGATTAGGAACCTGAGAACTTTCAATGTAGCTTTATTAGGGAAGTAGTTATGGAGATTTGGGCAAGAAAGGGATGCCCTATGGTGTCAAGTGATAGAGGTGAAGTACGATTGTGATTGGGGTGGTTGGTGTTCTAGCTCTTCCTCTGCTCCACATGGAGTCAGTTTTTGGAAAAATATTAGAAGGGGTGACACTCTTTATCTCGGTTTTTTCTATATGAAATTGGAGATGGATCAAAAGTGCAATTTTGGGTAGATAGTTGGTGTGGATCTTCTTCTCTCGTTGACCGCTATCCTGAATTATTTAGGATTTGTCGTAGAAAAGAGGCTAGTGTGACGGATCTTATGAGGTTCACCAATGGAGTCCTCCATTGGGAGATACATTTTTGTAGGGATGTGCATAATAGGGAATTGGAAGCTTTCAGGAATCCAATTCTAGAGAAGATGGAAAGAAAATTAACAGGTTGGAAAAAATTATATTTATCCAAGAGAGGTAGAGTCACTTTAATTAAAAGCACTCTCTCAAATCTTCCTACTTACTTTCTTTCTTTATTCCCTATTCCTGCTTCAGTGGCCAACCGAATTGCTAGACTTCAGCGGGACTTTTTGTGGGGTAGCCTAGGAGATGAGCCCAAATTTCATCTGGTTGATTGGTCTACGGTGTGTACTCTGCTTGCTTCAGGTGGGTTGGGGATTAGGAACCTAAAAACTTTCAATGTAGCTTTATTAGGGAAGTGGTTATGGAGATTTGGGCAAGAAAGGGATGCTCTATGGCGTCAAGTGATAAAGGTGAAGTATGGTTGTGATTGGGGTGGTTGGTGTTCTAGCTCTTCCTTTGCTCCACATGGAGTCAGTTTTTGGAAAAATATTAGAAGGGGGTGGCACTCTTTATCTTGGCTTTTTCTATATGAAATTGGAGACGGATCAAAAGTGCAGTTTTGGGTAGATAGTTGGTGTGGATCTTCTTCTCTCGTTGACCGCTATCCTGAATTATTTAGGATTTGTCGTAGAAAGAGGCAAGTGTGGCGGATCTTATGAGGTTCACCAATGGAGTCCTCCATTGGGAGATACATTTTTGTAGGGATGTGCATAATAGGGAATTGGAAGCTTTCAAGAGCTTCATCAATACCATTTATTAGCACTCCTGTAAGGGGGATCGGGGAGGATACGAGATGTTGGCTGCCTTGTAAGAGTAAGGGGTTCACGGTTAGTGCATACTACCATCTTCTAGTTGGCCATAGTGAGTAGTTTTTCCCTTGGAAAAGCATTTGGAAGCAGAAGATTCCCTCTAGAGTGGCTTTCTTTGCATGGACTGCTGCCTTGGGGAAATGTCTAACAATTGACAATTTAAGGAAAAGGAAGGTTTGCATTTTGGATTGGTGTTACATGTGCAAGTGTAATTGTGAAACTGTTGACCATCTATTCCTTCATTGCCGGGTTGCTTTGGAGTTGTGGGATATGGTGTTTGGTTTATTTGGAGTTTATTGGGTTATGCCAATGTCTGTTGTTGGGCTATTTGCTTGCTAGCAAGCTCAATTTGATTGCCATCGTAATGGAGATATATGGATGGGGTCTCCTCATTGTTTGATGTGGTGTATTTGGAAGGAGAGAAATAGTAGGTGTTTTGAAGACAATGAGCGTTCCATGCCTAACCTCAAGCTTCTATTTTTTAGAACTTTATTGGACTGGTTCTCTATGTGGAGAAACCATCCTTTTTCGTTTATTTTGGATTTACTTGATTTTTGTAATGTTCGTTTTTGATATGTTCACCCCTGTATACTTCCTGTGTACTTAGGTGTCTCTTTCTTTTTAATGTCAATGAATCTTTATTACTTATAAAAAAAATAAAAGTCGTTCGTTACCTATCCAAAAATAAATAAAATTATAACACCTATATGCTACTCCTTTTCAGTGCAGGAATGCTGTTTGGCTCCCCGGATCTCTATCAGAAGCAGTGGTAACCACTAATATTTGCAACACTTGCACTCCAGGTTTTTTCACAATTTCCTATTGCTCTATATTTGCTGTTACTGATTTTAACAGGGAGGGCTGATGCATTCCCTGTGGCAAAGTGATCTGACTTCCAAATTGTAGATTAAGGGGATTGTTAGAATATAATACAAATAATTAAGTTTCATACTTCCTATCAGCTTAAACTCTAATACAAGTGATAATTTAACATGGTGTTGAAGCAAGAGATCTTGTGTTTGAACCTTGTCTCATTGAGGGAGAGTTAGAATATAATGTTAATGATTAAGTTTTCCACATTCCTGTTAGTTTAAGCTTGGCAGATAAGTAGTAATTTAAAAGGGATGAAATCCATTTGAGGAAGGTTATCAAGTTGTGTTATTGGTAGGATAATAAGCACATTGGAGGTTTCTTATATGTTCTTTGTTGATGACACTATTATTTAGTGGGGGTGAAGATGGAGAGTTACAAGCTACTTCAAAGTTGTTTTTAGTTTGAGGGGGAGTTTGGTAAAAGTTGGTTGTTTTTAAATTTGTCAAAAGTGTTGGGTATAAGGTAGGTTTACTTAAAAATAGGTGTGGAAATGCTATTACTGAAATGTGGAGAAACAACTAGTAAGGTGGAAAAAGTTTTTCTTTTTTTAATAAGTAATGAAGTTTTATTAATACGGAGAGTTACTTCACATTATTTTTTTTGATAGGTAATAAGAGTATTATTAAACAAACTGTAAAACAGAAGAAAGCAAATGCAAGGTGTTCATGATGATGAACACAAGGAAATGCAATAAACAAACAAACAGCAACAAACAACAAGAAAAAACTTAAAGTGCAATACTAAGAGAAGAAATAAACTCCAAGATAGTGGAACAATCCAAGAAGCCCCAACACCTAGACCAATCAAATAAAGTCTTCTGGCATAGAGCTTGTAATTGAGCCAAGGATTTGTCGATATCCTCAAAAGAGCGCCGATTTCTTTCCGTCCAAACAATTCACATGAAACAGCTAGGAATCATATTCCAAATGTCTTAATTAAATTTATCCAACCAATAGTTCCAACAATACACCAAGCTTTCCGCAGAGCTTGGCATGACCCATTGGCTCCCAAAGATCTAAAACATATAAAACCCATAGAGAGTGAGCTACAGGACAATAGAGGAGGAGATAATCCATAGTTTCCTCATTCCGATGGCACATACAACACCGATTCACCAAAATGCGCCCCCTAAGCATAAGATTATCCAATATAAGGATCTGCCCATGAATTGCTGTCCAAACAAAAAATGCCACCCTCTTAGGGATCTTAGCTTTCCAAACACCCTTCCATGGAAAATTGGAGGCAGCTACACCCCTCTTGTTATGGTAATAGGACCGGGTATCAAACTTGCCATTCCCGTTGAAACACCAATGAGAAGTGTCACTCCCACCACCCCTAGGGATCCGAGATTGAATGAACTCACGGAAAGAGAAGGCAGCCTCTAATTCCCTTTCATGAAAATCCCTATGAAATCTCAAATTCCAAATTCTATCGTTTCCACCCTCTTGGAAGCATAATATGTCAGAAATGCAAGCTTCCTTGTCATTAGAACACACATACAATTGAGGATAGAGCCTTTTAAGTGAGTTATCTCCCACCCACTTATCATGCCAAAAAAAGAATATGAGTTTCATCACCCACCACTAGGGCCACATGTTTGGAGAAATTCTCTCAACCATCATGAATACCACGCCACAAACCACATCCATGGGCCCTTCTACAAATTTTAGTAGTCCACCCCCCTTGACCCTCTCCATATTTAGTTGCAATAACCCTCCTCCAAAGATGAGTGCCTTCTTGTCCAAACCTCCATAACCATTTCCCTAACAAGGCTTTATTACAATGCATTAACTTCCTGATCCCTAAACCCCCCATATCTATTGGTAAACACACCTTCTCCCAAGCCACCAAAGGATATTTGAAACACTCCTTTGAAGATCCCCATAAAAAATTTCTCTGAATACGCTCCAATCTATTAGCCACAGCTACAGGGATGACAAATAATGATAGATAGTATGTAGGAAGGCTAGAAAGAGTACTCTTCAACAAGGTAAGTCTACCCCCCTTTGATAAATAAAGACACTTCCAACTTGAGAGTTTCTTCTCCATCCTTTCCAATATAGGATTCGACACAGATGCTGCTTTGTATGGGGTGCCCAACGGCATTCCCAAGTATTTCATAGGCAGACTACCCACCCTACATCGAAGTATGGTAGCCAAAGCATCTATATTTCCAACCTCCCTAAACCTCACATTCACAATGATGAACACAAAGAATCTCAAAACAGTTACAAAAAATCAAGGATCGAATCTAGGAGAAGAATGAAATTGAAAGATAGAAGTACAATGATTAAACCCCAAACTTGAGACTACTCAAACAAGGTGTAATGCATTAATGATTTCAATTGATCCAAGGATTTTTCAGTGTCCTTGAAAGTGTGTGATTTGTGTTCCTACCACACTAACCACATCAGACATGAAGGCACCAAATTCCAAACATCTGAAGAATGTTTCCCAAACTAATTCCTTCACCAAATAAAAGAGAGGATGTATAAAAGATGCTCCCTAGAGGCATCACAAAAAAGTATGGTATCAACAGAAAAAAGGAGATGCAAGATACTCAACCTTGAGTCGCATTAGGCCCCACATGAAAACCTTGGATAAAACCTCCCTCTGTTTTCTTCAACATCCTGCTCAATATCTCCATGACCAGAATAAAAAGTAATAGTGATACGAGGCAAGGTATTTTTAGTGAAATATGGGGAGGTTTAGGGTGATTGAACCTCAATAGGTGTGAGTTTGTAAAAGAGCATTAGGGTTTGTGGGAACTGTTTTCACAATTTGTTTGTTTTAAGATAAAGGATGACAATCAGGTGTGACTTTGGTGTGCTAGTTGTTGTGATGATGTTGGAGTAAAGGATAGGTTTTTGGAAGCATTTCTAGGTAAATAGTTATAATGGGTTGGGATAAAATGTGATAATTTATGGAAGCAAGGTATTTTTAGTTAAATAAGGGGAGGTTTAGGGTGATTGGAGCTCAAAACTGGTATGAGGTTCCTATCTAAGAAGCATATACACTCCAAAATGCCCAGTGTCTATCAGACACTCTAGGGACACTCCTGCATACATGTCCTCAATGTGTTGGGAAGGAAAAAAAATTGTTGTCCCATATCACGTTGTGTTCATGTCTATACTTTTTAGGTTTTTATTGGTGTGAGTTTGTGGAAGAGCATCAGGGGTTTGTGGGAATGTTTTTTACAGTATTTTTGTTTTAAGATAAAAGATGACAATAAGGTATGACTCTGGTGTGTTAGTGGGTATGATGATATTGAACTAAAGGATAGGTTTTTTTGGACCTATTCTCGATTTTAGTGGATAAGGATTGTTTAGTTGTGTTACAGTTGGGAATGACCGATGAAGGAGCTCGATGTCGGAATGTGAAATTTCTGAGATCTTTGCGACATTGGGAGATTGAGTTAGTCGACATTTTTATGGAGTTATTGTGGTTGAGGCTTTCTAAGAAAGGAAGGTTCAATGTTCATTCATTCTAGAGGCTCTTAGAGGGCCATTAGCAGTTAAATTTTCATGGGAAAATATTTGGTGTATAAAGATACCAAAAAAGTAGCATTCTTTGGATGGACAATTGCTTTGGGTTATCGATGATTGATAATTTAAGAAGAAAAAAAGGGGGGGGGGGGTGTCATTATGGGTAGATGTTGCATGTTTAAGAATTTTTGTGAGATGATACACCATCTCCTTTTACATTGTGTTGTGGCACGAGAATTGTGGTTGTCAGCTTTATCTTCATTTGTTGTGCATTGGGTGATGCCTTGGACTGCGCTAGACATGTTTGCAAGTTGGAAAGAGAGGTTTAGTTGTCAAGAGAAAGGTGATTTGGGGTGTTGTCCCTCTTTATAATATGTGGACAATTTGTTAAAAGAGATATCATTGTGCTTTAAATGATAGAGAGATGAATGTGAAGTAACTTAAAATAATTTCTTACTCATTAATTGACAGATTTGTGCTTTGAGTTTACACCGAGTCTTTTTCAGATTTTAGCGCTCTTGAATTTCCAATTGTCATATGTTGAGAGGATATCTTGTGATTATTTCTCATATTAATTCTCTTCTCTTTGAATTAATTTCTTATTAACTATAAAGAATATGGAAACATAAGGGATGGCTGATTGGATGCAGGTAAATTGTAACAATCTCGTAGCTATTTTTCCCTTTATTCTCTTAGGTTAGGTGATAACACCTGTACAATCTAGCATATTGTCATATCTATTAGAGTACTTCTTCCAATATAATCGTCTTTAGATATAAGAAACCCTCTGTTGGGTGGTTCCAGCCATTTTCTGTTCGGTACTGACTTGGGTTCTTCACCTGATCTAAAGCATTCGTGTAATGTAGGTTGCTTGTAAACTATAATGATGTTTTCTAACTTCTTTTTGGAATCTCTATCTCTCTCTTTTTTCTTTATTCTTTTTTAAAGATGATTGCATAAAAATCTTGTAGGTCCTGTATACATGATTCAATTTAAGTTCCGCCCGCTGGAAATACCACCAAACTACAATGCCAACCATTTGGGTATGTTACAACTCCAAAGAGCTATGTTAATTGTCTTTACATGAATATGTTTCACTTTAAAATTTAATTATCATTTTGTATGATATTACCTCCGTCCCATATTACTTTTTTTTAATGGTAAGTTTTACACACCCAGCAGAGGTATGATCTGATACCATGTTGATTTTTGTAGAAAATCTTGTGTTAGGTTAATTTGATCCCTAACACCAGTTTTATTATACTCAAATAATATGAATTACAAATATACCCTCAAGAGGGTTAAAATTACTAATTTAATCATTTCTGGACTGTATATCATGTTTTTCTGTTTGTTCCAGCCTTCCAATTGTCATTGTAGCGGATTCTTGTTTGAATCTAATCACTCCCTCTATATTGACATATCTATCTGCATGACTGGACCAAATAGTCTCTTGGTGCTTCACCTCATTTTGTCCTTAATTGATGCCAATCCTAGTTTTCCGTTTGCATTTATATCCTTTTATTGCCATTTGTCCATTTCAATATTTTCATTTTAACTGCACTAGTTTTGTGTGCATGCACAGATATGTACACTAGTCCCAAATGTACTTGTATAATTCTCGCACTTGCAGGATAAGTTTGGTTATCAGGCAATATTTCCAAATAATTTTAGTTGCCTTGTGAAATTTGCAGTTGAGTCAACACTGAAGTTCTTATGCATTTATGTATGACCAGGTTGCATTGGTGGATGTGACGAGATTCTTAGACAGCTGATAGAAATCTGTGGAACTGGTTCTCGCATACCAGGTGTGGGTGCTTGTCCTGAGTAATTACTTGACAACATCATGTATAGTTCATCAAATATTACTGATTTATATGCAGCTTCTTGTTATTTGTAATTTTACTGTGTTAGCCAAAAGCCTTGTAACTCAACTAGTTGGCACCTCTTAGTGTTTCCAAATGAGACATCTAGGGTTCATATCCTCTCTCCCCCAATTACAGAATTATAAAAAATATATAAATATATATAGTTTTAATGTGTTTAATATTTTAAGGATATTAATATATGTCTTTTAGATTCATCAGTGGATAATTTACTAGGGGTTCTATTTGCATACAAATGATTTCAATCTAAGTTCAAATAAATTTAGCATTTAAAGAATCATCAATATCATGTTCCTAACTATCTAGAGTTGTTTCTGAAAAAATAAAACTATCTAGAGTTTATGCATGAGAAAAGAAAACGCCCCCCTTTTTTTTTGAAAAAAAAAATCAAGGTAAATAATCGTTCTATAAGATTATAAATATATATATATATATATATATATATATTTATAAAGAAAAAAAAGATGAAAAAATTTTCACCTGCTAAAATCACCTAAAACTTAAATTACAGCTCTATAAACATTTACAATAATTACAAGTTAACAAAATCATACATTTCTGTATAGATGTACATGTAACATTAATAATATCTCCAATGAGATCCAAGCAACCATAAAATATCATAAATTCCTCTTTAGGTATTCAACCCCATTAGCAAATTTGGGTCGCACATTTGGAATTATTAACTCCAAAAGCCGAGCCTCTAACAGAAACAAATAACAGCTCTGTATCAAATAATGAGTTATACAAATCAAATCCCCAAATATAATCTTTTACAAACCAAGTATCTCAATTTAAGCATTGAACTCAAACAGCTAGCTCAAAAAGAAGTATAAAGCTTGGGGATCACCGACCAAATTTAGAAGAGGCAAATAAGCAACATAATTGAGTGTTGATCTTTACGGTATGGTAGGTTGGGATAGGTTTATGAGATTTTTGCCTGTGATTAGGCTGTGTTAAATGTAAATCACTAATGCATAGACATTAGAAGATGGTTCATGCTTGATCTTTTGACGTGCAAAGATATTCTATACATTTTTACAATGCTTGATATGTAAGCACACGTATTTCTTACACAGTAATCCCTTTATTTGTTTTGGATGTTGCCCTTCTCCCTTCTCTTCTGGCTTAAACTTCTGGTCCATTATTTATTTTTTATTTTTTATAAATTGCTATGCACAAAAGGATTAATTTGGTACTAGTGTCAAATTTTGGACTGTATATCTAGTCTGTGTCCTACCGTATGTTTCAGTTTGTTGCATGAATTTAATTAACCAAATTACATAGCATAAAAAAAAAGTAAAAAAGGAAAAAGTAAACTTTTAGAGAGAAGAGCTTGATTTGAAGGAACTTATTCTTATTCATCATTAAAAAATTAAAAATAAAGAAAGAAAGAACTCATTCTTCTGTTGTCCCCCATGCCAATCACAAAACTGACTTACATGTTTAATATTTTCTCCAGCAAGAGGACGAGGATCCTCTGCACCCGCCAGCAATGTCCAACAAAGTAACTCTAGGCACGGTGAGGCTAGGCACAGTGCTTGCATACACTGCCACCAAACAGGGCATTCTTCAAGTGATTGCCCATCACAGGTTTCAGGTTCTCGAAGTGCTCGACGTCGTGGAATGAACCCTCAAAGTGGTATGCCTGCTGAGCTTCCTTTTTATTTTTTATTTATTTCTAATGAGTCTATATATTCTAAAGCAAATTGTATTATTGCTTGTTGAAATTAGTAGTCAACAGTTATACTTGCAGGTAGATGCGAGCAGATATTGAAATATTTTTGTAAGCACAGTATCTGTAATTTAATCAAAATGATTATCTTGTATGTTAGGGTAATTGTTATCTTGTGTTGGCAATCCTGTTTCCAAGACCATTATTAAATGTATTTGAGTTGTAAGTATTAGTGTCTAGGATTGTGGTTGAAGATCTGAAGACACAAGAATTAGGAAGTATTCTAGTTTAAATACAACATTTTTACCTTTTAGATTTAATTTTTATTTACTTTATACTAGAAATTGGTGAGAAATTTTCCATGCAGGTTGGAATTTTACTTTATACTCTGTAGGTTTTAGGAAGTTAGTATAAAGTTTCAATAGAAGACTTTGATGAAGTTGATAATAACTGGTGAAAATCATTAAGAGCTTCACTCTCTCTACCCTTTCACCAGAACAACTGGAGTTTGAATGAATAATGACTAATGATTCTTTAAATAATGCAGGAGAACTGTCAGTTCCATGTAGCACATGTGGAACACCGTGCATTCTGCGAACTGCTAATACGGCAAATAACAGGGGAAGAAAGTTCTACTCATGTCAGTCACAAGAGTGCAACTTTTTTGTGTATGTAACCCTATTCACAATGAATCTTGTCATCTTTCTCAGTATTAGCATGTCTAGACACGGACCTTATTTGAACTCTTTCATTTCCTCAGCTGTTTTTCAGTGGTTCAAATATATTCAGCAATTTGCTTGATTCTTCAAATTCTTACAAAACCACCAACCACCCCCCCCCCCCCCCCCCCCCCCAAAAAAAAAAGGGAAAGTCTGCTTCCATATAGTTTATGCTTTTGGTGGGAGTTGACATGATTTTAACAATTAAGCAGTTAGGAAAATTGGATTGTTGAATACGTTACTGATTTAGTTCAGTTTCAGTTCCTTGAGGCTAGAAGTAAAAAAATATTTTCAAATATTAATCTGGATATAGACTTGTATCCTTTTCTTTTCTTTTATTATTTTTTCCCCAATTTTCAATCAAAGTTGTATAAAAAAGCCGCCTTGGAGAGTAAGATGATAATACATCTAATCACATTGGATAAATATAGATGGCGGAAAAATAAACAATTTTCAACTTCCTTTCCCCTTAAATGAGTGGTTTATCTACATTCAAAAGAGATTGTTACTTAATTTGATAATATTTTTTATGAATTTAGTTTTGGGTACAATTTGCTGAACTATAAGCTTATTCTAAAGTGACAGTGAACTGAATCTTCAGTGTTCGTCAGCAAGTGACTTCAATTGAAGCATTTCCTAATAAAGCTATTACATATATGTGGCTAAAACAATTCTGCTTTTGTTGGAACCTTCATCTAAGAACTGGTTCGTACTTACACATCTGGTTGCCTGTGATGCAGATGGGAGGATAACCTCAACAATGTCACTGGAGGGAATGTTCAACGTGGAAGAACGAGTGTCTCAGCATCTAATACCAGCAGGAGTGGTGGCCGCGGTAGAGGTGGTCGGGGTGGATCACGTGCTGCTACTGCAACTGCAACTGCAACTTTTGTATCAGCCACTGGTGAACCTGTAACTGGCAGAAGATGTTTTGTTTGTGGTGATCCATCACATTTTGCAAATGTGTGCCCAAATCGTGGTTCTTGATGCTGTTAATATGAAGAACATTTTCAAATATCAATATATACATGGATGGTCTATTGTACATAAAAGAATCAGATTTGGTACCCATAATTTTGTTGTTCATGGGTAGTAATTTTGGTACCCATTATTTTGTTGTTCATGGGTAGTAATTTTTGTATCTTATAAATCGTGATTATCCGGTATTGTTCAATCAAAATTATACTAATAGATATCATGTATGCAGCAAATCCTTGCCCTAAAACAAATACTGTGCTAAACAAAATTAAATTGCACGTTAGTACTTCTGCATAAAACTAGCAATGCTAGAGTAAATCGTGGACTGCTTTGTTCTTCCCAAGAGTGGCATATGGCGTATACTTATGCTCAACAGAATCAAATTTTGATTGTTTTTCTTTTGACCTTTATCAATGTTCCTAAGTTCATATCTTGAAACCAGTTGATTCGGTTGTCATAAATATATAAAGGAAGGACGATTTACTAGCTCTAGTAAAGAATTCCAATTAGCTAAAAAGAAAAGCCAAAAACCAAAATAAAACGAACCATATTACCAGTCCTATTCTCTTATTACTCAAAGTCTATTCAGGTTCAATTTTCTCTCTACTCTCATCTTCCCAGGAACTTTGGTGACCTGATACGATATGGACACATGTCCAGCATTGATGCATTGAACCTAAGCTAGCCACACCTCCAAACTATATACATATGGGACATGTCTTGCTAATTTATTTTCTGCAAAATTTCCTCTCCTGTCTGTACCTCCTATTTTCTAAATGCTCTCAATCTATCCCTAACTTCATGGACAATGTTTCCCCACCTTCAACATATTCTGTTTTTTTAAAATAAGCAAAGAGTTTTGTAGTTTAACTGGTTGATACCTTCTAAAATTTTCAAATAAGAGACCTAGCACTCAAATTCTCATCTCTCAACTATTGAATTATCAAAGAGGAAAAAAAGAAAAGATAAAAAATGAGCGCTTATTCATGGCCAGATCACTTTCCATGATCACATCATGAACCCCAATGTTTCTTATGGAAACTAAATGGTTGGATACAAATGATATATTGATTCCAAAAAATGAAAAGATCTTTAAGATGTATATTTAGCAAGAAAAAGGATAAGTATGATATATATTGTTAAAAAATCATATATGAGGGACTCATGACATTTGTTTTGGAATTAAAAAAAGAAAAAGAAAAAGGTACACATGATATATATTCAACAAAAAAGAAAAAGAAAAAAAAAGACGAGTATAATATAATATTTTAAAAAAATAAAAAAAACAAATAGATAAATAAATGAGGAACTCAAGACATTTTTTTTTGGATAGAAATTTAATGGATTCGTACCATTTTTAGTCTTTAATAACAATTAAAATTTGTGTATTTCAGTTAACTCAACTAGTAAAGTTTTAATTATTCTAAAAAAAAAAAAGGGGGGTAAAGTCTCTTATAGAGCACTTAAGAAATTTGAGTTTTGATCCCCGCTTACACCAAAATCAGTTGGTGTCGTGGTCTGATGAGAAAGAGCCCTTATTAGGTGTGGGCATTCAATTTTCTTATATCATGATTTTTTTTCATTGTATTATAACTCAGAACAGCTTACTTATATTTTAAAATTAGAATAACTATTAAAAACACACACAGAGCAAAAAATCTCTATTACCTTCGTCCCTTTACTATATAAAGAAAGTTGAAATTTATATATTTTTTAATAGCAATCACGGCAATAAAATAGCATACAATTTTCTATGTATATATACTAGCTACTATGTGCTTACCAGTTTTACTTTGATTTATTTTTTCAATTTATTTTTTGGGAAATCAAATTACATGTTTGAACTCTAAGTACTCAGAATAATTTCTTGAATTGATTGTTAATTAAGATTATGGAGAAATCTAAGCATAAGCACGGGTCTAGAATTCTATGTATAAAAAAATAAATTATCTTTGACGTATATATTATTATATAATTGATTATTTCTTTAATGTCAATTAATATTTTTTGGATTAATTTTACTTTCAAGCTTGTCTTTCAATCCCCCGGCTCTGCCATTGAGGCTAATGATATTTTAAGATGCTAAGGGAGTTCTTTTTTTCATCTCTGATGATCACTGTTCCTTTCACAAAAGATAGCCTCATCTGTGTTTATTTGATAGATCTCCAGTGGTGGAGCTAGGAGTCCATCTTATTGTTCTTCGACTTGTTTCACATATATGTTGGCTCCTCTCTACATTGCAAAAGCTCATTCAAATACCCATGGTTACTTTTGTTCGCAAATAATCCCTATTATTTTACTTAAACTTCCAGGAATGAAAAGCTCTAGTCCCAAATCTTCCATGCCATCATGATCAACAGCTCCAGACCATTCTCTTTGATTACTTTCAATGACTTCCCAGTCCCAGACCAACTATCCACATTAATTAATGCATGAATAGTTGATTCCATTCCAAACTCTCTTTGTTAGTAATTCGCTTTCTTTCTAGATTCACTTTGGTTGGTAATAAGTCTTTGCATGCACGCCATGCAAACAATTTGAAGCACTTTTAATAGTTGGCTGAGTGATAGATTAAGTTCCTTCTTTTCAGATCCACTACCTGCTCCCCTTTAATGATTCTGTGCTTTGCTTCTTCCAAAATGCTAGCTTCTCTATGTCTACAATACTTTCCTTTTGATTTCTTATGGTTTCCGAAAACGAAGGGAACATGTACACTTAGCCTTCAAGACTTGGTATACCAAGAGGGTTCCACCCTTGGTCCCTTCTCCCTTGATTAGCTAGTGTGGTTATAGTTGGGAAAGTTAGTAACGTGACAGTTTTATATTGAATTGTTGTATTGACTTATGTCAGCCTTGAAAAAACATGGATTGACTGGTTATATGTTGGATTGGCTAGTTATATTTTGGATTGGCAAGTTATATTCTTTTTCTCTTTGGGGGGTTGGGGTTGCTTAGCTAGTGTGGTTAATATTTCAAAAAGTTTGTAACGTGACAGATCAGTTATTTTGAAATGTTTGTATTGACTTTGTCAGCTTTAAGAAAATTTGGATGGGCTTGTTGCCTTTGGGATCCGATTTGCTTAAAAAATATTTGGATTTTATCTTTTTTTTTTTTTTTTTTCAAATAATCTAACTCTTAGCTTTTTTGAAATAAACTTTTTTTAAAAATATATTTAACATAAAAATTACCAAAACTATCTTTTTTTGATAAATATCACACAAATAATCTACTGAAAATAAGCAAAAGTCAAAATCTATAACATACATATGTCTCCCTACACCAATTTCTACAATAGAAAGATGGCATATAAATTATATTGTATATATTTGTTAGGTTTTTCTAATTTAATTATGTTTTGTTGTAATTTTTCATAGTCAAAACTTCACTTAATTCTCATATAATGATTTTAGAAATTAGATAAAATTCAAGTACAACTTATATAAGTTTTTGTTAAATTCATAAAATAATTTAACTATAACAGTTCTAAACCAAGTAATAATTATTTTATGTGTCTAGAATGTTATAATATAGCTTGAAAAAAAATCAATTTATGAAATTTATTACAATTTTGTGAAAATAATATGTTACTACATAAATAATTTAAAGTTTTAATATTTTTGAAAGGTAATTATGTTCTTTCTACTTATTTTCTTATATTTAAGAAAATAATATCAGTCTATTTTCATTTTTTCAGGTAAAAAAAAATTGTACACCATGCTGTGGCAAAATTTATAGCTTAAACAAAAAACAAAAAAAAAAAAAGAAAAAAAGAAGAAGAAGAAGAAGAAGTAAAATTGTTAACTGAACCCAAAAATTGTAATATGGCACCATTGAATATTAAGGTCAATTTGGTATGGGTCCTAACACAACTAAAAAAAAAAATCTATTAATTTAATAAAAATGATTAAGGTTCAAAGTGAGATATTTGCTATTGCCCTATACTTAAGGGGGAGAAATTGTAATTATATATATATATTATTTATTTGTATATTTATTATGGCCATCAAATCCAAACCCAACAGACATGATCGTTCGCTCTATTTCTTAATGTTATCTATTATTATATTGGTGGGGCCAATCATAATCTCCATCTCGACATTTGATATATAATTTTCACTGTTAAGTGCTGTAAAGTCCCCATACTCTTCCACACAAATACCAGACAATTGAGGGCACATAACACATGATTTATCTTTTTTTCCTTTCTCTCTTTCTTTCAATGCAGTCATAGTACGATTTTGCACATGTTTGATAAATATATGGCCTTTCTTTTGTCTTTCTGATTAGTGAATAGCATGGCTTGTTTTCTTGCTCTTTTCAACCCACCCGGAACATGCATAATTAACTTTACATGTGATTTTGGAGATAATAAGAACAAAATTGTTCAGGTTCATATTTTTGACAATATTCTGAATCGTGGCCGAGGTGAACACGGAATAAATTTGGTGAGAAAGTGGAAGTAGGTTCGTTGGATTTGGTTAGTACCAAGTGTTTCAGTACTTCGACATAATTTGATATAGACACGTGTTTGTCATGTTCAATACAGTAGAGTACTGAAAGCAAACTTTTCCTGTTAAAGATTTCTTTTTTTTTTTTTTTTTTGGTGTGTGTAACAAGATCTCATCCAAACATTACAACAAAATGTATTTTTGGTGAGAAAAATTAAAGATGAAATTTATATTTCGTCCCCATTTATGAAAAATTAATAACCTTTTGGCCTATTAGTTGTACTGATTAGGGCGCCAAAGGAAAAAGTGGGGCGCGAAGCTTTGTAAGACAGTGGCACGTTCTCTAAATGCTATGGCCTATGGGCATCATGCAACCACCAAAGAAAGCTAGCTTTTTTTGGGTGGAATCATCATGGACACTATTGGTGATCTAAGAATGGAAAAAGGTGTTTAATCCTGTGGGGATGAAGGACAATTTCACATTCTCTTTATACTGTGGAATTTCGATACGTGGGATAGTGGTCTGAAACACTTATATCCAAAGGCCACATTGTAATCAATGTCAGCAATTGCTTGGGTTTGCTTTTGTTCGATCCTCTTTGGATGGACTTGGGAGTTCGCATATGTATGAGCCTAATCTTTCATTCTTCCCAAGAAACGAATGGAGGAATATTTGCCTAAAGACTTACCAAAACATTTCTTTTGCTTACAATATAGTATTAACCTGAAAATGTTTAATAGTTGTGGACAAAATAACCACATTAACAACATTGGAAAAGTTTGAGGACGAAATTGATAAAATTAAAACTTTAGAAATCAAAATGATTATTATCCCAAACTTAAAAAGGGTACAATTTGAACTTTAGAAATCAAAATGTTTATTGTAAGGACTCTACTTACGGCCTAAGCCCAAAATATGTGGGGGATTGACCCAACAAGCTCAAGACAATGAATTTATAAAGAGTAGGTTGAAGAATTGAGCTCTAATTAATTGGACAATGGCTAGTGAAGACTTGAAAGACAATTTGAATGAAACAACAGACACCAATATGAATAAATTTACTGTCCGAGGAGGTTATTGTTCATGTAAGTCAGTTGGAACTGAATACAATTACAATTTAGATTGCTACAATGTTTTTTTTTCTCTTTTTCTCCCCCTCCATCCTCAGGGAGGGTCCTTCCCCTTATATAGTCCCTCTTGAACTCTCTTTACCGTACACTTGTTGATCATTTGGGTTGCTACTTGAGTACCTGTCCCATCAGACATTCTCTTTGACCTTCTGTGCGTTGTGGTTGTCTACGATGTTCTTTTTCTCTTTTTCTCCCCCTCCATCCTCAGGGAGGGTCCTTCCCCTTATATAGTCTCTCTTGAACTCTCTTTACCCTACACTTGTTGATCATTTGGGTTGCTACTTGAGTACTTTTCCCATCAGACACCCTTTCTAACCTTCTGTGCGTTGTGGTTGTCAAGGCAGCACTGTTCAGAGGTCTTCTCCACATAAATACGGCCAGAAAAGTAGCTGTAATGCATTTAATGCGGTGGTAGTAGCTTTCCCTTAGATATTTTTCTTAGGATTTCCTTCTTTCTTGTACGTTTTTGGGACATGTCCTTGTCACCGAACCTTGCTAGAAGATTGCCCCGATTACTAAGATTTATCCTTGACCTATTCTTAGCCTGTCCGAGGAGACCCTCCTCCTCAGACAATCTTCTTATTCATGTTTTATTCACGAAGTCTTTAACCCAAGCCATCTTATGCTACTCGCTCGTCTTCGGATTACTTACCTCCTTAGCCAAGGCCTAAGGCCCACTATGTGATTTGAGCTCTTAACCCCACAATTATTATCCCAAACTTTTGTTTATGTTTGAGAATTGCTTATTTTTGGTAATTTATTTGTATATAGTGAGACAAAAAGTTAAAAATTAGTTTATTTTAAAATATTAAAATTAAGGTTATTTGAAATAAATCTAAGACAAAAATTAGTATGACATCAGCAAATAGTAAATAATTTAATTTAAAAAAAAAAAAACCATCTTATAATAAGTTTCCAAATGCACACTCTCCCAAAGATTAAAATATTTCATTTTAATTTCATTTGCGTGCATTTATTTTAATTTGTTCAAGTCAAAGATTAATGAAATGATATTTTATCATACTATTCTATATAGTTGTCGTGGGATCTTACGATATACTTTTATAACTTTATTAATTCTCTTGCTAATTATTAAGGTGTTGTGTAAAGTAATGTAATAATTGGATTGAAGAATTAAAGCTGCTAAACCCTTTTCCTTGACCCATAATAGGTTGTGGAAAAAGAAAGAAAAGTAATGGTTGGCTAGATATGAGTGTGGCCCAAATTTAGATCATAAATTTTGGCTACAAACTCAAAAAGAGAGAACTTGTTTCTCTTCTCTAATATTCCTTTTCATATATTATTTTTTCAATATTCTGAATCTCATTCTCCCAACCCCTTCATCAGTTTAACATGTGTGTCTGGATACAAACTTTCTCCATCTAAACAACCAACTATTTTTCTCTATAAAAATTCATGCGCCTCCTCCCAATCTGAAAAAGGTACATCTCAACCAAAATTTTATTTTAAATAAATGCTGATATGCTAAAATATTATATAAGAAGCATCATGATAGAGATTTTTTTAAATAAGATTGCAATTAATTATAACATAATAATGACACTAATCCATTAAATAAATAGCTTTATTAAGAAAAGGCCCACAAGCACCCAGTCTGGCAGACACATCCATGTGATGCAATCTTGCGCATGTTGTGAACAAACGCACCGTCCATATAAACAGGTAATAATTAATCAGTAGAACAATGCCGAGACTATAAAAAATTCCATCACTTTTCATTTTGTGACTAGCTGTGTGAGTTAGAGGTGTGAATCGACGTAAACTTATCATTTTTTTTCACCACTTATAATACGTCATGTGATCAATTGTGATAAAAATTGTATAATTTTTTGTGTTGCTACCATTTTTCTAATCAGTCACCTTTCGAACACATGAAAGGCACATTATCACGTCCCATCCCATCTCCATCAAGTAGTCAATATAATACCCATAAAAAAAAAAAAGAAAAAAAAGTAGTCAATATAATATTTGATAGCAATCAATTGCCACATTGATAGGCTGAAAATAAATTATTACATTTTCCACCTTTTAATGCTGATAATAAATGTTATGCACAAATCACACTAGCAAAAATTTTCTTATAGTTCTTGTTACCAAAAAAATATTCTCTTGTTCTGTGTTAAAAGTTAAATGCCCAATGATTTGTTCGAGGAATGATGCTTCTTGAATCTTGATGCCTCCCCGTGAAACTATATTGTCTTTGAGAGTTAAAGTTATCCCTTACCACGGGTGTACAAACTTGGTGTCTCAAAGTTGGTGGGATCCATCATCCATATATTTTGAGACTTTATATGCTGTGAGATACCTAAAGTAGGAGATAGTTCTTCCACCTAGAGGTCTCCTAAATGGATTTGCATTGTAAAATTGAACATGTAACTGTCAATGAGTTTGAACTTGCTTGAAAAAACATATGAGCAACACAAATAGCAATTTGTTCCAATCTAACTTTTATCGAGGTTGTTTTTATCTCGCCTTGATAAGTGTCGACCTTTGATTGGCTTGGTTTTTGAGGAAGTCAAGTCTGCTACTCATTTCAATACAGCAAGTGAAGAAGGCTAGTAGCGCACTTCGAAATCAAACTAGAGTAAGCAAACTTGCAAAAGAAAAGGAAGAGGTGGATTTCCAATCAAGTACAACGGTATATATTTTCTAATCACAAAATTGGGTAAATTTGGAGGGATGTGATTAGGGAGAAAGAGTACCTCATGTTTTTGCTTCCCAACGCAGAGAAACCTTAATCTTACATTTGCTTAATTTATTAGACAAAAAGTTTTGTGTTGAAACTCACGGGGAGTTGATGATTTTGTTGAGATTGATGCAAACCCAACCATTTTAGCTAGTACCAACCCATGGACTTTGTCATGTGAGTGAGACTAGTGGTTCTCGAAATGCTACGATAGGAGATAGGAGGTTTACAACAACTTAGTATGTAATTGGCTCCAAATTAAAAAATTAGCTTATTTTTACTATTATTTATGGGTCTTACTGTACTTTTTGGTACTATTCATGGGTTTCACTGTACTATTTTAGCTAACTTTTACCTTTA
This sequence comes from Quercus wislizeni, assembly GCA_023055345.1. NCBI lineage: Eukaryota > Viridiplantae > Streptophyta > Magnoliopsida > Fagales > Fagaceae > Quercus > Quercus wislizeni. The sequence goes on from JALGQJ010000003.1 coordinate 34,399,961, forward strand.
TCTACAGTATTTTTAGCAAAAAAATTTCAATTTTAACAAAATAAACAGATTTCAAATAGACCCTTAGCCTTTCATGACTTTAGGCAAAACAAAGATGACTTTAAACTAAGAGAGGAGGCATCACAAATGGGATTCAGATTTTCTAGATTTTTTAGGGTACTTTACCAAATAAATTTTCTTAAATCTTAACAATTCTTTAATAATTTAATGGTCTGAATTTTGCCATGTCAGCATTCTACTAACAATAATCTTAATTGTTTTATTTGCAACATTATTTTATTATTTAAAAGTACTGTTGGTGGAATGCTGACATAACAAAATTTATACCCTTAAATTATAAAAGAGTGGTTAGGATTTAAAGAAATCTATTGGTAGAATATCCTAAAAGAGTGGTTAGGATTTACAAATTATCCATTCCCTTAATTTTTTTATTTTTCTCTTTTGTGACCAAAGTATTAATTAAAATTTTTGAATTATATAATATTGTATACTTTTTATTTAAACCTAGCACATCTTAAATAAAATAATATTGTCTTTATCTATATCATCTCTGTATTTGAGTGAAGGCAACTTCTTGCACCCTTTTAGTTATATATTCATGCAACATTAACGTCAAGATTCTCACTGGTTCTTATGAAGAATTCATCTTTCATTATTCAGAAAAAATAAATAAATAAAAAAGGAAGATTTCACTTTCATTATGTATAAAAATAGTAAATACACGTTGCTGTACACCGCTGACGCTGAGATGAGAGCAACCAAGGAGTAAACTTATTTCCTCTTATTTAATGAATCCTACCATTCATTCATAAGAGTATTAGACCATGCACGCTCCCAAATTCCCAATCATACAATTCATTCAGAAAAATACATTATTAATATTATTATTATTTAAACGTCAACTGCCTTGACAAATCATGGATAAATCAATATAGATTACAAAGAAGTTAAGGCTTATAACCATTAAAAAAAAACTCAACTCATATAGTTTTTTAATTATTTAATAAGAGATTTGAGGTTCGAACCCCACTTATTCAAAAAACTAATTAGTATCTTAGTTTGATGATAAAAAGTAATTATCATGGAGAAAAAAAAAAAAAAACTCTATACTTCTAATTTTATTGATCTCCTATTTCATTTTAAGATGTATTTCAAGATGTCCAAGATATAATATTCTTTGAAAAGTTGGTAAACACCATAAGACCTATTATTACTTTTATTTTAAAAAATCGATACAACTTTTCAATTAAAAGTTAAATTAATGAATATAGTTTTGACATTTTTTATTAAGAAACAACACATAAATTATGTAATTTAAAAAAAAATGAATTTCTAAAATAGAATCAACAAAATGAGATAAGGGGAGTAACAAACATAGAACTTCGATAAAAAGTAAAAAAGAAAAAAGGCTAAAACTATTTTAAGGTAAATCTTTATATATAGCTATGAAATATTATAGAATATCAACCAATTCCATGTAGATAACACTCATTTTCATAACTATATGATGTGATTGGTTGTGAGTGGTGAAAAAATAAAATGGTATATTCGTGTGAAAGTGACAGACAACTAGTTGTAAAAATAAGTGTGGAATTTGTTGTAGTTCTAAAATAACGCTATAACTATATACTAGCCTCATCACACGCGCTTTGTGCTTGCGATGAGTTTCTTTTTTTGGGTTTACATGTTTTCCTACTAGTACTAAGAATTGACTCATGGCCTTGTTTTTCATAGGAATTTCATCCTACTTTATCCCTCCTATTTCCACATTCTTCCATTCTAAAATCTATCATCATAGACAAATTGATTGCAATAAAATAAAGTGAATAATTACACTTTTTAACCCAAAATTCTATAGTTCACAGTTACAAAATTAGAAAAAGAATGAAAAAAGATGAAAATAAAATCTATTTACACATGTAACTCACTCATCTACAAAAAATAATAATTTAAGGAGAATTGAAAAGGGAAAAAAGGGAGAAAAAAGAAAAAGTAAAAGAAAACAAAACAAATAGGGTAAGAAAACGGTGCCATCTCTTGAATCTTTTTCATTGTCTGACTTCAATCTCATTTGGTCCTTAGTTCCTTATTTTTGCCTCCATAAAAGTAGATATACAACAACTACAATTGATCAAATAACCCTAAAAATAGTTTTAAACAATGTTTATTATTTCAAATTCTTTTCTTGCAATTTCCATAACAAATAAATCAAAATCATATGAGCAATATAAGAAAAAAAAAAGAAAAAGAAAAAAAAGAAAGAAAGAAACAACACTATGAGAATTAACTTGTAGAAAGGGGCTACTCCTTCCTTTGAGAGAGAAAAGGAGAGGTTTTTATTTTTTAAAAATTAAATAGGAGGAAGAGAGACATTTATTTGTGTTTGATTTGTTCAGAAGGACTAAGTAGAGGTGGAAGTAACTAATTTTAAGGGATATGGATAAGGGGTTATTAAAGAGAGAGAGACTAATGTGAAAGGGAGACTAACATGAGAGAGAAGAAAAACGGCATTTTTTTTCTTTAATTTAGCTAAATTTAGGAGTTTTTTAAATTAAAAATTTTGCATGTCTAACCCTATTATTTAAAGTAAATTTAAGGATATTTTAGGCATCGAAAATGAAGATCTCAAACAAGTGAAACCCCTTAAATAGTAGTATAGAAGACACTCATGCACACACACAAAATGTATATTCTTTATTCCTTGCCTTTTATAGTCTTTATTATTATTATTATTATTATATTTATAATTCCTATCTTTCTAGTCATATGACCTTATTAAATCATTATAAAAAAAAAAAAGCGTGTAGCTTGCTTGAATCTGGCTTCCATTTAATTTAATCCCCTAAATTATATCTCATTTTACATTTTCTCCATAAAATATGAGAATACACACTTTACCCTCTAAATTATATTATCTTTTACACTTATTCTCGTAAACTATACCCCTTCTACGGGTAATAATTTAGGGGGTAAGTATGTATTTGAATGATTGAAGGAAGGTAAGTGTAAAATTGGTAAAATTTAAGGGAGTAAAAGAAAAAAGAAAAAAAAGAAGAAGAAAAAAGAGTAAAGTGAAACAGCAAGTACGAGTGGAATTAGCTCTATAGTAAAGCTGGCGTGGGAAGACAACTCATTGTATTGTATATCCGCTTTTAAACCTTCCTTGTTGTCTTGTCTCGGTGACAAACCAAACCATATTGTCCCTTGACAACTCCCAAAGCTATTCTTCAGCTTTGGCCAATTATATCTCAAAATAATAATAATAATAATCCAACGATCCAAAATCACCCAATAAAAAAGAGGGTCACACGATAGGTCAAAAGCAAACGGTTTACAAGGGATTACTGCCCCCTCTCCCCCCGCACGACAAGTCCACAACCTATACAGTTTTCCTCCATTCTCCATTGTTTTAGGGAAGATTCCCATTTCTCGCAATTCCCAATACATATGCTCTTTGTTAACTTTTCAGTCTCTCTGTCTCTCTCTCTCTCTCACTATCCCCAAAAAACCCAAAAGTAAAAGTAAGAAAAGCACCAAACCTAAACCCATAACCAAAACCAACAAAACAAAACACACACAGAGAGACTTTGCTGAGAGATGGGGTTAGAAGATGGCGGCGAGGGTGACGGTGAAGGTCACAGTCGCACGGTGGTTGTGGGGGTGGAGTTAGACTCGGCCAGCCGAACATTGCTGACGTGGGCACTTTGCAATGTTGCACAGTCCGGTGACCGTGTCATTGCCCTTCACGTCATCGACACACCCACTGGTCTGTGTGTTTTTTCTAGCATTTTCTGTGAAATGGGTATGATTGTTGTTAACGAGAAATTCATGGGTTTTTCTCTTCTTTTGGTTTTGGTTTTGTAGAGAGTACGTCTGCGCTTGTCTCGCTTGCGAACCAGTTTAATTCCATGCTCTCTGTGTATGAAATTGTCTGCAAATTGAGAGAGGTGCTTTCCAATTTCTCTGTTTTTGTCTGCAATTCGAGTTTTGGTTTTTTTTTTTTTTTTTTCTTAGTAACCAAACAGAGTTGCTTTTGTTCGTTCGTTTAGGTTGATTTGAAGTTGAAGATGATTAAGGGCTTAAAGGCCCGGAAAATTCTAGTCCGGGAGGCGAAATCTCACGGTGAGGCGACACTCATTGTGGGTGTTTCTAAACCTCGTCTCGGAATCCGGCCGTCGGCCTCCCTTGCAAAGTATTGCGCCTCCAAATTGCCGAAGAACTTTTCCATTTTCGCCGTTAACAATGGCAAAGTTTGGTTCCACAGATTGGCCAAAAACGCCGGTAAATCCCTGAGTTCATGGTACACTTTTTATTTTCTATTTATGTGTTGCGATGATTTGGAAGTTGGGGTGGGGGGATAAGGTATGGTAAATTGTCCAAATTGTCAATTGTTCTTCAAATACTTTGATTTTAGATGTTACTATTTTGATTCAAGATTAATGCTCATATATCTTTCTATTAGAAATTTGATGTGGGATTTAGTTTTTTTTTTTTTTTTTTTTGATAATTGTTGCAAGTATTATGGTTACTTTTCTCATAAGTAATTAGGAAGTTCTCTCTAACTGATGTGGGTGATGCTGCAGTGAGAGTGAATTTGGATAAGGGTCATCCGTGTCAGGTAGAATTTAGCTCGGGTTTGAAGAAGATGACGACACTGAAGAAGAATTGCTCGAGTTGTTCGCCAGATGCAGTGTTGCGGGATAATTGTGGGACCCAATCTGCGGAAGAATTGACTGGGGGTGGGGATGATGGTGATGTTAATTTGTTGGCTATGGTACCATACCAATCAGCTGAGGTTGTTGGGAGTTCAAGTTCCGTTATGATTCTAGATGAACCACCGGAATTGAAATCTGGGTGGTCGATTCTTCGACGGGTGTTTCTACCTAATACACCCAACCAACAATACGTGGAGAAATCTGTGAAAAAGACGTCTGTGTTTCAGTGGGTATTGAGATTACCGAGCTGGAATTCTTCTGCTGTGGTCTATCCTGACCAGAAGCAGAGTAATCTTGATAAGGATGATGAGCGTTGTTCCTCACTTGATGGAGAGACTGGTGCAATTGTGCCATTTGAATCTTCCGCTGTGTGTCCTCTTTCCCCTTGCAATGGTTTGGGTAACCTTCCTAAAGAATTGTTGGGTTTACATGAGAAATACTCATCCACCTGCAGGTTGTTTAATTACCAGGAGCTTCTGTTGGCAACCTCCAATTTCAAGCCTGGTTCGTTTGCTTTCCTTAATTTTATGGGTCTTGTTTCAAGTTTACCTAAAATTTGGGAATGTTTCTGATAAAGTTTCATTTTTTATTTCCAGAGAATATGGTTGGTAAGGGTGGTAGTAGTAATGTTTACAAAGGGTGTCTTCCAGATGGCAAAGAATTGGCGGTCAAAATCTTGAAGCCATCTGAAGATGTGGTTAAAGATTTCATTCAGGAAATCGACATTATTACAACTTTACATCACAAGAACATAATCTCTCTATTTGGGTTCTGTTTCGAGGATAACAATTTACTCTTAGTCTATGATTTTCTTTCAAGAGGAAGCCTAGAAGATAACCTTCATGGTAAACTTTTCTTTTAGTGCATCTATCTGCTTGAATCAGAGAAAAAATTTACTTTATATTCTCCATTTTTTTAAAGCTCATAGTGTGTGCTCTCTGAATAAGGTAATAAGAAGGATGGGAAAGCATTTGGTTGGCAAGAAAGATATAATGTGGCTGTGGGTGTAGCTGAGGCGTTGGAATTTTTACACAACGGCTGTGTGGAACCTGTGATCCACAGGGATGTGAAATCCTCGAACATCCTTCTTTCTGATGATTTTGAGCCACAGGTACTGAATTTAACTGTTTAAATTTTATCTGCCACATTATAAGAAGCTATTTATGCTCATTACCTTTCGTTATACTACTTCAGCTATCAGATTTTGGACTTGCTGGTTGGGCTTCGACATCATCCCATGTTACTTGCACCGATGTTGCAGGAACCTTTGGGTATGTAATTGATTTCTAGTTCCTATTTTCTCTTACTTAGTTACTTTAGATGTACAGCTAACACTCCCTTCTGTGGCAGTTACTTGGCTCCAGAATACTTCATGCATGGCAAAATGAGTGACAAAATTGATGTCTACGCATTTGGTGTTGTACTTCTTGAGCTTCTTTCGGGTAGAAAGCCAATTATTGGCAAGGACAGCCTAGTAATGTGGGTAAGTTCTTATCTCTATGAAATTTAACTCCATTTGCAGGAGTATTGGCTGCTAATCTTGTTTCTGAATTTACACCCAGACAAGAAATAACAACTTTGTATTTGAAACACAATAGGTTGAGTCGCTGATGTATAAAAATAATTCATTTTTGACAAACAGTGGTCTTTAGAGAAGCAAACTCTTTTTTATAACTTGGAAATTATTTATTGATTGCCTTTAACTCAGTATATGTCTTGATTCATCTCAATTAATGTGGTTGATGATGATATCCAGGCAAAGCCAATTTTGAAGGGTGGGGAGGTTTCCAAATTGCTGGATCCAAGCTTGGGCAGTGACTATGACCATGTTCAGATTGAGAGAATGGTTTTGGCTGCTGCCCTTTGCATTAAACGTGCACCTAGATTACGGCCTCAAATCAGCATTGTAAGTTTGCTCAATACTACAACTTTCCACTCCTAGCAATTATTTCATTTACTGATCAATGTTTTTTTGCTTCACCAAAAGGTTTTGAAGCTTCTCCAAGGTGATGAGGAAGTGACAAGGTGGGCAAAGCAACCCTGCACGTCGGAAGAAGTTGATGACTTGGATGGGGAGGCATTTCCTACCAACCTCCAATCCTATCTTAACCTGGCATTGCTAGGCTTGGAAGACGATTCACTTTCTAGCAGTGGCAGTGAGCAAAGTGTCTCATTAGATGACTATCTGCATGGGAGATGGAGCCGCTCATCAAGCTTCGATTAAGTTTGTCTGCAGAAGAATGCAATCCTGCAAGCAAACATTTTTATTTTGTTTTTATTTTTGTATATCATCTTTCCTTTCTTTGTATATGCCTGTGTTTTGTAAATACAATTTTTGGTTCAGTCACTTGGATTGGGTCTCGGAAGAGTGGATCTTTGCAAGAGGTTCGACCCCATCCTGGACTTGGTAGTTTTGTTATTTCTCAATGCCGATTTTGTATTGAAAGCTGGGGTCTGTTTAGTCTTGTCGGTGGAGAGCAAATTTGCACTAGCCTGTTACCATGAGCACCAAGTCATTGCCTTCATGTGTAGTAAATATTGGGGTCTTTGTGCAGCTTCTGGTTTCACTGACTGAATGCATCATTTTTTGTTAATGTGATCTTTTTCTTTCTTTTCCGAACTGATGTTTAAGCGTACTTTTTGTTTGTTTTAATGGAAAATTTTATCCAAAGATATGTTTCCGTGTTTTTCTGTATCAAGAAAAACTAGTCAAACAAAAATTACCTTTAATTAATGCAAATCCTATTAAAAGTATGATTTAGAGATTATTTTTGGCTAAATTCTATTTAAAAACAACGCTACAAAACAAAGGGAGCCAAGATAAATATTTTCAGCTCATTTTCAAGGTCAACAGACTCAATACCAAATACAAGTAATTTCAGAAAGTAAAAAATGACTTTTTTTATTTGAATACGTAAATGTTAAAACAAACAGTGTAAATGGTATGTTTCCATCTTGAATTCAACACAACAGACAGAAATGTTAGTGCCAACTGGTCTGTGAACCATAGCATGACCGTGACCTTGGCCGCTTGGTCTTGGGTTGTATATTTTATTACTTTTTTGATAGATTTTAATTTCTTTCATTTTCTATGATATTGATATTTCAATAGTTGTTCGAGCCGCGTTAACAATTAGGAGCAGAATTGAAGGGTGAATATGAGGCTACGACATACAAGATCAATTATTGTTCCTCTTTATTTTATTTTATTTTTTGAGAATCAATTATTGTTCCTTAATTGATACTAGAATGAAATTCAAATGACGAAAGGCCCTGTATATGTTTAGCTCTAAAACTAAAATTAAATTGTAATAATGAAATGAAATAGACAATATTCATATCCTTTAATGTAAGAATCTAGATCTTATCCTTTTTTTTTTTTCCTTTTATAAATTTTTATGAAAATATCTTATCTATATTTTTTTAATAAGAGATCTTATCTATGTAGTTGGCCATAAAGTTCCCTATTAATCAAATATTCAATTATACATGCATATATATATATATATATATATATATATATATATATATGTATGCTCTCTTTTTTTTTTTTTTTTTGGGTTTAGTATCATAATTTTTCCTTCATCACAATTTGAAAAAATAGATAGGATTTTTTTTTTTTCGTAGATAATAGAATTCTTATTTTAATTAGAAGCTTTGGCATGTTTATCCAAATCCAAATTGATAATGTAAAACACCCAAAAGGAAAAAAAATATTGATAATGTAATAGTTTAAAAAAGAAATGTGGGATAGTTTAGCTTGACATTTATTTATTTATTTTTTTAACGTGGAATAATTTTTCCTTTGACTATCTAGTGGGGAGTTAATAACTGGTGTGGTGGGCCTTTTTGCATTGTTGGGCCTCAATCCCTTCTGCTACGCTGCGGCCCATTAGTCTGAGGTAAGAGAGTTGAGATTGACCTTACTAGGGCTATGCTTCAGGCTAGCTTGTACGCAAGTTAAGCCAACCCAATGTAGATGCGCCCTGGCATGAGTGCTGTGGGTTGAGCGTATGGTGTGGTCACAACGGGAATAATTGTTGCAAGCGTTATGGTAGGAATACAATACAACAGGATAACTACAATACTAAACGTAATAAATAAAACAAATACCGAGGAGATAGTAAACAGAGTTACAACAATATAATACAGCAAATAGAAATAACACTAAAGAAGAAAATTAAATAACTCAATAACTGAATAGTGGGTGAATCACCCAATAAAATGCGACCAGTAAAAAGTGAAAAAAAAAAACGTGTTTGCCAAATGACAGGCTGAACTTTTCTGCGGAAGTAGACCCAAGAAGGGAACCAATCTCCAATGTGGGTAACCTTAAGAGAGGCTCCTGCCATAAAAGTTACACACTTTGAAACAATGACCTAAATGGCTTGAGTTTCGATTCTTAATCTTTTGAGAGTGGGTCTGTCAAGAGGGAGAGAGAGGGTGGTCTATTGATGCACGCCTCTATTCCTACCATTCACTTTCTCTCTCTTTGGTTTTCTGTCCAATCCTTCTTTCTTTTCTTTTTGGTTTTTTTTTTTTCAAGTATTCTTTTTGTTTCCTATTCTTTCATTTTTACCTCTTTTCTCCTCCCCCTATCACTGTTCATGGCTACCCCTTTTTATACCATTTGCCATTGTGGGATTTACCCTTTTTGTCCCTCAACCGCTTTTGGCTCCTTATGGGTATCCCTTAGCATTGCACACTAGCCTACTGGCTGCCCAGCCACTATCTCTGCTCAAAGTGTGTTGGTTGCACCACTCTCCATTCCTAGACAAAATTACTTGTCTTGTTTCTTACCTCTCTCTGTTTTTGTTTTACCCATGTAGATAAGGATTAAACTACCTCATCACCTACCTCTATGGGATGCATCAACTGTTCCTAGGCCATACTTACCTCTTTTTGGTGAAATGCCATCCCAACAGGACATTTCCCTCAAAGAAGTTTGAGTGGGAACCCCAAAATAGACCCCATTTTCTCCCCACCGCCAAACCACACCCTCAAAATACCTTGACCCGTGGCCTACCTCCCATGTATTGGTTGGGTACAAGTAGGTGATGCCTTGACCCTTTGTGCATGCTCTATTCTGTCTGAATTTGTTTCTTTCTGGCCTTCACATTATTTTTGCTACCCTTGCGTTGTTTGATTTTGCTATACATACTAGTTGATGTTTATCTTTTGTGGCGTGAAGGGTGTGTAGGCTTTTGGGCTCATATTTTCTTCCTTTCATCCCTTCCTAGACTGGGTATTGCTTGGGCAAAAGCCTTCATCTTCCTACTGAGCCCATGCTTCCTTCTTTATGGCCGTAGGCCTTTTTGGCCACTAATCTTGCCATATCACTTGGTTGTGTCTGCTACAGCTTTGCCTTTCTTTTTATATCTTATTATCCCGTGGGATTGCGGGCTGATGTTCCTGTTATGTCAACCCACTTCTTCATCAATCCTTTGTTCAAGGCTTCCTTAGTCCACTTTCCACTTCTTTACCTCTTTTAGGCTTATTTGCCAACATTCCCGCCAAGCTAGCCCATTTTACTACTTTATTCCTTGGGCTTCTTCTGCCTTTTTACTGCACTTTAACCTCTTATTACCTTCTTTTGGGCTTATTGGTCGTTAAGCCAACCTATTGAGTTTACCAATTCATTCTCTGGGCTTCCCCAACCCATTTACTTCTCCTTTACCTCTTATTATTCTCATGGGCTTACTACTTCATTCTTTGGGCTTCCTCAACCCATTTATTCCTTCTTTACCTATTTTTATTTTCGTGGGCCTACTGGCCATTAATCTTGTTGCTTCAGCTCGCTAGGCTTGTTTTCTTATTTCTTTACCGTTTTGCCCCTCATTTCCTTCTCACCTTCTCTATTGTTGGGCTTCTTTTACTGTTGGGCCTTCGTCAAAAATGAGCATCAACAATTGGTAGGTTTTTTTCTTTTAACTTTTGTTTATTTATGGTTTTAGGAATTCATGTTGCTTGGGCCTAATGGTTTTGCTATTTGCTTGCCAATTCTTTGTTGCCCTTATTATTGGGCTTTTCTTCTTTCTACCTGGATTCTCACAAATGGCCCTCAACAGACATTATGGCAGGAGAAACATAATACAATAGTATAGTTGAAATATTCTAACTAAAGTACCAAAGATAATGTTTAAACGATTTTGTAGTAGGAAAATACGATAATATGAGTATGACAGAAATAAATCAGTAATAAGAAAAATAACATTAGCATTTGAACAATTATGATAAAAGAAGGAAGGGGGTCAGTTTGCTAAACTTGGCTCCTTGGCAGATTTAAGTCCAAGAAGGGAACCAATTTCCAATGTAGGTAACCTCACAGGGAAATTTTGCCATAGAAATTGCCTATTTTGGAAAATGGGCCTAAGTGGCTTAATCTCAAACTCTTAACTTGCTAGAGAGTAGGCTATTGAGAGGGAGAGAAATGAGTAGCCTATTGGTGCATGCTCTATCACTCCTCACGCTCTTGTTTTTCTCACTTCACTCTCTACTCTCTTATTTTCTCTCTTTTTGTTTATCCTCTCTCTGTTTTCTTTGTTTTCTATTTCTTTATTTTTTTTCTATGTTTCCTGCCATTCCTCCTTCTTGCTATTTACTATACACGGCTAAGGCCTTTTTATATTGCCTACCATGATAAGATTTACCATTTTACCCCCAATCACTTTTGGCCTGTTGTGGGTGTCCTTTCTGGATTGCCCACTAGTCTACTGGCTGCCCAACCACCACCACTGCCCTGTGCTAGCCGTGACACACTTCATTCCCAGACAAAAGTAGTTTTGTTTTGTTTTCTTGCTTCCCGTGGCATTCCCATCCTGATAAGGGTTGGGCTTCTCTCTTACTAACTCTTATAGCATGCACCTAGTGATTCCAACTTATCTTTGCCTCTTTTGCGTGGTATGACATCCTAGCAAGACATTTCCCCAAAAGAGCTTGAGCGGGAACCCCAGAATAGGCTTCCCACTTCTCCCTACCGCTAGACCATACCCTCTCTTACCTCTGACCTATGGCCCACCGCCCCTGTATTGGCTGGATACAAGTGGGTGGTGCTTGAGTCTTGTGCATGCTCCACCCCCATATGAGTTCATTACTCGTCTAGAGTTCACGCGTTTGCCATTGCCTGCAAGTTTGTCTAGCCTTGCTGCGTGTTCTGCTATTTGTTTAACTCTTTGTGGCATGGATGAGTCATCAGGTCTTCATTCTTTGCATCTCGTTTCTTTTTTGGGTTGGGTATTGCTTAGGTATGGGCTTTTTCTTCTCTAATTCAGCCCATGTCTCCTTTCACTTTTGGTTTGTGTGCTAACTGTTACTCTTACCATGCTACTGCATTGTTTTTGCCGTGATATCGTTTAACTTGTGTCTACTGGGCTCCCTTTGGGCCTGCCATACCAGTTTCATGTATTATTCCTTCCCTTAATTTATGTTACCCAGTATTTTTGTTGGGTTATTTCTCCTATCATCTTGGGCATCCTCGGCCCATTTTATTCCTTTGGGCATCCTCGACTTGTTTCATTCCTTAGGGCATCCTTGGCCCATCTCGTTCTTTCCTACTTCCTACATTCCTATGGGCTTTTACTAAAAATTTCAGGCTTCCTTACCCCAATTACCATATCCTTTACTTTTGGGTTTATTGGCCTTTGAACCAATCTCATTTACTAATTCCTTTCTTTAGGCTCCTCTAGCCCATCTTTGCTTGCTTTCTACTTCTTATGATTCTCCTGGGCTTACTACTTCCTTCTTTGGGGCTCCCTTGGGCCCATTTGCTTTCTTTGGAGCCCTTTTACTATTTTGTGGGTCTGTGTATCATTATTCCTACTATTCAAGCCTAATGGTTTTTCTTACTTTGCTAATTCTTCTTTCTTCACCCCTTTTATATTGTTGGGCTTCCTCTTGTCATTGGGCTTTTTCTTTTTCTTTTTTTTGCCAAAATGGGCATCAACAAACCTCATTTCTTATTTTTAGGAATAATGATAAATTAATTAAATTAGGGGTATTTTTGGAAGCAAAAAAGCCAATAATTAACTTTCTGAATCCTCTTTATATATATATATATATATTTTTTTTTTTTTTTTTTCTTCTCCTTAAGAATTTTATATTTAGGAACTGATATAACAAGTAGTAAAAAAAAAAAAAATCGACACAAGAATCCCATTGAAGATGGGGCAAGGACTTCAAAAATTATGTTGTTTCTCTTCACTTCCCAAGTCCCACTCCACTAGATTTCACTGGCAATTAGCTAGCAAACACCAAAAAATTATACTATATAATAGCACTCCCAAGTCCCAAATCAAAATTAAGCTTTCTTTGTCTTATTATATATATTAGCTACTGTGTTGGAAAAATCTGGGTATGGAAATCATATAAAAGATTAATATATATATGTGTGTGTGTTAGATTGTGCAATACCTAGCACAACAAAATCCACAAAATACTACACATGGAAACAAATATGAAAGATTAACAACTAACTCAGAAGAATAATTTAAAGAACCTATTGTACTATGCAATAACTCGTAACAAGTACACTTCAATTCCCACGACAACTTTTATTTTTTTAATAGACCTATAGCAAATTTTTAACATTTGAAGCAAGAGTAGAAGGATCACCAACCAAATAGTGAGAAAGAAAAAGAAAACTCAATGACAACCCCTGACTTGCCCTCTAAAACTGATGACCCTATGAGCACCTATTTGAAAGACAACTCACAAAAAAAACCTATGCAGAGGTGACTTAGGAAATATGCATGCAAGATTTGAGCTATGGAGGAGGAGAAGAGAATGTTAATGGATAACCACCACATGATAGCGATGTTGAGGAACAGCCAAGAATGGATGACACCCAACCAAGTGACAAGGACGCATTGACTGAAGATGCATGGGAGATCAGGGTAACCATAGAGATGAAGTGCAAGTTGGCTAGACCATGGCATGTTAGCGGGTATTTGGAAACCTATAGGTATGATGCATTTAATTGATATCGAATATGATTTCTTTATTATGCGCTTTGAACTATTGAAGGACTATCATTATGCCTTCACGGATGGTTCGTGGTTTGTGGGAGACCAATACTTACATGGGCAGGCATGGGAGGCAAATTTTCACTTGCATATTGCAAAAGTCTCAACTACAGCGGTATGGATCCGTTTAGAACAATTACCAATAGAATATTATCATCCTAAATTCAACACATGGGAACTAAATTAGGAAAACTGCTAAAGGTAGATGTGGTGACTAGCACCGCCATCCGAGGGCGATATGCTAGATTATGCATTCAAATCAATATGGCCTACCCTTTTCAATATGCTAGATGTGTCAAAATTGGAGCATTTTGGTAAGCTATTGTCTATGAAAACCTTCCAATGTTATGCTATCGGTGTGGGAGACTTGGACATAGAGAGGTCCACTGTACTGAGACAAGCGATGAACTGAAAGCCACATTCCCGCCAGGACTTGAACCACATAGAGAGCAAGGGACAACAGAGCTTAAGCATCCACACACACCATGGAAAACTGTCCAAACTTGACGCTCCAGACCACGTGGAACCAACACTGAGAGTCACCCACGTGGTAAGCTACTCCAATGCAACACCTATCCACCGATTAACCAACGTGGCTTTACCACTTCAACCAAATCCCATGTGATGAGTAAGCAACAAGCTGGGTTGGTGATAGGATATGAGTATGAAGAGTCGGGGAAGACAGCTGGGTTTAACCAAGAGGATGTGGAATTGCATGGTGAAAACCAAGATTTACTACAGCCACGTGAATTGCCTATGGAACACATGCAGGCTTCCCACATGAATAGTTGTCCAAGGTTAAACCAGATCAACTACACCTTACAAGGGTTGAAGACCTTGGAAAATAAAAGGGACTCAACACATCACAAGCCAACATAGACCACACCCAAACAAACAGATGGCTCCCTCATCAGACTAATATTCATTGACTCCCACTCCAATAGACCCTGATCTCCATCTCACACCCATTCCCCAAAGCACCCCAAGTCTCTCAGCCACTCCATCCATGCATACCCATTCAACTACCCCTCATGACCAAGCTCAAGAAATGGTGAACCTTGAGGAGATATGGAGTGGCCTCTTCTTAGGATGCTTCAACGACGAGACAGTGAGTTATGTCTGCATCCCAGTTCACCCACGGGGAGCAATGGCTTGGAACGAGGTGACGCAAACTCCAAGCCTACCCATGCGATTTGAACCACCACCCCAACCCATTCCTTGTCATATGCCCCAAACTCATGTCCGAGTGTGCCGCTCAGTGCACCCCTACCAAGCCCCAGTAAGGCATTTGAGAGCTTAAGCAGTCAAGCAAAGGAACACTAAGGTGAGTTCCTCCAGTGTGGACTCCCCGAAACAACTTCTCGAAGACATTTTCCGCTTCCTAGATCTAAGAGAAATAAATATAGCGCTAAGGGAAGAAGAACCCAACTTATACATAATCATGTTCTTAAACCCAAGCCTACCATTTGTCGTGTTTGTCATGCACTAGGAAAGGCTCGGCGAAATGGAATCGATGTATCGTATCAAGACAACCACAACGAGGCATCAGTGCCTCACTCGATTTGCAGTGAGGACTTGGGGGGTCCCAAATGACTATCTGAATCCTAATACCTCTTCAATGAAGATGATTGCTTAGAACTTCCAAGGAGCAGGCAGCGTGACTTTTTGTAACCATGCCTATGAACTCCATTATAGGCATCACCCACAAGTTTTGATTATTGTAGAGCCTCGCATTGTGGAGGAGAGGGCTCAAGCAGTTATTAATA
Source organism: Quercus wislizeni (assembly GCA_023055345.1). Taxonomy (NCBI): domain Eukaryota; kingdom Viridiplantae; phylum Streptophyta; class Magnoliopsida; order Fagales; family Fagaceae; genus Quercus; species Quercus wislizeni. The sequence continues at coordinate 34,415,462 of JALGQJ010000003.1, forward strand.
CTCTTCCTTACACTCACTCTTGGCATGTGGAACTTATTGGTTTCTTCGGCGGCATATGGCTATTATGGAACGAGAGTCCCTCCTTCCAAGTGGACATACTCACCTACAATGAGTATAATATCCATGCACTTGTGAAGGTATCATCTCCATCTCTTTCCTTTTTACTTACAGCCGTATATGCTTCTTTTAATTTTAATAAATGTAAATTTTTTTGGGATTATTTACAAAATCTTGCTAATGTAGTATCTTTACCTTGGGTTCTATTGGGTGACTTAAATGATATGATTTAGGACGATGAAAAAATGGGGGGTTTACCATTAAATATAAATAGAATATCTACATTTAGAAATTGCATGGATAAGTGTGGACTCATGGATCTAGGTTTTCAGGGTCCTCGATTTACATGGACCAATAAAAGCTCGGTTTGGAAATGTAATATTAAAGAACGGTTGGATAGACAGTTGGGGAATGCCAAATAGAAAATTATTTTTCTTGCAATAGAAGTACACCATCTTCCAGGGTTAAGTCTGACCATTGCCCCATTTTACTTATAATAGACCCTTTAGAACGGAAATCTCCCAAGCCGTTTCGGTTTGAGCAGATGTGGCTTACTAACCCTACCTTCCCTTCCCTAGTGGAGGATAGTTGGAAAGCATCGGGGAGGATCCTATCTGCTTCCGCCTCCCTATCTAGGTTCCCTCGTTGTCTAGATTTTTCAATAGACAACATTTGTGCTTGGAATAAATACCATTTCGGAAATCTATTCCAGTGCAAAAAACGTATTTTAGCTAGGCTTTAGGAACTCCAAGTGGCTTTAACTAGGAAACCATTCGCTTTTTTATACTCGCTCAAACAACAGCTTACTCAAGAATATAACACCATTCTCCACCACAAATATTTATATTGGCAACTCAAATCTAAGATCATGTGGTTAAATTATGGTGATGCGAATACTAAATATTTTCACCTTAAAACCATTCAATGACGCAGTCAATTGTGAGTGGTTACCTTAAAAGATGACACGGGGTTATGGCTTACTGGAGAACCATTACTTCAACAAATTAATGATGCTTTTAAAAAATTGTTTCTCGCTACATCAACTCATATGCGTCCTCCACCTGGGAGCGTGATGCATTATTGTTAAAATAGCCATTTCCTACAGCATGCCCAGTCTCTATCCTGTATTCCCCAACCTAACAAAATAGTTAGGAATATTAGGGATCTCCCTCCTTTAAAGGCCCCAGGGTCGGATGGTTATCATGCTCTTTTCTTCCAAAAAAATTGGAACAGTTTAGGCCTAAGTGTAATTCAAATAATTCAAGAGATTTTTGAGCAGCTTAATATTTCGCCAACATGGGGTACCACAAACCTCGTCCTTATATCGAAAGTGGCACATGCTGAATTGATCACTCAATTTCGACCAATTAATCTCTGTAATACCCTATACAAGTTGCTATCTTGTATCATCGTGTAACGACTTAAATCTTATATTGCTGAGGTTATCAATCCCTGTCAGGTTGGGTTTATGCCAGGGCGTAGACCAAGTGATAACATTATCCTTGTCCAGGAGGTTATTCGAATGTTAAAATCTAGACGGGGTCGAAATGGGTACATTGCTATAAAATTGGATCTCGAAAAAGTGTATGATCAGTTAGAATGGTCTTTTTTTTAAGGAATCGTTAGAATTTTTTCAAATGCCACCAAACCTCATTACACTCATCATGAATATGATCTCCTCCACCCGGTTTCACATTCTATGGAATGAGACCCCTTTCCCGGAAGTGGTGCCTAGTAGGAGCATCAGACAAGGCAATCCTTTATCCCCATACCTTTTTTTACTTTGTTTGGAGAGGGTGTCGATCATGTTGGAAGTGGCTGTTCGAGAAAGGATTATCCATCATATAAATTTAGGGGTCGGGTACGCCTCTCACATTTGTTTTTCACTGACAATATCTTTCTTTTCACTACAGCCAAAGCTAAGGACTATAAGAATTTAAGCAGAATCCTAAAAAACTTTTGTGCTTCTTCGGGTCAGCTTATGAGTGTTACCAAATTGTGGCTATGGTTTTTCCCTAGTACACCTAGGCGTATAAAAGAGCAAGTGGCTGGCATCTTTGGTATTCCAACCATGGACCAAATTGGCACATATCTAGGGACACCCATCTTTACCACCCGCCGAACAACACAATCATATCAATATTTAGTGGACAAAATACGAATGAGAATTGAAGGATGGCAAGCAAAATATTTATCTACGGCTGGCCAGACCACCCTCAAAAAAGCATCTATGACATCCATCCCAATCTACGCCATGCAAACCATTCTCCTTCCTCAAAAGATTAGTCACCGAATACACAAAATGAGTTGCAAATTCCTATAGGGGGATACTGCTCAACATAGAGGCTGTCACACAGTTAACTGGGAGACCATCACTTTACCAAAAAAGGCTGGTGGGTTGGGAATATCATCCACCCGTCATAGAAATCATGTGATTCTCATGAACCAGGCCTGGTGCTATATACAAACCCTAACATGCTATAGGCCTAGCTTCTAAAAGCTAAATACTTCCCAAACACAACCTTGTTTACCAATCCACGAAATCCAAAAGGGTCTCATATTTGGAAAGCTTTCTTGATAGGGATCGAATTGTTACTTGAGGGCATGAGCTTGATTGTTAGGGATGGGCAAACTATTCGAATTTGGAAGGACCCCTGGCTTCCTAAAGGCTCCCTTCGCAGTTATATCGAAGGTCCCCCTTTCCTCCATGATGAAGATCGTAGGATTAGTTCGTTGCGGACTAATCACTCTTGGTATTTCGATTCTCTCAACCTCCCTATTTCCCCCCAGCTTTAAAACCTTATCCAGGGTATTCCTGTGGCACACTTTGCTAGAATCTCTGACACTTTTATGTGGCCCCATAACAATGGTACCTTTTCAGTTAAATCCGCTTCCAAATTTCTTTTTCATCAACAACAAGTACCTTTGAATAAACTGGTATGGAACTGGATTTGCCCAAAAAAGATCCAACTTTTCTTTTGGAAAGCTATGCGCAATCGATTGCCCACCAAATATTTCCTAACTATTGGGCACAACCATTTGGATGACCACTGTCCTAGGTGCCACAACCCAAAAACGACCATACACATCCTACGAGAGTGTCCCTGGGCAAAAGAGGCTTGGAGTCAATCCTTGGGAATCTTGCCTATGTCCTTCTTTCACATGTCTTTGCAAGACTGGCTCCGATGCAATGCAACTGCTGAAATCATTATCATGCATCATCAACTCCCTTGGTGAGTTCGTTTTCCTTTCATTTGTTGGAATCTTTGGTTAGCTCGCAATGAAAAGATTTTCCAAAATCAATCTCGATCCCAACATAGCCTTATCCATTCCTCTGTGCAAGCCGCCATGGAATTTTACTTCCTAGCTAGTACTATGAACCGGATCTAGGTTAGAATCCTGCAGATAATACGATGGACAGTGCCCCCTGATCCCTATATTAAACTAAATATTGATGGTAGTGAAATAGGTAAACTAAGAATAGTAGGTGCAGGGAGAATATTATGGGATCACTCGGGTGGATGGATCTCTGGATTTTCACTTAATTTGGGACTAGCATCAAATAATATGGCTGAGCTGGCAACTGTCTGGCAGGGTTTGGAAATGGCATGGAATATGGGATTTAAGTTTATACGGCTTGAACTTGACTCTAGTGTAGCGCTATCATGGTTAACCAATAAAAACACAAGTTATCCTACTAATATGATGCCTTTAATCTGTGATTGCAGGAGCCTCATGGGCTAGGACTGAGAGGTGTAAGTGCAGCACATTTTCCGAGAAGCTAATGAATGTGCAGACGTGTTGGCGAAGCGGGGAGCTCACCAACAACACCTTTTGTCTGTTTATAGTACCTGTCCCAGTTTTGTATGGTTGTGTTATGTAAGGGATATGGCCGACCTCGGGGTTAATAGACTATGTGCCCAACGATCGAGTGTTGGTGATGAATAAACTTTATATTATATTAATAAGACCTCTCGTTTCCATAAAAAAAAAAATTTAAAAGAAAAGGACATATCTAAAAGATTGATCCCAATACTGCAGTCAAAGCAATGACTTTCTAAGAAAATTATGGAACTGCCTTTCAATACAAATTTTTTTTTTTAAAGTAAATAAAATTTTTCATTATTTCCGAACAAAGAAACATTTACCCCCTAAATGTAATAAATAGGAGGGAGAAAAAAAAATGATGCCCTTCTTAATGACATAAATTGAGATGTCAAAACAATAAATTTTCAATGATACATGATCAATTTTAACCATTAGATCTATTTAAAGCCTACTGTCTTAAGTAATGTAACTCATGTAAAGTTACATTAGGTGTTTACGTGTAGTATAATTTGCCTCACTCTCACTTAAAACTTAAAAATTATCATAATTTTTTAGTAGTGTTTGTGGTGTGTCTTTGTGTTAAAACTCATTTTCTTCTCCCTTGTGTGTGTGTTTGTTTCTAAAAAGACGAATGGGTAATTGCCCCATATTACTTAAGAGAGTGTTGTGTGTAATTAGTATAACTTGTCTCACCCTTTCTTAAAAGTTACCACTTTTGAGTAAAATTTATGGTATGCCTTTGTATTAAAAAGTTAAAACTCTTTTCAGTGCCTATGTAAATAAATCCAAATTCTAGATTTTCTATCTAAATTGATTTGAAAGGATGACGTGCTATATTTTCAACCCAAAAAAAAAAAAAAAGTTTTAATATATGGGGATATTTATGTCTTTTTATTGGAGTAATTAATTTTTGTTAATGTCATACATATGAAATTTCAATATGGATGAAAGTGAAACTATAGGTTTTGAAAATAAGACTAAAGAGGAGGTTTAAAATAGACCTCTAAAAAATGGTTTTATAATTTTGCACTTTTATTAATATATATCCATGTCTATTCTCCTTAGTCTAAAGAGGAGTCACCAATTTTGCACTTGTTGAAGTATACGTTTCCACCTCCCCTTAAATATTCTCCTTAGTCTATTCTTTATGAACAGATGAGCTTTCATGTAAAGCCCTAAAAAAAGTGGCCAATTAGCAATTGTGACTGTAATAAAATACCCAGATTTAGCAAAGCTTAGACGATGAGAAGTATTATTAAAAAGGCTTTTCCAAACTCAATAAGACTGAGCACTTATATATTTTTTTTTTTAATTAGGAATCTCTACATTTTTAATAAGGGATCTCCGGATTTAGTTTTTGGTCAAGACTCACCAAGAGTCATTATTATTATATGGACATTTTAGGATTTATCGTATGGTTTCCGTTTAGACTTAGGAGTAATTTATACGCATCCCATAAGAATAAATCGACTTGACTAATTTTTAATTCTAATTTATTGAGGCCGATTCTTATGATTATGTTATACTTGACGTCTGATTGGAGTTGGTGATTGGTCACATATAATTTCTTTTTTAAAGTAAAATTTCCATTAACTAGTCATTCCAATCACTGCATTAATTGGTAAAAGAATATATTCTGCGCACACTTCAACAAGTGCCTCTTTAGGCTCATTGGTGACTCCTTTTTATTTTTTAACAAGTTAGAAAAAATTAGGGGGTGTTTGGTGAGTGTTTTCAAACAACAATTTTCAGTTTTTAAATAACATTTTACGTATTTTTACACACTTTTTCATCTACACGTATTTTTACAAAAATTTTTAAACAACAATTTTCAGTTTTTAAACACATGTACCAAATGGACCCTTAACCTCTAAACTAATTTTGAAGAAAATTTATCAAACCCATTACATGGTGAATGGTAAATAATACTTTTGACATGAATTTTAAATAATACTTTTAATTATATGATATATAATTAATTATGTGATTTTTTTTAAATAATACTTTTATGAGTCAACAAGTGAAAAACTTTGTTCAATTTTGACGTGTGAGATAAGGTAAGTATGTACGGGTCAAATTTATATAGAGCATTTACATCTGGTGAGGCATATCCCATCAAAATGCAAATAGATGTTACTGTTCACCCAAAAAAAAAAAAAGAAGCACAAAAACAAGCCTACATCCAATGATGTATTTTGCAAAAAATTTTGTATCTTTGCTACAGTAAACATACATGTTCACTTTAGCAATAGTAAAAGTTTTTAATTTCCTTTTATTAACTCTCTCCTTTAATGTCTAAACCGTAGGTTTGGGCTGGCTGCAAAAATTTTTTTTTCTTTTTCTTTTGTTGTTACTTGCTAGGTTGTGTATAAAGTAGTTTATCATTATTATTATTATTATTTATAGAAAAAAAGTAGTATTATTTTAATGTGCTGAATTATAAAAAAAAGAAAAAAAAAAGAGATATAATGTGTATTGTAAAAGTGATTACATAAAATAGATAAATTAATTCTTTGATATTGTTTTGTTTTGTTTTTTTTTTTGTTTTTGTTTTTGTATATATATATATTTTTTGCATTTCGGGATGTGAATGTTTTTAGATAGTAAACAATGGGATAAATATTTACAACATTTATTGGATAACAATCCATTGTATAGTTTTTTATTTTTTGAATTTTTTTAATATAAAAAAAGGGAAATCCATTGTATAGCTATAGTTATTGTTTCTATTCGTTATAAAAGCATTGGTGCCATTTGACTTCTTTTTTCTTGGAGAGAATGTGTCATTTGACCAGGGCGTAGCTAGAAATGTTTGCTTGGGGGGGCTAAGGTAAAACTATCATTTTGATTCATCGAAAAACTCAAAGTACAGTATATTTATAACACAAGCTTATTGATAGAATTTTTTTGTCAATGTAATTCTATAGCGCTCAAAAATCAAAATACTAATAATTTAATCGACCAATTAATCATCTTAAGTCTTTTTTTTTTTTTTCTTGAACTTCTCCTATTTTTTTAAAAATCCATGAAGTCCATAATATTCATAGAAATCAAATATAAGTATACAACAAAATTGTAGAAGAAGAAAAAGAAGAAAAAGAAGAAGTTGGTATTTCTCAATATTTGCTTAGCTTTAAATAAGAAAACTCTTTGTTAAGGAAGAGGGAGAAACTAATGAAAATGTGATTACAAGAGAGCATCCTATGGAAGAATTAATGAAAAGAAACTGAAGAGAGAGCACCAAGTGATGAGGAGAGTCTTTTGTGGAATTGAAAAGTGGAAGGAGATATTGTAATAGTTTTGAGAAAGTGTAAAACATAAGTACAATGTTTTAAGTGTAATATATTAGGTTCTTCAATTAAATTCAAGCACATATTTAACATGTCCAATAAAATACAAACAATGATATTATTTTTAAGTACAATTAAATTCAATATATATAAGTTTAATCAAGTAATCTAATGTACTACACCTCAATATTATCCTTTCACAAAAATTGAATAACTAAAAACTAAAAAAATATGGACTTGGATATCATGCTTTAGAGAAGAATGGGAAAGACAAGAGGGGTTAATTTTTATGATTGCACAGTTGGGATTTGGGGTGGGGAGAATTTTATGAGTGATGTGTTGGAGGGGGGCCAATCTTTTAATCTTGTGGGGGCTAGCTCTTAACTCAAAATGATTGTAGCCTACATTTACTTATAATTAGAGAGGTTTTAAAAAAATTTGGAGGGGCCATGGCCCCCCCAATGCATAAGGTAGCTCCGCCCCTACATTTGACCTAATTATATTTATAGAGGCCAAAATTTGTAAAATAATATTATTTATATTAAAATTATTTAAAAATATTTGATGATTTAGAATCTTTTTTAAAAACGTATTTTAGCACGATTTTAAGTGTGAAAACTCATGTTTTCGATTTTCACATAAAATAGAGTGATGTTTGAAATCTTAAAAAAAGTAATTAAAATTCCAATAACTTCAAAATAGTATAAATTTAAATAATTAATATCACAAGTATATTATTTTGCATATTGTTTTTAGGTAAAATGGATAGAAATAATAATATTAATAAAATGTAACCAAAAATTACATCAAATCTCATAGGACAGGTGTTTTTCAAAAAATAAAAGAAGAAAATATAGTAGGATCGGTGGGCATTTCCCCAACCATGTTCCTGTCATTTACAAGGTAACACTCTCATCTTCGGTTGACACCATGGAATGTTTGGCAGTTGTTCGAGCTCTTCAATTTGCTAGTGAATGTGGTTTCTGCTCTATAACTTGGGGGGTGATTTTGAAACAGTGCATAAAGCTCTCAGTTGTGAAGATGTCTCCCTTTCCTTGCGCAACTTTGTAACTCACAGCAAGCTAGCTAGGCATGTTAGAGATTTATTGTGTAGATGGAGGGTATTTTTTCACACCTACTTTCTGTAACTTTAGCCGACTTTGACTGAGTTTGCTTTCACGCTTTATTTGTTTCATTTAAAAACCTTTTGTAAAGATAGTTTTCTACATTTTTCAGTGTTTGGTAGCACCAAAAAAAAAATCTGGTTAACGGAAAATTATCTTTAGTCAACGGAAAACCCTAATAAAAATAAGGCTTATTTTCTATATGTTGTTTTCAAAAAAAAAAAAAAAGGAAAACAATCTCTCTCTCAAGCCTCTCATCTCCTATAAATATTACATTCTTCTTTAGCCGCATGAAACATAAATTTTTTACCGTTTTATTGTCATCTTTAATTATTTTATCATTCTAACTGCTTCTTTCTTCTCAAAAAAAAAAAAAAAAAAAAAAAAATCATTAACGATAGTAAAACTGGGAAATTTGCGTTAGAAAAGCCCAGGCTATGTATGGCCCAACAAAAAAGAGAAGTTTTAAATCTGGACTGGGCATTAAAAAAACCTACGGGTTTCGGATCCAAGTACCCGACATTACTAAGTCCTCTCTGTTTTAGGGTTTTTGCGCGCCCTGTCTCTCTGTGTAGAAGAGAAGACACAACCTTCTCTCTCTGCAACTTGGTATTTCAGCAGGTAATCCTTCATTTCTTCACTTTTTTTCGTTCCACGAAAGGAAAATTAGATGACCCAAAAAAAACCCATTTGATCCCACAATAGTACTTGGCTAAAATTCACTTCAATCTTTTCTTTTTTTGGTTTTTTTCTCTTCAAACAAAATCTGGGTTTTCAGTATTGATATTCTGTTCAACCAAACAGAGCTAAAGGAAATACATTGTATTGGGTTCTTTGAATCATTGTTATTATTTGTGCCTGCTAGTAATTCTCTGTTAGACATTTGCTTAGAAAATGTTATTTTCATTGATTTACAGTAAGAGGATATCTGGGTTTTAGCCGATGAGCTCTAGCTCAAATGGCAGGATGAGGTCCATGACCTATTGGGTGTGTTTGTAGCTTAACAAGAGAGAGAGAGAGGATATTTGTCGACATGCTTTACCGGCTATTGTTTGTTATCAAGATTTATATGTTGACTTTTTATAGTTCATGCTATATATATGATTTCCATATAATACAAGTATAGATCATGTATCTAATTTGATTAGTTTAGTGTAACATGAATAAGATACCAATATATGATTACTTATCTAAAAAATGGATAAGATACCAAATTTAGGCAGTCAAAATAGCATCCCTGCTGTTGCTTGAGATGCCTGATTTTGACTGATTGTGTATAATCTATATACTAATTTTAGGCAGTTAATTATGTTTCTCGAGTTAAATGCTGCGCAAGGGCACAACATTTAACTCTAAGCTTGTGATTTTAGCTGTTGCAGGCTCCAACAGATCCTACAGTAATTTTGAAATCACAATGACATAAGTACTTCACCACAGTAGTCTGATTTTTTTTTTTTAATGGTTAACTTTCTTTTTCCTCACATACACAAGGAGTTATTGCTATTGCTGATGCCTGAATACCTGCTTTTAGAAGAAAGTTTTTGCTCTACTTTCAGTCCTCCACCAACTTTATATTGGTGTTTTTTTTAAAAAAAAAATTATATAAATAATAATTATATTGAAAAAATTGAGTTTGTGTATACAGGAGCTTTACATAAGCATTGATCTTTCCCTGTGGATGTGTTCAAATATACAGTGGCACTTTGTAGAGTGTCACAGGTTGCTTTCATGGTGCGTAGGGCCATGTACTTGTCTAAGTTTAGGATATTGGTCTCCTCTCTTTTTGCTTAGTTTAAGTGGAGGGTCAAGAGCCTTGTAGCTCAACTGGAACTTCCTGGTGTTTCTAGCAAAGATGTCAAGGGTTCAAATCCCCTCTCACACGGATTTTTCCTGCTCCAAAGGGTGAAATATTTACACCAACCACCGGGGTGTGGGCAGATTTTAGTTGCTCTATTCCGAATGTGTTTACTAAAATACCCAAATATTTTTCAGAATTTCAAAATTACCCTTAGGCTTTCCTTTCTTTCATTCTCCTCTTTCTACCCTATGTCACATTTTGCACAGCCACTACCCAGCCCTTTCTCTCTCTGCCCACCCCTCTCTCAAAGTCAAAGCCAAAGAGAGCACCCAACTTCTTAGAGTAAGTGCCTCTTGTCTTTTTCTTAGAATGAGATCTTGTTTCATTTGATTAATGGTTGAACCCTGGATGTTTGTTGATGTATGGGTTTTTATTTTTTATTTTTTTATTATTATTATTTTTTTTTATAAATTTATTATTATTATTATTTTTTTCATCCTGGTGAAATGGATGGTTCTTTTTCCCCGCACCTCTAAGTTAAATTCATTGATGTCTGCATACTTTTTTATTGATACTATATGTTACTGAAATGGGTATATTCATTATCTTCTGCTATATTTGATTTCAAGAGGAACTATATGAGGCTAATTCAATTATTACATGACATTTGGCTTTGTTGTTTTGAGATAATTTTTGGCTTTCAAAATTTTGGGCTTTGTTGTTTCAAGAGGAGCTATATGTTGTTGATTCATTCTCATATGCTGTATTTGATCTCAACCAGACTTTGCATTTTAGTTAGACTACTTTCGTGTCATACCCAACCCATCCTCTACCACCATAAATTTTGGCTCTGGAAGAAACTGTGACGCTGCTAAAATTGAGATGAGGCATGCAGTAGCCAATTAATGGGGTTCAACTGCATTCTCTATCTGTAGGCACCCCTGAATTACTTGTGTGATATCCCAATTTGATTGATTGTGTGATGTGTGTGGGTATGTGATGAGTCCCACATCGGATATTTACTGGGTTGAACTGAGCTTTATTAACAACTGCAAGGAGACTCAATTGTGACTAGTCCTTTTGAGGTATAACGCAGACGTGTCTAGCGCTTTTCCTTGGATTGTTACATATGGTATCTGAGCCGGCCCGGTAACCCCGTGTGGACTCAGAGACACTACCCCACAAAGTGGGCCCTAACGAGGACGTTAGGGATTTAAGTGGGGGAGATTGTGATATCCCAATTTGATTGATTGTGTGATGTGTGTGGATGTGTGATAAGTCCCACATCGGGTATTTACTGGGTTTTATTAACAACTGCAAGGAGCCTCAATTGTGATTAGTTCTTTTGAGGTATACCGCAAATGTGACTAGCACTTTTCCTTGGGTTGTTACAACCTGATACGCGGTTTTTGCAATTGGGGTCGTGTATCTGTGGTTTACTTCCCAAGGCCTTTTAGGCCCTGCCTTGGTGAGGTTCCATTTCATAAAAAATGGTATATAGATTCAGGTTCCACCATGTATACAAAATTTTCTCCATCAAATGGAGTGTTCACATGCCCTGAACTTGCATTAGGCACACGAATATCATCCAACAGTGACACAAGCTTGATGCAGGTCATTTCAAGAGGCTGTTTTACATTTGCAGACTTGACACAAAATCAGTAGCAACAGTAGCTAAGTCAGCGGCCACCCTAACCCTCTTGTAACTAATTAGTGAGTTAGTTAGATGATTGTTTAAGCATTGGCCAATAAGATTTATGCACTTGTCAATCATCTATAGGAGGTTGCCAATGCCAAAAAAACTAGTATTAAGTACTAGAATGTAAGCACTTTATAAATAAGTTTTGATATGTGAATGAAAATAAGCCTTGAGAGCTTTTTTTTGAGAACTTTGTGTTCTTTGTAGATGCCTAACCACCTGTCAATTTGTTCTAAGCAATTCACATCCCATTTAATTCTAATTCCTCTTACAGCCCATCATATTCCCCTGCATCAAAGCTTATGCTGCAGTGTGTTTTTATTTTGGAGATCATAAAAAAAAAAAAATATATTGGTTTTCATGTCTGTTTCACATCTATGGCTAGTAGTATTGCTTACTAATTTAGCATATCATGACTTATCTAAGAGTATCGTGACTTAAATGATTCTTAAAGACGTGGGCATTGTGTATTTGATTATGTATTGGTAACATTGAGTTGGTAAATATTTAATGAGTTATTGAACATCAATTTATTAGGTGTTATTGAATATAAATTATGTATCTTTAGCACGGGGCAGATCTTGCAGGTCAGGGACGGGGCAGGGCAGATTGCCCCAACCTGCATGGCAGGTTTGGGGCAGGATAATTTCCCTGCGGGGTGGGGTTGGGGCACCCATGATCTGGCCCCGTCCTGTCGCCATCCCATATGAAAGATGCTAACTCTGGGGTTGGACCTTTGTTTTGAGAAGTGTTGCTTTTCTTTTGTTAAAATAAATTCCATAGAGTTGGCTTATTTCAAAAATTTTGATTATTGTGTATGCTTAGAAAAGGATGCAAGGACAAAAAATAGATTGTCATTGTTACTTCATTCTTGATGTGAACTTGTCAGATTGTATCCATTGAGGATCATGGTGTGTTTATGGATAAATTATGTATGTTGACTGGTTTTGAGAAATATTTGCGTTTGATGTTGTTTAGGCAGGCTGGTTTTGATTAAAGATAGGACATCTATGTATTAGTCCTGATATTGTGATTGCATTCAAGTAATTTTATAGAAGGCTATGAACATATAGCTATTCTCTTTGAATTCTCAAGTAAGAAACTTTTGCAGGGCCTGTTCCTTCTGTGCTTTTCACTGTTTGTCAGTCTGCCAAAGATTTGTAAAGGATTTAAAACAGGATGGCAACAGAGCAAAAAGGAGAAGATGATCAGCAGGTCACAAGTACCACAGCTGTTGGCTTGAGAGGAATGGTAGAAGAACAATATCGTAAAATCAAGGAGAATGCAGAAACTTACCCTTATGTGTGGGGTTCCTATATTGTTGTTTATGGTGGTTTTGCCCTTTGGGGTGCCTACAGATGGAGAAAGCTTCGTAGGACTGAGGATAGAGTACGAGTGCTTCAAGAGAGACTACGCAAGCTTGTGGAAACGGAAGAGTCAGCAAGCACTGCAAAATCAGTTGAGAAGGCTCCACCAGCTCCTGATAAAACCTCCAAATAGTTAGCTTATATGGCTCTACCAGATTCTTTTACCCATCAAAATTGCTTGATTTTGGAAACAGATTGGTTGGGCTTACTCAAGTTTGGTGAGAATTGGAGAAACCTCAAATGCAAAATAGTTTCCAATAGCATGCATAAATTCAATTTTGATATTTTTCACATTCTAAACCATTGTCAAGATGTAGATTCTCATAAATTGACAATCTCCTAGATTTCAGTGTCATTTTTCAGACAGGATTTTTTTTGTGGTAAGTGTTAATAGATGGTTTTTTTTTTTTTTTTTTGATATCCAAGAGTTAATAAGTAATGTTTAGAGATAATTTGTTGCGGGGCAAATGGAGCTTGAAAATAAGCTATCACTACTCGCTAGTACCAAATAAATTGTATCATGTAGAGATATGACTATATTATTATCAGTTAAAAGTTGAGCTCGTGACTTCAGGTTGTTTTGGTCTAAGATTATCATCTTTTTGTATATGCTCTGATAGCAACAATAAAAACTTTTATAGAATCTCTTGGATAATGTGTAGCGGCACCATCCGCATTAACCATCAAATCATTCCCAACAAGTTTTCTCCTTCGTTTGTAGTTGTAAAAAACTAAAAAAAGATTACTATAGCATCTATCTTCGCACTCTCTCTCCCTCAAAACTCATATATTTGAGTCTAAAAGTGCAATAGTATTCTGAGTTTGTGAGATGCAAAAAAAAATTTCCATTGCCTAACAATTTTCAAGAAGTTTTGCAAAGCATGGCAAGAGTTTTGAGATGTAGTGACACTATCCAATTCTCATGAGGAGAACCTCGCTTCAAATCCCTATCTCTCAATTGTCGATTAGGAAAGTTTGACATAGCAAATATCCTAATGAAATCTACCAACTTTCTTTGTTTCTAGGCTATGAGAAGACCTCATGTTTGTTTCTCTTCTTTCACTTTATATAAAAGCTTTGAGGTTTTCCTGACCTCAAGTTATTTTTTTAGGTAGATAAATTCGATAGTTATAATGAGGGGAGAAATTTGATTTTTTAGGTAGATAAATTCGATAGTTATAATGAGGGGAGAAATTTGATAAATTCATTAGTTGAGTTATAAAGCTCTTTTTACCAATACTTAAATAGTATTATTAATAATAAAGGGATGAAATTTACTAAATTTGAGCTTTTTTACACCATTTTTTACACCATTACCATCAAACAAGGTTGGCTCTTTGATTAGGTTACTTAAATAATTGTCTCATGCTATAGTACAATACTAATTAGCTACTTACAATAAAATATATTGCAATTTCATTGATTTTTTTTGGAAGTGTTCCATGTATATCTACGAATAGAAAAGCTATTATACCCTCTCTCTCTCTCTCTCTCTCTCAAAGAAGTCTTTCCATTTTATCAAACGTCTCTCTCACTCTCTCTAATCACATCTTTTGACAACCAACCATTAAACCACTTTTTCTCTCTTTTACCCATGATCTTATCATCATAGATCACATTTAAAGTAAATAAGTTTATTTTATATATTTATTTAGCTTTATAAACAATTGACATGATTTTTTTTTAATTATTAATATGATTTTAGGTAAATTGTTGTTGTTTGTAAAGGATAGGGTTTATGTAAGAGTCATTACCGACTCTAGCAAAAGGCTGGTGGTTTGTTCTTGAAGTAGTCTTCTTTGTGTTATGTATAAGGCTTTCATCGATTGCAAGAAATATGTAGCAAATGCTAATGTAAGTGAAATAAGAAGCAAGTGAAAATAGTGAAGAGTGGTGTGTGTGTAAAGTTATAAGTATCGATAAAGCTTCCATTTTATTGAGAAATCTTTTGTGTATGGTGAGATTCATTATAAAGTATCTAATACTTTCTTTCTGAGTGTTAAATTTATTATTTCAACAAAACTTCAGCAACAAGAAATCTCAACAATTAGGTCCTATTGTTAAGTGAAGCTAATAGTGTTTTTGATAAATCAATCTCTATTGTTATACACGTTAGAATTTGTTTTATTTTGAACATATCAAAATTTTATATTATAGATAGTGTGTTCTTATTTGTAAATATTTTTTAATTTTTTTTTAATTATAAAAATTGAATGTGGGTATATAAAGCAAAAATAAAAATTAGGTAAATCTCACTAGGGATCCCTTGATAAGTTTTATAATAGCAATAAAAAAAATCGTTAGGTGAAAATCTCTTCAATTAATAAGAAATTTAACAAGAAGAAAATAAAATGCTGCATAACAATTAACATAATTATAATAATATTCAAACATAATATATATATATATATATATAAACTTTTTATGAAGACATAAAAACAATCAAAGAAAAATATTAATGATGTATTTGGTTATATTCTTATAAAAAAAATGAAAGGACTTCACTTAAAATTGTTTTCTTAAGTCTCAAATTATATCAAGTTGGCCCTAAATCAAAAAAATGGATAAGAATTCACTTTGTTCCAAGAATACCAATATCTTTTTTCGATTACTTTAGATTCGTGTCACCAAATGTGTAATTTAATACCATTTGAGTAACATACCAGTGGCAGCAAAAAGAAAAGACTATATATATATATATATATATATATAGGGTTGTGTTCAAGTTACACATGGTATAACTCTAAGTAATATTATACCACCTAATAACTTGTTATAGAATTCATATTTTGAAAATCCTACCGTTGAATTACATGTTCTATATGTTCTTAGCAATCATGCCAATTTTAATTTCAATTGAATGTTATTTACCATTTGATCTATAAACTCATCTTTTATGCATTATTTTAAACAACAAAAACTTGAATTTAAAAAAATTGATTGATGACATGGTTATTAATCTTTGATCACTTTGAAATTTTGCAAGTATGGAGAATATATAAAGATAATGTAATCTAATGGTAGTTTTGTCAAAATTTGCATCCAATTAAAAAATATTAAGTGGTGTAACATTGGTTAGAGTTACATCAGATGTAATTTGAACCTATATATATATATATATATATATATATATATATATAGGGTGAAATTTTTTATATCATATACTATATTATTAAATTTTCTTCTTCTTTTTTTCCTTGTTAAAGTGAATGACTAAATTTTTTCTAGCATCTGACTATTCTCTTCTTGGGTATGTTTAGTCTCGTCCTACACACATTATTAAAGTTACATTCTATGTACTACAATTGTGTCAAATTAGTGTCCTCTTCTTCCCTCCTCCCTTTTATGCCACATGGATAATCTTTTTTAACACTTTATGAAAGAATATGAGACCTATTATATATTTTTTCTGAATGAAATGGGCAATCTCATAGTTCTTAGTTTGTAAAAAAATACATTGTTAGGTGCTTCGTTTTATTTTTTCGATTTGGAAACCTATTGCACCAAAAAAAATTTATAGGCATTTCACCTTGAAATAAGAAATAGTATTGATATTGATACTAAATATTAAATAAAGCATATTAATATTAACAAACGAATATTAGTAAATATAAAATATAAATGAATAAAAAATAGTTTCAAGTGAATGCTCCCTCCATTAGGGATGCTAATGGGGCGGGTTTTCTATTCCCCGCCCTACTCTCGCTTCAGGGTGGATTCTTTTCCCCACCCTAGCTTTAGCGGGTACTTATGAGTCATGAGTACCCGCTTATCAAATGTATTTGTGTGTTTATATATTTAAATAAATATATAATATAATATAAAAAAATTTTGACTTAAAATATGTCATTCATTACTTCTATCGTTACAAAAGTTTCTCAAAGCATAACAATACAACATTTCAAGTATATAAACTTGCATTTTAACTCTCAAACTTAAGAAAACCTTAATCCCATCTCAAAGGGTTCCAATAGCAACATACAATATTCATCATATGTTTAAGTGCATGTTTACAAGAAGCATGCATTTAACAAAGCAATATAAAACATAGAGATGACAGGATTCCTATCTTTTCTTTGAGCATGATAAAGTTCAATCAAGTAAAATTTTATGTCAAATAGTACTATTCCAAAGGGGATTGAGATCAGGTGCAATACCTTAAGTGGTATTGCACATGATGCAGTTTTATGAATGGTTGAGATTGATAGTTGCAAAAAGTAACTTTCAATCTCAACCATTGATTTAAAAAAGTTAAGAAAAAAATTAAAAGAAGTAAAAAGTAAAAGTTAAAAAGGTGAAAAGTGAAAAAAAATTTGTGAAGGATTTGGGTGAATTGCATCCGGCACAATACCTAGGATATTACACCAGATCCTAATCCTTCCAAAGTTAAGTCCCTTTCTATGACACACTCAAAATCAGCTGCAGTGTCTAGTAGTATTTAGGTTAGATAAGTCCATTTTTTTATATAAATTATTGTTAGATTGCAATTGAAAGTATAGTAGCTAACACGCACTTTATTCCTTAATTAATAACACTAGTATATAACTCATGCAAATACACGGATACATTTAAAATTAAACACAATTTTTTTTTATAAAAATATAAATAATTAGTCAAATTATTTTTAAAAAATAGCATGTACATATGGATACATTTAAAATTAAACACAATTTTTATCATAAAAAGAAAAATAATTAGTCAAATTATTTTTTTGAAAAAGTAAACATAATTAGTTACATATTAAAATTCTTACCTAAATTTAATACTACTTATTTTTTTTTCCTAATTTTTAATAAGATAGAACGTGTGGTGATCTTTCTTATGTGGTGATTTTTATTGAGCATATGTGATTGATTTTTTATTTTTTTTATAAATTTTATAAGTCTTTAATATTAGATTCTTAATATTTTGCACTTGTTAATTCACTTGGCACAAAAATTAAAAAAACTTAGTGGATACGTGACACAAATTTAAGTGATAATTATGGTATGGTCCCCACATAAACTTAAACACATGGCGCAAAATTGGATTCTAATTTCAAATTCTAATTGAACTTTCTCTTAACTTTACGTCTATATATATAGATTAGTTCTTGTAAAATTTTCCACTTTAATCAATACTTTGTCGATTTTTGTTGTTGTTGAAAAACTGGATAGTTTAAACTTTCATTAAGGGAAAAAAAAACTAAAGAGCAAAAGTAGAACAATCAGTCCTGTAAATATAAGCAATAGAAGCAGGGAAGTTGAATTTATTACAAGAAAATTACCTTCTAAGACTACCCACCAACTTAGCAGAAGCATGAGCTGCAACATTACAGTATGTTAAGTTACGGTTTTTTCACATAACATTTATGTTGGCTTTATTTCATGACAAAAAGTATTGTAATTACATTAATTTATTTCCTTATATTTTGTGAGATTTAATTGTAATGGGTTTAGTATTATGTTAGTGAGGATTGCTTAAGACATTGAAGTTTGCGACTTGCTCGCGATTGACTCGCAAGTGGACAACCCGCGAAATGTCACATGAGAAGCACATGCTAGAAGTTGAAGAGTTAAGTGTCAGGTTGTATTTTGCGAGTCACTTCGCGACTTGGCTAACCCGCGAGTGACCCACGAAACTCTCTGCCTGGATATTTTAAATGTGACTCTTATATCCTTCACCCATACTATATATATTCTCATTACCTACAAAATTGTAAGGAGCATTTCAGAGAGAAAACCCTAGCAATACACTTGAGAGTTAGAGATTGTAAACTCACAGTCATCTACACAATTTCTCTTAGTTTTCCTCTACTCCTACCTCTCCAATTACAAATTCTTGAGAGGTCCTTAGCCCAAAAACTTTCCTTAACCAATCTGAGAGTTGTGAGAAGTTTTGGTGCATGTGGGAAGTATTAGAAGAAACCATAAATTGACAGATGCAATTTAGAGCTAATTGTGGGATCCAGATAACTAGTGAAGACATAGCTCGGTGAAGCTTGTTGATAGCTGGAACTTGGAGGGTCTTTTTTATATCCTTGTACTCCAACTTTATTTACTAGTGGATCGATTTGGCTTGGAGGGCCGCAAAGAGGTTTTCGCTGAGTACTTTGGTTTCCTTTTCAATAACACATTTCAGTGTTATCTTGTGTTTGCATCTCTCTTTCATTTTCTTTAAACTTTACATTTATTATTTATTGTATATACTTTTGCTTTAGAGAGTTGTTATGGTTTCATTGCGTTACTTTTACTCTTATTCCGCATTTAGTTAAGTATGGTAAAAGCAATCTAGCCGTAAGTTTTATTTGGGAGTCTAGACAAACTATAGTGTTTTCACACTATTTGAGCATACACAGGAAAACCCATAAACCAAGTTTTGTATACATGAAGCTTTGGTCTTACCAAGCAACATAACTGCAATTTTTGTTCATAAAAAAAACATAACTAAAATTTCTACACTAATATTATATAGATTAAACTTATAAGCCAACAAGAAAGCCTATTCAACTCATGTGAAAAATAAAAATAAAATAAAAGATTTTAGAGAGAGTAAATTTGAAATTAACAAGTTTTTTTAAGTTATAATTCGATAGTTGGAGAGTGGGAGATTTGAACGTTGAATGTTTCCGTTAAAAACACAAGAAGGTGAATTACGAAAGAACAAAAATGATTATTTTTAAAACAAATATAACTAGTGCAATATTAAATGATTTAAAAAAAAAAAATCAAACTAAAAACAATTATAACTAATTAAGAAATTTTTAGCTAACACTTATTTTTTAGAAAGTGTCAAACACAATAAAATCTCAAAACATTTTTACAACACTTGTTTTGAGTTGTGGTGGATCTGAGTATGATCTTATTTTATTTTATTTTGACATATGATAGGTTGACACTTAAACTTGTTAAATTTTGTTGTGCTTGTAGAAGAACTCTTCCCCCTCGCCCTCTAAATACTGCTTGCATAAATCAAAAGAAGAGGAGAAAATGAAGTCCTTTTATGATGCCAAACATGCATGTCTACTTTTTTTAGATTAGATTAGAGTGTCATCCGCTCTTGTAAGTATCAGAACGTGAATTGCATTCTGAATTGTTTCTTAATTTTATTTTTATGTATCGTGTATTATAAGACACATAAACATTTTATAAAACTTATGAAAAAAATTTATAAATATAGATATATTAAATGGTTTATTTATTTGTTATTATAAACATGATACATAATCAATTAATGACAAATTTAATTATCACCATTAATATTTTGTAATTCTTTTTTGAAGACATTCAACATCAAAATCACCATTAAGCTACTCATTTCTCCTCTTAATTTTTTACAAAAGTTTGGAAAATTAATTTTTAACATCATTTTGACACCTTCAATCATGTTAACATCCTTATAAGTTTTTGCCAGGCGGTTTCTCATTCATATAACTCTGTTCAAATATGTGTTTCACAAAAAATTACATTTAAGTTTTAGCTTACTTGTCTATCAGTAATACAGATACAATGATCCCAAGTGGAATCTTTTCCCTAATTTATTTTCTCCTATCACTTTTTTTTAGGCATCAAAAAACATATAGGAACACATGAATTTGTATAATCAATCTATGTACCTAGAAAATTAGGAAAGCTAGGACAAAGCCTGGCTAAAAACTTGGCTGTACCCTAAGGCTACAACTCCCACTAAAATAATGAACATGACTACATATTTTGAAAAAGACAAAGTTTAACTAGAAACTTAGTTGTAGCCTATGATTATAACTTCCTTTAAAAAAATTAACATTGTTACATATTTTGAAAATCTAATTATTGGATTGCATGTTCTTTATGATTTAAAACACATATCAAATTTTGTGTCAATCAAATGTTATTTACTATATGATCCATAAACTTATTTTTTATAAATAACTTTTGTCGGATCGTGAGCTGTGCCATTCCACCTCAAAACCAATTGGTAATGAGGAAGACACACTCGAATCTTTTACGGCATTCGACATCACGCCACGCGGACCTATTTTTAAAGTAGTCGTAGGGAGTTAAATTGTGATCCCCTAACAATTTTAAATTACAAAAACTTGCAATTTAAACAACTAATGACATAGTTATTGATTTTTTATCTTTTGGAAATTTTGTAAGCATAGAGAATATAAGAAGAAAATGTGGATTTATCAAAATTTACATATAATAAAAAAAATATTACGTAAGGTTGTGGCCTTAGGCTACAACCATATTTGTTGCCAAACTTTGTCATTTTGAAAATCTAATCGTTAGATTGCATGTTCTTAATAAACATGTCAAATTTTGTGCCAATCAAATACTATTTACTATTCGATCCATAACTTATTTTTTATGTATAATTTTGAACCACAAAAACATGAAATTTAAATATTTGATTAATGACGTGGTTATTAATTTTTAATTTTTATAAATTTTTTCAGCATGGCAGATATAAGAAGAAAATGTAATTCAATGATGGATTTGTCACAATTCACATCTAATAAAAAGATATTGAGTAAAATTGTAGTCTTAGATTACAACTAAGTTTGTTGTCAAACTTTATCATTTGTATAATCACACAAATGACAGAAATTTTCTAAGAACCATGATATTAATATTAAAATAACACACACACACACACACATGTATATATAACTATTTTTTTTATAAGTCACTTTGCTATATTAAACCATACTAACCCAAAATCTTGTTTAAAAACAAGTAGAACACCTTTTGGACACTCCAAAGCCTCAATTTTAATGGAAAATACTCAAATTAAACTCATATGATACACACTTATATATTGTATGATTTATAAGCCCTACGAATACACATTTATGATACAAAATATTTTGACTATAATACGATACGTACAATACTTACAAGAACAAGGTTTCTCTCTAAATCTCTAAGCTAGTTTGGAGAGAAATTCTTCAAACTGCTCCTATATTTTTTTATTAGATGTGAATTTTGAAAATTTAACCGATTTATTGCGTGTTCTTAATGTTCTTAACATAAATGTAAAATTTCATTCAAATAGGATGATTTTTACTATTCGAGTAGTAAATTTATTTTTATGTATAATTTTAGACCACAAAAACTTGAAATTTAAGTATTTGATTGATAATATAATTATTGATTCTTTATCTTTTCGAAATTTTGCAAGCTTGGAGAATATAATAAGAAAATAACAAAGTTTAGTTACAAAATTAGTTGTAGTTTAAGGTTATAAACTTACTCAATATCTTTTTATTAGAGGTGAATCTAACCGTTAGATTTTCAAAATTCACATCTAATAAAAAGATATAAGAGGAGTTTAATGGGTTTATCTTCAAACTAGTTTGGAAAGAAATATTTTCTTACTTACAAACAAGGTTTCTCTTCAAATTATGCTCAAGTAGGGTGTGGGGAATTATTCAATTCTCCCTAAAGACCATGCTACTATTACCTAATGGTCCTCCAAGAGGATTGATTAATTTCTTGAGAAGGAGGGGTTGAGTTGCAAGGTCAACAAATAAAGATTAGAGTAGGTTTAATTTCAAAATTTCCCCAAGTTTGTCACACTTTACCTGGTGGTTTTAGATTATTCACATTGATGATTGTAAAACAAGTTGAATGTTATTTTAGCAACCAAAATCACAAAAAACTTACTACATTGGTAATGCTATATTTAAAACAATTTACCACTTTTTTTTTTATAGAGAATTTTAACCAATGATATCTACTTTTGATAATAACTCTTTATCATCATATTAAGATATCAATCAATTTTTGGTATAAATGGAAATCAAATATATATCTCTTATTCAACCATCAGAGACTTTACCAAACTAACTAGAAGGAAAAAATAAAAATAAAAAAAAATAAAAAACAATAACTGGAGTGAACTACTACTAGCTCTATTTATATTTATTTTATTTTATTCTTTATTCTTTTATTCCAATTCTCTCTCGTCTCAGCATCTCATTCTCCCTCATCTCACTGTGATATATAGCAAAACCAAAATTAAAAGGGAGGGTTTGAAAATTGAATTGATATTTAAAATAAAAAAAAAAAGAAAGGAAGGAATGGGTTCTCGAGTAGTGGTAACAAGGGCGAATAGAATAAAGGCAAAGTTGCAATCGGCACTGGAAGCCACCGCATTGGAGATCGACGACGTGTCGTACCAGCACGCTGGGCATGCCGCCGTCAGAGCCAGCACTGCAGAAGGCCAGAGTGAGACTCACTTCAACGTCAAGATCGTCTCCCCCAAGTTCGACGGACAGAGCCTCCTTAAACGCCATCGTTTGGTCTATGATGCTCTTGCCGACGAGCTTCACTCTGGTCTACACGCTCTTTCTATTGTCGCTAACACACCCCAAGAAGCTGAAGCCAAAGCCAAAACCCAAAACCCAAATACCCAATAAATAATCAGTAATTATATATAACTTCTTTTCTCCACTACTATCAACATTTTTATTTCCATTTCTGTGTGATGTGATAGAGATTTTTGCTTTTTTTTTTTTTTTTTTTAACTGCTATTGCTATTATTATGCTTGCTAAAAAAACTGTCAACAGAAAATAATTATATCCAGATTCGTGTACTAGAAGAGGTGTAATTTTGTTGAATTGGTGTTCTATGTGCAAATGCAGTGGTGAATTCAATTGTGCTATTGCTTATGGGTTATGGTGTGCGTTTGTATAAGCTGTGTTTTGAGTTTAAAGTGAGTTTTAGTAAAAAAGGTACGAGGAGTTTTGGTTGCAAAACAGAGTTTAGAGTTTTGGGTTTTAAAAACGCTCTTTTAAGCTCTATTTTCAGGTCCAATGCATGATGCCTAAGAGGGTTTTAGACTTAAGTTTTTATTATTGTTGAAGTTGAACTGAACAACTCCATGTTTTACGATCTCTGTTTGAGTGGTCTTGTACTTTTTGCATCTAGTGATCTATTGTGGATTTTATAAATTCACTTTCTTTTCACTTGTGTTTCTCTTGTAAAATGTTAGGAGGGGTTTAAAGAGACTTCTTGTTGAGTGGCCTAAGGGATGAAAGGTAATTTCATTAGGTGAATTGAGACACAGTTAGCTCTACAACTCAATTTAAGGAACATGGGGTTGAGGGGGTGTTAGGCTTTAGAAGCTTGGATTTTTCAATCAAGCTCTTGGGGAAATAGCTATGGCATTACGCCACAGAAAGGAACCTTTTATGGATTAGGGTTGTGGGGAGTAAATTTGGTGAGATAGGGGTCAATGGTGTCTTGTTTAGGTTTGTGGCGTCCATGGTGTGAGCATGTGAAAACGTTTAGGAGTTTTTGGTCGAGGTTTTTGAAGTATGTTAGATATTTTGTTGGGGATGGAAGTTGTTTTCGCTTTTGGCATGACATATAGTGTGAACATGTGGATGTAAAAGTGGTTACTGTGAAAGAGTCATAGAGTCAAGAATGTTCTTCAAAGGTGTCAAGTTTTTTCTTGGGCTCTGAATGATTGGGAACTCACATCTGTTTTGGGTTTCTTCATAAGATTCAAAGCACTGGGAGAGACTTGGATAGTGTGAGTTGGTCTTTATCTAAGAATGGGAAATTTGATGTGAGATCCTACAACCTGGCTTTATGAAGAGACTCTAGAATGGATTCCCCCGGAAAGCAATTTGGAACACAAAATCTCTTAAGAAAGTTGCCCTTTTTTTTTCTTTTCTTTTTATTTTTTCTTTTTTTGTGAACAGTAGCTCATGGTGAAATCATCAACTGCGTGTAGGCAAACCATAGTCATTATTGATTGGTGTTGCATGTGCAGAGACTGGGGAGACAATAAATCATCTTTTCTTGTGTTGTGCTATGGTGTTTTTGCATAAACTAGAGCAGTGAAGGTTTCAGCGTGTTGGAGTGATGGCACTATGAAACATCAAAGTTCAGATTTGCGGCATACTATTCCATTGTATTTGATGTGGTGTATTTGGAAGGAGCATAATGCTAGAACATTTGATGTGGTCGAGGACTCCTTTGTTTTGTATGAAACTTTTATTCTTAAGATCTTTGTTTCAATGGTTAATGGACATTGGGGATTTAGCCTACTTTTCAAAAAGATATTGGGATTAAGCCTATAATTAATTAATTAATTTTATAAATATATATATGTTTGTAATTTTAGATGTTAATTCTTTGGTGGTACTCTTATATACTCTCCATGTGTTCACCATCTTTCTTTTAAAATAAAACTATTGATATAAAAAAATAATAATCAAGGTGTATACTGTAAACTTTCCTCAGGTCAGTGGGTCATGGACCTTAATTTTTTCTCAATTGCTCTCCCTGAGGCTTTGACTGATTGTAAAAAATATATTGTTCTTTTTAATACTTTTTCTCTTTCAATGATGTATTCTTATCCCCTATTATCATTAATCCATTATGTTGGACAGTCAAGGTTTGTGCTTTGTTTATTTTTTGTCATGATAGATCAACATCAGCAAACTGTGCTTTCCTGCCTGACAGTTAAGCTATGCATTTTATGTTCTGTTCTATCTTGCTTCACTATTGCTGAGGGGAATGGGGAGAGTTGCATTTTTGTTTTAAGCATCAATTTTGTGTTCTTAAAGTCCCACTCCCATAACTATGAGTTATATTTTATTTTGGTCTGTCTCTAATTTTATTTTGGCTTTTGTCTCCAATATTTTTTTCAGCATACTGGGTTAATGCAAATGTGAATATGCAAGTTTATTTGAATATTTTAGATTTAAAAAAAGAAGAAGAATTTATGCAATTTGTATTGGGAAGAATGTTACTGCACCCCACAATCACGTACTCATTTTTATTTTGTAATTCATTTATTCAAGTCAAAAAGCCATTAAAACTCAATATTTGATATGAAAATTGAACTACCCATGATGCGCTTAATTTTTGGCATTTTTTGGGTGTGATTGGTATTTAAATTAGTTCGCGGGTTTCTTATATTGAAAACTTATCCTCAAAGTTATTTAGGCATTTTCTTTATGATAGTACAATGTAATACAAAGACATCTTAATGTTTAATCCCAGAATCGTTTCAAAGTACAATTTGATTGCCATGTGCAGCAAGGGTGAAGGACTGAATTAGGAAAAATGGGTGTTTGATTCAAGTTAGGGGCACTAGCAGTAGGAGGGCATGTCAAACCGAATGAAAACTTGTTATTGAGGTTGTGGGAAAGACATGATGGCCTATGTTTGACATTGGAAAACACCTTAACTTGAGTTTAATTATGGATTAGGGTTTATGTAGCAAAGTCTAAGTGTTGTGATGAGGCTGTATGGAGTTATGCTCTCGTTTGTCCTATCTAAATACGTGGTTATCAATTCTGCAGCATTTGGTCCAAAATGGTTGAGTTCTGCTACAAAATACCTTCTTCTACAGTCAACTGTATCTAGTGACATAAGCTTTGTTAACTTGTAGGCTTTGTTGTCTTCCCTTGCTACTTCAAATTTTGTTTTGGCATTGCTCTTGCCCATTTCCACTTTCAACTTGGATCAAACGTCTCCTATGTTGGCAATGCTATCTTCTGTTCTCAAAATAATGATGATTAAAGAAGAAACATTAACTTAATTCTGTCTTTCCATTATACCCACTCCATATCTACCCTCATTTTATGACCATTTTTCCTTAGTGGCTGAACCATTTGTACTGAGCAGGACTGCCAACATTAAGAATACATAAATTCTAATGTTTGGTTCTTAACTTGTGTCAATGTTGTATGTATGTCCCTTTGCAACCTCATCACTTCAATTCAATTACGTATATCTTTCTTAATAACTGAGCAGATCAGGTGATTGCATCTCCAAAGAACTTCCTGCAGGTTAATGGCTGTTCTAACCAAGCTTTTCACCTTAAATTTTGGAGGTACATGTTTCTAAACAGAGTAAGATGCCACACTGAATAGAAACACTGTCTGAATCCAACTGGCCAACCTTCTTGATTTATGTATATGTCAATTACTCTATTCCTTTATACTATCAACAGATTCAAAAGGTCATTGTAAAAACTGGTTCCTTAGCACACTTTAAAGTAAATGTAAAATTTTGTTTAAAGTTTTATGAAGAAATTTATTACTTAGAAAGTTTCATCTTACTAATAATACACATGGTGATTAACTTTTATCAACTTGCGGGTGTATTAATTGCAGGTGGCATTTCTTTGGTTTTGTTGTATTTGGTTTATTTTGATTGCATCTGTACGCAACTGAGCTAAACAATTCTACTTTGTTTTCATAGTGATTAAAAGTTTATACGTATCATTCGTGTTGAAATATGTATGTTTTTCTTATACAACTGCATAAACAAGTTATGTCAGGATTATCATTTATCATAAATGATCTTTATTTTCAATATGGGGATCGTGACTAAATGTTACTGGCCTCCACATATTGTAGTTCACGTACACACCCCAGTTTTGGTTTTGATGTACATATTACATGATAGCACCATATACATGATCCATTTATTATCATATGAGCATCTAGACCCCAAATACATAGCCCCTTCTTCCCTTTATTGTCTTTCATGAAGTTTCATATGAACTATCTTATGTCCCACATGGTTATCTCATGCTCCATTGAAAAAACTAGTTAAACAATTAATGAGATTATTAAATTACAAACCAGTCAGAGAATCTGTTCAGAGTAGTATAGTTTGTATAAGATTGAATTGTCTTTCGTCCTCTATTGTGCACAATTGAGTTGATAAATATATCATAATGAGATGCGTTGGATGAAATTTTCTATACTCTTTAGTCTTTTAGATTTGCAATAACAAGACTCTCAATGTCAAATGTAGGTTTTCTATACTATTAAGTATTGTTTGCTAGTAACTAAAGCACCATTGTGCTGATTTTTCAGTTATAAACAAAAATCAAGATTATATCTTAAGCTGATCCCTACAATTTTCCTTTGATCCCAATTTCTTTGGCAAAACCAAACTATTAATTGGACTCCAAATTCACCGCTAAGTCTTTGGTTTCACAATCCCATCTCAAGATAATCCAACTTATATCAAGCCACAAATCCCGAACTCCTCTTTAAAAAGTTAAAACAGTTCTAAAAAAAGTTGAAATTAGAGTTTGTGGTATTACCAAACATATAAAAGAGGATACAATCCCTACTTACATCATGCCACAAATAAAAGCATAAAACTTTTTGCGCCCAAAGTCTCTATTTTAAGGTCAATTTAAAAATAATTTCTGATTGACCAGCAATTTTAAACTTCAATGTTTACCACTGCTAAAAGATTGTTTCCCACCATTATGATGTTTCTGAAAATTCCTAATAATTGCTCTCAACTGGCACAAGATGACAAAACTTCTTATTTTGGCCTCTTGTGATTGGTTTTTTTGAGCACCAATGATATGGCCTAAATGGTGGTCTAGAATCTAAAAACACCCATTATTTGGCCTAGGTTCTCAAATTTTCAAACATTGCAGCTCTACGGAAGATTCCCCACAATTTGGAGACAAAAGGGAAAAATTCACTATTCAGTCACTATTCACCTATCACTATTCACTATCACTATTAATCCATTACAGTTCATGACACTGTTCATTCCGAATTTTGCCTATTTAAAGGGGTTGTCCCTTATGTTCAAGTCAAGTTTTTACTTCAAGTTTTTCTTCAGGTTTTCTTTCCTAGGGAGAGTTCCTTCTAGTGAACCTTTCTTTGAGAGAGTTTCTTGCTTTCCTACTATCATTATTTCCCTACAAAGTTTGTAACTAGAACTAGTTCCTAAGCCTTGTAACTGTTTGCTTGTCGACATCTTGTAATCACTACTACTACTGTAAGTGTGTTGTTTTATTTTCAATAACAAGAATTTTCAGATTTCAGTTCATTATTATTACTTGTTGCTACTGCCACCTTGCACAGTTCTACCGCCATCACGGACGATTCTAATTGCTTTCCTTACTATTGTTTTAAATTACTTTGATTATATTTGCTATACCACCTACTTGGTTGGCTCTGCCGCCTACTTGGCTGATTTTACTTTGCTTTTACATTTATTATTGCTATATAACTGTGCTTCTGCTTCCAATGCTATGTCTCCTTCCCCTTTATGGTATCAAAGCCATTCTTTTCTAGCCGGTGATAGTGTTGTTGTGTTCTCTGTCTCTCCGTCTGTGTCACCCCAAACATCCGCAATTGCGAAAAATATTTTCTTGCTATCAATTTCAGTCAAAACAAATGCAGCCTAAATAGGAGAGAATTATATAAATTTTCTCGTTTAATTAGATTATGGGCTAGGGTTTTTAGTCTATCGAAGCTCAATTAATTATTTACTTTCTCTTGTCCGAAAACTAATTACTTTATATATATATATATATATATATATATATATATATATATAGAAGAAACTAACTACTTCATCTAAACTCCTTGAACTCAAATTTTCACCCAAGCAATGGGCCAATGAGCCTCCCTTTATATATATATACACACACACACAAATCCCCTTCTTTTTCTGTCATTGTGCACTTAGACTCCCACTTTCATAAAATTTTAATATCTCCTTATAATGTGCACAAATCAATATGACATAAATTATTAAAATGATAAATTATGGGGGTGTCAAGAAAAAGTTTGATGGAACTGAGAATCAAAGTCCCACTTAAGATGCATGAACGAACTTTGCAAACTCAAGCTGTAGGTAATTGGTTTTCAAATCAGGTGTTTGACGTCAAAATAACTAGAATTTTCTCTAAGGTGTTTTATGAGCTTAAATACTTATTAATTTCATAATTAGGTAGGTACTTGCAATATTTTCACCAAGTATTATAAGTGTAATAAATTTGTATTTGTTACAAACTAAGGGGGTTAACCTCCACTGTGTAGTCCAATGATTAAACAAACAAATTAACAAAAATGGAGAAGCATTACCCAAGGCTTCATGGTGATTTGTGAGGCAAAGAATGAGGTTGTTGAAGAAAGGAAGCATACAAAAACATGCACAACGGCGGCGGTTGCCATTCGGCCCCGGCGAGCACAATGATTGTCTTGAGTTGGAAATACCGGGGGCTTAGGAACCCCTGTGCAGTCACTGTCCTCTCTCACTTGGTGACGGAAAAAGCTCCCGACTTTTTGTTTCTCATGGAGATGAAGCGTACAGTAGATGAGATGAAATTGATACAAGCTGAGTTGCACTATGATGGTATGTTTGCAGTTCCCTATATTCATAGAGCTGGTGGATTAGCCATGTTTTGGAAAGAACAGCCAGTAGATTTACACAACCAAAATTACACTCAAAACCATATTGATGCTCATTTTAGGACTAACCCATCTACACCATGGAGAATCACAGGTTTTTACGGTAGACTAGAGGAGTATCGAAAGCATGAATCTTGGAGTTTGTTGAGACACCTTCATACGAGAAACTCACTACCATGGTTATGTTTGGGAGATTTCAATGAAATCCTCTCATCTGTGGAGAAGTAAGGGCGGATCCCGAGACCGCTTCGTTTGATGGAGGAATTCTGGAGTGTATTGCTGCATTGTGGACTAATTGATCTTGGCTTCGATGGAAACAGGTTTACTTGGAGGAATGGTAGAGGGGGTGACGCGTATATACAAGAAAGATTGGCTCATGCTTGCGCAACAACTGAATGGAGGGATATCTTTCCAAACAATAAGCTTTACCATCTTCAGGTAGCATATTCGGACCATGACCCAATAATGCTCAACACCCAACCGTATTCACAGGGTGCCCACCGAAAAAAAATACTGAAGCGTTTTGAGGAGAAGTGGGCCTCTCACCTGGAGTGTGAAAATGTAATTTTTGAAGCCTGGAATGGAGTGGTGATCAGAGGCAACCCTATGTTTCAGCTCTTTGAGAAGATCAAAAAATGCCGAATGGCTTTAGTGGCGTGGGGAAGAAACTTGGGAAACACCAAAACAAAATTGAAGAGAAGCACAAACAATTAGAAGCACTGACTTCTATGAATACGGTAGACAATATTGAATTAATACAAAAGGTGAGGGATGAGATTCAATCACTACTTTTCCAAGATGAACTATTCTGAAGGCAAAGGTCGAGATCCATATGGTTATCAGCAGGTGATAAGAATACAAAATATTTCCACCAAAGAGCTAGTCAAAGGCGGCGGAAAAACCAGATTCATGGTTTCTTAGATGATAATGGTCAATGGTGCACCTCTGAAACAGATACGGCTAGGGTGGCTAAGGCATATTTTCAGAATTTATTCACATCAACAAATCCAACAAATCTGGAATCAGTGTTGGACTCAATGGATAGAGTAGTAACTCCAGACATGAACCACACACTACTCCAACCATACACTCCTGAAGAGGTCAAGTGGGCTCTTTTCCAAATGCACCCCTCCAAATCACTAGGATCGGATGGTATGTCCCCTTTCTTTTTCCAAAAATATTGGCACATAGTTGGAAGGGATGTTACTACTGTTGTATTATCTGTTTTACAGTTTGGTCATTTTTTGCAAAAAATGAATTACACCCATATTTTACTTATCCCAAAAAAAAAAAAAATGAACCTAGATCTGTCTCAGATTACCGGCCTATTAGCCTAGGCAATGTAGTGTCCCGTGTTGTATCTAAAGTGTTGGCCAATAAGCTAAAATTAATCCTGCCAAATGTAATATCTGACTCCCAAAGTGCTTTTGTTCCTAACCAGTTGATTACTGACAATACCACAGTAGCTTTTGAAGTTTTTCACAAGATGAGGAACAAGAGGATAAGAAAGAAAGGGCAGATGGCAATAAAACTGGATATCAGCAAAGCCTATGATCAAGTGGAATGGGCTTTCCTCCAGCAAATTATGCTCAAATTGGGAATTGATGGGAGATGGGTGCGGTTAGCAATGGAAACAATCCACACTGCATCATACTCGATCCTTATTAATGGTGAACCAAAAGGATATATCACCCCATTCCGTGGTATAAAGCAAGGCGATCCACTCTCCCCATACCTGTTTCTTCTGTGTGCAAAGAGCCTATCCTCATTTATTAGGAAGGCAACAGAGTCATAGCAACTACATGGCATTTTATCTTGCACAAATGGTGTTTGTATATCTTATCTGTTATTTGCAGATGACAACTTTATTCTCTACCAAGCTACAATGGAAGAGGGCCAACGCCTCCTTGAAATTCTTGGGCGGTATGAAGCGGCATCAGGGCAGGCAATCAATAGACAAAAGACCTCTATCTTCTTTAGCCGGAACACAAGCCAAGCTGTTAAAACAGACATCCAAGGCCTCTTTGGAGCACGGATTATGGAGGATTGTGAGTCCTATCTTGGTTTACCTATGGTGGGAGGTAAATCAAAGGTTAATACCTTTAAAGATTTACAGGAAAGGATAACAAAAAGAGTCATGGGCTGGAAAGAAAAATTTATTTCAAAGGCAGGAAGGGAGACACTCATCAAAATAGTTGCTCAAGCTATTCCGACTTACTCCATAGGTATTTTCAAACTCCCAAAAGCTTTATGTAACACAATTAATTCTACTTTGGCAAAGTATTGGTGGGGGCAGACAAAGGATGAAAAGAAAATCCACTGGATAAATTGGAAAAAACTGTGCAACCCAAAGGAGAGGGGTGGTATGGGTTTTAGGGATATTCATGCCTTTAATTTAGCTTTGCTGGCAAAACAAGTGTGGAGGCTGATTCATCAAAACCATTCTTTATTTTTTCGGGTCTACAAGGCTCGATACTTTCCAAATTGTTCGTTTATGGAAGCTGAGTTGGGGAATAATCCATCCTATGTATGGCGAAGTTTACTGGGTGCAAGGGATATACTTAAGGAAGGCACACAGTGGAAGGTGGGGGATGGCCAATCTATTAGTGTGTCTGCTCACAGGTGGCTGTCCCATAAGCCAATTTTCCTTGGTGAGCAACAACACAACCTGATGGTAAAGGATCTGATTGATGCCCATACTTTCCAATGGGATAAGGAAAAAATACATGACCACTTCGCACATCGGACACGTATGGAAATTTTGTCTATCCCATTGCAAAGTAATCCAACTCGGGATGTACTGGTTTGGAAGGGAAACAAATCCCACTCTTTCTCGGTAGAGACAGCTTATCAAGTTGCTATCAGATTGCAGGAACAAAATCGGGTTGAACACTCCACAGCTGGTAGGGACCGAACTCATTGGAGGAAAATTTGGAAGTTGAATGTGCACCCAAAGGTCCGTAATTTCATCTGGCGAGCCTGCTCCAATATACTGCCTACCAAAGAGAGCCTACATCGGAGGAGGGTGAATGTGGATGCTCGGTGTGAACTGTGCTGTCAACAACCTAAATCTGCAGGTCACTAGCTGTGGGAGTGCCCTTTTGCAAGAAACGTATGGACCTTATGTCCGGGGAAAATCCAGAAATGCCCAAACGAAGCCAATAACTTCTTCCTGCTGTTCAAAACGTTGGTACAGAGACTCTCTATGGATGAACTAGAAATATGGGCAGTGGTGTCTTGGGGAATTTGGAATGCACGGAATAGAGTATATTTTGAAAGAGTTCAACCCCACCCCAAAGCCATCTTGGCAGGCGCTGTTGGGTTCTTGCTGGAATACCAAAACCTCAACAACGCACAAAGGAATAGTGGAGAGAGCTAATCAGATGTTTCACGTCGAAGATCAATTCTTAGGCTTGTAGTGATATTTGTAATTAGGGGTTAAAACTTCCCCTGTTTCGGATGTGCCTGAACAGGGCTTATATACTTCTTTGTATACTGTTTTCTTCAATCAATAATATTTCTATCTCTTACCTCAAAAAAAAGAAAAAAAAAAAAGAAAAGAAAAATCATAAATGTTCTTCGGAGATAAGCATTTATCCACGTGCAGTGCACGTGTATATAAAATTAAGCTAGTTAATTTTGGAGGTCAGTGATTCTAAATAAATATCCAATGATGACACATGGAAGTACATAAATGTAAAGTGAAGTAAAAACAAACCAAAATCCACTGCCAAACCAATAGGCCTATTTTTTTTTTAAAAAAAAAAATCATTTACTAAATCTATAGTATTCACAGTTGCTTACATGAACTTTCTTTTGTTATTAAACTTCATCTAAGGCCTTTCAGTTGCTGAACCAAGGTGCCATAATGACTTCTCTCTCAGCAATATCATTTTAGCTCTCCCCCGCTCCTCCTGTACTTTTCAATTAAATCAAGTACTCTTAATGGTGTAAGTCAGTCATGATAAGTTGGCCATGCAAGGACTTCTACTTGAAACTTGTTTATGTTATGATCTGATACCAACGCTGATGTCCTGTCACATATCGTCTTATCTATTTCAATTGAAACGATCCTTATCATTACATGAGTTGCAATCTTTTCTGCAAGTGAATAAACTGAAATAAGAACGTACTAAAAGAATTCTTTTAGTAGATCTGCAATCTCTACCTAGATTGTCACCCTGCACAACCTATGCGGTTATGATTCCACTACTATTAGGATCTCTTTCTTTGGGGTCCAATCCTCGGACAACAGCATGATCCAAGGGCAAGGCCACCCAATTATTGACACTGTGGATTAAGAAGCTGAAGTTTTGGCCAAGTAAGCATCATCCTGTCATAATCATGACAAATTAAGCTTACAATTTGTCTTAAAAATAGCAAAGGGGGAAAAAAAAAAAAAAAAAAACCTCAACCTTCGCAAACAAATTCACATGATGAGCATATAATAACTGGTGACACACCAAAATTTCTGCTATAAGCAACAATTTAGCAAAACAGAAAAGATAAATTCAAAATACCTCCATCTATTATAAAAACCTTGAGCTCTGCACGTATGAAACCTATATGTAGGCAACAGAAATATGAAAATCTCCCATTTCCAGCTTCCATTCCACTCACCAGTAAAAGTGAAATTGATGAGAACTTTCTGAAAAGAAAACAGTTCTCAGTTTCAAAAATAATTTGCTCTACAC
This sequence comes from Quercus wislizeni, assembly GCA_023055345.1. Classification (NCBI taxonomy): domain Eukaryota; kingdom Viridiplantae; phylum Streptophyta; class Magnoliopsida; order Fagales; family Fagaceae; genus Quercus; species Quercus wislizeni. Next base: position 34,450,484 of record JALGQJ010000003.1, read on the forward strand.
CCCCCCCCCCCCCCCCCTCCCAAAAAAAAAAAGAGAAAAGGGAAAAAGAGAATATAAAGAAGCAGTAGTCCAAGTATGTGGGAGCCAACAAAACAATGAACCAGAAAAAGGGATATCTATTCTATCTGACAAATAGTAGGGAATTTATGATTACCTCACTGCAATTTTCGTTAAGTTACACAAATTGTCTGTGCATGTGTTTCTTTTTTCTTCTCCCTCCCCCCCCCCCCCCCCTTTTAATTTGTCAAAAGTTAAAACTTCATTTAAAAGAAACATTAGTTCGTCATGGATAGTATCACTGATTTGGCCAACTCATGGATCTCAGTTTCCTAATTCTACTATAAATTTACAGCAATGGAAATCACATCAACTCTGAACTGAGTGTGATGATTGAAGACTTAATGCAATTATTCTCATTGAAATCATGGAAAATATGGGACAGATAAATTTTCAAATAGCCAACATCACTCTTGCCGAGAATCATTTTTACATCTCCAATCCATTTCAGAAGATAAATCACTTATAATCCTATAACCAGTCAAAACCAAATTTCGAATAACAAATAAGCCAAAAAGTTCAGAAGTACCTAATGAAGAACACATTACATCTGCAGATCAATGGTGTATCATCTCCTATACGGCTTCAAATGATAATTTTGAAACTCTGAACCAAATGTTATAGACTCTTCATCAAGTTTCTTCTTTAATCTTCTCCACGTTCTCAACATATCAGATTGTATTAGGCCCTTGTAAAGCGTCTCAAAAGTAACCTTCTGAGGAAGAAACCCCTTCTCTATCATCTCCACAAAAAACTGGCAAGCCTCTCTCCACTTCTGTTTCTCGCATAAACCATGAATCAACATTGTATACGAATCCAAATCAGGTCCCACTCCACTCTCTTTCATATCATCCCATATCTCCTTCACAATCCCCAAACGATTTAACTTCAAAAACATCCCCACCAATATGTTATATGTGTGCATGCTAGGCACAAACAAACCCTCCTCCTTCATCTTTTTATACAACTTTAAGGCACTATCAGCATCCTTTCTCCCCCTATACTCCTTAAAAAAACAATTATAAGTTGCTGCACATGGAGTAACCCCATTCCTCACCATCTCACTGAGTAACTCCTCTGCGTCCTCAAGGCTCCCACACGAACACAGACACTTAACAACTGAAGTATACGTTGCCACACTCGGACAAATCCCCTTCTCTTTCATCAACCTCAACTTATCAAGCGACAACTCGGGCTTATGTGCCCGACTATACACATGAAGCACGATCGAAAAACTAGTCACATCCGGCTCAATCCCTCTCTCCCTCATTTCATCGAACACCTTCTCTGCATTCCTTATCGTCCTCTCAAACCTCCCTTCTGGATGCAAACTCGCCCGCCTACATATCCCATTCAACAACACATTATACGTAACCACATTTGGCTCAATCCCTCTCCCTATCATGTCATTCAAAAACCTCTCCCCCATATCAATCCTACCAATCTTACACCACCCATATATCAAAACGGTAAACATTTTCGCATCCGGCAAAAGCCCATCTCTCTTTTTGTTAAAAACCTCGGTTGCAACCTTAACATAGCCATACTTACAAAGGGTATCCAACAAAAAACAAAAATCATCACTATTAGTCTTAGTCTGAGTATAACCTTGAATATCATCAAAAGCTCGAATAGCTTGGCGAGTAAGTCCAGCAGAGATGAGCCTACGGATCAATATAAAGAAAGTGGTGGGTGTGGGAGAGAGTGAAAGTTGGTCCATTTCGACAATGAGTTGCCAAGCGAGGTCGAATTGGCGAACTTTGGCTAAGAGGTCAATGAGGATGTGAAAGGAAGTGGAGGTGAGTGGAGGGGAAGGGAGAGATTTGGAATAGTTGAAAAGTGCGAGGGCGATTTTGGAAGAGTGTTTGAGGCGGAGGAGAGTTTGGTGGAGAAGGTGAGGAGTGAGTGTGATGCCATGGAGTTGGAGTGAGGACTCCATGGCGTGGAATGGGTTGTGGTGGTGGAGGAGCATTTTGGATACTAGTTCGGCATCGTTTGATGGCTCTAAGGTCGGGAGGTTGAGTGAAGAGAAGGGTCGGAGTTGGTGTTGGAGGGAAGATAAGAAATGAGTTGGGAGTTTTCTTAACGCCATTGATTCTCTCTCTCACTCTCATCTCATGTATATGAAGCGAACGACCGGTACAATCATACATTGAAATTCCAAGAGGAGAAGGTACAAAGGAATTTTATTCTTGGATTTAATTATCAATAAAATGTTATTTCATTTAAAAATTTAAAATAGTGTACACTTTGATATTTGTGATACATATGTGTGCGTATGGGAGTGAATTGTGCTAAGTGCAAACGATAAAATAGATGCAATTCAAACAAAACATTAAGGAAAAAAAGTTTAATTTTAAACTTTGAAGGACATTTCCTATTTCCTCTAACATACTAGGCAGTTATTGATAAAATTATTTGAGTATTATTTAAAAAATTAAATGATATATTTAATAAGTAATATGACTTCTTTAAATAATCCATGCTCATGATTTTATAAATTGTTGTGTAACATATTAGAGGTTGCATTTTTTTTTTTCTCTCAAACCTTGGAAAAATAGGTATTTTGTGCACTAGACACATAACATGCGTAGATTGAAGGCACAAGTTTGGAGTTGTTTCCCACATAATTTGGAATGAGTAGTGGTGTTTAGTTATTTACACATGGAAAGATTCAACTATAAGATAACATTAGTCTTTGTCATATGCAGCACATAACTCACTTGGTTGGTTGGATTAAATGAGTTATGCATATTGCACATGATAGGATACATATCATCTTCCTAATGATGCTTAAAGCATTCATAAGATTTATGTTTATTTTAGCATAACATATTTTTTCTATTTTACATACTTTTCAAATCATCACACATTAGATTATTTATTTTACACAGCAATTTATTCAAATATCAAAATTTCTTGATTTTTTTTAATTGTTCATATTTTTTCACACCCAACCACCATTTACTCTCTTTCTTCATTATCAAGATACATAAAGAAATAATAAAAAATTAAATACAAAATAAATAGTGTCAATGTAAATTTATAAATTTACTACGATAACCATGTAATATACCACAATTATAAATTTAGGCAAAACTTGTAAATTTCACTCACTAATATGTGTTATTTTTAGGCAAAATTGTGTAACTTTTACACGTTTTTCTATAATACACCAGCTGATGAGAGTGCTTTTAAAACCCAAGACTCCAAACATGTTTGAATCCAAACATTTTCCTTTATACACCATATGTATAAGAGACACAATGCCACGTTAGCAAAAATTGTGTTTTCAAAATACAATTTCACTATACTCCAATCTTGTGTATCAGGATGTAGCAATTTGTGGGATTGCCCCATGAAACTTTTTGCATTGAAATTGCCATTGATGTTAGGGATTGGACCTCCAAAACCTTTGTTATTAGAGGCATATAGGCCTGTTTGGTAATATTGTTCTAGTAACGTTATTTGTATTTTTTTAGAAATACTTGCAGATGAAAAAGTATGTGAAAATACGTATAATATTTTTTAAACACTAAAAACGGTTGTTTAAACAATGGTAACAAACGAGCCCTAAATTGCAATAGGTTAGTGAAATTGAAATGCAGTATTTTTTGCCACTGAGCCCAGTGTTTTGAGCATATGGAAATAATTTAGCCCTGGCATTTGGGAAAAATCCGACAATTGCCGGATAAGTCATTGTTGGAAATGTCAATTTCTTTCAATCCCTTTAAACAAATAGAAAACCTGAAAAAGATTGCTTGAAAAATTCTTCCCATGTAGATACAAGTGGCTTATTAGATGTTTGCTTATGATGCTGAGATCCTCAATGGTTGGGTTTGTCTAGAAGGCTTCCAATACAAGTTCGTCTAGATTCTCGCATGGTTAGTGAAAGAAGGGGGATCCTCTCAAGTGGTTATCGGTGTGGTGCTAGCCACAAAGTCTCCGAAGATAAAGTCAGCGAATGGAGCTCAAAGAAAAGGGAAATCAGTAACGAGAGTAAAATGATTAGTGTGTATGTACCTTGTCTGGGATTTGGTAGGTCCTATAAATAGGCTCTTCTTACTAGCCGTTGTCCTTCTTAATTGGTGACTTGAAGGCTCATTTGGTAATGTCTCAGGCCTATTTAATTTGGCCTTAATAGATGCCCCAATGATCTCATCCCCGACATGTAACCGTCGAGGCATTAAGTACCCATCTTTATAACGCTTTATCCTTGTCCAAGCTGGCTCTTCTGGACAAGGATAATTGTCCGGTCTATTAGTTGCCCCCCTATTCTGAGTTCGTCCTTAATTGTGATGATGATCTCAAGAATATGAAAGGTCATTTGGTCATATATGACTCTTGAGATTTCTGTTGTGTCCGTATTTAATGTGGAGTAGTGGCGTTGTACGTGTCGTGGCCACATGGTGCTCTCTATGTGGTGGATTGCAATGCTTTGTTCAAGGGACTTTTGGGTTTCCCGTTGATATTTAGTTTTCCAAGTCTAGCTTTTTAAACCACTTAGCTTCTCTTCTCTTTCTTTACTTTTCTTCTTTCTCTCGCCATTGTTGCTCTACATTTTCCTCTCAAAGCTTTTTTGAATTCCATCAACTTTTTCTTTTCTAAGCTTGGTTTTTGAAGGTACAGTTTCTCTCCTATTTCTTTTTTCCTTTTATAGCAAAATTTTGTTTTCCTTTCCTTTTTGGTTTAGGAATAGAAATTCACACCTTTTCTTTTGATTTCCCTGGTTGATAACTCCAAGGTTGGGCAACTTTGTCCCTCTATTTCATTTTTCTTTGCGCGTTTAGGGACATCTCTAGGTTCCTTTAGCACTCATTGCCCCCCAAATAAGGGTTTCGTACCTAGTGGTAGTAGTTTAGGTTTTGTGGTGGTTGATTTGCACCCTTTACTGCATCAATCTCTCAATTAGTTTAAGGAAATGGTGGGTGAGAGGGAAGTAGTGTCTAAGGTGAGGTCCAGTGAGCTTAAGACAGGGTTGTCGTCTAGTGATGACCCTGTTAAGGTGGAAGGAGATACCGCTGCGTCTGGCCTTTCGTTATCTGGACGGAGGAAGATTAGGCCCTTTCATGCCCTTAGGGAAGAGTGTGCCCTGGACGCTAATAGCTTTTTTAGGTTTAGAGATAGGTTTCAATTCCCTGAGGAGGTCAGGGTTTCGGCTTCCTCTTGAAGGGGAAAAAGCCTGTCATTTCTCGCGTGGAGAAGTGTGCTTTTACGAGGCTGCTTTCCGGTGTGGCCTTAGGTCCCCTGTCCATCCGTTCATCATGGAACTCTTAGACCACTTCAGCATCGTTCCAGGGCAACTTCTGCCAAACTCATGGAGGATAGTGATTAGCTATGGGGAGATTTGGATGGTTATCACTGAAGGTGACATGATCAGGTTGGGTGAGTTTGTTCACTTATATCGTTTGAAGGAGTCCAAGAAGTATGGGTACTATAAGCTTGTGCATTGGGTCAGGAAGGCGAGGGTCATAACGATCTTCCTTCGTCTTTCTGATATTGGAAGCTCAGGTACTTCTTCATGCCTAAAGATGGTTGGGAAACACTTTCTGATAACTTCTAGGGTGAGGGTCCTAGATTGCTTCATCGGTGGAGGTCCTCGAGACTAGGTGCGTCGTCCTTTGCTTATTTATATATATATATATATATATATATATATTGACAGTTCTTTGTCCTTTTAATTTTATTCGTCATTGACCTTTGATTGTACATTCGCAGTTAAGGAGTCCCTCAGGCTCTAGAGTAGATATAAGGAGCGTGTCCAAGTGGACACTGAATATGCAAAGACAATTGAGGGCTTTGATGACCTTGTCGATCCTCGAACTTTGGCTCATCATTTCCTTGGTCTAGAGCCTTCCCCCTTCGTTGTACACACTATCGAGATCAAAGAAAAAAGTGAGTTTAGTTTTGAGTTTTTCCCTTTTTTTAATATATATATATATATATCTCCTTTTTGTCATGCAGAGATGACGACCAAGTTTAATCAGGAGATGTACGCCAGGATGAAGGCCAAGAAGAACAAGCCTTTTTCAAGTTTAGGAAAGAAAGTGGTTTGAGACATTGAGAAGGGACCTTGATCACCCCGGCAATCTCCGACCCTGAAGCCACGAGGACGGCCTCTCCTAAAACTTCCCTAGAAGAGCTCACTCCTCGTCCAAAGAGGCAGAGGACTCTAGCAAAGGGGAAGGAGAAAATAGGCTCCCAGGCGTCCAATGTCTAGGACGATGCTAGAATTTCCCTGGCAAGGGCCCATTCTGCTGTTACTACTGAAGACCTCAAGGCGCTTTCTGGCGTTCCTTCTTATGAGCTTGTGAACCGCCATATCCATAAGCTCGTCCAAGTAAACCTCTTTTCACTTTACATAACTTACAACATGGAATGGTTCTCGTTGCTTTATAGCTCTTCTCCCCTTATGGTTTTCAGGCACTAGGAGAGGCGATCCACATATCTGCTAAGCACCTTGGCTAGGAGGAGAAGGCCGTGGTGGTAGAGTCCAAAGTGGAGGCTATGGAGGCTGAGGTCGCAAATCTGAGAAGTGATCTCATTGCTGCCATGGACAATGCCAACATAGCTAAGGAGAAGGCCAAGGCATTGGCTGATGAGCTCAAGGTCGAGAAGTAGTTAGCGGTGCAAAAGGACGAACAACTCCTAGCTGTGAACCAAATGGTTAAATATGTGGCTGCCAAGGCTATCCAGGCTTTCCAACTGACTGAAGAGTACAACACTGCTCTTTAGTTGGTATTATAAAGCCTTTGAGCTCCTTAGGCGATACATGGTAAAGCACCCCTTTGAGGTCAACTTGGAGGAATTAGACTTCGAAGAGGTGGACAAGGAGATGGAGGCTGATGAGGTTGCCCAAGCTGTTGCTGCACTCGAAGAAAACACTCTAGAAAGCAACGATCCTGAAACAGTTTTTCTTTTATTTGCTCCTATTATATATATATATATATATATATATATATATTTTGGTGGTGGTGCCAATATGTTCTTTCTTGTTGCATGAACTTTTTTTTTTTTTTTGGCCTTTTGCCGTGAGGTGTCAATCTTTTAGCCTTGTTTGGACGACTTTTGTCTTCACCCAAGGTTACATCGTTTGTTTTTCTTCTCTAGTGGCTTACGTCTCACTTGGTGTTGTCAATAATTTACACTCGTCTAAGGAACCTTACCACTTAGCTATTTTTAGGTGATTTACATCCGTTTAAGGAATTTTATCACTTAGCTTCGTTAGTGATTTACATCCGTTTAAGTAATTTTATCACTTAGCTTCGTTAGTGATTTACATCCATTTAAAGAATCTTATCACTTGGCTTCGTCAGTGATTTACATCCATTTAAGGAATCTTATCACTTAGCCATTTCTAAGTGATTTACATCCGTTTAAGGAATCTTATCACTTGTCATCGTCAGTGATTTACATTCATTTAAGGAATATTATCACTTAGCCATTTTTAGGTGATTTACATCCATTTAAGGAATCTTATCACTTGGTTTCGTCAATGATTTACATCCATTTAAGGAATCTTATCACATGGCTCTTTTTTTCTTTTTTTTTTGGTTTACTATCCTGATAATAAGATCATCCATGGTTTGTTTGTATGCGACTTTCGAGAATATTTGTTGAATAATACTTTTATTGCTCTATTTCCTTCAATAAAGGATTTCTTTTATGATTACAACAATGGTTTGTCTCTAATGATGATACCTCTTCAAATGCTCGAAGTTCCATGATCGTAGCAATCTCTTCCCGTCCATCAATTCCAAGAGCTTCCTTGTCTTGAGTAGTGGACGATCTTGTAAGGTCCTTCCCAAGTTGGTCCAAACTTTTCTTGTGCTGAGTCCTTTGTTGCTGGTGTGATTTTGTGTAAAACGAGATCTCCTATGTTTAGTCTTCTGAGCTTTACTCTTCTGTTGTAGTACTCGGCCATCTTTTACTAGTACTTTGTCATTCTTTTGGAGGCTTCCTCTCTTGTCTCATCCAGGCAATCCAAGTTGACCTTCAGCTGATCGTCATTGCTGCCTCCTTGAAAGAATTCTCTTCTTATGTTGATGATTCATACTTCGATTGGTATTACTCCTTCAGTACCATAGGTGAGCTTGAAAGGTGTTTCTCCAGTCGGGGTTCTGACTGTGATTCTGTAGGCCCATAAGACATTTGGTAACTCTTCTGGCCATGCACCCTTTGCCCCCTCCAAGCAAACTTTGATGATCTTTAACAACATTCGATTCGTCACTTCCATCTATCCGTTGGCTTGTGGGTGTTCTAGTGAAGAAAATTGGTTCTTGATTCCGAGTTCTAAACAAAAGTTCTTAAATTCTTGACTGTCAAACTGACGACCATTATCTAATATGATCATCCTTGGTATGCCGAACCTACAGACTATATTTTTCCACACAAAACTCTGGACCTTCGCTCCCGTAATCATTGACAAAGTTTCTGCTTCTACCCATTTAGTGAAATAATCTATTGCAATTTACAAAAATTTTACCTGTTTTTTACCTTGGGATAAGGGCCCATGATGTCAATCACCCATTGAGCAAAGGGCCATGGGGAGGTTATGGCCGTCATCTTTTCTCTGAGGACACATTGAACGTTACCAAACCTCTGGCATTTATCACATTTCTCCACATATTCATTTGCATCCTTCTGCATGGTTGGCCAGTAGTAGCTTGTTTTAATGATTTTACTAACCAGGGATCTCGATCCTGTGTGGTCTCCACAGATTTCTTCGTGGACCTCCTCTAGGATCTATTTGGCTTCATCTTCCTCGACACACCTTATGTAGGGCATGGAAAAGCACATTTTATACAGAGTGTCATTCAGGATTGTGAACCTAGCCACACACTTCTTAACCTTCCTTACTTCATCTGCGCTTGCTGGAAGGCATCCATCTGGTAGGAAAGAGAGGATTGGGTTCATCCAACTATTCTAGCTTTGGATCACGAAAGTGTGGAGTTCTTCAATACTTGGATGCCTTTGCACTTCCACTTTCAAATCAGGCGAACTCATTCCTTCCTTTGACAATGCTTGCCTTGCCACTTCATCTACTTCTGAGTTCTGGCTTCGGGGAACTTGCGTGAAGTCTACTTGGTCGAACTCCTGGACTAGTTGGTTTGTCAACTTAAGGTACTTTTGCATCCTGCTTTCTTTTACTTCGTATTCTCCTTTTATCTGCCCTATTACTAGCTTAGAATCACTTTTAAGGAGTAGGTTTTTGGCTCCCAAGGCTCTCCTGATCCTGAGTCCCGTCAATATGACTTTGTACTCTACTTCATTGTTAGTGGCAGGGAATTGAAGTCGTACTCCATATTTGAGGGTTTCCCCCTTGGGAGTATTGATGATAACCCTGACCTCTCCTCTTTTCTAAACTGATGATCCATCTGTCAATAACATCTAGCTTTCTAATTCGTCATGTGCTTTTTCATCGTCCGATAAGGTGAACTCGGTAATGAAGTCAACCAATGCCTGAGCTTTAATGGTTGTTTTGGGACGATATTCGATGTCGAATTGACTTAGCTTAATCGCCCATTGTACTAACCTCCTTGCTGCTTCAGGCTTGTTCATTGCTTTCTTTATGGGTTGGTCTGTCATCACCAAAATGGGGTTAGCTTGGAAGTAGGGATGAAGCTTTCGCAAGGCTATGATTAAGGCGAAAACAATATTTTCCATGCGTGGACATCTAGCATTAGCTCCTTGGAACACTTGACTCACGTAGTAAACGGGGAGTTGTACCCTATTCTCTTCTCGAATCAAAGCTGCACTCACGGCCGTGGTTGACACAACGAGGTATATGAACAAATCTTCCCTTTCCTTTGATGGGCTCAAGAGGGAAGGACTGCTCAAATAACGTTTCAGCTCTTGGAAGGCCTTTTTGCTTTCACTCGTCTAGGCAAAAGCCTGCTTCAGGGTTTTGAAAAAAGGTAGACATCTGTCTATAGCTTTGGAGATGAACCTGTTGAGGGCGGCGATCCTTCTTGTTAGTGTCTATACCTCTTTCACTGTTTTGGAATAGGTCATTTCTAGTATGGCCCGTATCTTCTCCGGGTTGGCTTCTATTCCTCGTTGGGACACAATAAACCCAAGGAATTTTCCTGATGACACCCCAAAGGTGCATTTTCCAGGGTTCAACCTCATTTGGTACTAACGAAGGGTCGCGAAGGTCTTTTTAAGGTCCTCTAGGTGTGTGTTCTATTCCTTGCTTTTGACTAGCATATCGTCAACATATACCTCCATGTTCTTTCAAATCTATCCACTAAACATCCTAATGACCAACCTCTGGTAAGTGGCTCTTGCGTTCTTCAGCCCGAAGGGCATTACTTTGTAACAGTAAAGCTCTTAACTAGTGATGAAGATAGTCTTCTCCTGGTCTTCTTCTGACATCTTAATCTGGTTATAGCCTGAAAAGGCGTCCATAAAAGTGAGGAGCTTTTGCCAAGTGGTGGAATCTACCAGTTAGTCAATCCTTGGCAATGGGAAGCTGTCTTTAGGGCAGGCACTGTTCAGGTATGTGAAGTCCACACACACATCATCCACTTCCCGTTTGCTTTCTTTACTAATACGACATTGGCTAGCCAATTGGGGTAGTAAACCTCTCAGATGAAGCCAACTACAAGCATCTTGTCTACCTCGTCCATAATGGCTCTATTATGTTCAGGGGTGAAGACTCATCGTCTTTGTTGGACAGGTTTCTTTTCTAGATCGACATTCAAACAATACTGAATAACCTCTACCGCTATACCGGGCATGTCTTCGCGACACCATGCAAAAATGTCTAGGTTCTCCTTAAGAAACTGCACCAGTTCTTTCTTCATTCAATCATTCAGGTTCATCCCTATTTTCTTCATCTTCGTTGGTTCTCTATCTACCAACTCTGCCATTTCCAGGGCTTCCACCTTCTCTTTCTCTTCCTCCTCAATCATCCAGGTGTGGTTCTCCTTCGCGGCTAGAACAACTTGGTAGCATTCTCTGGCTAACACCTGGTCTCCTTTGACTTCGCCTATACCATGTTCAGTTGGGAATTTTACCTTCATGCAATATGTAGACATTGCTGCTTTCCAATGGTCGAGCATGGGTCTTTCGATGATCACGTTGTACGGTGATGGGCAATCCACCACTAAGAAGTCAAGCTGTTTGGTGATTTGCAGGGGATAGGATCTTGCTGTGATCGTTAATGTCACTATTCCTCTGGGGTACACTTGGTCTCCGCTGAACCTGATGATGGGAGATTCAAATGGTCGCAACCTTTTGGGATCCACCTTCAACTGTTGGAAAGCCGAAAGGTAAATAATGTCAGCAAAGATGCCATTGTCAACGAGAATTCGTTTGGTGTTGAATCCCTATATCATAAGCATGATGACCAGGGGGTCGTCATGTGGTTGCTTCACACCTCTAGCATCTTCCTTCGAGAATAGGATGTCCATACTTGTTCGTCTTCTCTGCTTTAAAGGATGCATTTCGTGAACGTTTTTCACGAGTCTCTGTTGGGACTTCTTAAGGTATTTGAAAGATCCATTGGTGGATGGTCCTCCAGCAATCGTCTTTATCTCTCCGATCGCGCTCTACGGACGGTTGTATAACTTGTCTTCGTCTATGGGCGGCTTTTCAAATTTTTCTCTGCGATCGTCCCTAGATCAGCTAAACTCATCCTTTTTTACGAATTTTTGCAACTTGCCTTTCTGGATTAATTCTTCTATCTACTCCTTTAAGTCTCTGTAATTCTCGGTGTAATGGCCATGGTCTTTATGGAAATAACAATATTTCCTCTTATCTCATACATTAGGCGAGGAATGAAGTGGTTTTGGCCACTTGAGGTGATGATCATCCTTAATTTGCACTAAAATTTTGCCAATAGGCATCACTAGAGGAGTGAATTTTACCGTTCGTGGAATTTTGTTGTCTCTTCACTTATTTCCATCGGAGCTGGTTTGATGATCATTCCTTTCCCTCTTATGTCCCCTTCAATCTTCCCTGACACTTTCCTTCCCTTTAGACTTGCTTTCTTCCCCTATCGCAACTAAGGCGTCTTTTGCATTCATGTACTTCTGGGCTTTCAGCAGCATCTCGACCATTGTCTTTTGTAGGCTCTTCGCGAGGGCAACTACGAACTTTCTGGATTTTGTACTTGCTTTAAAAGTGGTTAACTGCACCTTGTCATCCGCTTTGTTAACTTCTAGGACTTCTCTGGTAAAACGTTTCATGTATGACCTTAGGGGCTCCTTCTCTCTTTGCCTGATGGTGAGCAAATGGTCTGCTGATCTCTTCTAACATTGCCCACCTATGAAATGGCACACAAAGGAATTGCCCAATTGCTTGAAGTTGTCAATGAACGATGTTGTTAGTTTACTGAACCACACTCGCGCTGCACCCTTAAGGGTGGTAGGAAAAGAGCGGCACAATATCTCATCTAGGAGTTGTTGTAGACTCAAAGTTGTTTTAAAGGTAATGATATGGTCCAATGGGTCTTTCAGACCATCAAATGATTCGAGCTGTGGCAGATAAAACTTCGGGGACCAGGGACACTCTAGGACTTTTGCAGTGAAGGGCGAGTCCATCATTCTGACCATCCCATCCAAATTCTGATCCGTTTTTTCCCTCATTGCATTTCTCAGCTCGTCCATTTCCTTCCTCATATCTCTGAGGAGGTCTGAATTCGCTTCATCTGAAGAGTTCAGTCGTCAGTAGTTATCTTTCCTATGGCTATCTTCATCATTATTCTTGTTAGTCCCAACCCTCATGGGTGAACGATTTTCTTCATGTTGCAGTTGTAGCCTCATCTCCTGGTTTTGCCTGGTGAGTTCTTCCACGCTAGCTATAAGTGTCTGAATTTGCAAAGCTAATGCTGCAGAATTTTATGGGGTATTGAACTCCATTTGGATGTCGGAACCAATCGAGACTACAATTTCAAACGAAAGTTTGAATTTCTCGTCCCCATAGGCGGCGCCAAACTGATGATGCTGAGATGGTTAATGGTTGGGTTCGTCCAGATTCCTGCAAGGTTAGTGAAAGAAGGGGGATCCTCTCAGGTGGTCACCAGTGTGGTGCCAACCACAGTCTCTGATGATAAAGTTAGCAAATAGAGCTCAAAGAAGAGGGAATTCAGTAATGAGAGTAAAATGATTAGTGTGTATGTACCTTGTCTGAGATTTGGTAGGCCTGTAAATAGGCTCTTCTTACTAGCCGTTGTCCTTCTTAATTGGTGACTTGAAGGCTCATTTGGTAACGTCTCAAGCCTATTTAATTTGGCCTTAATGGAGGCCCCAACGATCTCATCCTTGACATGTAACCGTCAGGGCATTAAGTACCCATCTTTATGGCGCTCTATCCTCGTCCATGCTGGCTCTTCTAGGCGAGGATAATTGCCTAGTTTATCATTTGCAATTTGCAAACTCTTTTGGAATCTTTCCTCTAATACCATTATCATTAAAGCTTTAGTAGCTTAAGCAATTCGACGAGCATTGCACATCTCTCCCTTCCATTGCCTTATGCCAAGAGTTTAGTGTTGAATTCCAAGCATCTAAAACAATTCAACTTCTTAGTCTCATGTCAAGTACGCTCCATATTTCAATGATCACAAGGTTGTCAAAATTGAGATTCTACGTAAAATCGTGGAAGGTAGATAGGATCGTAGATCGTAAGATCGAATCATGAATCATTAGATCATACATTATTTAAGAAAAACAAAAAAAATAAATTAGTGTGTTAAATAATCATATAAATTATACATTCATAAAAAACCAAAAATTTGCATCCATTTGATGTAATTATCATACATTATTATATCCATTTGTAGTATCATTTAAAGAGGTCAAAAATCTCAAAATATGACAGTCTATTAAAATGTTATTTTTTGTTTGGTTCAACTAACACATCTCTCTACATTAGAATAGCAAAACTTGGTCCATTGAGATGTTATTTTTCATTTAAGTCCAACTGAGCCATTTGTCAAGTTAAAGAAGATTACAAGAAAGTAGGATTATTTAAAATCATCAAAATCATACAATCCTGAACGACTGCTAAGATCCTTGAAAGACCTAAATCGTTTTGGGCAGATGAGATCGTAAAATCGTAGAATCATAAGATCCAGATCGTGATTTTGACAACCATAATCACGGGCAAAAATTAAAGTTCCAAATGGCCAAATCTAGGTGCACTATGACTAGAAAGATTAACATAAAATCCCATATGGGCTCTAGAACATGACCTGACAAATTTGCAGGGAAAAAGAAGTTGGATGCAGAACAAATGCCATCACTATAGTACCCTTTTGGCATTCACAGACTCCTACTAGCACTTATTTGAGACTGGTAACTTAATCATTGTCAAGTTCATTGGCACTCTCAATGAAACAATTCTCATTTATCACAAGGTAGCAACAAGCATAGGCCAATATATAGCAGCCAGACAAAAAAAATTACAGATTTAATCTAAATAAATACTCCAAAGAACGTAAATCCTGTCACATAATATCAATGCATGGGGACACATACATTGCACAAGAATTTCTGACACAAAACAGAGGCTTTTTTGTGTGTGGATAAGTACACAAAACAGAGGCAGTATACTACAAATCATACAAACATATGATCAATCAACCCTACAAATAAACATACTATTTCTTTTTCGAAAGATTACTTTTGTTTAATCAGCATCAACAATCTATACATTCAAAACCCTCTGAATCTCCCCACTCAAATCATCCAAATCAATAACTTGGTTTTCAGTTCTTTCTTCTTTCCTCATTTTATAGAGGTCAGAATTCAGTTGAGCAATCTGCTTTTGTAATTTTTCTCCCTTATCTGGTAACCTGGAAACCATAGCCTAAAAAAGAGAATAATGAAACAGTCAAACAGAAGAAACCTGAATAAGATTATATTTTAATCAAGACAAAATATAACTGAAAAATGACTAAACAAACTCAATTCAATACGGTTTAATATGAAACACACATAATGAATGTTGGATAGCTATACAGTGGTCAAGATTTGTCTGTTTAATCTCAGGGCTGTTACTTGGAGGTGCAGTTACTTAGGCCCTTGAAGGAATTATAGAACTTTAACTGTATTCTGCTCAGTTCTACAATTTGGATAGTTCAAGCTAAATCCCATATTATTGGCCTAAGACGTTAACATAAATATAGAATATTGCAAGAAAAAGGATGAGATATTCAGAATGTTTAACATGGTTAGCAATCCTAAATTAACCCAGTTATGTGAACATCTCCAACTAAAATGCAACTAGCAACCTTCACTAGAAGTCAAGCAGAATTATCTCCTATTGAAGCTTTTATTAACCGATCAAGGTTCAGTATAGCAGACCTGTCAATTTTCAGAATATGAGAAGCTGCAGCTGCTATCCTTCAACTGCTTCTCCAAAAAATAAAAAAAAGTCTGTACCCAACTTCACAAAAATGGCAAACTACAGCACCATTGGTCACCAAACAGGCCAATATGATAGCCACTGTTCCATAAAGCTGAAAAAGACCCTCCAAAAGAGGCCTAATTTGATCCAAATCTTGTGCAAGGCTTGGTAAAATCACGCTAAGTACAAAGCACTAGAAGCTCAGTTCTTTTCACCTCTAAAGCAAGGCACATTTGCAAAAGAGCACCTTCGGCATGCTTTCTGGAGCTTTTTTAATTTCCTTTTATAATATATAAACTAAATGTGAAATTCACCAATTAGATCTTAATGCTGTTGATATATAATGTTGATTTACTATACAAAAGTCAATTTTATGTTATGATAATACCCCAAGCCCACCCATCCACTCCGTTACAATTCTGTATGTAAAAGTTGATTTGAGACCACATTCCACAAACCAATCAGTCACACCAAACATTGATCTCACCAAAGGAGACTCAAGCAAGACAAATTTTACCTTTTACTTCTCTCTCTCTCTCTCTCTCTCTCTCTCTCTCTCTCCTTTGGCTTATTTTTTAAATTCTCCTTTCTTCACAGACACAACAGACATGACCACCTTCTCTTTTTCCTTCCCCCCCCCCCCCCCCACCCCTTAAGGAGAGGCTATTAATTTAGAAAAAGTAGGTGGAGAATATGATGAAGATTACAAATCTTTTGATGACAATCATGATGGTCTTATGTTTAATAAGGATGATTAAAAATACTTTAGGCTTGCATTGCATTGCTTTTGTTAGGCATAGAAATTATTACTTAACATTCTAGTGCTTTTCAGCCTTTGCTTTTGGGGTATTATTTGATGCAACCATGTACTTCATGTCTTCATTTTAATCATTACTATCAAATATCATGGTTATGTATATTTTGTAAAGTACAAGAGAATCGTATAAATGCTATATTTCAATTTTATATGATCAATTGACCACTTAATTTTTATATAGTCCATTAATAATTATTTTCAAATTTACTAAATTATTTTTAAAAAGTTTGTTACACTTCAACTAGGAGCACACTTGCATTTTGCACCTAAACTCCATGAAGCCTTTGGGCTTAAGTGCGACCCACGCTTTTACCAACACTAGCATGGTTTCATCAATATCAAAATTATTTACCTAGCTATAAAGAGAGAGAATATGTACCTTATTTCCAAGCATTTGAGATAGATGCTTGATTCTCTCTTTAATGTCAGATTCCGTCAATTTACCCCCACTGTCAGGGGAAGAACTTTTCTTGTTCATGTTTACATCCTTTGGTTTGAAAGCATATGCAGCCCTACCAAAATATAAGGCAAGTTCTCACCACAAGAACAAATAGATTTGTAACTTTAAAAAATAAATTCACTATGATAGTTGCTTTTAGACCATACCCGTCAACAGTATGTTCAAGTGAAGAACTTGATGATGAACATCCAACAAATGTAGTTGCTTTTTTGCTGCACCCAAAAAGGAAATCTATAAGCATGGATGCTCCATTTTTTCAATATGCAATTCTGGAGTTCTCTAGCAGTTTTTGTCAATTGGGTTTACTTCCATAGCTGCCAAATAGGACTTACGAGGACTTGGGTGAGGGCTATTTGCTACTCTGTAATGTTTTGCACCTAGTTTTGTGGATTCAAGAGGAGCTGTTTGTTGTTGATTTATTTTATGGCTTGAGAAGTTTAGCCAGCCTTGAAATTTTGGAGTGCTTTATTGCAATTTCTACTCTATGTTTGGTTGTTGGTTAATTTTTGAAGCTACTCTTTCTTTTTCTTTTTTTAATTCTATAATTTGGGTTTTTTCTTAT
The DNA here is from genome assembly GCA_023055345.1 of Quercus wislizeni. NCBI lineage: Eukaryota > Viridiplantae > Streptophyta > Magnoliopsida > Fagales > Fagaceae > Quercus > Quercus wislizeni. Next base: position 34,467,734 of record JALGQJ010000003.1, read on the forward strand.
GCTAAAATTTGGTATCTTCATTATTTGGGGTTAATTTGGAGCTAGTTAAAAGTTGAACTAGTTTTTGTTTCAAGATTAAGTCTTCAACCTGCAACCATATGCTCTACCATGTTCTTACGCAGGAAGGAGATGTCATTTAAGCTAGAGTTCATCAACTTTATTTTAAGATTGGTTCAAAACTAACTGAACCAGTTGGATAGTTTGCCAAAGCTTGTTAGGTTACACATGTAACCCACTAGAAAAGCTAAATAAGGAATTAAACAAAACATAGACAAAATGGAGAGGGGGAGGGGGGAGCAAAAGCACCAGTCCAGAGAATTGGTTATATGACAATTTAGGATCCGTAAATCTATTAATTAAAAATAGACACAGCACCATGCAAAAATAGGGAACAGATTTTATGTAAATTCCTTTGCCCTATAATGGTCCAAATGAGGGCACCAAAAATTTAAAATTAAAATGAATGGAGTGCAAAAGTTAAAAGTGACAAGCCAAGAGAGGGAATCACCTAATCTCTTCATCTTCTTCTTGTACGACTTGTACAGGTGCTGTCTTGGAGAAGAGTAAACTGTGGTGACTAACTCCTGCTATACCTTGAGTTTGCAAGAACTCTATGTGAGCTTTCAAATAGTCATCCCTATATCAAACAAGAAAAATTATTGAAATTAAAATAGAAGAGAAGTGAATTTCTTGATCATACTACAGATCCTAAAGCCAAACAAGTGCACAAAATCTGAAAATGTCATGCATGTGAACAGCATAATAAAAGTTTCATATTGCCTCAGTGGCCTAAATCTTATTATATAAAGGTGTTAAGCAAGACTGCTATTCATATATCTAGAAACTTCTACAAAACTTTAACTTTATGGACTTCTATATTTCATCTTCATCAATTATACTGTAGAAAGGGAATCACCACTATTGGTGTCCGTTATTTAATAATAATAATATTTCATGAAAATAACAAGAATAGAACATAAACACAAAACAGGCTTTTGACAGATATTTCCTTAATAGTCTCCCACTTATGCATAGACACCATCTCAATATTTGTTTCAAACTTTCAGACCCCAGAACTCCAATCACCCTAAGACACCTCTCTCTGTCTCTCTCTCTCTCTCACACACACACACCCAGTCACCCTAAGACATTTCAATCCTAGTTTCAAGAAAAACTCAAATTGCAATCAGCATAGTCTTATGTGCATGATCTCTTCAACTCCATCTAAATTTATTGGCATGTAATGTGCACACAAATCACTTGTGCCCATTTCAGGCTCTTTAGTATTGTCTAACTCTTGCTCTTATGATTGAAACTGTCAAAATGAAAGTACAAGTTGTTTACCTAGAAGGGGAAAAAAAGTTAGTTATGGCAAAGACACAACAGCTCAAATTTTACTAGTTTAACCAACAACCAATAATGAAATTGTCATCCAACTTATTTGTTCCTCAAGGTAAAAATATCATGGTTTTTTTTATAAGTAAATAATAAGGTAATAAGGGCTTGAGTCATAAAATTGCCATGTAGAAGAATCTTACAACAGAAACACCTAAATTATCTTCAGAGTATCACCATTACTCTAGCTTCCATATGCATCCATGAGAGAACAATGAAAGTAGAATTTCTTAAGAAAATGCTTAACAAAGAAAACAATTTAGTTTTGGCATTTCTGTTTTGCTTCCTTCAATTCTTCCTAGATCAATACAAAGCTGACATTGTTCAAAATCATCAGCAACTAATAAACCCAAACAGGTTGACTGAAACTTTATACCACCTCAACATTCAAATAAAATGAGACTTTCTAGCATACGAAGAAACACGCGATTATAATTTTACAGGGTAGATTATGTCTAGTGTTTTCAGATTTATAACAAACCCCAAAATATAAATTGAATCATATTCTAGCACTAAAGACATAGAATGCAAAAACATGTTCATAAGCACACCTCTACACCCAAAGTCTACTAAGACAAGCATTATTAAATTTATTCTTTTTTTTAAAAAAAAAATTTACAATATAAACTTAAATTCCATAGACTCAGTATCAGTACATTATATGCTGGCAATCATGCTCTTCATGTAACTGCTGCTGGGTAACAGAGACATCAAACCCCTGTGCTGGGAGACTAAAAAGCTCCCGAAGATCCTATAAAAAAATTATCATAAGTTTAGTACAGAACATCAAACCCTTGGGTGGGTAATGGTCTTGAAATCTGGGTAGTAAAGCAACACTTTTTTCTGAGTGCATACCTGCTGGCTGAAGTACCGAATTTGCTCTTTGTGCTCAGTTGCAGTTTTAAACAATCCTCCTTTATATATCTAAATCATACATTCAAGCAGCAAATAAACGCAATTATATTTAATGCCTCAAACTTTAGAAAGTATGGTTGGAACATACTTTCAACCAATAAATATGCTAGGAAGCAAATATCATGCCATATAATTGCAAAACACCAAAAAAGAGAGATCTCCTACATATAAGCCTCGAAGTATGCATTTTATACACAAACAAAGAAAAACAGTCCAATATAACATGTTGACCTCATATTATCTTTATTCAATGTGACTCATTCAAGGGTTTTTTTACTTCTAAACATTTTGAAACCTAAACTGTCTTAGCTATTTCCTTTAAGCAGCTTTATATGACTTAGAGCGAATGGCAAGGCAATGCTTCCGTATTAGCAGCAACATATTGAACCTCAAGCAAACAAAAGGTTCCCATGGCAAGCTTCATGCGCCATGGCTTGATCAAATATTTGCATCTGTACAGCCTGAATAGAGCATATAGGGGAAATAAACTTCACCTGCTTTCTATATATCTTTTCTTCAACAGTTCCGCATGTCATTAATCTATATACAATGACATCCTTTGTTTGCCCAATTCGATAAGCACGATCAACACTTTGGTTATCCGTACTGCAGGATAAGCAAACAAACAAACTTAAATTCAGTTTAACAAATCTTGATCCACAGGTGAATTGGAAATCAAGGAAGACAGAAGAAAATTGTGAATAATTCAAAGACCATATAACTTATACACCACTACAACCAACAGAGGAATTTAAAATTTAACAAAGAGACTACCAAGCGAGGTTACATTAACAAAGCAGCCATACGTAAATGGTTTTTTGCAAATATTATTCAATGCCAACTTGAGTCAGATAAAGACGTGAAAGAGAAGACAAGAAATATTCAGCAACGCAACTTTGTAACTGATCCCTCAACAACTTCCTTGACCTCTGTTACTTCCACAGATTGCTAACACCCCAACCCTTCTCTTCACACTCCATTTTGCCATTACCAATGGTATGATATTATTAACAAGACTACATTGACTTCTTTAAGATTAGATTCATATTTGGCCAAACCAAAAAAATCTGCTGCCCACTAGGCAGAAACACTTAATTTTTAAATGATAAGTGACCTGACAAACAACTAAAACTGATAAACAGTAAACAACTTCTATTTTATGGGACAAAAATAAAGCAAAGGTAAAGTAAATAGAATTCGAATAGAAACAGTAAAATGATGTGACAGATGCATGATGAACCCTTTTTTTGCAACTATGACAAAACATATGAGAGAGAGAGAGAGAGAGAGAGAGAGAAAGGTTGTAAAAAACTTTATTATGCAAATAACCAACAAAAACTGCAAAAAATTACAGTTCATAAAGTCAAACTAATTCACTCAAAAATAGAATAACTTTATGGCGACAAACTACTGGACAAGACAAAGAAATTCTAGCTAATTTTTTTGTCTAACTTACAAGGTGGGTTTGTCAAAGTTGTCCATTTTTTTAAAAGAAAATTTAAAAAAAAAAAAGGATATAAAGAACACCTGGGATTCCAAGCAGGATCAACTACAATCACACGATCTGCTTTAGTTAGTGTAAGGCCTAAACCACCAACTTGAGATGTCAAGAGAAATATGGGGGCTCCAACATCTTCTTGGAAATCCTAAAGATAATAGGAACATGAGAATCAATTTATTTTTACCCAAGAAAAAAAAAAAAACTTACCATATTTATTATATACAACACTTACATTAACAACCTTAAGTCTGTCACCAGCTTTTGTGGTACCATCAATGCGCAAGAATTCGTATCCTTTGGATATTATTGAATTCTACAAAACAACAAATCACTAATAAGTATAATAGCAAGAAAGCCTAATATAGCACAAATTACAGGTCAATAAGAAAACATGCCACTTAACAAACCATCAATGTACTATCATAACTCATCATTTCAACTTGCAGATACATTTTTTTATTGGTAGTTACACACGTAGCCAATGGGTCTTAAACCCAAAACCTAACTTGCCATCGTGCTTTTACAAGGGAAGAAGGTGACACTTGTATTAGAGATCACTGGCATTTAATGATCCATAAACTAAAATTTATTAGATGATTAAAAGAAATACCAAAGCTTTGTCTGAATTCTAAATCTGCTCAATCATCACACTTTTGATATAGTTCATTTCAAAAAAAGGGTGACACAAAAGAACAAGCACCAACATGCATCTAAGGTGAACAAGGATAGATTTCATTTTCACAATGGTGAAGACACTAGATAGCCCTCCAATCACGGGTGTTTATGGGCATTGATGCAAGAAGATGGTGCATCCAGTGGCTATGGATGCATGACGGAACCTCACCTCTAGTTGGGCCTAGTTGACCTAAAAGATTAGGGAATTTATTTTATTTGCTTTGGTAATCTTATTTAAAATCCCCAAGTTTCTATATTGTTATGCTTGACTTGATCAATAAAACTTCTATTGGAATTGACTACAACTAGCATACAACCAAGGATGTGAATTTGACATCTAATGACTTTAACAAATGACAATATGGGTGAATAACCACATAGGACTAAACTTCAATGACAAATCTAATACTAAAATTATTAAAATACAGGGAGATCTTACACAAACTATCCTAAATTAAGGATTATCAATCTTAATGAGATCTACCTTGAGATTAGTTCCAGCATAAAAACTCTGAAGAAATTATTCTTACCACACAAGGAAAATCTTGTGTTATACCAAATAACCATATAATACTAACATTAATAGACAAAATGTCCAAATGCGTCCAAATAAATGTTATGGATGTAAATGAAAATAGAAGCAGCTACGTGCCTCAATGAGAATAAAAGTGACTTCCAAATAACCATATAATACTAAATAAGGCATTGCTTGTTTCTCACATGATGTCAATCAAACATGGGCTAAACTTCTACTCCTCAACAATCAGTGTGAGACTTATTTACCCTTAAACAAGCTCAAATGATGGGTTGAAGGTCAACTAGGATCAGATTATGACAAGTCATTATGTGGCAAATATAGCCAAATATACAAGTGCAGCAAATGCAGCATTGGCAGATCAAAACAAGCAATTCTTAGTGAAGACAAGTACTAGGTGTTTAGAACAAATCAAAGAATAAACAAGGAACATGTAAGAACTAAGAACATTCATACATACATACATACATACATACATATATGTATATAGAGAGAGAGAGGACAAGCAAGAAAAGCAAGAATCTAAGATGACAAAAATTGACAAAAGACATTTAAAAGTTAAATAAAGAACAGGAAATGGACTTCAATCACATTAAGCGTAACAACTCGAAGAAAGCGCTAGTCATATCTGCATTTATACCCCAAAAGGACTAGTCAAGTAATAATTGGGACTCCTCATAATCACTTCTAAACTCAAGATCCACCTAGTAAACACCCAATATGGGACGTAACACACGCCTGCACAACACACAATACCAATCCAATCTAATTGTATCCCCACAATTTGGGATGTCACAATCTCTTCCACTTAAATTACTGACGTTCTCATCAAGACCCATGTTTTGTTGCAATGCCCCCCAAGTCACATGGCATTACCAAGTTTGGATTGATACCGTTTATAATTTCCCGAGAAAAGCATTAGCCATATATGCACTCCAAAAGGACTAGTCAAGTTACAATTAGAACTCCTTGTAATCACTTATAAACCCAAGATCCACCTAGTAAACACCCAATGTGGGAATCAACACCCACACAACACACTCACATCGTATTTCATGCATGTAGGAGAAATAGGAAGAAGGGGAGAGAGGGGGGTGAAGTTGAACCTATCAAAAGGCACATGACATAAAGTGATGGAGACCAAAATAATAATTTTAGATTGGGTTCCCCTCTTTTTGGCAAATGAACATAGTTATAGGACAAAAGGTCTTACCTACTATTTGTTTTGCTGAAAACTTTTGCTAAAAGTGTGCTAAATTATACTTGTACTTTGAAAAAGTGAGAAAAAGTAAGAAAAATTGAACTTTTAAAAAGCTGTACATAAAAGCTAAAAGCGAAAAAATGGGCTTATAATCCAATGCCAAATGGAGCCTTAGAACAATACAATCATCCAATACACTCATCCAAAGATGCAAACAGGGCAATGACAAGCATGGGGTGGGCTCTATATATAAACAACTATACTGTACATGAATGCAGGTTTGTAGGTTCAAGTTGATGAAGTATATCATTGAGAAAGAATACATGAGAAGGGGCAATAAATTCCACACAAAACAGGCATATTCAATAAATATAAAAAAGATACCTTGATAGAGAAAAGTGTCCTAAAATATACACAAATGCATGCAATAAGATATCCATCTTTGCAAAAACAATAAAATAATAATAAAAATTCCAACATCCCCATATTATCAACTATATTTAAGAGAAATTTTGAAAAGGAAACAAAGTTAAGACTAACCTGAATAAGATCAAGCATCTTACGGGTTTGAGAAAAGATAAGAACACGATGGCCCTCTCGTATCAAGTTATCCTAAGAAAATTCATTGCACAAATTATATTGAGCAAACATCTTAAATATCTGAGGCATCAATTAATTAATGTGCAGCACTCCTCACCAACAAAGATAATATGAAATATATTTTGCACGAGATAATGTCATGCTTCTCTTCCAAGTCATCTGTCTCAGCGACATCAGCTATGTGCATTGCTAATTTTTCAGCCATATGAACATCTTCCGGTTTTAGCATTGACTCCATTCCTTCCAATACATCTTCAGCAGCTCTCTTTGTCAAGAGAAGTGGATGATCACATATTTTCTTTAAAATCTGTTTCGAATCAAATTATATTTATAGTTATTTTTTTGGGGAAAAAAAATAGCAAACTAAAGTTTAATTTACTGATTTCTGGGGCTAAAGAATAGAATAGCTTGGACAGGTGCATGACAATCTTGTCCCTGCAACTTGGCTCAATGGGGAAAAGCATTGAAGAACTATTAAAGAAAAAAATGAACGGCAAGGTTTGAACAACACATTGAATAATAGCAAATCCATGGTACTGTCCAGTGACAAATCATTTTCTGTTGATTGGTAGGTCTACACATGCCAGTAATTAACATATGAATCATATAATACATTTTAATGAAGTCAAAAATTTATGAATTTTATACAATAATCTCCTTGTAACTAGATTATTAGTTTCATGTTCAGAACCCAGTTTGGATCATTCGGCTAAATGGACAACCCAATCTTGTAGCTGGACTGGGTTCAGGCCAAGTTAATTATTCAATGGAACCAGACTGCATCTCAGAACATTACTATCGGCCAATATATCAATCTACTGGAGGTTTTGTATCCAACCATAGTGGAAAGCTTTCCAACATCAAGAAGTCAAATTACCAGGTAATACATTTCTAATCATAGCTACCTAAAAAGTCAATTCCCACAAATTGAATCTTTGATCCCTATGCTTACTAGATGATCCTGCAATTTTTGTATTTTTCCTCCCAAGTAACATAGAGGTGACAGAATTTGGCAACCAATATGCATTATTTTGTATAAGAACGGCAGACGTAACATTAAGAAAAATCTCCATCCTTGAGGATCAAATATTATTATCAAAGCTAGTGATATAACAATGCCCACCATCCAAATATTGAAAACAAAAAAGGAAAATAAAGAGATTCTTTGTATGCATTAAAGGAGCCAAAATCATGTAATTATTCAAAAAGACTAGGTACTTTCTTTCAGCGCAAATATAACAAGCATCAAATACCCAAAATAATATTTCTCCTAGATAGAAATACCCAAAAAAGTATACAAGGGTATGAGATTTAATGTGTTACTGGAACCTCATTACACATTTAAAGATCACATTGGAACTAATTTAAAGTTCAAGTTTTTTCACTTTGTCATGAATTGTGACTAAGATCAACATTTTGTTGTATCTTGCTTTGCATACAGAATTTAAACACTAAAAAATGAGACACTAAGAGAAAAGGATCATTTGTCATCTCCTAAGGCTTTTTATATGCAATTTTTGGGCCCAAGAGGAGGGGGCAAGGAAATTCAAACTAATGACCTCCACTTCATGAGGCGTGGTCCCCAACAAATGTTATGAGTAAATTATCTTATGACTAATTTATCGACACAACAATTTAAAATATAAATAATCCGAATTTTTATAACTGTAGCACAGAAAAATGAATCTTTAAAATTTGTTTCTTGCCAATTATCATTACCAGCTATTTTTAATAAAACAAAATTAACAAAGGATTCCATGACGATATCTCCAGATGCATGATCTAGTAGAGGCACCACTAGATCATAAAAGTAGACATTAAACAATATTTTAAAAACAATGATTTAACTACCCAAAAAATAAAAAATAAATAAATAAACAGCAGAAGCATGATTAAGGATCATGAACAGTACCGTTAATGCAGCCAGTGGTGAACCATCAAAAGCTGATAGAACCAACTCACTTTTCAGAAAAGCTTCATAAAGTTGTCGCTACACAATACAAGTGCAAACTAGGAGATCAACATGACATTTTAAACAAAACCACAATGGGAGATGAAACGAAATGTAGACTGAGAAAACTAGGAGATCAACAAGACAGTTAAAATAAAACCACAATGGGAGATGAATTGAAATGTAGATTGAGAAAAAGCAGATCAAACCTGGCAACTGGTTAATCTTAGCCACACAATAACCTCATTCTTCTTAGAAAGTTTTGCAGTTGTTTTGGAATTTTCTTCATTAAATACCTCACTCTTTAAGCGACGCAAAAAGTAAGGTTGAATACGTTCTCTTAGCTCCTGAAAAAAAAAAATATATATATATATATATATATATGTATATATTAACAATCTATTATTGTCCTTGTCTGTTCAAATAATAAAAGTTGACAGCTACCTGTTAGAAAGCAAGAAAAAACAAGATGCAAGTGCAAGAGCTTATGACATACAACAGATGCATATACATGGGGCAATTACAAGTATATAGCACACCATAAGTATCAAAGTCAGGAAATGACATTGATATGGTTTTTCTTTCCATTCCTTTTAAACAGAATTTGGAAAACAGATTCTTAAAAATAGCCATCCATACTTGCAGCTCATCACTAACACTTTTTTTTTTTTGATAAGTAATGAGAATTATATTAAACTTGAAGAAAAGGCGAAAACAACAAGTACAAGGTGTTCATGATGGTGAACACAAAAAACAGCAAACAAAGACAGCAGAAAAAACTAATCTTAAGCGGCACATCTAAGGGAGGTAAGAAACTCCCGAATAGAAGAACAGTTTGAGGAACCCCAACACCTAGCCCATTCAAAAAGAGTACTTTGGCTGAGGGCTTGTAACTAATCAAGAGATTTTTCTAAATCCTCAAAAGAGCGCCTATTTCTTTCCATCCAAATAACCCACATCAGGCAGCCAGGAACCATATTCCATATATCCGAAGAAAATTTCCCAAACCAATTATACCAACAAAACACCAAGCTCTCCATTGAACCTGGCATGGCCCATTGAATCCCAAAAACTTGAAGCATTCGCACCCACAAAGAGTAAGCTACAGGACAATGAATAAGAAGATGGTCCACAGATTCCGCAAAACGGTGTCGGAGCATCAAATTATCCAAAGTAAGTATCCGACCGTGGGCTGCGGTCCACAAGAAGAAAGCCACCCTTTTAGGAATCTTAACTTTCCAAATCCCCTTCCAAGGGGAACTAGAGAGAGAAGTACCCTTGATCTTATTATAAAAAGACAGAATATCGAACTTACCATTCCTTTTAAGACACCAATGGGGACTATCGCACCCAATGCCTCTAGGAATCCGAGACTGGATGAAATTTAGGAAGGAGAGAGCAACTTCTAATTCACTCTCATGAAAATTCCTATAGAATCTCAAGTTCCAGAAACTAGTACCCCTGTCCTCCTGATGACCCAACAAATCAGAAATGTAGGCTTCCTTGTCATGAGAACATGCATATAACTGTGGATAGAGCATTTTAAGTGAGGTGTCCCCAACCCACCTATCATGCCAAAAAAGAGTGTGGGAGCCATCCCCCACCACAAGAGTCAAATGATTGGAGAAGCTCTCCCAACCGTCATTAATACCACGCCAAAGACCGCACCCATGGGCCCTATAGCTCATCACTAACACTTATTGGCTATTATATAATGCATTACTTTAGAACCTCACTGGAAACCTAAACATCATTCAAAAGTTAAAGCTAAACATTCTAACTTCTAAATACAGATAGATATGGACAAAATTATTATATTTCAGGTATCTTATTTAAGTGGCTGCAGAGACAAGCAGAGAAGACTGGAACCTACAGAAAATATTAATTTAAGCCAGGAATTTTGTAAGAATAATTTCTCTGCTCATTAGTAGGCTAATGAAAAATGTATGACAAAAATTATTGAGATAAGCAAAATCCAAAAGCATAAAACAAATAGCTGGTTGATACTTGTACCATAACCTTAAATGAACAGTAGTATCAATGGATCTGGATTTGTAAATAATATATTATAGGTATGTGCACAGATATAAAACATGTAAAAATTATTCTTCCCAGCTAGAGCTCCCCAAAAGGAAATATCTGGTTAGTGAACAAACGTATTTCCAGTACTTGTAAATTATATAAGCACAATATTATCTGCCAAAGTAATTTTTAGATTATTTTTATGAGAAAATTAAAAACCTTTTACATGTAAGATACCTTAAGCATCAGCAGAACTGAAGTTTTTAACCGCCAAGAGGGCAATTAAAGATATACAATGTACACAAGGAACCAAACCAACATGGCATTTAATATCAAACTACTAAAACCCATAAGTAACGACACAAAATGAACATTATAAAAGCTTCTTTTCTCCCTTTTTGGAGGATCCAACAGATTTGACATCATCAAAGCCAGGTTATTTGGCAATTGATCCCCATTGCATCATGTGGACCATTTGGAGAGAAAAAATAACCATAGGAATTTTGACAATGAAGAGAAATCAACACTGGATATTATAAATAGTTTTCTGAGAACTTTATCTTAATATTGCACCATTATTGGGGTGGTGTCAAGTAGTTCTATGGTTCAATCATATGAATGTACATTTGTAATTCTTTGAGGAAGTTAACCATTTCAAGCTTTCATTTCTTATAATAAACCATCATACATATCAAAAAGATAAAAAATACATCCAATTTATATCAACTAGAACCAGGTTCAAGAAGCACAAACCATAATCTAACCATACTAAAATAGTAAAATATCATTACCTTTGCAACTGCTGAACCAATACGCTTTTCCCTATCAGTAGCCTTTTTTTCATTTCCACGAAGAATGGCATACTCAAATTTTTCCTTAAACCTGGGAAACTCCAATTTTTAGTGTCACAAGAAGCACAAGCATAACTCAAGACAACTGCAGCAAGATGAATATTATTACCATTTCTTGTCACCCAGCAGCTCAGGACAACAGAAGTTGAACAAGGCCCACAACTCCTATTTCCAAAAAAAAAACAAAAAGATACAGAAGACTATACAAGGATCACATATCTGAATTTGATTCAAATCTATAAACATCGCATTGAAATAGGAGTATAATTTTAGAAAAGAGCTAATGATCACATAACGAATGCCATACAAGATACCTTCAGATTGTTTTGTAATGGTGTGCCACTGATGATAATACGATGAGCACTTGGTATCTCAAGCAAACTTTTGGCTCTCTGTGTACTTGGATTCTTTATAAGATGCCCCTGGTTGTAAATGGGTTGGTCAGATAATAATGTAGTAGTCATAAAATGCAACAGAAAGGTTGTTAGCTCATGCAAAAAAAAAAAAATTTATTATGCGCAATGATAATATGAGAACAGTAGTGAAATTTTAAATATAACAAATGATTATAAGATTCGCAATGTAACAGGGTCAAGACTGGGCTCTCCCTTCCCCAACCCTGCACAGTGAGAAAAATATTATTCCTGAACCAACCTGCAACTTGAAAAAGCGCAATGTGAGGGCAGGAAAGAACTTTTATCTGAGTGGCAGATTCCCCATCAATCTGCCATGTATAAGCCTTCAAATTTGAAACCTTAAAATGACATTCATAGACCTCATGTACAGTCCACAAAGCAGTCCTTGCAGGCCTAAACATTCAACTAAGCTGAGAATGTTAACCCCCCTCAAGTTCCTTCACGATTATTTGTTTTCTACAAAAGATTGCCAAGCTCCAAATGCTCACTCCCTTGTTTTTCTTAAACATTTTTAATCGCAAAAACATCACTCTAAATTAATTGTTGACAGCTTGGAAGTATCTCACATCCCAACTTGAAAAGCTAAAGGGTTACACCACTCCCATTCTTGCAATTGATAATATATAAATAGTACTGGAATCTCAATTATATAGGCACTGCTGTATAATCAAATGCCCTTGCATTGGCTAGATAATGAGTCCCTGATTGGCTGAATGCACGACATGCAAAACAGATCAAAGTTTCTTATATTTAAAATTGTATACTTCCATTGAGATTTGAGACTTTAAGTCCTCTTCAGGCATGCAATTTATTATTTATTTCTACCTAGCTTCCACAAAACCAATACAACTGATTCAAATCTCTACCTGCACCAACTTATCACATTCTATGACATGAGGGATTGCTTTGTGTCAAGAAGATTAAAAAAAAAAAAAAACTCAAATATGTATATTCCCATCAAAGTAGCAATTACAAACATAAAAACAATACATGTGAGTACAGCTAGAGTAGGGTCGGTGTGGGGGGGGACAAAATATACTATGCATTACAGTAATGCGGTCAGGCATTCTAAATAATTAGCAGTCCATTTAAAAATCAAAACTACAGGGAAAGGATGTAACTAAATACCTCATCAAGTATCATATAATCCCATGTGACACTATCTTCACTGTCCTCGTCCTCAAAGTCATAGTCCCCCCGTAAAGATTTTGAGTTGTTCCGTACAATATCATAAGTTGTGAGTAGAACACCTTTGTCCTGCAAGTAGCAAACACAGAATCTTATCATCCCACCCAACAATTAGCAAATCAAGAAAAGAACACCAGCCCAATGGTACCACAGCTCTAGAAACCATAACTATCAAAATTGCAGAGCAACCATTACATGTAAGGTATGACAAATTTTGAACTTCCAAATTCAGCATTTAACCAAATTTGAACTTAGGAAGATTGTGAATCAGGTTAACGTATTCCAGACTGGCATAAACTCTTTCAGCCTCCATCAAATTTCAAGTTCAATCTAATGTATAAACCTTGTTGTGTGTGTAGTATTGATTTGCTAGAAATATTTTAAATGCCAAGTTGCCAACCAATATATATACCTGAAGTACATACTGGAGCTCGTACTGTCGAGCTTTTGGACAAGTCCCATAGTATCTGCATGGACAAGTTAGTGATTATGATTCTTACATTTTTTTTATTGGTATGTTACAATTGTACAAGATGGGTTTCGAACCCACAGCCTCACCCTCCACCTAGGACTTATATAGGGAGGAGGTGCCGATTGAGCTAGAGCTCATTGGTTTATGATTCATACATAAATAAATATTTTTTATCTTTATCAAAGGTACAAGCCAAGTAGCCTTACTCTCTTATCTTATTAGAGAGCCCCACAACTGATAATTCTTTCATCCAATGGGGGAGTAGCGTTTTTGGGGCCACAATTATTGCCCTCTTAATCAAATGCGAATGAAATAATCCAGCTAAGAAGCCACAAATCTGAAATAAGAAAAAAAGTACTATCAACAAATTACAAATATTATATGCGCGTGTGTGTGTATATAAAACAAAATTTCCTAATAAAATATATCCATTTCTTTACCTGCATTGTCTTCCCCAAACCCATGTCATCCCCTAAGATTCCACCCTTACCCTGACAATGCAAAGCCCAGAGCCACCTTAACCCATCAGACTGATGCGGGTACAACATTTTGGCAATCTTACCAGGCAACTTGTAACTAGATTTTGGGCCATTCAAAGTTATAGAACCATCATTCTCCACAACAGAATCATCTGCATAATCATCCAACACATCAACACCATCCAAATCATCATACTTGTCTTTGGATTTACTCGCTTGCCTCTTCACCTCCTTAGCAATTCCCTTGCCACTCAAAACAACACAATCATCATCATCATCATCATCGTCATCCTCTCCCACTTCAACTTTAGACGCTAGAAATTGTTCCACAGGGGCTAACTTCTTACCACCCACCCTCTGAGGTTGAGGTTCATTCCCTACACTACATTTCGTTGTCCCATGTACCCTACCTACAAAATTGTCACCCTTCGAATCAATATGCAAATAATTTACCTCCTCTTCTTCAACTTCAGACACAAAAGGTTGTCCCTTAGACATTAATCTCTCACCCACCCTTTCGGGTTCATTTCTATTTAGCCTTTGACTATCGTTCTTCACTCCATGTACCCTAATTCCTTCATAAACCTTCCCCAAATCACTTTTCACTTCATGCTCTTCTACAACATTTTCAACCCTATCTCCATCCCTCTCGATCACGTCCAATGAGGAATCAAACGTGTCAGATGCAGATGAAAATGAAGACCCAGCACTCGCATATTCAGGCAAACCAACTTTCTCCTCCTCACCCAGTCCAACCCTCTTCGGAGCCTGCTTCTTCTCAATGGACATAAAATCAAACTTAGCACTTAATTCATTGAGAATATCCCTAATCTCATTCCCACACCCATTCTCACCACCACCCTGACCAACATTTTTGGGCATTGGCGAATCAAAATCAGCGAAATTAGGCTCATCAAGCACCACTCTTTTATCAGCACTATCATTGTCTCGAGTTGAAACTTTACATAGACGCCGCCTACCTTTGATCTTAACCTTCGTCGGCTTCTCTTTCTCTACAAACCCATTCAATAAAATAAAATTAAAAAATCAGCCATATAATAAAACGACAAAAACACTTTCACTCATACATTATTCATACAGAAATTTATACATACACATGGCGTACAAGATATAAAAAGGGGAAAATAAATAAATACCGAGCTGAGAATCAGAATCATCGGGAATATTATCATCGTCTTCGTTGACTATCGATGGCTTCGCTTCTCCTACTTCTACACGGTACATTAATCAACACTTACTCTTAACATTTCAAAAAATTTCATGGAAAAAAAAAGGTGAGGAGAGAGAAAGAGAGGAGTACCGAGTGGAGGAGAATCAAAATCGGTGATCCCTGAGAATTGGGGAATACCATCATCGTCTGCGAGAGACACAATATTCAATAATCAGTGTAAATTTTGAATAATATCTTAGAGAGCGAGAGGGAAATGAAGGAGTGAGTACCGAAAGAGTGCTTGGAGGAGGGTTTAGGAGGAGCGGAGAGGTCCTGGAGAAGACGGTAATGGCGATCGTTGAGGCTCATTGGTGTCTTCCGGCTGCCCATTCTGTCCGCCATTTTTGAAGCAGAGAGAGAAGAGAAAGGAAGGAATATTAAGCAAATCTCTGTGACTGTCTTTTGAAAATGGACATTCTGAGTGTTACTTATATATACAGAGCCATAGGGGGAGAGAGAAAAAGGTTGAGGCAGGGTTTTGGGTTGGTGTAATTCTTGTGGGCTTTCAGGGATTATTTGGGGGTCAATATTGTTTCCCGCTCATGTGAAGTTTGAATTTTGTATCCTTATTTAGTGGTGGGCTTTATTATTGTTAATTTTCCATTACCTCTGTGTTTGTGGATGCAGTTTAGAAAGGAAATGAGAAAGAACGGGGAAAATCATATATTTCTCGGATTTTTTTAGAAAATAACTATAAAATCCAAACAATATGATTAGTTAGGAAACGTTTCAAACATATTTGGTTTTTAACAATTCGAGTTCAAAGGAGTCGATTTTTGTGTTATAAAATCGAGTATATTGTACTTGAGTTACCTGTTTTGCCGCAGCTGAGGTGGCCAGTGGGTGTCCACGTAGGCTAGAAACCGAGTTCAATGAACTCGGTTTCTGGGCTTGTAAACCGAGTTCATTGAACTCAGTTTGTAAGCCTAGAAACCGAATTCGTTGAACTCGGTTTCGAGGCTTACAAACCGAGTCCAAAGAACTCGGTTTACATGCCCAGAAACTGAGTTCATTGAACTCGGTTTCATTTGAGTCCACCTGTCCACAATCAAACGCACTCAAAAATTCTTAAGACAAAAACACTCTCAGTTTCAAAATACACAATCTCTCACTCTCATTCCCTCTCACTCTCGGTCTCTCTCTCACTATCCTCTTAGTCTCAGTCTCTCTCACTCTCACTCTCTTGCTCCATCTTCGTCACTATCGCCGTCGCGCTCAGTCTCTCATTCCCTCTCGCTCCGTCGCCGTCGCCGTCACTCCGTCTCCGCCTCGCTCAGTCTTTCTCCCTCAGTGGTTGGCTCCGACTACCTCACAAAAAGTAAGGACTCTCTTTTTTCTGGGTTTATTGGCATGCATTGATAGATTTTTTCTGAGTTTGCTGCAAATACCATATTTATGTGATTTACTGTGAGGCATTTGTAACTTTGTATAACCAAATTTATGTGAGGAAATGATTTGTTCAATTCAAGGAAAATGTAGGATTTTGATTATGGTCATCTAGCTGGCCTCAATAGAGCTTTTTTTTGGGGAAGTTACATATAGCTTGTGAGTCATTTGTTTTTCCAAGTACAATTTGGTTTACTTCAGTGTGTGGTTTTAGAGTGGATTTTTTTTTTGTTTGTTTGTTTGTTTGTTTGTTGTTGTTGTTTCTTGGGATAAGTTAAAATGGATTTTTTGCAACCCCAATCAGTGAGGCTAGAGCAAGTTTATTAAACAGAAGAACAAGACAGGTAAAAATCAAAATTTTCTCCCATCCTTCCACCATGTACAAATTTAGAGGTCCTTCAATCTCTTGAACTATTTAGGTAACATGTCAAAGAAGAAGACATCATCATTAGAAGGTCCAAACTTACCCTTTATATAACATTTTATTTGTCAAAGAAGAAGAAGAAATCTTAACACTTCTTTTGGTTTTCTTGCCATGTTCTATTGGAGTGCCTTTACCAACCAAACACATAAAGTGAAAGGACACACAACTTGTGGCATATAAAAACAGCCATAGTAGATCAAGAGTCACTGTGTATGTAGACATGTAACCACAATACAATTTTTTTTTGACTCATATGATCCTTTCTTTTTCTTGACATTTGACAGTATACTCGAAACTGATTATAGCAGTATTGGAGCAGAACATTGACATAGTGTTATTCCAAAATTTTGTTGTGTGTATGTCTTGTTTATGATTATGCTTATTAAGATCAACTCACTTTCACATACTCTTCACAAACAAAAAGACAACCATATTTAATCATCTTTGATAAAATAACAACAGCATACCTTGATAAGCCCTGCCAAACAATGTACATCAATGCCTTCTGGTACCACTCCTATGACATAATGTACATCAATGACATAGAGTTTTCTTGCCATGTACATCAATGCCAAACAATGTATATCAATGCCTTCTGGTACCACTCCTGTGACATAGTGTACATCAATGACATAGTGTTTTCTTGCCATGTACATCAATGCCAAACAATGTACATCAATGCCTTAGGCTATACATTAAGATCCTTGCCAACTTATCTTCAACATACCCCTTATATTACTCTTGACTCCCTAAACTTTGTGCAGTATGGCTGTTGTTCCTGCTCAGATCCCTGATGAGTTCAGTCCTGGTCCCATTGAGGATTCAGTGTTAAGGTTTCTACAAGAACATCGATCGTGTGCTGTTTGGGAAGACAAGGTAAAATTAAAACCGACCACCCGCTGAATATTCTTTTCTTATCCTTTTACATTATGTTGATTTTTTTTTCTTCCCATTTCTAAAATTCTAAGTTTGTCAATGGTATTACTAGCTTTGAATGCATAGTCATGCCCATTAGTTGGGTTAAGTTAGATTGGCAGACTGTTGGACACCCTTATATAAAGGTTACACCCTTATGACATATTGCATCTCATCACCATGGTTCTATCATATGCAGGATCTGGGGGCACTGACATGCCGTGGTCGTAATGACGAGTTCCGAAAATGACGCTTGATAGTGGTAGATGATCACGTCATCGACATTGTCAAGAGAGTTGGATTAGACGGGCTATAGGACCCTGTGTAGAAAGATTGATCATAATTTGATAACAGCCTTCGTTGAGCGATGGCGGCCTGAAACTCACACCTTCCACCTGCCACATGGTGGGACAATGATCACATTACAAGATGTGGAGGTTATTTTGGGGATTCCAATCGATGGTGAGGCAATTGTTGGAACAACTGACTTTACATGGGCTGATGAATGTCGGAGTATGCTTGGAATCAACCCTACTGGGACGGTGCTTAAAGGACAAAGGATCCTAATTAAGAAGCTACTAGAAAAAATTGATTAAGGGTTGCCCGATGATGTAGCAGAGGTGGTTGTGCATCAATATGCACAATGTTATATTCTAGCACTCCTGGCAGACACAATTTTCGCTGACAAGTCTGGCGATAGGGTGCATACGATGTGGTTGCAGATGTTGAGGGACCTTTGCAATCCACCTTAGTATAGTTGGGGGAGCGCTTGCCTTGTATGGTTGTACAAAGAGTTATGCAGGGCAACCGACAGAGGTGCCAGTCAGATTGGTGGGGCCTTGCTACTAGTTCAGTATTGGGCATGGTTCAGATTCCCTTTTTTGTGCCCAAGGAAGGACTTCCCACTAGATGATGCATATGGCCCACCATTTGCACCTTCTCCACTGTCCATTAAGTAAGTCTCTTCCTTAACCGATTCTCTGTATTGGAAATAGATCCATAATTTTAAACAACATAACACATTGTTAGACATAAAGAATAAAATTTTAACCTTGATATTCCTGAAATTTTGAAAATTAATAGGATTTTTATTTATTTTTATATATCGTTTTACAGCCACTGAGGTCATATGTTGTGATTGATGTATATTACAAGTGTTATTAATTTCTAGCTCCACCACTAATCATAAGTTTAGATAATCATTTATTGGTATAAACTTAGTCGTATGTAATGTTAAATTCATGATTGTCCATCATTTATTGTTGTTGATTACTTCAAATTCTCAATTCCAAGTATTGACTCCCTCTAGGACTGTGTGGGTCGTGAGCACAAAAAATAGCCCCCAAGAAATCTGTCTAGTCTGGTACCGTCAGCTGTTAGATTCTATGCATCCCAAGCAGGTACTAAAATTCGAACCGTGTTGTTCATCAGTTTGATATGGTACAAGAAATCCCCCCATATGTTGATACTGACGACGCCCTTCATGACATAGACCTGAGGGGGAAGATTGAGGTGAATTGGAGGGAAAAACATTATAGCCATATCCAAGTGTGGAATACAAGAGCACGATCTCTATGTCATGGAGTACGACTAGAAGGTGATATGTCGCCTACTCATCCATACTTCGATTGGTACAGTAGGGTGACTTGGAGGTTCGTCGACCACATTACTGCGTCACTTTTTATTATGGTAATTGCTTCGACCTTTCTTTTCAAATTTTGTTGCGTACCACCATTTTTGCATGGAGCATATACTAATTGTATTTATTTACTACCAGGTCGCCAGTCACAAGCAATTGTTGATGCGTCATGCAATAGGTAGTCCTGAGTATAAGCAGATTACAGATGTACTTAAGGCAGTAGAACGCCTTCGCCGTATAACTGCCCAACTTCCCTTGGAAGACACCGATGGGGCAAATCCAGAAGCGCCAGAAGATACTGGGCAAGGGGTATACAATTGTGAGGACCATAGCAAGGGGTATACAACTGTGAGGACCCCTATAAGATGTGACTATCCATAGTCCATGTTCAGGCTTCGCGATTGCCCTAATGTACTACATGCATGACTCATCGACACATTTCACAGACAATCTATTTTTGGTCGACCTACTAGTCATAATGTTTCTGTTATGCTTTGCGGCATAAATTGTTAATGCACGTTTCACTACCTCTTTATTCGCAAAAATCAACCATTTCACAAAATTCATGTCCGCATTCCAAGAAGAACCAAATGCTTCCTGAGCAACTTCAGGATCAACCATATTTTCCCAAGTATTTTCATAAAATGATGAGGCAGGAGGTTCATAAACGGGGGTCGCATTTGTAACATGCTGATTCAATAAAGTAGCGTCCGCATCATCTTCATCACATTCAGCCATATCATTAACATGAGAAATTGGAGTAATTGCATGGTCATCAACACCCCTGTCAAAGTCGCTTCTCTCAATCCTCTCTTCGTAGTCATCTCTATCGTCAAGATCTTCCCCAATACTGTTTTCGTCTTCATCTTCAACTACTGGAACGGTAGAGGATTCGCCTCAATGTGTACAAAATTGATCTTCATATCTATTTCCAGGTTCGCTCTCAATTGTTGTTGGTGTCTCTTGAAAAGAGGGTGTATAGCCTCCCAATGTGGTGCATCGATCATCTAGAACTACAAATTGTAGAGATGTAGTTGTTTGTATAATTTCCTCTACGCCGACTTCCGCACGTGGTTGCAAACTAACGTACAACTCAAAATCTGCTACATTTTTCCATTTTTGCATCTTACTAAACATGAATTTCACATGTTTATCCTCTGTTATCGCCATATATCTGTAATTAATGCATTGATTGAGAACTTCATGTGGAGAACGGAAAGTAATATGTATGTCATGCAAAGCAGGGTTCACTTGCAACTCTTCCATAATTTTTACTTTCAAATCATTTAGGGTCTTTAGCTTACAGCTTATCATCATATAGTAGCACTGGATACCCGGACCTTGAAACATCAATCCGTCATAAGGGTTGGCATTGCTAAGGGGTCCACCGTAGTATATATTTATATGGATCATTGTCAACCTATAGATCATCAAGTGCAATGGTGTTAGTGACAAATTTATATCGCTCAATCAACATCAATCACAAAACTTTGCGTATGAAATGCCAACAATACTAATCTCAACCAAATTTGCATAAACTCACCTTAGGTCACATACAAAAATAGTCATTACCAATTTCATATTCTTTTAAAATTCTAAATCATTCTAGGGGCATGACTTTCAAAACCCATTCAAATAAGTTCTGATGAACAAAAGTATTATATACCAACCAATTATCCATTGAAATCTCTATTATAAATCTTAAATAAATATATCTTGAAATAATTTATGGTCAAAAGACTACAAATACTATCCTAGGTATCAAACTCATAATCCATTTCATATCCATGATAAAGACCTAAAAGTAGTAAATATTCCTAACAATTGATCACAATATTTAGCACTAAATGTTCCCATCACAATATCCACAAGGGCCTCACAATATCCACTATAGATATTTTTTCTTAAGTACATTCATGATCTTATATAAATGTGTCCAAATATTTAGACATTAGTTTGGCGGTAAGTAATTAAGTTCATCATTCAATTGAGCACTAATGTCAAAACTCAAATATCACTTGTCATGATTAAATGCAAGCTATCAAAATAAAAGGATTGAACAAAATCAATTTCAAGATATGACTAGTTTTTTGGACATAACATGAGTCATACTATGAATGTGATTGCACTTTTTTATAATTAATCATAATATTAATTTCAAAAAAAAAAAAAACTAACAAATAATCACAATATACTAACAAATAAACTAATCACAATATACTAACAAATAAATTAATCACTATATACTAACAAATAAATTAATCACTACAAAAAATATACTAACAAATAAACTAATCACCCTCTCAAAAAAAAAAAAAAAAAAAAAACTAATCACAATATACTAACAAATAAATTAATCACAATATTTACACTAACAAAAAAAAAACATAACTTCTCCTAATATGTTCTGAATTTTTCTTAACAAAAAAAACTAGCAAATACAATATTGTATACCTGAGATGTTGTATGAGATGAGTGTAGTGAAGAGGAGTCTCAGAGGATTGAGTGTACTGAAAGGAGTGTAGTGAGAGGAGTATTGAGTGTACTGAGATATAGTGAGACGGACAAAGAGGAAAATAGGTCCCCAGCTGGGACCCATGGCAACATGTGGAGTGTTGGGGACCATTTACGAAAATCGAGTCTAGTAGGCTCAATTTCCAGCTCAATACCCACGTGACCGTCAGGTGAGATGGGACATGGATGAGACATGGAAATCGAGTTCAATGAACTCGGTTTTCATGTATTGAAACCGAGTTCATTGAACTCGGTTTCTATACATGGAAAACGAGTTTATCGAACTCGGTTTCTTTACATCGAAACCGAGTTCATTGAACTCTCCACTATTCGTCTGGTGTGTATAGTATAGAGACAACAACAGAGTGATTATTGATTTTAGTTTTGAATCTCATACCTTATAGATCCTACAAAGCATTGGGAACCATTAAATCAATCTCTTTAATTGGTTTCTTTAAATAAAAATAATAATATTTATAAATGATAACATCCTTTTTGGTATATATATCATTAAAATTTGAAGGGCAAATTATAGATAATACCCTCCAAAACATTGAGCTACCATGTGTTTTGCTTAATGGCATTTACCTCTCTTGCAGTTTGTTTAAGGAGAAATTTTACCTTGCTTGTGCTTTGCTTTATAACGCTATGATTGTTTCGATAATAATGTTTTCTAGAAAATTAGTCATTTTAAAAAAAAATATTTTTAAAAAAACTATCTCATTTTCCTATGTTTGGTTGTAACATTAAATAAGTTGAAAAACAATCTTTTAACTTCCCTTATTTAGCTTATTGTGAGATAAAGTTGTTTTCCCCAAAAAAAAATTTAGTGGAAAACAATCTCTAAAAATAAGTTATACTTTTTATGTTGACCAAAGATAGTTTTTCTTTGACTCATTTTTTCTAATACTATCTATTAGAAACTGAAAAGAATATGGACGGATACCTAAAGTGGGCATGTGCCTTTGTATACCTTAGGATAATTGTAACATCCAGGAGTTATGGAGTAATGGTTTGGACCGTTACTCTACCCCACTAAGTCCACTATTCCACTCAATATTAATGGAGTGATATGTATATAAACACCAAGAGTGATACCCATTGCATAGTGAACAAATTCTGCATTTCTCATAGTGTTTACAAAGTGTTGAAGGCTATTAGGTTGTGGATTATGTTTGCATCACTCTAATAGTGTGCAACACTGTCGAGAAACGTTTTTGGTTCATGAGTTATACAAACTAGAATTCAAAACGTGTTTGAATAGCTAGTTTGCGTGGAGGTTAGCTCTAGACAGCGTAGAACAATCTTAAAACTCCTATGTGATCGTTGGTTTAGGCCAAGAAATGTATGTCGAAAAACCGATTGTTTATATTCCACTGCAAAGTCTCTATTTTTTACATTGGTATCAGAGCGTTTATAGGTTGTTCTTGATGTCATAAGCATATATGATTAGATCTTAATGTGTTTTATGCTTCTGAGATATGCTATGAATTTCTATCACATGGCCTTCAATGGCAAGTTTTGATTCTGATCATTTCGTGCCTTGAAATTAATATATGTTGTTTATATTACATGTATTAATATTTACCATAAGTTTCGTAGCAAATCTCCAAGTGTGCCATGAGATATAGTTTAACAAAACTTAGAAAAGGACAAAACTACTCTTATATGATTTCTATTTGCAAAATATGATTTCATATCATGAATTTTCATTTTATAAGCTTTAAATTAGTATATGGTACATCAAAAATGGATTTGAAATGAAAAAGATATAGGGTCCGTTTGGTACATGTGTTTAAAAAATAAAAATTGTTATTTAAAAATTTTTGTGGAAATACATGTGGATGAAAAAGTGTGTAGAAATACGTGAAATATTATTTAAAAACTGAAAATTGTTGTTTGGAAACACTCACCAAACACCTCCATAAGCACTTGAAGTTTTTGTTTTAAATCCCTTTTTTTGCTAAAGAATTTTAAAGGCTGGAGGTTGAAGACAATCAATTCCAACAAATCCCACTCCCTCTAGTACAACGTACGGCGTGTGTCAGCCTACATAAATGTGTGTTTATTACAAAGCATTTAAAAATATGATGGTGGGCCATAAATTTTCTTGTGGCTTAAAAGTTTTTTTTTATTTGTTTTGGAATTGCCCTTAAACCTGTAGCATGACACGTGAATGACCTTTCTAGTTTAAATATAATGAAGATTCATTATTTTTAGATTTAAAGGTCTGTTGCAATTTACTAATGATGATGCGCCCTTTATTGGTGGTGTATATATTTTTAAGAAATGTTTAATGATATGGAATTGATTGTTTTTTTTTTTTTTTTAATTATTTAATTCTATTATTATTTCTTAGTGAAATATGGTATTAAAAATATTTACACAACGCTAAATATTATAACACAACAAAGCAATAATTATTTCTTAATGAAATAATGAAATGCCTATATGAATTGCTCTCATGAGTTTAAATTGTGGTAGCATGTTTGGCTTAATATTTAATTGATAATATTGGTGAATTATTTTCAATACATATATTTGTAAATATGTTTAGAATTGAAATATGGAATAGTGGGAGTATGGTTGAGTTGTGTTATCTCCTATGCATAATTTTGCACGAATAGATTAAAATTAATCTTAGTAATAAACACTAGTGGCGCAAGAGATGATTAAGAAGCTTAGCAAATTTTCGATCTTGCGACATGTGTTGATTATCTAAGTTTATTTTAGATTGAACGTCAAAATTTTTGAAATGTGTGTGTAATGTCCCATTTGTGAAATTTTGTAGTGAAATGGCTTCCAAAGGTATAGTTGCTGACCTCAATAAAGGAGAGAAACTGGATGGTGAAAATTACAATATTTGGCATTGCAAAATCCAATATGTGCTAAATGAGCAAGAAGTCCTAGAGACTTAGACTCATTCGTTGAGTAAACCTGATGAGGGAAGCACTGAGCAACACCTACGTGATCTTGCTACCTATGAAAGTTGGCGCAAGAAAGATTTGTGTGCGTGCTTTACAATGTTGAGCAGCATGCACAATGACTTGATTGGTGAATTTGAGCAGTATACAACTGCACAAGATGCGTGGAAAGCTCTAAAGCTAAGATATGAAGGGACATCAACCACTAGACTGTGTGGCTTAACAATGAAATTTGATTCATATAAGATGCGCTCTAAACATACGATGAAGCAGCATAATGAGAACATACGATGTGTCAAAGCTTGACACATAATGAGAACATCAGAACATTTGATGATGTGGCTCGTCATTTGGAACTTGAAGCTGAGCGCCTTGAAGCAGCCAAGCCGATTAGTTCTATGCACATGGCTAAGACTAGCTTGTGTAAGGCATCTAGACCTAAATGCAAGCAACCTGCTTACGCTGCTGGACAAGAGAGACCTAATGGGCCACTGCCTAAGAAGGCTAAATTTGTCAAGTGCAATACTAGAGGAAAGTGCGCAAAGAAAGACAAGTCTAAGTTGACTTATTATAATTGCGGAAAGAAAGGACATTTTGCTCGTGATTGCACTAAGCCAAAAAAGGTAACACTTAATCCTACATCTCACCATGTTTTTGTAACTAGTAATGTCCTTGTCGCTAATTCTGCTCCTATGTGGACTATAGACTCAGCAGCAACAAAACATGTAGCAAGAGATAGAGTGGGATTTGTGGAGTATCGCTGAATTCCTGTTGGGAGTAGAGACATCAAGGTGGGAAACAGAGCTACCGTGGAGGTACTTGGAATTGGTACCTACAAGCTAGAGTTGCAAGGTGGTCGCACTCTGTTACTCCATGATGTATTGTATGCTCCAAAGATCCGGATGAACTTACTTTCTGTAGTTACTTTGTTAAGACTTGGTTTCCGATTTATTTTTGAGAATAATTATGTTTTATTGCATTTGGGAACAGTTTATTATGGCCGTGGTTTTATTTCAAATGGTTTTTTTAATTTTGGATATTGAATATTATAATAATGATAGTTCAATTTTTTTGACTTCAATTGATAATGCTTCTAATAATTCAATTATATGACATGCTAGGCTTGGCCATATAGGGCAAGAAAGGATGACTAGGTTAGCTAGAGAAGGCCTTATGGGCAATCTCGCTAAGGTTACTTTGTTCACATGTGAACATTGTCTAGTGGGAAAGTCAAAAAGAAAACCATTTGGAAAAACCACAAGGGCATCTTTTCTATTGTAACTAATCCACTCGTTACGGTCATGTCTATTTGATTTCTCATAAGTCTGAGGCATTAGATTGCTTTAAACGATACATGAGATTGGTTGAGAGTCAATTAGACAAAAGCATTAAGGCTCTCAGAGCTAATCGTGGGCGTGAGTATCTATCTGAGCAATTTAAGGAGTTTTGTGATGAAAAAGGAATTACAAGGCAATTAACGATGCCTTATACACCGCAACAAAATGGTGTGGCAGAAAGGAGAAATCAAACACTACTAGAGATGGTTAGGTTAATGATGGCGCAAGCAAACCTACCGATTTCGTATTGGGGGGATGCACTTTTGACTGCAGCCTATATACTTAACCAAGTGCCCTCTAAATCAGTATTTTCCACACCGTATGAACTATGGACCGACAAGAAACCTAACTTGAATAACTTGCGGCCATGGGGTTCAACAAGTTATGTTCATAATACTTCTCACAGATATGGGAAGTTAGGGCCTAGAGGAAAGAAGTGTATCTTTATAAGATATTATGAGCATTCCAAAGGCTACGTGTTGATAGGTGAACAACCAGATGGAAGTGTGACTGAATTGGAGTCACGTGATGTTGATTTCATTGAAAGTGAATTCCCTAACAAAGGTGAGGTTGAAAAGAACTTGACATTTTATGAAATGATGGATCAAGAGGGAGGCACCCCAAGTAGACTAGTAGAGGACAAGGAAGAAATTCCAGAAGCTCCTAGAGACAGTGGGAGTGACTCAAAACCTAGTGGAAGCACACCACTAGAAGTTGATTCACAACAACCTCAGCCACGTAGAAGCAACCGTGGTAATGTTCCTCGTCCTTGTTATGAGATTAAGGGGAAAACTTTCATGATTGCTTCACAGGATGATGACGAGCCAAAAACTGTGCAAGAGGCTCTCTCATCTTTTGTTAGTGATGAGTGGATGAAAGCAATGAATGATGAAATGGAGTCTATGAGGACTAATCAGGTCTGGGATCTGGAAGACCTACTGTCAGGGAGAAGAGCAATTGGGAACAAATGGGTTCTTAAAATCAAATGCAAGGCAGATGGGTCAATAGAAATGTATAAAGCTCGTTTAGTGGCAAAAGGATACACTCAAAAGGAGGGTGTTGACTACGAGGAAACCTTTTCTCCGGTTGTGAGGTTTACCTCTATTCGACTCATTCTGGCCATTGTTGCAAACTTGAATTTAGAATTATACCAAATGGACATTAAGATAGCTTTTCTCAATAGAGAATTAGATGAAGAAATCTATATGGATCAACCTATTGGCTTTGTGACCAAAGGTCAAGAGCACAAAGTGTGCAAACTTAAGCAATCCATATATGGTTTAAAGCAATCATCTAGACAGTGGTATCTCAGAATTCATCGAGCTGTTCTATTGAATGAGTTTACGATGATTGAAGAAAATCACTGTGTCTATGTAAAACGATCCAAGGAAAGTTTCATTGTTTTGTCATTGTATGTCGATGACATATATTGGCCGGTAATGACATGGAGATGATTATCACCACAGAAGGGTGGTTGTCCTTTAACTTTGAAATGAAGGACATGGGTGAGGTAGATTATGTTTTGGGAGTTAAAATTCTCAAGGATCGCTCAAAGAAACTTTTAGGTTTATCACAACAAATTTACATTATGAAACTTCTTGAGCATTTCCAAATGCATAATTGCAAACCCATAGATACTCTAGTTACAAAAAAAATGAGAGCTTAAGCCTGGATATGTGTCTTAAGACTCAAGATGAAAAAGAAAAGATGGCTTATGTTCCTTATGCTAATGCAGTTGGAAGCTTGATGTATGCAATGATGTGTACTCGGCCTAATATATGTTATGCTGTTGTATTAGTTAGTAAATTTCAGTCTAATCCAGGACTTGCTCATTGGAAAGCTGTCAGGAGGATATTAAGGTATATTAAAGGGACAACAAACTATGTCCTTTGTTACCAGGGTTCAGATTTGCGTATGATTGGCTATAATGATGCCGATTGGGGTAGTGACCTAGATGAACGCAAATCTACATCTGAATATGCTTTCTTGCTAAATAATGGCGCCATCACTTGGAGTAGCAAGAAACAACCTTGTATAGGATTATCAACTATAGAAGCTGAGTATGTAGCATGTTTAGCAGCTGTTCAGGAAGGAGTTTGGTTGAGGAGGTTCTTTTAGAATATTGAGGTTATCAAGGATGCCTTAAATCCTGTTACGGTACATTATGATAGCATGACAACACTTGCCTATACTAAAGACTCTTAAGTAACATGGTAAAACCAAACACATTGATATACGATATCACTATATTCAAGACATGGTTGCTCACAATGAATTAGTTCTAAAACACATTTCTACAAGCCTCATGATTGTTGATCCACTAACAAAGCCTCTAGGAAGGGATGCCTTTTAGGCTCATGTTAGGAGTTTAGGGCTGCGTAGAATATGATGATATGTTATTTTTAGTTACCATTTATTGTACACTTTTGGGATATTTTGTTTTAAATACATATGATGTTATTTAGTTAATAATATGTATGTTTACACACAAATATATCATATGATGAGTTCTGTGGTATGAAAGGTATGTCGAACATTGTGTCATTTAATGCTTATGTAGCATATATAGATGGTTGACACAAACATATGTCGCCTTAGTTGGAACTAAGATGAGGTCTAGAATATATTTATCTTAATTGGACTGTACATGGATAGCCCATGATTCATGTAGCCTGTGGTTAGCCAGATGCGAGACCTTAATTTGATACCTGAGGTGGCAAGCAAATAAAGGACTCGAGTTAGGCGCTTAAGTAGTGACTAGACTAACCTTTGTACTGTGTATTGAGTTAAGATATACGCTCTTACTTAAGAGAACTCTAACGTAGCATGTATTTCATACTACATGTGCTTGCTCGACCAAAAGTGGAGGCGAAAGAATAAATCCTTGCTTCTTCACCGTGTGAGTTCGATGGATCTTTCATTAAGATCCTACTTATGCCCTTCTTACTTTTGACTATGTCATAAAGTTGAGGTTTTGATGTCTGCTACTTTGGCATGTTACCTATGGCCATGTTGGATTTGGTCTAAAGGGGCATTGCTGGGAAAGCGATTGGACCAAAATTAAAGGACATGAGTGCAAAGGGAAGACTATTTTTTTAACACATCCTTATATTTGTACTCACTGTCGACAGGTTATAGTGCTAATGGTAGCGAAATAATCTTGAGTACATCTACATAGTTATGATGGATCAAGCATAAGTCTGAGTATTAAACTCAAGAAGGGTTAAAGATGCTTGATTCGATGTGTTAATATATGTCTAGGGCATAATGAGACACTTTAGGGATGTTACTATGTTGGTCTTGGTATAAGATTTAGTATAGTGCTCCCAAATATGTTTTTCAGGTGTGCTCGGCGGTCGTACAACCTATTTGCCATTATGAACGCACTGAGAAACACATTAAGAGATGGATAATAGGGCCATGCCCACAGTAGATGAGTGGGAGATGTTAGAAACTGAAAAGAATATGGACGGACACCCAAAGTGGGCATGTGCCTTTGTATACCTCAAGATAATTGTAACATCTAAGAGTTATGGAGTAATGATTTGGACTGTTACTCTACCCCACTAAGTTCACTAGTCCATTCAATATTAATGGAGTGGTGTGTATATAAACACCAAAAGTGGTACCCATTGCACAGTGAACGAATTTTGCATTTCTCATAGTATTTACAGAGTGTTGTGAGGCTCTTAGGTTGTGGGTTATGTTTGCATCACTCTAATAGGGTGCAATACCGTTGAGAAACGTTTTTGGTTTGTGAGTTCACAAACTGGAATTCAAAACGTGTTTGAATAGCTGGTCTGCATGGAGGTTGGCTCTAAACAGTGTAAAACAATCTTAAAGCTCTTGTGTGATCGTCGGTTTAGGCTAAGAGAGGTATGCCGAAAAACCGATTGTTTATATTTCGCTGCAAAGTCTCTATTTCTTACACTATCAAACATTGGAAAACACAGAAAACTATCTTTGCATAATGTTTTCCATCGAAACAAATGGAGTGTAAGAAATTTTTGATAATTTCAAAGTAGTTTCATGCGGTAAGTGCCAACAATACCCATTGAAAAATATATATATATATATTTTTAAATTGTTCTATCTTAAAGGTTATAATTCATAAACATACACAAATCCAAATGGAGATTTGAATGAGAACACTAGAGAGAGATAGAAGTGTTAAGGAAAATTTTTATATAATTGGCTAATCTTTTGGCAAAATGCATTTTACTTGTAATTGGATAGATCTAAGATGAGTTTAGTACTTCAAGAAACAAGAGTTCAAGTCAAGTATTAAAGCCATGAAGATTGGATCAAAAAACAAATGAAGAAAAGCTGTTCATTAAAACTAGATAGATATCTCGACAGAAACAGTATCTATCGAGATTTAAGAACGAAGCTCGACAGAAGCTCAATCTGTTGAGACCTACAAAATTAGAATTTTCAGATCTAACTTTTGGTCCTAACTGACATGTATGTGAGACATATATAAGGCTTATTTTAAAGGCTATTATATATGGAGAACACATGCAGAAAGTGACCCAGTGCCTTATTCTCTTTACAAGAAGTTACTGCGTCTTTTGCACTTTAGGGTTTTGTAACCAAGTACTTCTTGATCTTCATTGTTGATGAAGTGAAAAACTTTGCAGCTAACAACATTTTCAAGTTGCTGGAGTTAGTCACGTACTAGAATCCGTGCAAAAGGGTGGCGTTCATATATTGAAGATTTTAGAGGTTCTGAAGCAGTAGAAGATTTCTGCTGTAAGCTCATTTACGAGGATTGTAGAGTCTAAGGACAAAGGTTTTGTACTAGATCTGAAACTTCTCTTTACTATAGTGAATTGCTTTTCGGGAAGGTTTCCCTCCAGGTTTTTTACTGTGAAACTAGTTTGTTTTATTGGTTTTCTTGGGTCATTAGATATTGTCTTATTTACTATTTCGCTGTGCATGATATTGACGTTTGTTTATTTTAACAAGGTTTATTCATAATAAATCTAGTTAACAACTTGGGTTTAAAACTTATTAATTCTATCAATCGGGGTCTAAATTTCTCAACAAAAAGAATGCAAGAGTAAAATTGTCTTTTTCTTATTATTATTATTATTTTTGGTAATATGGGCACTTGACACATTATTTGCATCATCAAAATCAGTTGAACTTAGCAGACATTCCCCATAAAGCAAACAAGAAGGAAGAAAATGCTGCATAAAGAAACAACATATTTGCTAAGTGTCACAAAATAGACTATTAGGTAGTTCCATATTTTAAGGATTAACCACGTATATGCTACGTGTAATTTACCCTGTGTAATAAAAAAAGATCAAACGGTTATTTCAAGTAAATTATTTAGCAAGAATACTCATGTAAGTGGATGTACACGATCTGGTGCGGTGCAGTTTTGGCCATATTTATCACCGCACAGCACCTCACCTTAGTTGATTAGTCACCTCATCATCGCGGTGCAGTTTTAGACTGTGTAGTGTGGTTTGGTCACTGTTGGGCTGGGCCTTTTTTAAAAATTTTAGGTTGGTTTGGGCTAGCATGAATGTGTTTTATTTTCCCTCTTTGTTTTGGGTTTATTTAGAATAGCCTGGCAGGTTCTTCAAAAGAATCAATTACCTGTTGGGTTGGTTTAGGGAAAAAGGGAAATAATTTAGAATTAAAAGAGGTAAACAATGAAATTTGGGAAATAGTTCATTTTTCATGTGTATATAGCTTACTTATATATACAAATATGTGTAACAAGTGGCATATAAGAAACATAGTTTTTCATATTACATATATTAAATATAAAATAAAAATTATTTATCAATAGGCGTGGTGCAGTTGTTACTAGTTTTTGAAAATAAAATTGCAAACCGCATTGCACCTATACCAGCAAATGCTATTTTTACACCTCCACCGTGGTCATCGAGTGCAATGACCACATATGGCTGTTCGTTTTGGTTGGTTAAGGTGTGGTTGGTTTTGTACACTCCTAATAATTTATTTGTTATTCATATAATTCCTTCACATTTTCAAATAAAATTCATAATTAGAAAGAATAATTAATTAGTAAAATTGCATCTTAAAAAGAAAATCTAAGACCAAAGTTCACGTTTGGCCCATAATGTTTGGGATTTTTTTCATTTTGGCCCCTAACGTTTCACAAGTTTCATTTTTGGCCCTTAATTTTTGGTTCTAGGTTCAAAAACAACCTGTTGTCCAACTCTATCATCAAGTGGCACATATTTATTTAATCCTTCACGCCCAAAATTGCCATGTTACCATCCCTATTGGACGAAAAAAAAGACACAATTTGCCTCACTGATTTGCAACCATTTAAAGTTATTTATCTTACCTTATTGAACTATAAGAAGAAAAACCCAGCAAAACAATTGAGTAAAAACTACCAAGTAAAGTTTCCAAGGCTTTTGAGTTTTGAGTGTAGTTTGTGTCGTGTATTTGTATTATAACTTAGAACCTCATTCCCTCTCATTTTTGTGTGCATGTTTCTTAAAAAAATGGTAATTAACTCACATTGCTTAAGAGAATGTATTTTGTGTAGTATAACTTACATCATCCTCTCTTAAAAGTTATAATGGTATTTTTACTGAAATTATATATAATATTTTATAATTTTATAATTATCTACCATTTAAAAAAAATTGTGACCACCCTAAATTCTTTTAAACTCAATAAAATTAAACTTTGGCCCCTTTAACAATATATTAGGCCATTTCAAAACCCAAAAAAAAAAAAAAAGCCCAAGGAAATTTTATTGAACTAAAATTTGGAAAAAAAAAAAAAAAATAGCGAGCACAAGAAAACCTCTAATAGATTTTAAATCTTAGGAAACCAAGATCATCAGTTCTCATTCCTCAGATTGGTTTTTAAACCAACAAGAAAATTAATAAAAATTGAATTGCTACTAAATAACCAATCAGATTTTAAACCAAAAAATGGTAACCTGAAAGGGAAATAAGTAGAACATCTAGCTCGTATCATTGCCACGCACCAGACCCACTAACCCAGATTGCCTTGTCTCAGTCTTAGATCCAGATCGCCTCACCCATTGCGTTTAAATCGAACCTAAGATTAAGAGCTATCTTAGCTCATCTCACCCAAATTGTGTTCAAACTAATCAAACACAAAATCCATATCACCTCGCCGCAAAATGTGTCTTCCTCATGAGATGTCTCTACATCATGCACTTCGCACCGATTGTTTGACGGATATCTTATAATAAAAAACTATGTATCTTTCCATAAAAAAAGAGAAAAAAGCTATGCAATCTCTTATAATGCTTATAATGTGCAGTGAATGTCATCTTATATGAGCAACTGACTTTAGCATTCTCCCTGTAATCGAGTATGGGTGTAAAGTGTTAATACCATTGATGAAATCGCTTGTTAGATGAAAGAGGAAAGAAAAAAAAAAAAAAAAAAATCAATGCAAAACAACGTATTTTGATGGGTTGTAGTTAGCTTAATCAATCATTTTTTTGTTTGTTTTTGGTCATCAAATAAAAAAAATCAATTCTAATCTCAACTACACTAAAAAGAAATCCGTTAGCATGGTAACAATCATGGTTTGGACTTTGGAGTACCCAATACCTATTAACAACATGTAGCAAAATAATTACTTTTAGCCTAGTGATAAGAGTGTTTGCATTAGATTAGGAAAAATTTACCTTTTCTATTTTGCCTAGTCCATTTCTCATTTCTACAAGCATTAGAGCATTCACATTAGTGTAGCTATTTTAATATTTCAGCAAATATATAGCGCTAAAAAAATACTCACGCATTAGTCTCAATATTTTGCCTCACAATTATTTTAACATTGGAGTGTCCTCTCGCCAGAGCTGGCGATGAATTGGTGCTCGCTAGAGATATAAAAAGGAAAAACAATCACTCACTCTTTGCATTTTCTCTCTCTCTTCACTACCTTTCTGCCTTTCTCTCCCCCCCTCTCTCTCTCTTTGCTCATTGTAACTCTGAGGTCGAACTCATTGGCCACTGGATAGCTAAAAAAGACTAGATTTTGAGAATTTGACACCTGACCGATACAAAATAAAAGAATAAAAATGATGCCATCGGCCCATCGCTCTCTACCACATCCCAAGTTGCAGTCACAGAACTGATCGTTGAGGTAGTGTTGAGCTTTAATGAAATAACTTTTTTTCACTTGTTTCTTGGATTAAACTCTATGTCTTTAATGATATCACTTGATATATTTGAACAACATACTTCTTCATTCATTAAACCAAACTTAGATATACTCAAATATAAGTAAAATGCGTTTTGTCAAAGAATTAGTCAATTACATAGAAAATATGACCCTAACAAATAAGATCAAGAGAAAGAAGGCACAATGCTGAGGAATAAGATGATGATATATTATACCATATCCATATAATGATGAGGGAGAAGATTTTGATGATAAGTACTAGTCCAAAAGGAAAAATAATAGTCACACCGCAATGAATGGTAACAAACATGGGCGGGGTTGGCAAGAAAGATAGCTATATCCCTCCCTCTAGTAGATCAGGGTATTGTTCTAGGACAGCATAATGTGCATTCCATAGGACATCAAGACCTACATTTCAATTCCTAAGGACATTCCACAATGAGAATGATCTCCCCTTAAACAAGCATTTTTTAAGGTGTTTAGGAATTAGGATAGCCCATGCTATTCGCCTTGAGATAAAACAATAGCAACACCTCCTTTTAAGGAAGAACAGTACTGCTCCATAAAGAGGAAAGCTATAACCCAATGGTTTTTTTTTTTTTTTTTCCGACCATTCAGCAGATTTTTGAGTGACTCCAACGTCATTATAAAATAAGGGGAAACTAAAACGTAGTGGGGGAGGAGGTCAATTATCTCCGGAACAAAAGCCACAACATACACACAATCACTTGAAACCTCTTATTCTCTCATACATCCTAGAGCACTTGGTTACATTCACCAAGTGAATAAAACATGTTTATGAGTTTTGGAGTATACATATAGGGATAGCCCTTTCTCCTTTAACTCTTTACTCCCTTTTTTCCCTATATCTTGAAGCTAACATCTAGTTCACACAAGTTTAAAGTTATTTCAAACTTGCTAGTGAGAATCTTTTGACATTTCACACAAGTATATATTAGCTCTCTATATATTGCTACACATCTTATATAATGTTGCTTATTACATTTGTTGACATGTATTTAATGTCGAATATTAACTTTAGCATTGAAGAATACATATTTATTAAATCTCGTTAATATATTTATTTAGCCTTGCTAAATGTATTTAATTACCTCAACTTCATATGCTCTGTAGCCTAATATATTTCCTCCCATTTATTTATGTCTTATAGTTTGAATTATTTACACACGAGAAGATTATTTAATTTCCTAATTAAATCATTATTTTGATTGGTCATTATATTTTCTTTTATCTAGGGGAAAACACAAACTAGTGGATAATCCACTAGAGTGAATAACAGACTTAACTACCCCAAAGAATCCGAATCTAGCCGTTAACTCAGCAAAACACATGTCATGGTCACAAAAAAGACTCCAACTATGCTTACAAGTAAAAAAAAAAAAAAAGTAACGTTTCTGTCACAAATTATTTTACAACACTTTTACAAATTATTATTTCTTTTACAAATTATTAATATGGTAAATTATGATTGAATTTCATATGGATCCATCATTAGCTCCACTTTTTACCAACCAAAAATGGTTTACCACATTAATAATTTGTATAAAATATTATGAAATAATTTATAACTCTAAAATTTATATAAATAAATTAAAAAAAAAAAAACCTTGAAAGCGCCTTCAAAAGCCTAGACAAACTTTATATCTCTATGTGTGTGTGTATATATATATATATATATAAATTAAAAGAATGGTGAACCTCAAACCACATTCTGAAAGGGAGATAGAAAGAGAAGACAAATAGGAATGGCCAAACTTTATATCTTTATTCATAAAAAAAAAACATTATATCTTTATATCATATATATATATATATATATATATATATATACATATATAAATTAAAAGAATGGTCAACCTCAAACTGATCGAAAAGGAGACAGAAAGAGAGGACAAGTACGAACTCCGTTAAGCTCAAGGAAACATTCTTTTCACATTGTTAATGCCGTAAACGGCCAACTGGACATTTTCTTGTAGTGGTTGTTGCAGAGGTATGAGACAGTTGAAACCTGCAATTGTTGGTCGTCGCATGCAGAGGTACCACTACGACCTACGCTACAACCGAAAACTTTTCTTTTTTGGATCAATAATCTTTTTTGTTCCAGTGGGTATACGAACAATTGTGCCGGCGACGAATCTTCATCTTTATATTTTATTTGAAGGATTTAGTACCATTTCAATTAAGCTCATTTCACTATCTATATAACTAAGGTCTCAACAGAAAATTATAATAAGGATATAGTAACATTTCAATGTAGCTGGTAGCTGAAACAATATTACACACCTATGTTTCCTCTTTTCTTCTTTGTTTTACTACTTCTTCCCGCTACTATTGCTTATTCAGTTCAATTAAAAAAACTCACTTTGATCCTGAAGACACTGACATACTATATCTGGGTGATGCAGTAGCTTCTAATGGAGTTGTTGACATGACCAGAGTTGATATTCAAGCTCGTGTTGGTTGGGTTATCTATGCTAAGAATGTGCCACTCTGGGACTCTTATACAGGAAAGCTCACTGACTTTAGTACACGTTTCTCCTTCACTATCGGCTCCGTTGGATTGGGCACTTCCGATTTTGGTGATGGGCTAGCATTCTTCCTAGCTCCTGCGGGTTTTGACAATATTGCACCAAATACAGCAGGGGAGGTCTAGGCCTTTTCAACGTCACAACCATGCGTTCACCTCACAACCATATTGTTCTAGTTGAGTTCGACTCGATGGTGAACAAGGAATGGGATCCTTTATTTACGCATGTTGGGATTAACAACAACTCGATTGTTTCTGCCATTTCCACCCCTTGGAATACCAGCTTCCATAGTGGAGATACGGCAGATTTATGGATTATCTACAACGCTACTACTAAGAATTTGAGCGTCTATTGGATCTATCAAAACACCACTAATACTCAGGAGAATACTAGTCTTTCCTATCAAATTGATCTAATGGAGGTTCTGCCTGAGAGGGTTACTGTTGGATTTTCAGCTGCTACTGGTGTGAGAATCGAGCGAAATTCAATTCAGCCTTGGGAATTCAGTTCAAGCTTGGATATAAAAGAAACAACTGGAAAGGAAGCCGAATATATTAGATTAATAGTGGAACTGGCAGTCGTTGGGATGATTAATATAGTTTTTGTAATGTTGTGGATATGGAAGGGAAATAGAAAGGCAACAGCAGAAATAGTGAATGTAACCTCAATTCATGATGACCTTGAGAAAGGAGCAGGACCAAGAAGATTTTCTTACAGAGATCTTGTTTTAGCTACCAACAACTTCTGATCAAACGAGAGAAAGTTAGGTCAAGGAGGGTGTGGTGCCGTTTATAAGGGTTACTTAACTGACTTAGACATGCCAGTCGTG
Organism: Quercus wislizeni; assembly: GCA_023055345.1. Classification (NCBI taxonomy): domain Eukaryota; kingdom Viridiplantae; phylum Streptophyta; class Magnoliopsida; order Fagales; family Fagaceae; genus Quercus; species Quercus wislizeni. The sequence continues at coordinate 34,505,843 of JALGQJ010000003.1, forward strand.
GTGAAGAAAATCTCAAAGGAGTCTAAACAAGGGAAGAAAGAATATATAACCGAGGTGAAGATCTTTAGTCAGCTTAGGCACCGGAATTTGTTGCAATTCATAGGATGTTGTCATGATGGAGTTGAGTTCTTACTTGTCTACGAGTTTATGCTAAATGGTAGCCTTGATTCCCACCTCTTTGGAACAAGGAGTCCTCTCTCTTGGCTAGTAAGATACAAGATATCTCTTGGGTTGGCCTCTTCATTGCTCTATCTTCATGAAGAATGGGAGCAATGTGTAGTGCAACCGGGATATCAAATCAAGTAATGTCATGCTAGATTCTAATTTCAATGTCAAGCTTGGTGATTTTGGATTAGCTCAGCTTATGGATCATGAGTTAGGCCCCCAGACAACTAGATTGGCTGGAACTTTAGGATACTTGGCTCCAGAGTATATAAGCACAGGTAGGGCTAGTAAAGAGTCATGTGTATAGCTTTGGAGTAGTTGCCTTAGAAATTGCTACGGGAAGAAGGTCATCTAATCTTATGGGACCAAATTCTGACATGGGGTTGGTAGAGTGGATTTGGAGTCTTTATGGAAGAGGAGATCTTCTTTCGGCTGTGGATAGAAAGTTAAAAACAGATTTTGAAGAAAAACAGATAAGAGTGTTTGATGATCGTTGGACTTTGGTGTGCTCATCCTGATCGAAATCTAAGGCTCTCGATAAGGCAAGCAATTCAAATTCTTAAGTTTGAGGTAAAAGTGCCAATTCTTCCGATGCAAATGCCTACTCCAATGTATCATGCACCTACACCACTATTATTCAACTCGGGTCAACCTTTATTAACTACAAGCCATCAAGAGGGTCGTTAAACATGTTCACCATCTTTGCTACTAAAATCTATTATATTGCTTGTCTTTGTTTAGGATCTTGATTGTTTCACATCCAATAGTGTTTATACTTTATTCTTTACATCATGCACGAAGTGTTGACAAATGTAAATATCTTGTATGAAAAGTAGACATTGTATGAAGTAGTGTACATTTAAGAGTGAAATATTAATTACCCCTTTGTTTTTGTGTAGAATTATCAACTTGTATCCATGTATCACCATGTTCAAACGTAGGTATTAAAATATTTGTTTCTTATACTAACTAATTTGCATAATCGTGCTAGGCAATGACCATATTTAAATATATAGAATGAGAGACTTTAACATGGCAACATGACATTTGCAATTTTGCACTGAAGTTAGAGTGAAAATAATTATAGTATTATGTAAGAGGCTTTGAGTAATTAAATTTCAATCACATATAGAAACGGAGAAGGCTTGATTGCTCTTAGAATTGAGACAATTAGATTGCGCCCAAGCCCAAGTGTGGAAAAGACTGATCCATTAGCCCAATAATGTTAATCTTTTTCCCTTCTTAAACTTATTTTTTTCTTGATAATAGTTTAAAGAAATAAATGTGCATTCTCATAGTTTAGGAGATAAGTGTAAATATGATATAATTTACGAGCATAAAGTGTGCATTCTTATAGTTTATAGAATAAGTGTAAAAGAGCTTATAATTTAGGGGGCAATTCTTATAGCTTAGAAAAGTAAATGTAAAAATGGTATAATTTAAATAAGTAAAATGTAATTTCCCTTTATCATTAAAGCTTGTTACCTCAAGCATATGTGACTTGTAAAGTGAACGGGGCATCAAGGACTATTTGATCCCATAGTTGGAGTGAGCATTGCATATTCATGTCACACCCTTGACCCTTCCATTGCTCCCATGAAAGGATCCACCGGTCCATTGTCAAATTCAAACCCCAATAAGTAGGAGTGTGCATGGGTCGAGTTGAGGGAATTTTTTTATCCAACCCACCATGGTGGGTAAAAAAAAAATTCAATTCAACCCAACCCAACCCATCACATAAGTCCAACCCATGGGTTGGACAATTTTTTTTAATTATTATTAAATTGAGCAAAAAAAATATATCATACTTGCCACCTGAGTTGATAAACAAAATATACATTAATATATAAACTAATATTCCAACTTAATTATAAACAAAATATGTTTAAGTATTCAATTGAGTTGATAAACAAAATATAAATGAACTAGTATCCTCATTCACTTATAAACAAAATATATATGAGTTCTTAACTCAGTTATAAACAAAATATATCTAAAATTTTAAAGTTTTTTTTATTAATTATATAATATATATATTTTGATAAAAATTATATAATATATTTAAATATATATATATATATATATATATATATATATATATATATATATATATATTTATATATATTAAAAGAACTAATAGGGTTTTATATTATATATGATAATAGGAACTGAGGAAGTGCTCTATAGCTGGTTTTTTTTAAAAATGTATTAAATATAAAATATATTTTAAACATATATTAAAATATGGGTGGGTTGGGTCGGGTTTGGCGGGTTTGTAATTTATGACCCAAACCCAACCAGACCTGCTATAAAAAAAAAAAATTTGTAACCCAACCCAACCCACCAAGTCCTAAAAACCGACCTAACCCGGCTGGTGGGTTGGGTTTGGCGGGTTTTTTGCACACCCCTACTAATAAAGATATCTTTCTTGATTAGCTGGTGCGAATTTCTCAAGAAATATGAGCAGTGATTGTTTCACCTCTTCTTCTGAATTTGTCATGTTGAGAAATACAAAGTGGAGACAACTCAAAGAAGGATTTTATTCATAATCTCTCTATATATATATGTAGAGAGGGAAAATTCCCGATCTATCACAAGCTGACACATCATACTACCAAGTCCACAAAATACAACAAATTACAAAGCGCCACATACTGCTGCTAGGTTTTGCTATCACTACTTAGAAACCAACAGAAATTTGCCAAGTGTCATGCAAAAACCAATCACACATTAGCGCGTGTAAGTGATGACATAAGCAGTCCAGAGTGTGTAAGCGATGACATATGCAATCCAGCATGTGTAAGCGATGACATAAGTGGACCAATCAAGTTATGACATGTGTCACCAATCAGACTCCACCATGTGTCGCTCACCCACCCCCAAACTCCTATAAATAGAAGCCTTCCTAAGGCATTTGGAGGGATCCTGGAGAGACCAAGACACACCAAGACACCTTGGGAGAGATCTTGGAACACACAAACCAAGCCATCTAGAGCACAAGTAGCATCAGAGAAGATTCAGAAGCACTTAAAAGTATTGAAGCTCTACTGGAATCAAGCCCTGAAACCTTCAGGAACTTCAAGAACTTTGGCCTCAAATGCAAGGAACATTCAAAGCAAAATCATTTAAATTACCTGCCTAGATCTCAAAGGTCACTGGAATCAAGCTCCAAAGCCTCTAGAAACCTCAATAAACCACAAATCAAGCGAAACTCTATGGATTCAAGCCTCCAAAGCCCCGAAGAACTTCCATCATAAACATTCAAATACGAAGAACATTCGAAGAGAAATCATCCAAATCATATTCCTAGATCTCAAAGTTCACTGGAATTAAGCTCAAAAGCCTCCAGAAACCTCAACAAACCACAAATCAGTGAAGCGCTATGGATTCAAGCCTCTAAAGCCCCAAATAACTTTCATCACAAACCTTCAAAATTGAAGAACGCACGAAGAACACAAAGAACGGGAAGAAGAAAGGATTTCTAACAAGCTTATAGCCAGAAATTCATTGTAATTTTGTTTCAAAGATCTTCAATCCATTCTTCAGCCAAATTGAAGTATATTTGGTGTTCAAATCAAAATCACATTACCACAATTTCAATCAACAAATCTTTCAAGGAGATCAAATCAGAGAATTATACCACACATTCATCAATACAAATTCACATTTGTGAAACTATTTTTACTTGTTTGATTTATTTCGAACTAAGAAATTTAGTTGTCCACAATATAAATACATATAAAACCGAAACTTCTGAATCTCTCACAATTTTTCATGTTAGCACAATATTTAAATAAAATTATCATTTTATTTAAATAAAATTATTTTTGTTTAGTCCAAACGTAACAAGGAGTGGAATTCTATCTCTCTAACAAGTCCAACTTAAACTCAAACGTTGATAATGTATATAAAAACAAAAATTCTAATAGGACTAAAAAAAAAGAAAAAAAGAGACGTTGAAAATAGGACTCAAAAAAAAAAAAAAAAAAAAGACTCATGTTGAAAAAATAAAAGACTCACATTAGATTAAGAAAAAGAGAGAAAGAGAGAGAGATAGAGTTGATTTCACATGTGCCTGAGATTTTCTTTCTATCTTATTCTTTTGTTATGTTTAGAATTGATTTTTTTTTTTTTGAGCATTTGGGTTAATCTCCACATTTATATTGACATTGTTTTCTTGGGTTTGGTTTTAAGGTTGAGATTTCTACTAATTATTTTTTTATATTGTACATAGTAGATAAAGCATCTCTATTTTTTTTGGAGAAAAATCAAAATTGCAACCTATGTCTTCCAGCCTAAGGAATGATAAATTTTTATTTGGTATGTTATATATAAATTTGTTGAATTTGGTTTGGTTTTGAAGTAGAATTTGGGGATTCTATAAATTTTGAAGTTTTAAATTTTAGAGTTTTTGGTATTTGCGTCTTAATAGGTTGATTTTAATTCTTCACCTTAAATATTTTTTATTTAGGTTCAAGTGATTTTTTGTTTTCTTATTAAAAGCTATGATTTTTGGTTGATTAATTTTTTTTTGGATTAATTTCAATTAATTATTTGTTTGGATTCAACATAAAAGACAATGGAATTAAGTATTATAATTTTGATATTGTTCTATGTTTTGAATTGTCTACATTGTTATTACTACGAGAAAGTTATATTGCTACTCAAATTTGAAACTTGGTATGTCTTCCTCATATCATGGTCTTTGTTTATATATTTGTAGTTTATATTAGTTTTGAGTGTGTGTATATAATTATAGAGAGTTTTGCTTTATTAATTTAAGAATTGTAAATTACTTTGTAGTTTTCGGTAACTATGCACTTGCAACTCAATAACATTCAATGTTAAACAACACTTCTAAACTATGGAAAAGTATAGAAATTAAATATTTCTTCATTAAAAAAAAAAAAAAAATACTAACTAGCAAAATGTCTATTTACTCATTGTTGGATTTTTTCCTAGAGTGAATAGCTTTTCCATATATCGCACCGATTAGCGACTAGTTAGGTGAATAATGGAAGAATTTGGGTCTTTATGTAAACGTTATACAAGCTTGCTTATCCTTGAAGTTGATATAGCTAGAATTTGGGAACAAGCGGACTACTATAGAATTATAATTGTGTAACTTGTAACCAGCTAATACAAGTTACATACCCTACCATAGTGAACCAAAAAAAAAAAAAAAAGAAGATCTCACAGCTATGTACAGGTTATTACTTCTACAATACATTAGAAGATTCAGAAACCATTTAAAATCTTGGTCTCATGTCAATTATGGTCCGTATTTCCAACAATCACAACCAAAAATGAAAGTCCCATATGGCCAAATCTAGGTGCAGTATGACCAGAAATTTTAACCGTTAATAAAATCCCCCATATGGGCTCTAAAACACGAACTGGCTTGATTCATCCAATTTGGAAGGAAAAGGTTAAAGAAACAAGGTGGACACTGAGAAAACAAATGCTTCTCTATGGTAGCCTTTTGGCATTGCACACTCCTAGTACATACTTCAGTTGGTTGTGTTCTCGTTTATCACAAGGTAAAAACAAACACAGGCCAATGTAGCAGCCAAACAAAAATTTACAGCATTTATTTTGAATCACTTCATAGAATGTAAATTCTATGCCTATACTAACAGTGAATGGTGTCACTTAACATTGTGCTAGAACTTCTAACACAAAACAGAGGCTTTATAAACACTTTAGTGTAACTTTTTGCTATCTTACATGACTTACATCACTCCATAAATTTCTTTTGAATGGGTATTTTGACAAAGCAACTGTTGAATTATGTTGCGTTGTCATACTCTCCATAATTGCAAAATATCAAGATGATGGGAGATCAATAACTATCTCATTATATAATGTTCAATGTCAATTATTTTTTTGACATTTAAAATTATTCATAAATCACGAGTTTATGAATCAAAAAGTAAACAAGATCCGACTAATACAAAATATTATATGCATAACACATAAAATATGTAATCCAAAGGCAGAATTCTCAAAATATTAATCTACTAACAATTTATGGAGTGGTGTAATATTGAAAAGAGTTACACCAAGTATACCACAAATCAAACAAACATTATCAATCAACCTTGCAAAAAAAAAACATATACAACTAATTTTTTCAAAAGTTTATGTTTATTTAATCAGCAAAAATGATCTAAGCTCCTCAGTTAATCATCTAAATCGATAACTGTGTTCTCAGTTCTTTCTGTTTTTCTAATTTTAAAGAGCCCAAAATTTGGTTGAGCAATCTGCTTTTGTAATTTTTCTCCCTTATCTGGTAATCTGGAAACCATGCCCTATTAAAGAGAATAATGAAGCAGTTAAACAGAAGAAACCTGAGTAAGATTACTTTTTAATCAAGAAAAGATATTATAGAATAATGACTAAACTAACTCACTTGAATACAGTTTAATATGAAACACACACAATGTTTGTTGGATAGCTATACAGTAGTCAAGACTTGTCTATTTAAATCTCAGGATCGTTACTTAGAGGGGTGGTTACATGGGCCCTTGAAGAAATTATAGGACTTAGACGGTATACAGCTCACTTCTACAATTTGGAGAGTTCAACCTAAATAACATATTACTGGCCTAAGACGTTAAGGAAAATATAGAAGATTGCAAGCAAAAAGACGATATATTCAAAATGTTAGGATGGTTAACAATCCTAAATTAACCCAATTATGTGAATAGCTCCAACTACAGGCAACCTGCAAACTACATTAGAAGCCAAGCAGAATTATTTTCAATTGAAGCTATTTATTAATCAATAAAGGATCAGTTTGGCAGGGCTGTAAATTTTCACAATATGCAGCTGCTTTTAAATCTATCCTTGGACTTCTTCGCCCAAAAAAAAAAAAATCATAAAAAAAAAAGTCTGAACCCGGCTTCACAAAAATGGTGGCATACTAAAGCACCATTTGTCACCAAACAGGAAAATATGATAGCCTCGGTTCCCTAAAGCTGAAAAAGCCCAATCAAAATGGGCCTAAATTTTGACAAATCATATGCATAGCTCACTGCTGGAAAAAGCATGCTTAAGCACAAAGTGCCAGAAATAGTGCTTTTTTTACCTCTAAAGTGAGGCACATTTGCAAAAATTCTGGAGCTTTTTTACTTTTCTTTCAAAAAAAAAAACCCAAATGTATAATGCAAGTATGCAACTGTCAAATCTTAACGTTATACAAAGGTCAATTTTCTGGCATGATATCATACATCTAAGCCCAGCCCTCCATCCAGTTACAAATTCTAGATGCAAAAGTCCATTCAGGACCATACTCATTCTCACCAAAGGAGACTCAAGCCAGACAAAATTTACCTTTATACCAGATATATTTCCCTCTCTCTCTCTTCTTTATTATTTCTCCTTGATTCACACACACTCTCCTTTGCTTGATCCTAAAACCCACAACCCACCCACACCCATTGATCTTCCCTTTTTCCCCATTGAGAGAGAGACTAATAATTTAGAAAAAGTAAAAGAAGATTAAAGGGTCACAAAACTTGTAAGGGCAGTGATATATTGAATGAGGATGATGATTAGATACTTTAGAATTGCATTGCTTTTGTTAGGCATAGAAATTATTACTTAACATTCTAGTGCTTTTTGACCTATGCTTTTAAGGTATATTTTTATTCAACCATGTAGTTCACGCCTTCATTTTAATCATGGCTATCAAATATTATGGTTATGTTTATTTTTTCAAGCACAAGATAATTTTCAAATTTATTACATTATTATTTTTAAAATGCGCCCTTCACTTCAATTAGGCACATAATAGCATTTTGTGCTTAAGTTCTAGGAAGCCTTTATGCTTAAGTGTGCCCTGCACTTTTACCAACATTGGCATGGTTTCATCAAGATCATAATTATTTACTTAGCTAGAAAGAGAAAGATAAAATGTACCTTATTTGCAAGCTTTTGAGATAGACAATTGATTTTCTCTTCAATTTCAAATTTCATCAGATTACTGCCACTGTCAAGGGAACAGCGTTTCTTGTTCATGCTTACATCCTTTGGCTTGAAATCATATGCAGCACTATAAAAATAGAAGGCAAGTTTTCACTACAAGAACAAGTATATTTGTAACTTCAATAACAAGACTTACTATGATATATGCTTATAGACCATACCCATCAACAATACATTCAAGCGAAGAACTTGATGGCAAACATCCTACAAACGTAGTCCCTTTTTTGCTGCACACAAACAGGTAACCAAATAAGCATAGCGCTTCATATACTTCTAAAGACACCTCCTGCACAAACACAAGCTAAAATACCTGCAATTTGAGTTGCAATGAGCTCTCTTGGCAATTTTTAAATTCTTTTCTTTCCCTTGGAACCAATCAAACAAATAGAAACATGTTTTTAAGTTTTATGGGGTGTTTGGCAAACCATAAACTAGGTCAACCGAGAATAACTTAACAGAATGCCAATGAACTCAAATGGCACATCCTTCCATGGTAAAATGCTACAGTTAATTCTAGTTTTTTTTTTTTTTGCATAAGAGTATTTTTATAATCACAACATGTTTTTATAACATAAATGTATATGCTAAAGTGATACCTCACAAAGTCATTAGCATGTGCCTCCTTACAATGATTTCCTTTCAACATGTTTGATTTATATCCGACTTGAGGGGGAGTGTTAGAGTAAAGTGAAAGGTGAGGTCATGGGTACAAGACTCACCGAGTGCGTGTCTGTTAAATTTTGTAAAATATAGAACTAGTTCTTAATTTTCCATTTTTTATTCCAAAATTTGTATATGTGTTATAAATGGTTTAGACAAACTATATAAAAATCAAAATAATTTCAACAAACCAAAACTAGAATAAAGTTGAACGAGTTTTTATTTCAAGATTAAGTCCTGTATCCACGACTATATGCTCTATCCCATTTTTGAGAAGGAATGAGATCTCATTTAAGCCAGAGCTCATCAGCTTATTTTAAGATTGCTTCAAAACTAATTGAACCAGCTCTATAGTTTGCCAAAGCTCGTTAGGTTACACATGTATCCACCAGAAAACCTAAAAATGGGAAGACAAGAAAAAGGGATTGCAAAAACACTACAATATAGAGAACTGGTAACATGATTTGTAAATCTTTCAAATAAACAAAGATGTAGCCCCAAGAAATGATAGGGTTCATATATTATATAAAATACCTTTGTCCCATAATAGTCCAAACGGGGACACCAAAAAAATTAAAATTAAAATGAATGCAGCCAAAGTAGAAAGCGGCAAACCAAAGGTAATCACCTAATCTCTTCCTCTTCTTCCTTTACAACTTGTACAGGTGCTGTCACTTCCTCTTCTTCCTTTACAACTTGTACAGGTTCTGTCTTCGAGAAGAGTAAACTGTGGTGACTAACTCCTGCTATACCTTGAGTTTGCAAGAACTCTATATGAGCTTTCAAATAGTCATCCCTATGACAAACAAGAGAATAATTAATGACTTAACTTAGAAGAGAGGCGGATTTCATGAATTACAACTGCACAAAATCTGCAAATGAAATGCATGTAAACAACATAATAAAAGTTTCATATTGCCTCTGCAGCATAAATATTATTATATAAAGGTGTTAAGCAAGACTGCTATTCATATATCTAGAAGCTTCTACAAAGCCTTAGCTTTATGGACTTCTATAATCCATCTTCATCTATGCTACTGTAGAAAGGGAATTGCCAATATTGGAGTCCATAATAATAATAATAATAAAAAAAAAATTAAAAAAAAAACTTCATGATCATAATCAAGAATTGAACATAAACAAAAAATAAGCTTTTGACCTAAATATTTCCTTAAAAGTCTCTCCCACTTATGTATAGGGGGCATAATTGTAAATTTATATAAACTATCTTTTCTATCTTCTCATTTTTCTTCTCAACCAAAACAAAGGAAATTTGTATTTATTTTCCATCCTTTGCACTATTCCATCTTCCATACCAAGCAAACATGATGGAAATTTAAAACATTTTCCCTCCTCCCAACTAAACAGAGCCTAAGTCACCTTTCTTTCCACCTTCTCTCTCTCACCCTAAGATATTTCAATCCTTGATTCAAGAAAAACTCCTGAAACTTCAACATTCTTTTCAAGAAAAGGGACATATTGTCTTTTCAAGAAAAGGAACATTGTGTGGATGATTTCTTCAACTCCATCAAAATTTGATAGGTATGTATGAGCAAGCACATCACTTGTGCTCCACTTCAAGCTATTTATTATATAACACTTGCTCTTATTATTGAAACCGTCAAAATGAAAGTAAGTGTTGTTTACTTAGAATGGAAAAAAAAAAGGGTTAGGTATGGCTAAGACACAACTGCTCAAAAAGTACACTGAATCCAAATACCTATAAGGAGATTTTTATCCATTTTGTTTGTTCCTCAAAGCATAATTATATTTGGACTGGACATATAACTTGTTTTATGAAAGAATATTAAAAGTTAAACCAATCACCAATAAGGAAATTTTCACGCAACTTCTTTGTACCTCAAGCTAATAATATGAGGGTTCAAGACATATAAAATGCCATATAGAAGAATGTTACGACAAACAAACACCTAAAATTATCTTCAGAGTATCATTATTATCCCTGCCTCCACATGCATCCAACAAAGAGCAACAAAAGGAGAATTTCTAAAAAAATGTTAAGCAAAGAAAAAAATTTAGCTTTGGCATTCTCCTTTTGCTTCCTTTAACTCTGCCTAGATCAATAAAAAGACGACATTGTTCAGGACCATCAGCAACAAGTAAACTCAATCAGGTTGACTGAAACTTTATACCTTGTCAAAGTTCAAATAAATTTGAGAGTTTTCTAGCATCTAAAGAAACGTGAGGTTAGAATTTTACAGGGTTTGTTACAGTCAAGTGTTTTCAGATTAATAACAAACCCCAAAATATAATTTGAATCATATTCTAGGACTGAAGATATAGAATGCAAAAGCATGTGCAGAAGTACATTATGTGATGGCAATCATGCTCTTTGTGTAACTGCTTCTGGGTAACAGAGACATCAAAACCCTGTTCTGGGAGACTAAAAAGATCCCGAAGATCCTACAAAAAATTATCACAAGTTTAGAAAAGAACATCAAACCCTTAGATTAGTAACGTTCTTGAAATCTAGGTAGTAAAGCAACACTTTTTTTTTTGGAAGTGTGTACCTGCCTGCTAAAGTACCGAATTTGTTCTTTGTGCTCAGTTGCAGTTTTGAACAAACCTCCTTTGAATATCTAAATGACATATTCAATTATTCAAAATAACACAGTTACATTTAATGCCTCAAATTTTAGAAAGTATGGTTGGAACATACTTTCAACCAATAAATAGATATGCCAGGAAGAAGATCTCCTGTCATACAATTGAAAAACACCAAGAAAGGGTGATCATGTATCTATTAGTCTGGAAGCATGCATTTCATACACAAACAGAGAAAAACGGTCCAGTTAAAACATATCAAACCTTAAAGAGGCACATGTCCATCTCATATTATCTTTATTTAATGTGAACTACGGAAGGTTTATTTTAAATATTTTGAAACCTAAAATATCTTAACTATTTCCTTTAAGCAGCTTTATACGACTTAGAGCATAGTCCCAGCATGGCAATGTTTCCCCATTTGCAGCAAGGTATTAAAACTTCTAGCAAACAGTAGGTCCCAACAGCACACTTCATGCCCCATGGCATAAATCAAATACTGCCTCTGTATATCCTGAACAGAAAAAGGGGAAATAGACTTCACCTGCTTCCTATATATCTTTTCTTCAACAGTTCCACACGTCATTAATCTATATACAATGACATCCTTTGTTTGCCCAATTCGATAAGCACGATCAACACTTTGGTTATCCGTACTGCAAAAAAAAAGGTGTAAAATTTAGTTTAACAAACCTTGATCCACAGGTTATTACTCTAACAAACTGGGAAGCTCAAAAATCCAGGGGAAAAAACAGAGAAATGGAAAGCAAGGAGGAAAGCAGTCATATGTGAATACTAATTCAAAGACCATATAAATTGTACACCACTACAAACAACAGAGGAATTGAAAATTTAAGAAAGAGATTACCAAGCAAAGGTAAATTAACAAAGCAGCTATACATAAATGGTTTTTTTACAAATATTATTAAATTCCATAGCTTGAGTCAGATAAAGAAGTGAAAGGGAAGACAAGAAATATTCAGCAACACAACTCATAACTGATTCCTCAACAACTTCCTTGACCTCTGTTACTTCCACAGCTGCTAACACCCCCATCCCTTCTTTAAGATTAGATTCATATTTGGCCAAACCAAAAGGATGTGCTGGTCACTATGGAGGAACGCATTGAATATTTATATAATAGGTAACCTAACAAACAACTAAATCTGATGACCAGACCAGCAAACATCTTCTATTTCATGGGACAAAAATAAAGCAAAGATGAAGTAAATAGAACTAGAATAGAAACAGTACAATAGACGTTACAGGATGTTGACCCCTTTTCTGGTAAGTATGATGAACCCTATGAGAGAGGGAGAGAAGGTTGTAAAAATGTATTATGCAAGTATCCAATGAAAGCAGTGAAAAAGTAAAGTTCTTAGAGTCATACTAGTTCACTAAAAAATGGAATAACTTTTGGTGAATGACCATCAGAAAAGACAAATAAATATCCAAAATGATGTTTTGCCTAACTAACAAGGTGAGTTGGTCAAAGTCATCCATATTTTTTATTAAAAAGAAAAAAAGAAAGAAAGAAAAACTGGAAAGAGCACCTGGGGTTCCAAGCAGGATCAACTACAATCACACGGTCTGCTCTTGTTAGTGTAAGGCCTAGACCACCAACTCGAGATGTCAAAAGAAATATGGAAGCTCCAACACCTTTTTGGAAATCCTACAGATAAAAGGATCATGAGAATCACAAACTATTTTTTTTTTTTTTTTGGAGAGAAAATCATACCACTTTGAATATATACAACACTTACATTAACAATCTTTACTCTGTCACTAGCTTTTGTGGTACCATCAATGCGCAAGAACTCGTAACCTTTGGATACTATTGAATTCTATAAAACAAAAGATCACTAATAAGTCAAATTACGGGAAAGTTTGATATAACAACAAACTCTAGGGCTTAACAAAACATCAAATTACCATCTTAACTCATCATTTTAGGTTTCATATACATATTTTTATTGGCAAGTTACACACGCAGCAGGTGGATCTTGACCCACGACCTGACATGCCAATTTGCTCTTACAACTTACAAGGGGAGAAAGTGCCACTTGAATTAGAGCTCACTAGCATATCCAATTCCTAAATCTGTTCAATGATCATACTTTGATTGAGTTCATTTGAACAAAAGGCAAAAAAAAAAAAAAAAGATGACTTAGAAGAACAAAAACCAAGTCGATAAAATAATCAATTGATTATATTTCAACACTGTGAAAACATGCATCCAAGGTGAACAAGAATAAATTTTCATGGTGGTGCAGACACTAGATAGGCCTCCAATCACGTGTGTTTATGGATGTCGACACAAGAAGTTGGCCCATCCAGTGACTATGGATGCATGATGGAAGCCCGCTGCCAGCTGACCTGTTGATCTAATAGATTAGAGATTTTATTTTATTTGCTTTAGGAATCTTATTTAAAAGCCCCAAGGTTCAGTATTGTTATGCTTTACTTGATTGATAAACTTTAGGCTGGAATTCTTTCAATAGCTTGGTGCTGATTCTAGGCAACCCTAGATGTTGATTCCAAATTTTCATCGCTAAGTGCTGATTCCTAGTTTTATCCATGGTTTTAAAAACCGGTACGGTGAAAGAACCGGAAAAGAGTCTAGTTACCGATTTTCTAGTCGGACCGAGGTCCAATTGATGGTCGAACCGATGACGTCATAAGTAATTTAATTAATAATTATAAAATTAAATAAATAAATTTATAACTAATCATTTTAACTAAAAAATTAAACAATAGTAAAACATTAAACTTTGGCTTACCAACTTTTAGACACCACTGAACATAATTCAACCAAAACAAAAACAAAAAAAATATATACAAGCACCCACAGCCTACAAGCTTACTATAAAATATTTTAGTTATTTTTTAACCTTTCAAATAACAAAAAGTAAGTGCATCATGAGTAACAATATCATTGCCCACTTGATTTTTTTTCCCTCCACACATTCTTGATTCTACATATCCCAAGATTCCCAACAACCACACATTTTGAAATCACATCCACACGTTTTGGTACAACAAACAACAATAGTTCCCATCTCACTTTTTGCTTTTCATCTCTCTCTCTCTCTCTCGTGAATATGTGCAGTGCAAGAGGCAAAAGCAGCAAAAAATAAGCCTCAACTGAAGCAGATAGATCATTACAAATCTGCTTATCATTGGGCTTCTTTGCTTTCTCAACACAATATAATAAATCTGATATTTTTTTTATTTTCTTTTGAGCAAAAGGTAAGTAACGTAAATCTGATGTTTTTGGTTCACTGTGAGTGTCTTAGGCTTCACCACTTCATACTTGAGACAGCATTTTCAAAATCAAAATCCCTCTTCTTAAATCTAAAACAAGATCACTCTTTTTAATTTAATTTTTTTTTTTTTTGGGTTAACAGCTGAAGTATTTATGAAGAAATGCTAAATCGGTTTAACCGCACCGGTTTCCAGTTATGCCGGTTGAATAGACGGTTTTCACTGTTCATCTGGTTTTTCTTTCATTTCCGGTTTTAACTAGTAACCGGACCAGATTAAGGTCCGGTTCCCAGTTGAACCGGCCGGTTTGGTCCGGTTTTTAAAACTATGGTTTTATCTTTTTATCTTTTTTTTTTCCTTTCTGCTGCTCTATTTGTTTCCCGCAATTCTCCTTGAATTTTCTGCTGCATTATAAAGAAGATATTTATAATGTTAAATCAGTGTACCACAAGCTTCAAATCTTAAGATTTGAAGTTTCATCTTCAAGTGGCAGTTCTAATAAACCTCAAATTCTGTAAATGTAGTTTCCTTAATATTTGTGCCAAGTATACTATAGTAGAAATACACACTATAAAATGAAAGGCCATACTCAATGCACAAAACTCCCACTTTTGCGGGATTAGGAGAGGTGATTGGTAGGCAGTTTTACCCTCAATAATAGGAAACATGATCCTCTCCATTTCAAGCAATCTAAATTAAATCCATTTCACAGTCAAAATTTTATATTCCGAATCTAATAATGTACAAATTGCCATGTCATTTAAAATTTAAATGATGTGGCGGTCTATACATGTTTAGGTTGGTACAACCAGGGATATAATCTCAACCATTAAATGGAACCAATTCAAATAGAGAGGATCCCTTTCCCAATTATACGATATTCAAGAAAAATTGTTGGTTCTATAGCTAGTGTACAACCAGGGATGTAAATGTAACATCTAATGAGTTTCTCTAGCTATTAATATGGGGACCTTATACAAACTATCCAAACATAAAGCATATATATCATAGCGGAATTTAGCTTTAGATTAGCTCTAGCATAGAAACCGTGAAGGAATTATTCATACCACACAAGGAAAGACAATGTTATGCCAAATAACTATATTGCACTAACATTTATGGATAGAGTGTGCAAATGTGTCCGAATAAATGTCTTGGAGTCAAAAGAAAATAGAAGCAGCAACTTGCCTCAATGAGAATAAAAACTGCAACTTCTACATATGCATAGTGACAAAAAATAGCTTGTTTTTCACATAATATGAATCAGACAGGGGTTTAACTTCTAATCGTAGACAATTAGTGAGAGACTTATGTACCCCTAGATGAATTCACATGATGGGTTGAACGCCAACTTGCATCATATTATGACAAGCATTATGTGGCAGATATATACAACCCTGTACCAAAAAAAAAAAAAACCCTACATAAACTAGACATTTATCTTTATTTCACTTTGCTGCAATGCCAAACAACTACTCACTTAAACGCTTAATAGACCCTCATCAAACTTCATATAATATAGTGGATAGTCTTAGGACACTTTTCTCAATCAAGGTTTGTCTTTTGAGTCATCACTCCTCCTTTATTAAATTATTTTAAAGAATTTAATAAAGATCGAGCGATGACTCAAAAGACAAACCTTGATCGAGAAAAGTGTCCTAAGACTATCCACTACACAGGAATAATTAAATAAACAAAAACTTTCTGTTCCCCTTCCCCATACTATCCACTATATTTAAGACAAGTTTTGAAAAGGAAACGAAGTTAAGACTAACCTGGATAAGATTAAGCATCTTACGGGTTTGGGAAAAGATAAGAACACAATGGCCTTCTCGTATCAAGTTATCCTGTAAAAAATCATTGAACAAATATTGAGCAATCAACTTAAATATCTGGGGAATCTATTAATCCATGTGGAGCATTTCCCACCAATAAAGACAATATGAAAGATATTTTGCATGAGACAATGTCAATGTCATGCTTCTCTTCTAAGTCATCTGTATCAGCGACATCAGCTATGTGCATTGCCAATTTTTCAGCCACATGAACATCTTCTGGTTTTAGCATTGATTCCATTCCTTCCAAGACATCTGCAGCAGCTCTCTTTGTCAAGAGAAGTGGATCATCACATATTTTCTTCAGAATCTGTTTCAAATTAAATTATATTTATGGTTATCCTTTCAGGAAAAAAAATAACAAACTAGGTTTTAATTTCCTGATTTTTTTTTTTTTGTGTGTGGGGGGGGATCATTGTAGCAAACAGGTACATGACAATTTTGTCCCTGCAAATTGGCTACACATTGAAAATAGCAAATTCAGGGTACTATCCAATGACATCCTTTTTGTTTTTGACTGGTAGGTCTACCTGCACACCAAATGGGTTTTGAACCTCAAACCTTACTCACAAGCTGACAAGCCCATTCATACCTATAAAATATCATAATAAAAATGGGGGGCATTTTTTTCCTCTCGTACAAGATTTCAGAACTTTGGGAATTAAACTCTCCAAACAAATTGAAAATTGGGGTTAAGGCTGCCTACCGTGACTTCTCCCAAACCCAACAAAAGTGGGAGTTTGTACGAGATTTTTTAAACAAGATATTAGAACTTCCTCTGATTTTTTATTTGTCACACATATCCAATGAGTTTCAAACCTACGGCCTTACCCTTTCTTATTGGGGGAAGAGCTGCAGTTTGAGCTAGAGCTCAAATAAATGAGATAAAGAAATTCAAAAGTAGAAAGAATAAAAAATACTTTAAGTGGGATGCAATTGTTTTGATATCTAGTCAAGTTAGTAGACGAGTCCAAATTGGATCAACCAAGTGATTCAGCTGAGCCAACCAATTTATTTATTTTAATATAGATATGATCGGATCTGATTTATGGCATTCATTCCATGATGATACTCTTATTATCAAACCAAGATACTGATTGGTTTTTGGTGTTGGTAGGATTCAAACCCAAGTCCCTTATTTGACGAAAAGTTTATCAATTGATCTAATTAGAACCCACAATTGAGCCAACTCTGAAGACACATATAAAAAGATTCAAGAATTTCATATATATATATATATATATATATATAATGACATAATAATTGTGATGAACTTGAAAACAAAATAATATTAAGTTAAAATTCTGTTGCTGCCCTTGGGGATGTCATAACCAATGCTTTTAAACATAAATAAACCCACATTTTTCAACTGTACTAGAGAACAACGAATCTCCAGAAGTAGGTTCTTCTCCATCTATTTTAAATAGAACAAAATTAACAAAGAAGTCCGCAACAATATCTCCAGATGCATGATCAGTAAACTTCCAAAGGCACTACTAGATTACAATCAAAAAAGAAAAAATAAATCATATAAGTAGACACTGATTTTTTTTTTTTTTTTTTAAACAAGAATTTAACCCAAAAAAGAAGTAGAAGCATGATCAAGGATCACAAACAATACCGTAATTGCAGCCAGCGGTGAGCCACCAAAGGCTGAAAGAACCACCTCACTCTTCAGAAAAGTTTCATAAAGTTGTCTCTACACCAAATAAGTGCAAACTAGGAAATGAACATGACATTTTAAATAAAACCATAGTGGGAGATGAAATGAAAAGTACACTGAGAAAAAGCAGATCAAACCTGGAAACTGTTTAATCTTAGCCACACAATGACCTCATTCTTCTTAGAAAGTTTGGCAATTGTTTTGGAATCTTCTTCATCAAATACCTCATTTTTTAAGCGACGCAAAAAATAAGGTTGAATATGTTCTCTGAGCTCCTGTCCAAAAAATTATGAACATTATTATTGTCCTTGTTTGGCATTTAAGTAAACAAAGTTAACAGCTACCTCTACCTGTGAGAAAGCAATAAAAAATAAGATGCAAGTGAAAGAGCTTATGACATAAAACAATTGCATACAGGGCAAAATATATAGTACACAACAAGTATCAAAGACAGGGGATGACTTGACACAGTTTTTCTTTCCCTCACTTTTAAACAGATTTTGGAATACCAATCTGTAAAACAGCCATCCATGCAGTTCATCACTAACAATTCTTGGCTATACTATTATGCATTACTTTAGGACCTCACTAGAAACCTAAACATCATTAACAAGGTAAAGCCAACATTTAAAAACGTTAAAAAATTTCAAGGTTTAAACTATAACTTCTATATAAAGATAGATATGGCCACAATTATTAAATTTCTGGTCTCATATTTAAGCATCTGCTGTGATAGCAGAGCAGATTGCAAGTCTGCAACCTGCATTAAATAATAGTTTAAGCCAGAACCTTAAATAAACAGTATCAACGGATCTGGAATTTGTAGATCATATATTATAGGCATAGTTGTCAAAACATGAATCGTGTCATGAATCAATTTTTTATTTTTCAGTATTGTGTATTGTGTATCGTTTTTCGTGTATCGTAAGATACATAAACACCTAATAAAATTTATAAAAAATTATAAACATACAAATGGAAAGGGCGTATTCATTTTAAATTTGGAATATATTCAACTAATGACTAATTAATCATCACTTATGTAATAATATTTAAGAATCTAACCTTTTTTTTTTGGAGAAACATTTAACAAGCTAACTAAATAAATCAAATTAACATATGTTTATAACATACACATTCAAATTGATTAAGCTCAAAAGTGATAATACATGACATATAACCCAAAATAATAATTTATTTTTATCACATTTATCATCTTTCCTAATCAACTTCATATAAGTCAATGTTGTCATCATATTCATCATCTTGCATATTTATTTCTTGATTGAAATTTTCTCCATCATTATCAACATTTATTATCTCTTTTTGTTCTTTTATTTTAATAATTTTTAAAAATTTCTTCATGACATTCTAGCTTTTAGACTTGTAACAAAACTGACAAATATAAAAAATAATTATATTGTTATTTAATACATTATTCATAGTATAGAAAAGAAATTAGCAAATATGAAAGTGAAGTGTCAAAGTGTGTAAAAATTTTGTAGGAGAAAGAGGAAAAAAAAACTTCTGGACATGTTATTTTATTAGGCTCAATTAAGTAATCTAATAATTTTGTGTTAAAAACAACTAAACAAATCTAACAACTCGTTGGATTCAAATAAAAGCACAAATTTATATGAAAAACCGATTTTAAAGCTACTTGTCTATAATTGTACGATATGATATAATTTATACGATACGCATCATTGTATCGTACGATTCATGAGTACTTCTGATATGCTCTTACAATACAAAACTTTTTGTACACGATATGATACTTATTGTACAATACATTGACAACAATGATTATAAGTATGCGTGCATACATAAAACAAATAAGAATAATTCTTCTTAGCTAGATGTTTCAAAGCTCCCCATAAGGGAAAATTTGGAACATGAACAAGAGCTTTTCCATAACTTGCAAATTATTCAATAAGTAGTATATTTCAGCATTTATTATTTGCCCTACCCCTTTTTAGATTATTGTTATAAGAAAATTAATGGCCTTTTGCATGTAAGATGCTTTGACCATCAGTAAAACTGCAATTCGTAACTGCAAGCATGGGAGAATAATACATACATGTACACAAATATGGTGTTCAATATCAAACTATTGAAACCCATAAAGTGAAAATGCAAAATGAACATTCTAACAGCTTCTTTTTCCTTTTTTGGGGGATCCATAAGATTTGACGTCATTGAAACTGGGCTATTTGGCAATTGACTCCTCATTGCATCATGTGGACCAATAGGAGAGAGCAAAACCGTAGGACTTTTCAAGTTTCATAATGAAGAGAATCAATACTGGATATTAAGAATAGTTTCCTGAAAACTTTGTTTAAAGTTTAAACATTGCACTGTGATTTTGGAGGAGGGGGACCGCGGGGGGGGGTGGGGATGGTTTCATAGTTTTCTAGTTGATCTTATGGACCATGTCTGTTTGTAAGCTCACCATTTCAAGCTTTCCTTTCTTTTAATAAATCATTGTACTTATCTCCCCACCCCCCCAAAAAAAAGACCTCCAGAATCATTTCTAACATAACCAAGGTTCAAAAAGCACAAGCCACAATCCAACCATACTAAAATATCATTACCTTTGCAACTTCAGAACCAATATGCTTTTCTGTATCAGAAGCCTCCTTTTCATTTCCACGAAGAATGGCACACTCAAATTTTTCCTTAAACCTGGGAAACTCCAATTTTTAGTGAAACAAGAAGCACATACATAACTCAAGACGACCACAAAAATAAGACTATTATTACCATTTATTGTCACCCAGCAGGTCAGGACAACAGAAATTGACCAAGGCCCACAACTCCTAATTCAATGAAAAAAAAATTCAAACACAAGCACAGAGAAAAATAAACAAGGATCACACACTAAAATCCAAATCCAATCTATGAACATAACATTGAACTAATGAAGTATAATTCTAGAAAAGAACAAATGATCACATAATGAATTCCATGTAAGTTACCTTCAGATTGTTTTGCAATGGTGTGCCACTAATGATAATACGATGAGCACTTGGTATCTCAAGCAAACTTTTGGCTCTTTGTGTGCTAGGATTCTTTATAAAATGCCCCTGGTAGTAAATGGGGTGATCAAATAATAATGTAGTCGTAAAATACAAAAAAAATATTGTTAGGTCACGTAAAACATATTATTATGCGCAATGGTAATATAAGAACAGTTTCATGCGAATTCCAATTTTGAATATAATGAAGAATTATAGGATTGGCAATGGAACTGGGCCAAGACAGGTCCCTTCCACAATCCTGTACAGTGAGAAAAATACTCTCCCTGAACCAATCTGCAACTTGAAAAGGAGCAATGTTAAGGCAGGAGGAACTTTTATCTGAGTGGTATATTCTCCATCAATCTGCCATGTATAAGCCTACAAATTTGAAACTTTAAAATGACATTCATACACCTCATGTTCAGTCCATGCAGCAGTCCTAGAGGCATGAGTGCAGCCCTTCTAAACATTCAACAAAGCTGAAAATTAACCCCAGCTATACTGTCACAAAAGTTCCTTCACTGTTATTTATTTTCAAAGAAAGATCACTGAGCTCCAATGCTGACCTCCCTAGTTTTTCTTGAACTTTTTTAATACCAAAAAAATCACTCAGAATTAGTTGTTAACAGCTTGCAAGAAGTATCTCATATCCCAACCTGAAATGCTTAAGGGTTAAATCACTCCTAATATTAATTTTTCTTGAAATTGATAACATATTAATCGTATATGGAATCTCAATTATATAGGCGCTGCTGAATGATCAAATACCCTTGCATTGGCAACATAATGACTCCCTGATTGGCTTAACTCAAGACATGTGAAACAGAGCATAAAGAGGTTCTTATATTTACGATTGTTTACTTCCATTGAGACTTTAGTCCTCTTCAGGCATCCAATTTATTATTTATTTCTTCCTAGCTTCCACAAATCTCTTCCTATACCCATTTATTACTACATTCTATGACATAAGGTATTCCCAAAAGAATTTTACTTTGTGTCAAAAAGATAAAATACTCAAATATGTATATTTCCATCAAAGTAGACAAACATAAAAGCACATACATAAATATGTACTACATGAGTTCAGAGAGTATGCTGGGGGTGGGGGGGGACAAAACATAGTATGCATTACAGTAAAGTGATCATGCATTCTAAAAATTTTGCAATCCATTCAAAAGTCAAACTACAGGGAAAGGATCTAACAAAATACCTCATCAAGTATCATATAATCCCATGTGACACTATCTTCACTTCCCTCATCATCGAAGTCATAGCCTCCTTGTAAAGATTTTGAGTTGTTCCGTACAATATCATAAGTTGTGAGAAGAACACCTTTGTCCTGCGAGTAACAATCACAGAATGTTATCATCCAACAAAAAATTAGCAAACCAGGAGAAGAACACCAGAACCCCATGGTACCACATCTCTAGAAACCATAACTCTCAAAATTGCAAAGTAACCATTACATGGAAGGGATGACAAATTTTGAACTTCCAAGTTCAGCATTTAATGAAATTCGAACTTAGGAAGATTGTGAATCAGGTTAACATATTCCAGACTTGTGTTAACTCTTTCAGCCTCCATCAAACTTCAAATTTAATCTAATGCATAAACCTTGTTGCATTCTTAGTATTAATTTTGCCAGAAAGGTTTCATATGCCAAATTGGAAACCTAAATTAAATAAGCAAAAACAGCATATCTAATACCTGAAGTATATACTGGAGCTCATACTGTCGAGCTTTTGGACAAGCCCCATAGTATCTGCATGGAAGGACACATTGGCAATTATAATTCAAACATAAATATATATCTTTTATCTCTATCAAAGGTACATGCCAAGTAGCCCTACTCTCTTATGTTATCGTAGAGCCCCACAACTGATAATTCTTTGATCCAATGGGGCAGTAGTGTTTTTGGGGCCACAACCAATACCCTATTAATCAAACGTGAATGAAATAATCCAGCTAAGAAGCCACAAATCTGCAATCAGATACGAACAACTATCAACAAATTATATAATATATATATATATATAAAATTACCTAATATAATATATCCATTTCTTTACCTGCATTGTCTTGCCCAGACCCATGTCATCCCCTAAGATTCCACCCTTACCCTGACAATGCAAAGACCAGAGCCATCTTAACCCATCACACTGATGTGGGTACAGCATTTTGGCAATCTTACCAGGCAACCTGTAAGTAGATTTTGGGCCATCCAAAGTTATAGAACAGTCATTCTCTGCAACAGAATCATCTGTATAATCATCCAACACATCAACACCATCCAAATCATCATACTCTTTGCATTTACTCCCTTCCCTCTTTACATCTTTAACAGTTCTCTTGCCACTTAAAATAACACAAGCATCCTCATCATCATCATCCATTCTCTCTTCATCTTTAGACACAAGAGATTGTTCAATAGGCACTAACTTCTTGTCCACCCTTTCAGGTTGAGCCTCATATTCTTCACCGTGTTTCTTTGTCCCATGTACCCTACCTACAAACTTATCACCCTTGGAGTCAATATGCAGATAATTAACCTCCTCTTCCTTAACTTTAGACACAAAAGGCTGTCCCTTAGACATTAATTTCCCATCCAAATCATCATACTCCTCTTTGCATTTACTCCCTTCCCTCTTTACATCTTTAACAGTTCTCTTGCCACTTAAAATAACACAAGCATCCTCATCATCATCATCCATTCTCTCTTCAACTTTAGACCCAAGAGATTGTTCAATAGGCACTAACTTCTTATCCA
This sequence comes from Quercus wislizeni, assembly GCA_023055345.1. Lineage (NCBI taxonomy): Eukaryota > Viridiplantae > Streptophyta > Magnoliopsida > Fagales > Fagaceae > Quercus > Quercus wislizeni. Next base: position 34,529,771 of record JALGQJ010000003.1, read on the forward strand.
CCCTTTCAGGTTGAGGCTTATATTCTTCACCGTGTTTCTTTGTCCCATGTACCCTACCTACAAACTTATCACCCTTGGAGTCAATATGCAAATAATTAACCTCCTCTTCCTTAACTTTAGACACAAAAGGCTGTCCCTTAGACATTAATTTCTCATCCACCTTCTTGGGTTCATTTATTTTTAGCCTTTCACCCTCGTTCTTCACTCCAAGTACCCGATTAACTTCAAAAACATTCAACAAATCACTCTTCCCCTTCTGCTTTTCTACAACATTCCTAACCCTACCCCCAACTTTCTTAATCATGTTTGATGAGGAATCCGACATGTCAGATGTAGGCAGAAATGAAGACCCTGCACTCACATATTCACGCATCCTTAACCCATCACACTGATGAGGATACTGCATTTTGGCAATTTTACCAGGCAACTTGTAAGTAGATTTTGGGCCATTCAAAGTAATATCACCGTCATTCTCTTCAACAAAACCATCTGTATAATCATCCAACACATCAACACCATCTGAATCAGCACACTCGTCTTTGGACTTAGTCTCTTGTCTCTCGATCTCCTTAGTCTCTTGTCTCTCGATCTCCTTAACCATTCTCTTGCCACTCAAAACAACACAATCATCCTCATCCTCATAATCCCCCGAGTCAATATGCAAATGAGTAACATCCTCTTCTGTAACTTCAAACACAAAAGGCAGTCCCTTAGACATTAATTTCTTACTCAAACTTTTAGGTTCATTTGTATTTAACCTTTCACTAGTGTTGTTCACTCCATATACCCTATTACCTTTAGAAACATCCAACAAATCACTCTTCCCCTTCTGCTTTTCTACAACATTCCTAACCCTACCCCCAACGTTCTTAATCATGTCTGATGAGGAATCCAACACGTCAGATGTAGGCGGAAATGAAGACCCTGCACTCACATATTCAGGCATCCTTAACCCATCACACTGATGATGATACTGCATTTTGGCAATTTTACCAGGCAACTTATAAGTAGATTTTGGGCCATTCAAAGTAATATAACCATCATTCTCTGCAACAAAATTGTCATCCAACATATCAACACCATCTGAATCAGCACACTCGTCTTTGGACTTAGTCTCTTGTCTCTCGACCTCCTTAACCATTCTCTCGCCAGTCAAAACAAAACAATCATCCTCATCATCCTCCGAGTCAATATGAAAATGAGTATAGTCCTTCTTTTCAACTTCAAACGCAAAAGGCAATCTCTTATAGATTAAGTTCTCACCCTCCTTTTTGGGTTCATTTCTATTTAGCCTTTCACTATCATTCTTCACTCCATGCACCTTATTACCTTCAAAAATATTGCACAAGTCACTCTTCTTCTCCTGTTCTTTTACAACATTCTCAACCCTACCTTCAGCCCTCTTAATCAAGTCAAATGAGGATTCCAATGTGTCAAATGCAGGTGGAAACGAAGACCCTGCCCTCACATATTCAGGCAGCCTTAACCCATCACACTGATTCGGATACAACATTTTGGCAATCTTATAAGGAAATTTGTAAGTAGAATTTGGGGAATTCATAGTAATAGAATTGTCATTCTCTGCAACAAAATCATCCAATACATTAACTCCATCAGAATCATCATACTCGTCTTTGGACTTACTCCCTTTCCTCTCCACCTCCTTAATCATTCTCTTGCCACTCAAAGCAACACAATCATTCTCATCATAATCATCATCCTCTGAGTCAATATGCAAATAATTAACCTCCTCTTCTTTGACTTCAGACATAAAAGGCAGTCCCTTAGAAAATAAATTTTTGGGTTCATTTCTATTTAGCCTTTCATCAATGTTATTCACTTTATGTACCCCATTACCTGTAGAAACATTCCACAAATCACTTTTTTCCTCCTGCTCTTCTACAACATTCTCGAGCGTCTTAATCACGTCCAAGGAGGAATCCAACATGTCAGATGCAAGAAACAAAGACCCCACACTTGGATATTCAGGCAAATCAGCTTTCTCCACTTCACTCATTTTTCTATATTTCGCCAATTTCACACAATCCTCACTTGGGCCAATCCTCTTCGGAGCACGCTTCTTCTCAATGGACAAAAAATCGCACGTACCACTTAAGTCATTGAGAATATCCTTAATCTCATTCTCACCACCACTCTCAACAACATTTTTGGGCGGGGGAAAATCTAAATCAGCAACATCAACAAAATCTGGCTCATTGAGCACCACTTTTTTATCATCACTATCATTATCAAGAGTTAAAACTTTACATAGATGCTGCCTGCCTTCGATTTTAACCTTCGTTGGCTTCTCTTTCTCTATGAAGACATTCAAAAAGATACTCCAATAAAACAATAATAAGACAATGAGAATATCCTTAATCTCATTCCCAACCCCATTCTCACAACCACCCTCAATAACATTTTTGGGTGGTGGCAAATCAAAATCAGCAATATCAACAAAATTTGGCTCACCAAGCACTGGTTTATTATCAGCACTATCATTGTCTTGAGCTGAAACTTTAGATAGACACTGCCTGCCTTCAATCTTAACCTTCATTGGCTTCTCTTTCTCTACAAAGACATTCAAAAAAACAATCCAATAAAACAGTAATAAGTCATTGAGGACATCCTTATTCTCATTCCCACCACCATTCTCATGACCACCCTTAACAACATGTTTGGGCTGTGGCGAATCAAAATCAGCAATATCAACAAAATTTGGCTCATCAAGCACCATTCTTCTATCATTACTATCATTATCTCGAGTTGAAACAATCGATAGACTCCGCCTACCTTTGATTTTAACCTTCAATGGCGAATCAAATTCAGCAATATCAACAAAATTCGGCTCATCAAGCACAGCTCTTCTATCATCACTATTATTATCTTGAGTTGAAACAATAGATAGACTCCGCCTGCCTTCGATTTTAACCTTCAATGGCGAATCAAATTCAGCAACATCAACAAAATTTGGCTCATCAAGCACCGCTCTTCTATCATCACTATTATTATCTCGAGTTGAAACAATAGATAGACTCCGCCTGCCTTCGATTTTAACCTTCAATGGCGAATCAAATTCAGCAATATCAACAAAATTTGGCTCATCAAGCACTGCTCTTCTATCATCACTATCATCATCTCGAGTTGAAACAATGGATAGACTCTGCCTGCCTTCGATTTTAACCTTCAATGGCGAATCAAATTCAGCAATATCAACAAAATTTGGCTCATCAAGCACCATTCTTCTATCATCACTATCATTATCTCGAGTTGAAACAATAGATAAACTCCGCCTGCCTTCAATTTTAACCTTCAATGGCGAATCAAATTCAGCAATATCAACAAAATTTGACTCATCAAGCACTATTCTTCTATCATCACTATCATTATCTCGAGTTGAAACAATAGATAGACTCCGCCTGCCTTCAATTTTAACCTTCAATGGTGAATCAAATTCAGCAATATCAACAAAATTTGGCTCATCAAGCACCATTCTTCTATCATTACTATCATTATCTCGAGTTGAAACAATAGATAGACTCTGCCTGCCTTCGGTTTTAACCTTCAATGGCAAATCAAATTCAGCAATATCAACAAAATTTGGCTCATCAAGCACCATTCTTCTATCATTACTATCATTATTTCGAGTTGAAACAATAGATAGACTCTGCCTACCTTCGGTTTTAACCTTCAATGGCAAATCAAATTCAGCAATATCAACAAAATTTGGCTCATCAAGCACCATTCTTCTATCATTACTATCATTATCTCGAGTTGAAACAATAGATAGACTCTGCCTGCCTTCGGTTTTAACCTTCAATTGCGAATCAAATTCAGCAATATCAACACAATTTGGCTCATCAAGCACCATTCTTCTATCATCACTATCATTATCTCGAGTTGAAACAATAGATAGACTCCACCTGCCTTCGGTTTTGACCTTCAATGGCGAATCAAATTCAGCAATATCAACAAAATTTGACTCATCAAGCACCATTCTTCTATCATCACTATCATTATCTCGAGTTGAAACAATAGATAGACTCCGCCTACCTTCAATTTTAACCTTCAATGGCGAATCAAATTCAGCAATATCAACAAAATTTGGCTTATCAAGCACCACTCTTTTAACATCACTATTATTTTCTTGAGTTGAACCAGTAGATAGACTCAGCCCGCCTTCGATTTTAACCTTCGATGGCAAATCAAAATCAGCAATATCAACAATATTTGACTCATCAAGCAACACTCTTCTATCATCACTATCATTATCTTGAGTTGAAACATTAGATAGACGCCGCCTGCCTTCGATTTTAACCTTCAATGGCGAATCAAAATCAGCAATATCAATAAAATTTGGCTCATCAAGCACCACTCTTTTATCATCACTATCATTATCTCTAACTTTACATAGACGCTGCCTGCCTTCGATTTTAACCTTCGTTGGTTTCTCTTTCTCTGCAAAGACAACAATGATACTTTCACTCATACACTCAAATAGAAATTTATACATACATATGGCGCGCAAGATACAGGAGGAAAAAAAATTATATATATTACCGAGAGGAGAATTGGAATCGGTGATTCCTGAGAATCGTGGAATATCGTCGTCAATGACAATGATTGGCTTCACTTCACGTTCTATACAGAACAATAATCAACAATATTAAACTCCAAACTTTTCAAAAATATATATAAAACAAAAAATGGTACAGAGAGAAAGTGAAAATTAATAGAGAGAAAAGGAAGTGAAGGAATACCAGAAGAGGCCATTTTGAATAGGATAAGAAGAAAAGCTCTCTCAATTTTTGGGCTGTGAAGAGTAGAGAAGTTGTGAAGAAAAAATGGTCATTGGGGTTCATGTTTTTTTTTTTTTTGCCGGTATGTGAGGATTTGAATTTGAAATATATAAGGAAACTCTTTATATAATTATTAATTAAGATATGTAATAGCAAAAGTAAAAATAGCAAAAGTTAATGGCACTGATGTTTTCTTCTCAAAAAAAAAAAAAAAAAAAAAAAAAAGAAGGAGGTGAAGCATTGCAAGCCAAAAGGCCCAAAACTCGAACGGACTCTTTATCACCCAGCCAATACATCTCATTTGAGTAATCTCCCACCAATAACTTGATTTTTTTTTTGTTTTATCATAATAATATCCTTTTTAAAAAATAGTCAGTAATATTCTAAATTTCAGACTAATATTATTTTTTTATTATATTACTTACTTTTTAATTAAATTAAATTTCTATCTCTATTTAAACCATCTATTAATTAGAATCTTGACACAATTTTCTTTAAATGGTACAATATATAGTTCCATATACAAATAAAATTATAATAAATGTGTATACTAGACTAGAATATATAGTTTTGTATACAAACACTATCATCATAAATGTCTATTAATAACTACCATAATTAACAACTTTCATATTTAAACTAAAAAATAAATAAAAGAGAAAAAAATTATATTATGTTAAATTTACCATGCATTTTACCGGTTTTCAATTAGTATAATATAAAATGAAAACTTTTGAGTTTTTGTTGACTTTTTCTAATATTGCATAAAATCTTTCTCCTTCTTTTTTTTTTGGTTGAGAATCTCACATTTTTCACATCATTATTCAAATTAAAATATATCTTAATTTAAATTCTAAAAGGATTTCCTATAAAAGCCGTCTATTTTTAGTTTTTACACCCTCCACTGTAAGGAAAGTAATTGTTTCCATTTAAAATAGTTCTATTTTACAGCTAAAATTTTAGCTTTTGAATTTTATAATATATGCTAGTTTTAAATGACATGATCCCCTATATACTGTTCCACTCATAAAATAATATCTTTACACGAAAATGGAAACATCAATTTGACAAATTGCAACCTGGAGTCAAAGCACGCAATGGCTCTTGTTGTAAATACTAAATATGTAGGTAATATCATATACTCTTGGAACTTGGAAAGTCTTAAAATAACAAGTAGGCGGTTATTGATTCAAACTATTATTTCCAGGATTTTAATTATCATGAATCATGATAATGACAATTGGGAGAAGTTATAGTCAATGGGGTGCGGCTTGTGTCCAATGAAAGTTGAGTCCAAATTTTCTATCTCATCAATTATGCTTCACTTCATGCTCCATCAATAAAACTTGGAGAGCTGGTCTCTCTCATTAAATGAGATAAGTCTGACTTTAACACCCACATTACTGACGTTAACGTTAAAATCTTTTTTTTTTTTTTTTCTTCCGCAGCTTTTGTTCTTCACTTGGTTTCCGGCTTTTGGTTTCTTTTTTTCCCTCTTCTTCTTGTGGTTGACGTTAACAAGGAGTCCAATGAGTTTTGTCTATTGAGAAGCAAAACCCATGTTACTTGCTTTGCATTCTTGCCTCTACTTTTATCTACAAGCCTGAAGGCAGAGTCTGGACCATCAATCTCCACAACTGAGAAATTTGGGTTCTCCATTGTGACTACCATTGGGTTTCCTTTGCAGGTATCTTTTGCCCACCAGTTAGAAAAGTCCAATCTTGGAGCCATTAAAGTTTGGAACCTCAAACTGAAAAAGTAACACAAAAATTAGTGGGTGTTTGGTTTGTGTTTTTAAACAACCATTTTCAGTTTTTAAACAACATTTCACGCATTTTAACATACTTTTTCACCCACACGTATTTCCATAAATATTTTTAAACAACAATTTTCAGTTTTTAAACATATGTACCAAACGGGCACTAAGAACCTTTGAAGATTTTTTTTTTTTTTTCTTTCAGAATCCAGATCTCAAAATTGAGAAATGAGCAAAACCCATTTGAGAAACCAGCTAAGAATATTGAAGAAAAGCTAAAATGAATTCACTTTCAAGGCTATGCATTAATTCCACACATACATATTGTGAGAAAGTAAAAAGAAGAAAAAAATAAGAAAGAGAAGGAGGTCCTGGGAGGTGAGTGCTTGCTCAATTCTATGTAATTGTAATTGTACTCTCACAAACTCAGAAGCCACTCTCACTCACTCTTAAACATGGGAAAAGCCACATTATGAGGGAAGTTATCTATCTTGTTAGGATATATGTGATTCACTTATTAGAAACATATGTCAATATTTTATGTAATTGACTAATTTTTTGACAAAACGCACTTTACTTGTAATTGGGTAGATCTAGAATGTTTTTAATATTTCAAGAAACAAGGTTTCAAGATTAAGTGTTGAAGTCATCAAGTCTGTCCAAGAAACAAGCTGAGAAGTGCAAATTCATTAAAGCTCGACAACTGGTTCGACAGCTATATCTATCGAGCTTAAAAAAGCTGTTTCAGCTTAGTGTGCTCGACACCTGCTCGACAGCTTCTATCTGTCGAGATTTAAAGAAACAAAAATTCTGTTCTAATTTCTTGGAATCCGTGAATGTGTCTTTGGGCCTTCTTTTCTCCCAACCTTAGACATATAAAAGGATTGTTTTAAGGGCCATCAAAGAGTTCACAAGTTGCACAAGCATTGAGCAAAGTTTGTTCAAGCAAATTGTGACCGGAGACAAAGTTTTGCCCTAGTTCATCATTCTTGTGAAGAAGTTGTTGTGTATGTGCACTATTAGGTTTTGTGGCCAAGCATCTTTTTGATCTTCATCGTTGGGATGAATTGAAGAACTTTGCAGCCAACAATTTTATCTAGTTGGTGATTGAAGTTGCGTACTGGGATCCGCGCAATTGGTTAATCACATACTTGGGAGCCGTGCATCAAAAGGAGGAACTGTCACTACAGAATAAGTCCAATTGGGTATTGGGGTAAGGTTTCAACTGTAGGTTGGTATAAAGTACTAGGATTTCTTTACTTGTAACCGCTTATTGTGATAATAGTGGAGTTTCGAGAGTGATGACTCTGGTGACCTAAAAATCACTCGGTGGGGTTTTGCCGCTAGGTTTTTCCCATTCGTAAACAAATCACCGTGTTATTTACTTTCCGCTGCATACTTCAGTTAATTGGTGATTTGTTTATGCCACCACGCGTTTGCATGTTAATTAACTTAATTAATTCACTTTGCTAAATTAATTGGTTAATTCATCACAATGGGTCAATACGATTTTGGCCTATCATATCTACAGTTGTAAGAGTCCCTTGAAACCATGAGGGGTATTTGTCAAGCAATCTAGACAACAATTTTAGTACTTTACTACTTTAAAATGGCATTAAGGTTTTTTTTTTTTTTTTTTTCCTTTAATACTATGAGTTTCAGTGCAATGTTTGGTGACAAGCTTTTTTAAGCAATCAAATGACAATTCACCATCATCAAGGGATGTGTATGACTTCAAGCAGATAACAATGTTTCTGCTTCTGTAGAATAGGTCCGATTTCTCTATTTTGTTTTCTGCAGAAATTGTTTTCCTGCATAATGTTTCTGTTTCTGCAGAATTGGTATGGTTCCCCTTTTTTCTTGTTTCTGTAGAAATTGTTTTTCCTGCATATAATGTTTTTTGTTCCTGCAGAATAGGTCCGGTTTCATCTCCAAAAAAAAAAAAAAAAAACCATCTATTGAGATATATCCAACCTTATCTCAATTGAAACACAAAACCAAAACATATCAGTCCAAGCATTCTCAGCATATATCCATTAATCCAGTCAGTCCTTATCAAATAGAGTTTAATAAAATAATGAAATCTGGAATTTAAATAAAATGTTATCCATATATTCAAATCAAATTGTAATCTCTACAATAAGATATATACAAGAGAGCTTCTATGGAGGAGCTTACCGTCACAGTCACTCATTCAAGAATTTCAACAAACATGTAAAATACAAAATTTAGCAACTCCAATTATTTACTGACTACAACCTTTACATCGTCCAAAAACGTTTTTCTTTCCACATGTTTCATAATGGAGCAAAAATCAAACACCATTATCACCATAGACAAGTCACTTTGTAGAAACCAATAGAAGTAGATGAACACTTGAAGATGAAGATGACGTGAGGATGTGTCTGTAACTGGGGCGAAGAGGATGAATATGAACATATGAGACGTCAACCACATAGAGAAGAGAAAAAAAAGAAACCTTGAAAGCCTTGAAGTTTGTGAAGAGTCCAAATCAAAAACAAAATCTGCGGCAAGAGACAAAACTCATTGGACTCCTTGTTAACGTCAACCACATGGAGAAGAGGAAAAAAAAGAAACCAAAAGCCGGAAACAGAGAGAAGAACAAAAGCTGTGGAAGAAAAAAGAAAGGGATTTTAACGTTAACGTCAGTAACGTGAGTGTTAAAGTTAGAGTTATCTCATTTAATGAGAGAGGCCAGCTATCCAAGTTTTATTAGTAGAATATGAAGTGGAGCACAATTGATGAGACAAAAGATTTGGACTCGTGAAAGTTTTCACTAGATACATTGGATTGCGGACATGTGTCCACTTTTGGACACATGTCCAAATCCTGTCGTGTCTAGTGAAAATTTTCACTGGACACAAGCCCTTCCCAAATGATTAGGTAACTCTCATATCACAGAGAAAATAAACTTTTATACGAGTATGTGCTTCTTCTTCTTCTTCTTTTTATTTTTTTTAATTTTTTATGAGAAGTTTGTGCTTCTTTATTTGCAATACTAATTACTAACCCTAATGATAGGTGAAAACACCATTTTAGTTCTTATATTTTAAGGTTATAGTTAATTTAGTCCTTACATTTTAATAGCAGTCAATTTGATCTTTGTTATTTTCAACTTGTAGTCAATTTAGTTTCTACCATTAACTCATTAACGGAAAATTCTTGCGTAGTCTTGCATGGCAAATGGTCTACCTTGTTGACACACATGTGGCTAACATAATAATAAAAAATCAATTAATTAAATATTAAAAAAGCCACATAAGCATTTTAATAATAAAATAAATCCATGTCAGACAAAAAATTCTAAAAAGATTAATTAAAAGAAAAAAAAAGAAAATAATTTTATTAAATCTCAATTTCTTTTATTTTCTTTTGACTTCTTGCACTTTCTTAATTTCTATTTCTATGCACAATACCCAGGAACACAACAATCTAACTTAAACCAAACAATAATTTATCATATATCAAGACTCAATTTTCTTTTCAATTCTTTTCTTTTAATCTATTTTCTTAGTAGCACATAATAATCATTTAACTATCAAAACCTCCACAAATTTGACCATTGTTGAGGGCCATTTGTGGAAAGCCCAATGGAAAGAAAAGCCCAATGATGAGGGCCACAACAAATTGACTATGAATAGTTAAAAAAGACTATTAGGCCCAAGCGGCAGGAATAATGAGTCACTGGCCCAACAATGTATACTTGGGCCTTGAAAAGGTAAACGGGCTCAAAGAAGCCAGGAAAGAAAGAAATAGCATCCCATGGGCAGAATATGAGTTAGAAAAGTGAGAAATGGTCGCTGCAGGCCCAAGGTAATGTAAACTAAGAAAGTAAGGGATTTATGGCAGGCCCATAAAACCCAAAGATAATGATAAGGTTATTGGGCCGGGGAAGCCCAATGAAGTTAGTAACAAAGCCCATGGGAGTGTGGAATTAGCAAACAGGCCGAGGAAGCCCAAGAGAATTAGCAAATGGGCCGTGGATGCCCAAAAGAAGAAAACAAAGGGACATAGGAGCCCATGAACAAAAGGAAACAAAACAGTGCCTATAGTAGGCCACTGAGAAAAGGAATAAAACGGCCGGCCCAAAAAGGGGCCCAGCAGGATTGAGTCATTATAGCAGGAACCATAAGCCAACACGGCAGGCAGCAAAGAAAAACAAAAGGTAGGCACAAGAAATATAAAGCCCATCATCATACGAAGCCCAGTTTCTAATTGAAGCAAAGGACCAAAAGAAAGCCCACATAAAAGGCCAGAAAACGCAGAAGGAAAGTCTCAAGGTCACGGCAGACACATGAGCAGCAGGCAACCTCTTGGAAAAATTTAAGAGGGAAGCACGCGCAAGGCCCAGGCGCCACTAGCCTGTACCCAGCCAATACAGGACATGGTGGGGCCATGGGCCAGAGGTAAGAGGTAAAGGGGGTGTGGTTTGGTGGTGGGGAGAGGGGAAAGGATCTATTTTCGGCCCCTGCTCAAGCCTCTTTTGGGAGGTACGTCCTGCTGGGATGATAGACCACCCAAAAGAGGCAATTTGAGAGGGAACCGTTGAGTGCATGCTCTGAGTGTGAGGAGAGAGGAAATTAACATCGTGGCAGGAAAGGCCGCGGCACACAGAAGGACAAAATGAGTCCGCGGCGCACAAAATGGACAAAATGGATCCGCCTCTATCTGGCAGGGATTTTGTACGATTGACAGGCATACCCAGACCAGACAAAGGCGGTTAAGGGGCAAAACAGTAAAACACTGGTCACGGCAGGCACTATAAAGAGGCCCTTGCCGTGCCCTGTATGAGGATCGAAAAAACAGGGGATTTTTTCACGACATAGAAAAGAAAAAAAAACAGAGTAAGAAGAGAAGAAAAAAGAGTAGAACGAAAAGAGAGAAAAAAAGGAAAGAAAACTAAGAAAGAAAGGAGAAAGTTAGTTCGAAAGAGCATGCACCAATAGATCGGCTTCCCTCTCTCCCCCTTCAAAATCTCACATTTCCTCCAAAGAATGCAAACGAGAGCTTTTCCCAGTGGGACTATAACCATTCAGGGCCGACTCCCTCAAAGCCATTAATTCCCATGGCAGGATTCTTCCTGGGGGATTATTTGCATTGAGAAGAGGCGTTCTCCCCTCTTTGGACTTGCTGCGGCAGATAGAATTTTATAACTTAATATTTTGCCTATTCAAAATTAATCAGTGTTACTCTCTTTATCTTCCTTAACGATTGGTATCATTGTGACGATAATCCTATTTTACTAACTGGAAATACCTAGTTTGTTTAGATAAAAAGAATACTCTGTTTTTTAGTCATTATTATCTGCCTGCCATAACTTGTCTGCAACAGTCTAGCCTGCCATAACTTCTGCAATAGTCTAGCCTGTCGTAACTTGTCTGCTACGATTCTGCTTGCCAACAAACTTGCTCCTAGCAGGCGTGGTATAAGTTTGTGCACAAACCGGCCCAAGTTGAGTTGCAATTGGACCGGCCCCAGCTCTCTTACTCAGAAACACCAGGGCCTATCACCGCAGGAGGCAGCTCAGCCCGTTACCGCAGGAGGCAGCCCAATCCTATCAGAAAAGGCCCCCACAACCATCATCAATGGTTATTAGAAATTATCAATTTAGATTTGTGTGTGAGTCTCTGAGAGAATGAGAGAGAAGGAGAGGTGAGGGAAACTAAGAAATGCTCAGTATTGGGATTTTTTTGGCTAAACACTCGATATTGGGAGTTGATTTTATATTGTGGTGTTGCTAGGTGTTGGGTATTGCTGGGTATTGTGTTTGGAAAATAAGAAAGTGCAAGAATTCTAAAGAAAATAAAAGAAAGTGAGGATTTCTTTAAAAAGAAATTCATTTTGTTTATTTTTTTTTCTTTTAATTAATCTTTTCAGAAATTTTGTGTTTGACATGGATTTCCTTTATTATTAAAATGCTTATGTGACTTTTGTAATATTTAATTATTTGATTTTATATTATTATGTTAGCTACATGTGCGCTAACAAGGAAAACTGTTTGACATGTAAGCATTTTCCGTTAGTGAATTAACGGTAATAATTAAATTGACTGTAAGTTAAAAATAACAGTGACCAAATTGACTGTTACCAAAATGTAGAGACCAAATTGATTGTGACGGGTGTCCCCAAAATGTAGGGACCAAAATAATGTTTTCGCCTATAGTTAACTAATGTGTAGCCCTGTGAATATGTGTGGGTAGTCGCGTACAATTAAAAATAGTCACAATTATACGATTCAAATTATATATATATATATTTTATAAGAAGTTTAATTTATACATGGTATTAGTTTACATTTTTCAAAACCATACATTTTTAAAATATGTAATGGTTTCTTATATTATATTATATTATATTATATTATATTATATATATATATATATATATATATATATATATATATATATATATAAAATTTATAATTTAATTAGTTTTAAACTCTTTGATTTTTGCAGCTAATAATTCACTTGTCATAAAAATTAAAAATTTAGATGGACACATGACGGAAACTTGGACTTCAATTGAAATCCAATTTTGAATCTAATTAGATTTGGATTCTTTAATTTTTACAATTAATAATTCACTTGCCACAAAATTAAAAATAAAATGGGACATGTGGCACAAAATTGAGAATCCAATATTTAAAATCTAATTGAATTTTCTCTAAACTTTGGTTAATAATATATATATATATATATATATATATATATATATATATAAATTATTTTTTCTTTATTAAATTGAAAGGAAAAACAATTTTTTTACGAACTTAAAACATAAGATATAAAAAGTATTCACTCCTAACATTTACCTACAAAAGTTTCTGCATCATCAAAGTACCCCTGATATTTATTCCTTAGAAACAAACTTTGTTAAAATCCAAATTATCTATCCATATATCCAAAAACATAAAACTAAAAAAATTAATAAATCAAAGAAAATAAAAATAAATTGAAAGAAAACACTTTTAGGACCCAAAACCCAATAAAACCATGATTAAAAAAAAAAATCAAAATTAACATTTTTGTTCCCTTTTATCTAATACGCCGGAAAAGTATCTTAAAGAATTATAAAAAAAAAAAAAGAAGTAGAAACAAACACTTTTAGGATTAAAAAAAAAAAAAAAAAATTCAAACTTTCTCTCACTAATATCCAAAATACAAAAAATATATTTAAAATAATTTATAAATCAAATTAAAAAAATTCAGAACCCCAGACCCGACAAAACCACTAGGATTTAAGAATGCATAAAGGAAATTGGATTGAATGATAGGACATTTTCACAACAACAAAAAAATAAATAAAAAAAGAGAAAAGGTTGGACAAAGTGCAATGGTAGAAATTTTTTTTTTTATATTATTTTTTTAAGAAACAAACTAATTGTTAAACATACACACTTTTAATTACATTTTCTTATCAAACTTAAACACATTACTTAATCCAAAGTATCACTACAAAAGAGTCTTTAATAGTAGAATTTAGTAAGGTATAAATGAGATATTTTAGTGAAGACAACGGGAGTGGAATGAAATATTTAAAAATTGCTAGTGATGAAGTACGTACCAGTACTAGTGATATAGTGTAACAGGAGCTTTGGCAAATTTATTGAAAAAACCTCCATTATTATATATTGATTGCTTTGGATAGCTTCATCCATAGACCGTAGACCCTTTGTGTTCGAGTATCAACATGGGGAATAACTATAGTCTTTTGCAACGTAATTAATTCACAAGCATGAAGGAAAAAATAGAAGAGAAAGATTACAATATGAAATTAGACTTAGGGGTAGCAATTTGTGTTTATGTGTCGGGTTCATGTCGTGTTAACTCATGAGTATCAAACTATATTGGTCAACACTAATCCAACATGTTTATTAAATGGGTTAAGATTTCTCAACCCTAATATAACCCATTTATTAAATGGGTCAGTCGTGTCGACCTATTTATCAAAATGAAAAAAAAAATATTTATGAAAAAACAAATGAATAAATACTTTTAATATAAAATTCAAAACTAGCGAGTAATTGCATCACAAATAGTCATTCAAACTAAGACATATTTCAATATCACAAATAATCAATCATAATATGTCAAAGAAAATAATCCACAACAACTAATAAGTTAATATACTTAGAGTTTGACAGATATATTGGTAAAATGTCATTAATTAAATGGGTTTAACGGGTTCCATATATTGAACACTAATCCAACCCATTTATTAAACGGGTCAGTCGTGTCAATCTAAATATGACACGAATCCATTAAGCCTCAACTTATAACCTACTAATTTTGTGTCGTGCTGTGTCGGGTTCGCAGGTCATGTCCAATTTTGTCACCCCTAAAATTAGTATCTAGGATATCACAATCTCCCCCACTTCAATATATTTTTTTTCTTTTTTTGAAATAATTCCCCCACTTCAATCATGTACATCCTCATTGTTAGGATTAGTCAAGTTATAATTAAGATTTCTTGTAATTGTTTTTTTTATATAACTTAGTCTGGCCTAATACATACTCGATGTGAGATTCAACATATGCCATGTGTAACATCTTCAAAGTCCAATTTCATGCAAAAATCCAAACAATATATATTTGGGTGTGAAGATTTGAGTCTTTGAGGAGACAATCAAACCCTCAAATAATTACTTAATCAACAATGTCTTACCTCTTAGATTGATGGTTTTATAATGGAGTCCCCGTTTAATTTAATTAAAGAGGAAAAATTAATTAAGAAAATCTCATGAAAAACATATTTATTGAATTAGTTGAAAATTGCATTATTGAAATTATTAAAATTACATGGTTGGTCATATACACAATCTTGAAAAGAAAGATTACATGGCTTTGATTCCTAATTACAATCTAGAAAAGAAAGATGACTTGATTTTGCTTCCTAGTTACAAAATAGAAAAAAAAATTACATTGATAAGGAACAAATCCAAAATCTAAGTTCAGAGACTAGTTTCCAAAACGAAAAGGTGTTAGGCATAAATTATGTCCAATAAGAAGATCAAACTTTCGAGAAAGTAATAGTTATATCATGTTATGAACAAGTCATACATTCAATCATGTAATTATTATATCATGAATTATAGAGGAATTACATTATGCTAGTCATGATATTTGAATCATATTTATTTAAAATTAATCATAGAATGCATGCTCATTATGTTATATGCATGATTAAATCAAACATCAACCCATGTCATCAAAATTCAACATATGATGCAATTTTATAATCAAACTATAATGAAAAGTATACTAGATTCCAATACCTACTTGCATGCATTTCCTCTAGTAAATGATTTGATGGCGGATTACCTTTAAGAATATTGATTGAGTTGCTACCTTGGTCTCCTTGGATCAATCCACGAATCTTTCACTTGCATGTTTGAGGGAGCTGTGCTTGTAGTTGTGGTTGTTGTTTGTTGTAATTTGTGGTATGCAACCTGACTCCTTCTAGTTTGTCAATGGTGTGTTCTTGAAACAGGCTTTAAGAGTTTATCATCTTGAGGTTGAAATAATAATCATGAAGAATGGTTCGCTGGAACTTCAACGAAATAAGTTTTTGGAGTCAAATCAAGAGGTATTTAGGGCATTTGATGATATATTCTATTGTCTCTAGGGTTTTGGGATTGTGGTACTTGACTTGAGTGATGAGAAAATGGTGTTTAGGAGGTGGTAAATGAGTGAAAATAAATCTCTGGTTGTGCTCCTTGTAGAGAATAATGTTGCATAGTGATCAACCTAATTTCTCTCTACAACACTACTGAATCTAAAATTCTGAATGCTAGTCGTCGATACCCCTTCAAAGATTTAAGATTGTTTTCTAATTATTTATTCTTGTATTTATAAAGGGAAAGGATTAGAAAGTTTTACTTTCCCTCCCATCCCTCTATTTTGGAGTTTTTGAAAACCGACGCCAAAGTTTAACAATTTAATTTCTAGACCAAAGTTTTGTTTGGTACTTATTATCCGGAGTCCGGACCAAAATATTGAGTACCGTTTGACACTTAT
Source organism: Quercus wislizeni (assembly GCA_023055345.1). Classification (NCBI taxonomy): domain Eukaryota; kingdom Viridiplantae; phylum Streptophyta; class Magnoliopsida; order Fagales; family Fagaceae; genus Quercus; species Quercus wislizeni. The sequence continues at coordinate 34,546,363 of JALGQJ010000003.1, forward strand.
TATCTGGACCAAAATACTGCTTTGGCTCTATATATTAAGAACTCATGCATGATTTTAGCTCAATTTTCTGATTTGTTTGAGAATAATTATGTCATTTTAATGTTTTTCCAAACCACATAATGATTGGATTACCTTCTAAGATATTTATGGCCTTTAAACTGAAGTAATCATCTTTTTTTTTTTCTTTTTCTTTTCTTTTTTCCTTTTTTTTTCAAGATAATTGATTTAAATTTCAAAAATCATAATTATTTATCCCTAGGATTTATCCAATACTTTTATTACAATCTTATTTGAAAATTTAAATCAATGAGATTTTGACATGTAATTAATTAATTTATTTGATAACCAATTAAAATTAATTAATCATAATCACATGTACTAGATCCAGTATTGCAAGAATGCACATTAATTGTTAGATCTTGATGTATCTTGATCTTTTAATTGGATAGTCTGATTGTTACATTCAACACATCATTTTGATCATTTTGAACTTTGATGTATTTTGGAATTAATTTCATGTTCCGCAATGGTTCAAAGGGTGTTTTTACCCTTTTGTGGTTAAAATGACTATTTTGCCCTTAATTGACTCCCAATTGCAAAAGAGGGTGCATGTCTGCACCAGGATATCAAATAAAGCACTAGAAAGGTTTTATTTTTTTATTTTTATTTTTTTTAGGTATTGGAATTAAATTCTGCATTTTGGCTTTTATTTATTTATTTTGTTAAACAAGCACATAATATTAACTAGAAATAACTAGTATGTTATAAAAAAGCTTAGCTTTATTAAAAGCTAACAAACTTTCCACCATAGGCAATGGATCATTCAAATAAGGAGATCAGTTCTTTGAACAACCCTATTTTTGCTACGCTATTTGCACATCTATTAGCTTCTCTATTATCAGTAGAATGGTGAAGATATTTGTGGATTGTGGAGGTATAAAATTAAAAAGAAAATTAAATTGTTACAAATATATAAAGAATGGCTTCCCTAGTGAAAAATAATAAACCACTAACCATTCAAGGAATTTCTTCTTTCAAATTGCAATCCGATCTGAAGCAAGTCATGCAACTATATGTGAAGAAAAAGCAAAAATTCTAAACCACCAAATATTTTTATTAAGATACCAGTGATAAGGCCAATGGCATTTCACTCTCATGCAAATTGTTGCTTGCATAGCTTGACGACCTACTTTGTTTTCCAAGCCACCATTGCCATTTTGGTTCCCACAACCATAACCCCTAGGTGCCCAGCTTGCTTTCCTTGAGAGTCGCTAGGAGGCTCTGTCACCACATTTGGAGCTCCACCATCTCCTCCAGCATCCACAACATGGATACGATGTCTAAATCGACGCACGCATGAAATGACTTGATATAAGAAGGTGAGGAACCAAAACAACCAGGGAAGGCAAACCAATGTCACCCCAGCAACGGGAAGCCAAGAGGTGGATTGTGGCTTTGGTAGGATCATGTATACAATAAGGCAGCCGCCGCCGGCCACTATAGAGATAAACAAAACGGAACAAAGGAGCCATATGGATGCACATCCAGACCTTGGATTGGATGCAGACATATTGTGTACAGCGAGATTCAAGGCAGACTATGAAAAGCTTGGATTGAAATTAATAAGTCTTGTCTTCTCTATCTTGTTATTGGGTATGGTTTGCACGTCTAACTCCTTGACTCAACATAGAAGGATTCTTTATACATATGTAAATAGACTTTTATATGTTATATAATATTGATCGTGAAGGAAAAGTTGCCTGAAGAGTGTGTCCGTTTGGTATTGCTCTGGGAATTGAAGTTTTAGATGTAATGGTTTTGCTATTAAGAGTTCTAGTGTTTAGAGCCTTTGGCAAACAAGAAAATGTTACCCTAGATTGGAATAGCTTTTATATACGAAAAATGATAAAAGAATGGATTTTAGTTTATTAAGTGATGATCTTTTTTTTTTATCATCAAATAAGAGAAATAAGTTTAACTTCGCCTACACTAGAAAGGAAACTGATAAGTGACTTGACCAAATGATTAAATATTAATTATCGTAAAATGAATACTGGAATTATGCCAACACCAAAAAAGAAACCCATTGATATACTGATCTAGTGACAAAGAGCATCATGAAGTAAATGCCATAGGTTTTAAATCTTATTGTAGGTATAAAAAAGTTTTTCTGTATTTTTATATTGAAACCCAATAATTCAGCACCAAAAAGAAAAAGAAAAAAAAAAGAAAAAAGAAACCCAATTAATTCAATTAATATCATTATTTATTATTATTATTATTATCTCTCTCTCCCTCTCTCTCTCTCTCAAAATGAGTGGGCATTTAGCATCATTTTTAAAGAAAAGAAACACATACATTTATATTAATTCATTATTTTATCAGAATTCTAACTTTAGCTTAAAACTGTTTTTCAACTTTAAGTCCTTAGTTAAAGCTCTTAAAAATAGGTAAACAATCAATTTTCTCCTCATAAATATAGGGTGTTTTCATTTTAGTCCTTAAAAATTCATTTGTTTAAATTTATGCGCCTTCATGTTGTGACATTATTTCAATTTTTGCCTTTCCTATCATCTTACTTAGGCGAAATACTTAAGTTTACCTAATGCCTCATGGAATGCCTACGTGACACACGCTTTCAATTAAAAAAAAAAAATTAAGTGAGATAAAAGTATGAAAAATATTTAGTTACAAAATTGGTTGTAGCCTAAGGCTACAACCTTACTCAATAAAATAAAAAATTTACTATATATTTTGAAAATCTAACCGTTGAATTGCATGTTCTTTACGCTCTCAATACACATGTCAAAATTTTGTATCAATCGAAAATTATTTTCTATATGATCTATAAGCTTATATTTTATACATAATTTTAAACTACAAAAACTTGCAATTTAAACAATTTATTGAGTACATAGCTATTATTTTTTAATTTTCTAGAAAAATTGCAAGGATGGAGGATATAAGAAGAACATGTAATCTAATGGAGGATTTGTCAAAATTCACCTCCAATAAAAAGATATTGAGTAAAGTTGTAGTCTTAAACTAAAAACAATTTTGTAACTAAATTTTGTTCTAAAAATATTAGGTTTGTAGCTTAGATGTATCAACATAACTTTTTTTTCTCTCCTAATATAACTTGTTGTGATTTGTGCATAATAAAAGTAGTGTTAATGATAAATTTAGGTAGAAGTGATATTGCTTCAATCACAAGAAGCAATGTCAGTAGTTGTAAAACAATGATGAAAAAATGCGTCCCTATCATTACTTTAGGTGTATAAAAGAGCCACTCAGAGCCGATTTTATAGTATAGGTGAATGAGGTGGTCACCTAAGGCCCCTAAGTAAAAAAAGGTTCTCAAATTTTAACCAATAGTCCAATGGGGTTCTTTCTTACAATTTTCTCAAGAATTACAACAAATCATAAGTTGCAGATTATTACTAGCTGTTATTAGTGGGTAAAAAAATAATTTTAATGGTGGGTTCAAATTAGAACCAGTAAAAAATTAACATTTAAAATTTGTTGTGAAAATGTTGTGATTGTAGTACTTCTAAAAAAATAAAGCAGTACACAAAAAATTTTATAACATTTTTCACAATAGTTGGGTTGGTAAAATTTTACTAGTTTTCATTTATGTCTACCACTAATATCATTTTTTTTTTATTTACCACTATCAATCTGCCATATCAATAGAGATGTGAAAAATTTTATCAAAATTTTTTGTGTTTATAGACTTTCTAAAAAAAAAATAAAAATCTACATTAGTAATTTTTCACAACAGTTAGTAATTTTGCATTTACAACAAGAGAATAGGGTTTAAGTAATATTATATTTTTAAAGTCATATTTAAATATATAAAATGCCTTAATTTAGTTTTCGCCTAAAACCCTCAAATGCATCAAGCTGACCTTGGAACCACTCAATCATCACCAACTTCAACTGTTGAACATTCTTCACATTTGCCCTTCCCATTCTCACATTTTCACAACAACCAAACTGAATGCCAACAAAAATCCATAATACAAATACAACAATCAACATTCAAAATTTCATCTTCATTAACCAAGCATATAACTAAGGAAAATGATAACGGTATTATAAGTTTTACTACGTTGAACTTACAAACTGATGTGGTAATCAATGTAATTGGTGAGCTTCAATTATTGCATAAATGATATTGGAATTACCTATTTGTAATTGGTGGCACATTGGTTTGCATACAGCTCAATGTAGTAAAAGTTATAGTACTCACAGCACTACTTTATAACTAATATCCACATAAGCGCGTTACATACCCTTTATCATTTTGCATAAATGTTTAAATTATATAATTATTTTGTAATGTGGTATAGTTTATAATTCGTTCTCTCTAGAATTAAAACAATTTCATTAACTTGAAGTAGAGTAGCAAGAAAGAATAAAAAATTCACCAAAAAAAGAAAGAAAAAAAATGAGAGAGAGAGAGAGAGAGAATAATCACATATTTTTTGCATGGGAAAAATATGTAGAATGAGAAAAAGAATAGCAAATTTATAAAAAAGAGTATGAGGAGAAGAAGAGTCAAAATTAAAGGAAGAGCAATGAATAAAGGAAGAGTAATGATAAGGTAGATAATTGTGGGAAGAAAAGGGATAAAAAAAAAGGGAGGAAAAAGGCTGGAGGAAGCATGACAGTTAGGTGAGAATAAAAGGGAGAAGAAGAGTAAAAAATGAGAGAAAAAGGGTTAAAAATAGGTAGATGACCTGGCATAATGAGAGATTAGAAAAATCAACATAGCTTTAGATGGAGGCAAACAACAAAGGGGATGCAACAATTAGCGATTCCTATAAGATGAGTTCGAAGAATCTCTTCTCTTGCTTATATGGCTTTAGAACATGTAAAATTGGCAAACAATAATTGGAACAACAATATTTTCACATAGGTCCACTACAAATATTACTTTATATATTATGCATCAATCACAACAGAGTGTTAGCAATTGTGAAAATTTTGTCAAAAATGTTGTGTTTTTAGATTGACCTAGACTTATTGATAGCTTTTTGATAGCTTTAACATGATCTGGTATAGCATGCATGCATACAACAAGAACAAGAGGGGGCTTCCTCCAATCTCTTACTCCATAACTTTGGATGACAGAGAAATATCAAGAGAGGCACTCAAGATTTTTGAATAACCTTACCACTAATATTGATCTAATACATATCCATACTCTTAATGTTAATCCTGTTCACATTAAAACTTGAAGAAGGAAAAAAGGGAGGGAGGGGCATATGAACATTGAACACATTATTTCCGACTATGACTATTAAGAATCAATAATATATATTAAGGAAAACAACTCTGATAGGTACCCATTTCGTGATAGGAGTATTTGATATAAATGAAGCTCAAGAATTTACTGAACATCTACTGTAAAAAGAAGTGGCACACCATCAAAAGGACGACAATAAACCTGTCTATTTTCCTTCAATTAATAAAAAATATCAACAATATCTAAAAATGTCCTGCTACATGACTTATAAACAAATCAAGGAAGAGAAAAATGAACAAAAATGATTAGATTCTATAAGGTTATTTCGCGATAGATGAAGACAAAAAGTGCCTACTACTATTTTGAAGATCATCTTCATGATGACAATAAATTTAGGAATTCCATTTTGTTTGAGCAGACGCAAATGCAATTTCCCAATGAGCAAAAGAAAACTGGTCGTGAGAATTGAAGGTCCTATTGGTTTAAATTGCAGTCCATTTATATCACCTACGACAATGGGGGTGTGGTCTAGGCTTCAAGACTCAGGCAGGACCTATAGTATTGAAAGAGCCGTACCTTTAAATAATCTGAGATCATGATTTTTTTTTTTTTTTAAATATATGTGTAGGTCTTGGAAAATCCCAAAAAAATAAAGACAAAAACATTGTATCAAGAAATGGAATGGCTTCCAAGGTGAAAAATGCGATCCATTCAAAGTATCTCCTCTTTCAAATCATGATCCATTCTGGTGCAACCATGTGCATGAAGATATCGATGAGTCCATATATATATATATTGCTTACCCATATTTGATCAAGCTGCCATTGATGAGGCCAATGGCATTTCACTCTCATGTGAAGCCACAGACAATTCATGACTCGACGATGAACTTCTCTTTTTAGGCTTCCTTTCTTCGCTGCCGTGATCATCATCATCGTCCAATGCTAGGATAGCTTCAAATTGAGCACGCCTTCTTGCATCACTTTCTGGAGATCTCACAATTGGGTCTACGGAACCAGCCTCATTGGCCACATTACCAGCTGCATTCACAACATTAGAACCACCACCACCACCACCACCACCCCCACCACCACCACCGCCACCACCTGTAATGCTGCCTCCTTCACGTGCACTACCGCTGACACCAACTCCTCCACCAGCAGCGCTGCCACCCCTAAATCCAAATCTACGCGACATGCATCGATAGCAGCACGTGAACACCCAAAACAACCATGGAAGGCCAACCAATGCCGCCCCAGCGAAGGGTAGCCAAGATGAATAAGATGCATCAGGTTGGATTATGTATAGTATAAGGCAGCCGCCTCCAACCGCGATAGAGATAAATAGAAGGAATGTGATAAGCCATATGAACGTGCTTCCGACCCTTTGATCCGGTGCAGGCATTTGTGTAAATGTAGGAAACCCAAAAAAGATTTTTAACCCTGGATTAAGGATTCTTCCTTTTCATCATCCATCTCCTTTATTGATATTCGTTTGTATGAGAAGAAGATAAAGATTGGCTTAGGGTTAGACCAGGGTCCACGAGAGATGAATCATCCAGGTTCTGTTGTTGCATTGAGGTCTGAGATGGGATTTTCAGATGGTGGACATATTCAAACGTTTGTTTACGTAAAACATGGATTGTATCAAAATAAACCAATGCCCACAAGCTGTATGGGAATGAGAGAGAGAGAGAGAGAGAGAGAGAGAGAATTGGTGTCGGTTTATAGTTAATGCAAATTGAAAGTTGATGGCTAAATATTGGTGCCGCAAAAAGAACTAGAAATGGACTATTATATCCTTACAATCTTATTGAGTTCTTACAGCGCATATAGACTCTTGAACATCGGATGATTTGGAAATTTATAGAATTTAGGAAGGTAACTCGGAATGACATAGCCCTTACAGCCCTTACAACAAATTTTAAGTGGTAAATTCTTATTGGTTCTAATCTGAATACACCACTTGTAATAATATTTTGAAATTGAATACTACTTAATTGAAACTTCTGTTATATTTGTTAGACCAATACAGATCCCACACGGTTCTTGTGTAACGTCCAATAAATTTTACGTACAAATGCGTGTGCACGTTGGGGGAACCACTTATTTGAAATCTAGAACTAAGCCTAATCAAATATTAAAAAAAAAAAAAAAAAAATAATCTAGAACTAGGGAAATCTTTAAAAAATAAAAATAGAAAAATCTACAATCTGTCAAATTTTTTTAATTACTTCCCCGGCCCTCTGCCTTGCCTTTAGAGGAGTAGGATAAGAAGCACTAGGTTGCATTCGACTCTTCTTCTTTTTATTTATTTTTCCTCAAGTACTTGATTAACTTGGTCTTGCTCACTTTTAATTCGTTCCCTTCAATTATTATTATTTTTTTTTTCCATTTCATTTTATTTATATTTTTGACAACCAAAATATGCGTCTGGTAGCCATATTTATCCAGCCAAAAAAGAGAGAAAGAATATGCCTCTTAATCAGGCCGATAGTCCAACCAGACTGCATTTGAACCACCTGCTTCTTAATTAAGAGCCAGCTTGGAAGGGGTTGAGCATTTTAAAATCTGCAACTTTTTTTCAAAAAAAAAAAAAAAAAGGTTTGTTTTTCATCCTTAAATTTTAAAAAGTTCTTTTTTCATCCATAAACTTTGTAAAAAGTTTTTTTCAATAGTTTAGGGACAAAAATAGGGATGAAAAAAAAACTTTTTTCAATAGTTTAGGGATAAAAAAAAAAAATTTAAAGTTTAAGGAAAAAATAAAACATTTTTAATAGTTTAGGGATGAAAGACAAACTTTTTAGTAGTTTAAAGACGAAAAATGAAATTATTAAAGTTTAAGGATGAAAAACAAACTTTTTGTAAAGTTTAAAGACCGAAATAGTATTTTACCAAAAAAAAAAAAGAAAAAAAAAAGAAAAAGAAAAGAAAGAGCTGAAACACACTAGGGTAACTTCTACTTTCTAAAAGTTAACATACTTTGTATAAGCAAAGTTTGTAGCCACTATAAAGAGTTTCGCTTAAATCAAGACCTCTATACATACACTAATTACAAAGAACAATACTAAACAAAGAGTTCTCCCTAGAGTATATTTGACGTAGTACTCCAAACCAATAAATACAAGTTACCAAACACAAAAATATGATATAAACTCAAAAAGTCATGAAAAAAGTAAATATTTATATTAGATGGCTTGCTTTTATTGGTTTGGAATACCACGTCACCTGTATTTCGGAAAAACCAAATAATTCTCCCTAAAACAATACGCATTGATCTAGTGAGACTACAAAACTATGACACGGCAGAAACTTTAAGACAAATTCATAGTTGAAAATATAGATCAAGTGTCGAGAAAATTTTACTCAACTATTGCACTTGCGTCTGAGAGTGGTCCCAAGCTGACCTTCACATCTGTTGCTGCGGTAGTGTGACGAAGATGATCAAAATTCTTGAATTGCATGGGGGCAGAAGTGCATTTGGTGGTTAGTTTTGTAGACTCTGCTGAACAACCCGTGTTTACATAATTACCACATAGCTTTCCGATAGGTCTCATGATTTACAAAAGTTGAATTTGACGCCCATTTGCCTAGTTCTCTAATGCTTCTTTGAATTGAGTGGGGTTTAAGTCTGCATTCAACTCAATTTGGAAACTGATACGCAGATAATATTAGTAGCCAACCCAGGGCATATCAAGAGATGATTGTCTCAGTCAATGGAACTTGGGACAAATGTTGAGCTGTATCTGTAATGACTTCTTTCAATCTCTGGTGCCTCCGCTGTTCTTGAGCTCTCCTACGATTGACTTCAAGAATAATGAGGAGAGCGGTAATGTCAGCAGGGCTTACCCCACCCACTCTGCTTGCTTGGCCAATAGTTTGTGGCCTGACCTGGAAGTAGGAGAAACCAAAAACAATGTAACAGAAAAATTTGTTATAAAATCCTTCAAAAATAAGTGGTTTGATATCAATGTGGACCACTAGTTCAAAGAAACGCTTTTTTTTTTTTTTTTTGGTTATGTAGTTCTAAAAAATGCATCTTCTAATAGGCACAGAAAAAATCCAATACTTCCTCAGTATTGCCAGAGGATTTCCTGAAAAGTACAATGCCTAACATATTCATTACCAAAAAAAATTCAGAATCCAAACATAAATGCCTCTCTTTCTCTCTCTCCCCACCAACCTCCAGTAGACTTCTACTATTTTTGGAATCAGACTTACATACATGTGCATGTGTACCCACTCACCAATAATTATCTACGCATCCAATATATGAATCCTCTGTGGACGCTAGAACCATGTGGGACCCACAAGTTTTGAGATATAGGATGCATGAGATAACTTCTCGTCCACTCACGCATTTGTTGGAAACTCTCTACTAGGGGTGTTTTTGATGTTTGTTCTTATTATAGGGCCTTACAACCCTTACAACCCCAAATCCAGATTCTTTTCTATGGAAACCGTTGTGGAAACCAAAAGTGCCTCCAAAGGTTAGTTTTCTTATTTGGACAATGGCTTTGGGGAAAATTTTAACCATTGATAATTTAAGGAGGTGAAAAGTGGTGGTGGTGGATTGGTGTTGTATGTGCAAGAAGAATGGGGAGACAACTGACCACTTACTCCTACGCTACCCAGTATCTCAAGAGTTGTGGAATATGGTGTGTTCACTATTTGGGGTTCAATGAGTTATGCCGTGTAGTGTCATGGAACTTTTGGCACATTGGTCAAACAAGTTCAACAAACTCAGATCAAAGGAGCTTTGGAGAATGATCCCTCATTGTCTTACGTGGGTCATTTGGAGGGTAAGGAATACACGTACTTTTGACGGGAATGAAAGATCGATTCATGAGTTGAAGCATCTCTTTTTTCAGACTTTTTTTGATTGGGCAAATACTACGAGTGTTTTACTTTTACTTCATTACTTGATATGCTTGATTTTTGTACTTTCATTGTTAGTTTTTTTCCCATTGCTTCCAGAACACAGCCTGTGTGCTTTTTTTCCCTCTGCATTTTCTCTTCTTTTTTCAATGAAGTTATTATTTATCCCCCACCCCCCCCACCCCCAAAAAAAAAAAAAAAAAAAAAGTCTCTCACAATTTCTGAAAAATCATTTACCCACCAAATCCCAATATGCTACTAAATCCATAGAAGAAAGAAAGAAAAATTCTCCTACACACACCTTGGAGAGTTTCTCACGTGCTTCAAGAGATAAAGTTGTCATTGCATAGTAATCCAAGTCCTCTGGAAGTGGTCTATGTTGTTGATGGACCATCTACAAAAAAAAAAAAAAAATGGACAATGTGACATGATAAAGTAAGTGAACTGGTGAAATTCTCAACATTCAATGCCTAAACATGCAGAAAAAAATATCCAGTAAGGAAATAAAATGCCATGACCTAAGGTGATCCTGAACAAACCACTGTATTTATTATTCACCTGTTGGAGTTGGTTTTGCTGGCGTGTAATGAAGCCTTCATACTTGATATCAATTTCAACACATTCTTTCTCCACTCTAGATAAGAGTTCATTCCCAAGACCATGCTTATCAAGAACTCTATATGGTATGTGTGGCTTCTTGAGAAGACTCTCCAGTGTTGAAGAGTCCTTTACAGGCTGACCAGACAGGCGAGTAACATCAGCAGCCAAATCTCCTCCTGAAATTGGGTTTCCATAATAAATCCCCACAGTCAACATAGGGCCTAATTTCTTTCACTCCTAAGCCTAACATGTTACCTTGCCTAATGATGATTATCCATGTTAATGTTTTAAATAAAAGTTGGAAGAATTAAAGCTCAATGGCTGAAACTTGACGCAAAGTAGAATGATGGTAAATACTCAGACATGTTTGAATGCAAGTCTTATTATAAGTGCAAAAAAAGCTAGCAGCCACATTTTTGGTATTCCTATTTAAGATTGTATTGGATCCGAAGTTCAATACCCCTAGATTCCATAGGATGTGAAGTTTATCCCTGTTGTATCAAGTAAGTTTTATTCAAGGTTGGAGTAGGTATTCCTATTTAAGATCATATTGGATCAGAAGTTCATACCCCCAGCTTCCATAGAATGCTAAATATCTCCCTGTTGTCTGAGAAAGATTCATTCGAGGGTGGAAAACACTAGCAGTTCATCATTAACAAACGAAAGCTCAAAGTTTTGGCCCCCTGCTTTGTGTTGGTTATTTGTTTGAAGAAATAATAGCGAGGGAAGAAAGAGAACATTAACGTAGTTGATTCTCATTTAACATTTTTGTTGGCACCGGAGCTACTTGTACAACGAATGCAACAAATATTAGAACAAGTATTTTTATTTTGTACATGAATCTTGTAAAGGGATTCTAAGTAGTTTCCTTGCTTTAAACTATGGGTTTTGTTCCCTTCTATCTTCTGCTGGAAGACATCCAAAATTATCCACCAACCCAAAGAAAAATGAGGCTTTGTTTGGTTATAATGTTAAAAAAAAAATCAGAGAATTAATTTATCCTTCTTTCTATGGTTATGTAGAGAAAATGGGAACATAAAAAGAAGAAAAGATCATTTTGGTAGCTTTTTGATTCCTATTACCAAATTTGGAGAGAATATTGGTGGGACCAAGTGGAAAATTTAGTTATACTTTTCCTTGTTTCTTTTATTTTCTCTCTTCTATTATGAACCAAATAATAGAAATCAAGATTTTTAAACTTTCCCTTTTTTCTTTTATCAATGGTGCACCAAACATACTAGAAGAAGAAAGAATAAAGATTCAAACCAGAAATCTTGACAGTTTTTAATCGCTTCTTTTCCTCTAAAATGCAAGCTTGCTTATCCTGGTATAGTTTCCAGCGTCTGTCATCAATCAACCCAATTTCATGTCCCAAAGGTGTGAGACGACTATCAGCATTATCAGATCGAAGTACTAATCGGTGTTCTGAGCGGCTAAGAGGATTAAAAAAAAAAAGTTAATATAATAAAATTTTCATGAATATAACAATGCACATACAGTCTCATGTACTAGTTGCTGTTCAAAAATAAAAATAAATTATGTCAGGCACATGCAAGGTCAACTGTTCTGAGAAAGCATTCTACACTATTTTTTCTGTAATGTGACATTGTTGTATATTATTTCTGAAGTCTCAAGATGCATCACGACATTCTGTTTTAGGTGACTTCTAGTCCCCTTATCCACAAGAAATGTTACAGATTCTAAAATGGCATGTGACGTGACAGCACATTTTAGAGTTGTATTTGGCATTACTCTAGGAAGTCAAGCTTTAGCTTTAGAGCTTTAATTGTAGAAATTTTGCAATAAATAGCTTTAACCGAAAAGTGTTATAGCATTTAGAGTGTTTGACAAACTACGATGATAAAGTGCTTTGAAGTTGTTACTCCCGTTTGGTAACCAAATTGATAAAAAAAAAAAAAAAAACCTTTTATATGTGAGATATTACAAAAGAGCTTTGTATTTTCATACTTGAGACCAAATAATTCAATTAATGATCAATTTTTTATAATTATTATTAGCTCTCTCTATGGGTGAGCATTGAGTGTCACTTTGAAAAATAAATATGGGCAATTATATAAATTCATCATTTCTAACAAAAACTGGAGTAGTGCCCTAAAGAGCTTTAACACAAAACCTCACACTTTAGGCTTTAACTTAAAGTTTTTTTTTTCAGCCTTAGGGGAGCTCCTTAAAGACCTTTAGCAAAATTGTCAAACGTGTGGTATGTTTTGCTACAGAGCATTAAGGATCCCTTATAAACACGATACTAGATGAGCCTCATTCTGGGCACGCAAGGACTTGCATTTACATGGTTAATACTTTAACTCCACCACCCACCCAGCCCCAACACACCCCCCCGTGTTTACTAGATGAGCCTCATTCTGGGCACGCAAGGACTTGCATTTACATGGTTAATACTTTAACTAACTCCACCACCCACCCAGCCCCAACACCCCCATACCCCCCCCCCCCCCCCCTCTCTTGATTAGTGAATACACAACCATCTTCCCTTCAATCAATTTGTCAATTTTCTTAGATATGATCAGTAGAAAAGATCCATGATATGTCCACATGTCCACATAGGATTGAACCTATGACATTGACCTCCATGCCTTACAAGGGGAGAAGATGTCACTAGATCCAAAAATCATTGGCCTGTAACTTGATAGTTAATACCACCTTAAAACCATAAAAGCACCAGTTTTTCATTTAAGTTTGATGTTGGGAACGTTTCATTAGATAAATGGTCTGCCAAACAGAATCAGGACTATCACATTCCAAATTTGCTTAAAAGGTTACTAGCCTTGAGCACACTCTACCCGTGTGATCAAGGATCTCTCCCTCTCTTTTCTTCCAAGAATAAAATGTCACAAAAAAAGAGAAGAATAATTAAGTTTGCAATACAAAGAGAGGACAACTGAAGAATATGATAACCACCCAAGAATAAGTGGGGGAAATTAAACCATGCATAAAAAAACCACTCGCAAACGCAATCAATTGCTCCTAATAGAGATAGGGTGCTTATTTTAAGGAAAGTGAGGTGTGGCTTCATTCTAAGTAATTTCAATTGTCTTTTTTTTTTTTTAATAACTTTATTAATCTTACTTGGTTTTACTGATTTCTTTCTCTTTTTTTTTGGTAGGACTAATGTTAAATAAATGTTAGGTTTTTTTTTTTTTTTTTTTTTTTTTTTTTTTTTTTTTTTTAATTCACTTATTATAACAATCCAAGGTGGGGATTTGAACCCTAGTTCTCCTTGTAAAGGAAATCGAGCAATGTCATTGAACTATCAGACTCTTGGCAAATGCTAGGGGAATTTTGGAGAGTACAGAAAAGTGGATACCAAAAAATCTTATTCTAATCATATAACAGCTGACAATCTTGTTGCAAATAAACAGAGAAATGTAAGAGCTTATGAGGAACACAGTTCAAGCAAATGAATTTTCTTTTTTTTTCTTGTTATTTGATAATTCCAAATAACTAACCCCAATTAATAATTATTAAGTTTTCAACTCATCAGCAATTACTATCTTATAAATAGATGTCCACAGATAAAACCAATAAATAAACATAGAAAATAGTCATACCTATAATTTGATATAAGAAATTTTGAGCTAATTACCTTGTCAACATTCGATAAGGCTCCCGAAGATCTTTAGTAACCAGATCATCAATCAATGTCCCTATGTAGCTGCTCTCCCTTTCAAGAACAATGAAGGGCTTACCATCTGAGTGTCTGGCAGCATTGATACCAGAAATGATGCCCTACAGAAAGGAGAAAATAAGAAAGGTGGCTTGTTAGATAATGTAAATATCAATATGGCTACATAGCATAAAATTCTCTCTCCACCAAGGCAAAACCAATTAGATGCTATCTTTTCATGTGCCTAAGAGTACAGAATAATCAAAAAGTTCACCAGATAATGTTTCTTGCAATACTTCAGAAGTACAAAGGTTACTCCAAAAGATATTACCTGTGCTGCAGCCTCTTCATAGCCAGTGGTTCCATTTATCTGACCAGAGAAGAAAAGTCCATCAATTTTCTTTGTCATAAGAGACCTAGAACATTGATGAGCAGGCAAAAAATCATATTCTACAGCATAAGCAGGTCTCAGCATTGAACAGTTTTCAAGTCCTGGCAAAGTTCTTAAGAGTGGTAACTGTAGTCTCTCTGGTAAACCAGTTGAGAAACCCTGTAAAAGAAAAAAAGACCAGTTAAGGGGAGAATGTTTTTTAGATGCTTTTGTACAATATACAAGGTAAAAAGGTTTACAAGAATAAGACTCATTTAACAGATATTTGGCTAGACTAGAAGACAGTTGAGTTCAACTGTTAAAAGGCAGATAATGCAACAAGATGGATCTGGTCAATGCTAAGAAAATTCTTTAATAATAAATTCCAGTAAACACAAAGCAGACTACCAGAATACATGATAAGAATACCTCCTTCATGCCTTTTTTTTTAATTATTTTTATTTTTATTTTTTAACAGGTGATATTAACTTTATTAGAAAATGAGGAAATTTATATACTTACAAGCAGCATATATAGACTTACTTTAAATAATTACAAGCTAACATTCAAATAATCAACAAAGTCTGCAAAGGAAGGGATATTAACACTGCCAAAACCAGTAGACTACTCATACAATGACAGCAAAAATCAAGATTTTAGCTCAAGAAATGACAACTCAATGCCATTAAATGTGCGGTTTCTTATCTTTCTCCATATTGTCCATAAAAGCAAAGTGGAGTGGCTATCCTAGTAAATCTGCTTCTATGCCTTCCAAAGAGACTTTTCCAAGTGACGTACACCTCAACCACTTACTGAGATACTACCAATTGAACCCCGCAAAAGACCATAACTCTCTAGCAACCAGGCACACACGCACAGAGTTATACACACATCACAACCACTTACTGGGGCACACCTCAACCACACACACCCCTTTCCATCCAAACAATAGCCAATATTTTTTTAAAAAAAAAAAGGTAATATGTTGGCGCACCTGGACATAAAGCTCTGGCACATTTCGGCCCTCTGGTTCAAGAAATATTTGATGCGACTCTTTGTCTTGAAACCTCACAATCTAACATATATTTGAAAAAAGAAAAAGCAAAGTGAATTTCATCAGCAAATATTTCATATTTACAAGAAAAATGATGAAGAAGCGATATCATATTGAATACAAGTTTTACGTCATGAAAGGCCATAAGAGACTCCTGACATTATGAAAAACATTAGTCTCTGCTTGTAGCTTTTTTTAGCACCTAGAGCCTGTGCTCCCAACTGCACCAAAACAGTTGGGAGAAGGACTTCTTCTTCACTAATATTTATAACATAAATTGCAGAAAAAAACAGTGAGATTTTTCATATGAGAAACTCTGGTATTTTGAAACTATATTCAAAATATTGTCATAAATGAGATGACAAGTAAAAGTTTAATAAATATTAATAACCTTATATTAATTTGCTTTTTATGCAGAAACTAACAAAAATTGTACAGAATTTGAGAATATACCAATCAAAAGTTGTATCAGAAAATAGTGCAATAAGTAGAACGTGTCTATCTTAACAGTTCTTGTCACTTGGTGAAGCCAAATCCAAATACAATAAAGAAATCATATTTTTATTAACTCATATAATGGGATCTGGAACCAAAAAAAAGTAACTCTAATTAAAAACAATGTATCGTACAAAATACCAAATGCAATAGATACATACTAGCAGTGACAATTGAAAGGGATATTTGTCAGTTGATAATCATAAGAAAATGCATAGATAAAGTGTTCTATTCCACAGCAATT
Organism: Quercus wislizeni; assembly: GCA_023055345.1. Taxonomy (NCBI): domain Eukaryota; kingdom Viridiplantae; phylum Streptophyta; class Magnoliopsida; order Fagales; family Fagaceae; genus Quercus; species Quercus wislizeni. Next base: position 34,562,897 of record JALGQJ010000003.1, read on the forward strand.
GAAGCTGCCAATCATTCTTTTTCTTAAGAAGATAAGTTAGAACATGAAGTGAACAACGAAAATGGGGTATTATAAAACAAGAATTTTTTATGCAAGAAAAAGTTATTACATAAACTATCAAGCTCACCTTATCTTCAATGGAAGGGCAGTATCTGGGTCCCTTAGCTTCAACCCATCCTCCATAAGTGGGAGTTTCATGCAAATTCTCTTTGATTAGCTGGTGAGTGCTCTTTGTAGTACGTGTTAGATAGCAGCACATTTGCTCCCTCTCAATATGGAAATCAGAATCAAAGCTAAACCAGCTGACCTGTTAATTATTAACTCACATTAAATACATAGGAATCAAGGAGATTCATCACTCATCACCATTTAAAAGAAAAGGCAAACATGTAAGATATTCGTCATCTCATATGCAACAACAAGAACAACAACCAAGCCTTAGTCCTAAATTTTTGGGGTTTGCTATGGATCCTCAATAGAATAGTCAAGGTTGGCCACATTAATCATCTCATATGATAGATCTAAATTCCTAGGATCTTTTTTTTTTTTTTTTTTTTGATAAGTAAGAAAATATATATTAAAAGAACCTCAAGAAAACATAAGGCCAACGAAAGAGTACAGAGAGGGACACAAACAAAGAGAAATACAAAAGAGAAAACAATAAAACAAACGGAGCAAACAAGAACTAATTACAAAGAAGAGAACTAAGGAACAAAGGGATAGAATCACTAGAGGTGAGTCCCCAAGCCCTAGACCAATCAAAAAGAGAGCCACTAAAATAAGCGAGCAATTGGTCATCGGATTTGTCCATGTCCTCAAAAGTACGCCAGTTTCGCTCCCTCTAAATACACCACATTAGGCACAACGGAGCAAGGTTCCAAACTCTAGAGGAGTGCTTTCCAAACCAGTTCCACCAACCGAAGAGCGTATCTGCAATCGATCTTGGCAGAACCCAAGAGATCCCAAAAGATCTAAACACCAGGCTCCACAACTGAAAAGCTTTTCCACAGTGAAGAAGCAAATGGTTCACCGACTCCCCATTACAGCGGCACATAATGCACCAATCAACAAAATCGAAGCCTCTATACCGCAGATTATCCCTTGTAAGAATCTTTTCCCAAGTTGCAGTCCAAACAAAGAAAGAGACGTGCGTAGGAGCCTTAACCTTCCAAATACCTTTCCAAGGAAAGATAATAGGCAGGGGACCTCGAAACTTATCATAGAAAGAGCGGACGTTAAAATCCCCCTTCTTTGACAATTTCCAAAACATACGGTCACCATGCTCTGAATGAGGTAAATTAGAACCCAAGGTATGAAGGAAATCAACCACAACACCCGCCTCCCAGTCATTTGGATTTCTAAGTAAAGGAACCTTCCAACTTCTTTCAGTCCCCAGCCGTTCAAGAGACGAGGCTACCGAAGCCTCTCTACTAATGGCAATCCCATACACAACCGGGAAGGAAAGGTGGAGTGGTAATTCCCCACACCACTGGTCCGTCCAAAACTTCACCCTATTCCCCACCCCAACCTCAAACCGGATGTGTTGGCTGAAAACCCCCCAACCTTTACGGATGCTTTTCCATAAACCACACCCATGAACACCCCTACCAAGTTTGGAAGACCAACCCCCCCATTCTTCCCCAAACTTCAGAGCCACAACCCTCCGCCAAAGACGAGTCTCCTCTGCCCCAAACCGCCACAACCATTTCCCTAGCAATGCTTTATTAAAAGTAGTTAGCTTCCGAATACCCAATCCACCATTACCCTTAGGAGTACACACCTTATCCCACCCCACCAAATGAACCTTCGATTCCCCCCACAAGAAGTCCCTCTGAATCTTCTCAATCTTGTTAGCCACATGAGAAGGAATGGTAAAGAGGGATAAAAAGTAAGTAGGAAGGCTAGAAAGCGTGCTCTTAAGCAGCGTCAATCTACCACCCTTAGACAAATACAACTTCTTCCATCCGGCCAATCTCCTCTGAATATTCTCCATGATAGGATTCCAAATAGAAGGCGATTTATGGGAAGCCCCCAACGGCATCCCAAGATAGGTCATAGGCAAAGACCCAATCCGATAGCCCAAAATCTCTGCCAAGGCTTGAGCATTATCGACCTCCCCTATAGGAACCAATTCACTCTTCGAGACATTAACCTTCAAACTTGTCACAGCCTGGAAGCAAATGAGAAGCATCCGCACATGAAGGATCTGATCTACATCCGCATCACAGAGTAGAATAGTGTCATCCGCAAACAGAAGATGCGAGACACATTCCCCTACACCCCGACTACCAACAGCTTGAAAACCCCTGATTAGGCCAGCATCTTCAACCCTTTTCAACATTCTACTGAAAACCTCCATCATAACCAAGAACAACAATGGAGAAAGCGGATCCCCTTGTCTTAGACCCCTCGTGCTCCCAAAGAAATCAGCAGGCATCCCATTAACCAAAATGGAGAACTGGACAGTTGAAATACAAGTGCGAATCCATCTACACCACTTCTCCCCAAATCCCATTCTCTTCAAAAGATCTATAAGAGCCTCCCAATTCACATGATCATAAGCTTTCTCAATGTCTAGCTTACAAATAACCCCCAGAATCTTACTCTTCACACGACTATCAACACACTCGTTAGCAATAAGGACTGAGTCAAGAATTTGTCTACCTCTCACAAAACTATTCTGAGATTCTGAAATCAACTGATCTAAGACCTGTTTCAACCGATTTGTCAAAACCTTCGACAATAACTTGTACAAGCTCCCCACCAAGCTGATAGGCCTGAAATCTCGGATATTAGAAGCATCGTTTTTCTTGGGAATAAGAGCTATAAAGGTAGCATTCAGAGATTTCTCAAACTTACTATGATGATAGAACTCCTCAAACACTGCTAAAACATCTCTTTCCACCACCCGCCAGCAATGGTCGAAGAAAGCCAAAGAGAAACCATCCGGACCTGGAGCTTTATCTCTAGCCAACTCATTAAGGGCTAGAAGAATCTCCTCCTTCTCAAACCTCCTTTCAAGCCAGTCCCTTTCCGACCCGTCAATCTGGTCAAAATCCAAGCCTTCCACGAAGGGCCTCCACTCTTCTGACTCCTGGTACAAGTTTTTATAAAAATTTACTACCTGAGCAGCTATCTCAGTTTCCTCCTCATAGATCACCCCATCCACCTCCAAAAAACTCAGATGATTAAACCTTCTACGGGAATTAGCCATCTTGTGGAAAAATTTAGTATTATTATCTCCTTCCTTAATCCATAACATCCTTGATTTCTGTCTCCAAGAGATTTCCTCTAAAGAAAGGAGATTCTCTACTTTAGATCTCGCCTCAACTCTCTCACAAGACTCTGCATCTGAGAGGCCAAACTCCTCTTCCTTAGCGTCTAGTAATTTCAAAGTCTCTAATAATTGAGACTTTTTGCGACCGACATGGCCAAACTCCACACGGTTCCACTGGACGATGTCCTCCTTCAAAGCCTTCAACTTTTTGGCAAAAACAAAACTAGGCGTGCCATGGAAAGAGTGACGATTCCACCAAGACTGGACTTTATCGATAAACCCATCCGTCTTGAGCCACATATTCTCAAACCTAAACGGACTTTTCCCCCTCGCCATTCCCCCAACCTCCACTTGAATTGAGAAATGATCTGAAACAGGGCGAGGTAAAATCCGTTGGGTCACATCTAGAAAATGCTCCTCCCAATCATGGGACACCAGAACTCTGTCTATCCTAGACATCGAAGGCCAAACCGACCCTCTAGACCACGTGAAGCTCCCTCCCTCCAAAGGCAAATCAATCAAATTAAGATCCTTGACAAACTCCGAAAAAAGTTCCATAGCCGGGGTAAGACGAGGATTACCCAATCGTTCACTAGGGAAGCGGACTATGTTGAAGTCCCCAATACAACACCAAGGGACATTCCAAAAATGATGAACACCAACCAACTCATCCCACATTAACCCTCTCGCTGAGTTATCTATAGGGCCATAAACCCCCGAACACGCCCAAGTGAAACCGTTCCCCACCCCTTGCCACTGAACAGACACAGAGAAAGAACCCACCAGTACCTCCTTCCTCTCTAGAACCCTCCTATCCCACATCAGAAGAATCCCACCGGCTGTCTGGACAGCGTCTAAAGCCACCCAATCCACAAACGGGCAGCTCCACAAATTCCCCACCATCTGTCGTCATAATTAACCGAGGACAGCAGGTTCCTCAATTCTCTCTTCCCTTTATCCTTAAAGATAACAACTTTTCTGGTTGGAGTATCTTTCTTATTCATTGCTTTAGCATCCATCATTTCCTTCTCAATCCTTTGTAGCAAATCGATGCATAGCTTCTCGTGACGGTTCAAAGACAACCCCACCAGTTTACTGAAACTAGGGAGTCTGTTCTTCACCCATTTAGAAGTATCCAGAATACTCTCACACCCCACTGCCTCAGTACCACAATTCTCAGCTGACAGAGATAAACCAAAGGGGGTGATAGACATCAAAGGAATAGGTGAGCTCTCCTCTTCACCCAAACCTGAGTTTGAAAGATTAAAATCTTCCTCCATATAATTACTCACCCCAGGGACAGCACACAATGCCTTCATGGGTAACTCCGCTAACCTGGGTTGCTCAGATACAAAGGCATCAGTTGGCAAGCAACTGTCCAATCCACCTTCATTCCCCTCATTATCCCCCAAAGCCACAATCCCAGTCCTTGAAAGGCTCAGATTGAGGTCATATAAGGCACACTCACCCGATGGCCTTGAAAACACCCTATCCGACTCACCTGAGCTAGTTTCAGTGGACAATCGATCATCAAGCTCAACCTGAGGTGCCGCGAGCTCGTCGGAGCTGATTCCGACGTCGGGAGGGTCATCGGCCTTACCCGCGAACTCGTCGGAGCTGAGATCGGCGGAGGATGAACCATCCGCCTCACCCGATGCCGCCGCGAGCTCATCTGAGAAAGTGCCGGCGCCGGAATGGTCATCGGCCTCGCCCGATGTCGTCGTGGGCTCGCCGGAGCTGACGCCGACGAGGACAAGAGCATCGGCCTCCACCAAGGACATTGCGCACCGGGCCGATGCTCCAATCTTATCATATAACCTCGCCTGGGCCTGGGCTGAGCCTCCCTTACCAGGTGAAGGGCCCTCGCCCACTTCAGATAAACATGGGCCTGATGAAACTGGAAAAAAGGGGCATTTAAGTGGGTCGATCATCACTGGGCTTGTCCCAAAGCCCAGCCCAGTCTTAGTGGCAATACCCTTTGGAACCCATTTAAGGGACTTTGATGAATCAGAGACACATCCCCATGCATCCTCCCGTGAGTCACTTCCCTTCGAGACTCCCCATTTCCTGCTCTCCCAGAATACCCGCCTCCTTCCAATCACATCAACCTCCACGACAAGACCTCTCCCTGACCAGCCATATCTCCCAGCATCACACTTCTTCTCCTTTCCAACATTTTTTGAATTCAAACTAAGTCTAGGGAAGCTAGTCCTAGTATCAGCCATAGTATGGTCACCAGCTACAGCCACCTCAGAAAAACCTTTCTCCCTCCTAGCCCCTCCCACAGCCACCGTATTGCCAGGTTTCTCCACCAGATAATCTCCTGCAACTGCACCTGAGATTCTCGGATTCACCCCCATCTTCTCCTCTCCTTGCTGTGGTTTCTTCCCCTTGACTGTGACTCTTAGTTGGTTTGGCTTCTTTCTATCCTCTCTTCTTCCATGAGAGCCTTGTACAACTTCAGCATAAGTTCCAAGGTGTTGAAACTCCAGGTTATTCCTTCGCTGAGGAATGAACTTGGGAAGGTCATTTCCTCCCACTGCGTAAAGAGAAGGATTCAACACCTTTCTAAGTTCTAGGCCAAATGCCCTCCAGCCATTTCTCTCTTTACCTTCGGGTAAAATAACTGACCTCCTAGACCCACTAGCCTTGAGCTCAGTCAACAGCAAGAACTGACCAGAAGAGTTTGAACTCCTTTGGAGAGTAAATGCTGTGTCACCTTCTCTAAGAGTAAAGAATTGTTTGGGGTTCACCCCAACTACTAGGTGTTCTAAGTTAGACATCAGCCACTGTGCTGCATGTTTGCCCATGAAAACTGATCTCATAAAGAATTTACCCCTCTCAAAAATCTGCAACCTGTAATAACGACCCCATTCCTCTAAAATTAACTGAAAAAATTTGGACTCAATGAAGAAACTACGAACCCCCCCCCATTCCTAGGATCTATTAATATGCAGAATACTGCATCATGACCTTAAGATCAGTTAGAGGTAGACTGCCTAGTAAAGGAAACATCCTTGATCCTGCCCAGGCAGTGACAGGGTAATAAGGTTATCAGTCTATCCAATTACCTGGCACCCTTACCTACATTAACTTGGTGAATGTATTGGCAAAACATCTTTGGATGCAATGTGATTGTACATCAACTATGCACTTATGATCTGTTTGCAGAAAGAAGCTTGTGGAGCATGGACTGGAGACTTGCACAAAGCATAATTTAATCTACTGAACATATGGAAGTAAAAGGAAGTACCTCTTCATCTCCATGCTGAGGTTCCAATCCAGAAAAGTCTACAGTACGACAGTCCACACGTGCTGGAGTTCCAGTCTTTAACCGATCAGTTTCAAATCCAAGGCGCTGCAAGTTCTCGGTAAGTCCCTGTGAAGCTGACTCACCAGCTCTTCCAGCAGGCATAGAAGTCCTACCAACCCAAATTTTCCCACTCATAAAAGTGCCCGTTGTCAGAATAACAGAAGGAGCATAGAAGTCCATCCCAAAAAATGTGCGGACACCTTCCACGTTGTCATTCTTCCCTAATAAGATATCTGTCACCATTGCCTCCCTAATAGAAAGGTTTGGAGCGCTGGAACAGAAAGCAAATCAGAACAGTTACCAAAAGGAAGAGAACACACATCCCCACAAATATACGCAACCAAGTGCAAGAGTATGCAAATAAAATTGGGCAGGAAAATAGTAAGTTAGTTTAGGGTTTTAAAGAAGATAAACAAGGCAAAAGAGATTCTCTAGTTATTATGGCAAACAAAAGAGATTCCTAGTGATGATAGCATCACTAGGATCATCTCACACTTCTATCTGTTGCAGGGTAAAACAAGTTAGGGCTAGTTTTCAAAGTTCTTCCAAAAGAAAATAAAAAGAACTGGAGAATTGTTGTACACAATATTCCAGGTGAAGAGTAACATCTTGGAGCAAATTATGAGAATAGATCACAAATTGAAACTCAGTGGCTCTAGATCATCAAAGCCGATTTTTTTTCCCTTTTGATTGGTTAATTACGCATGCACCGAATGGTTCTTGAACCCACAACCTCACCCTCCACCTAGTACTTGCAAGGGGAGGAAGTGCCAATTGAGCTAGAGCACATTGGCATCAAAGCTGAATATCTATTATAAATAATGTGCTTTGTTAGATGAAGAAATGCACCAAGTTCAAGGGGCGTATACTAGGTGTACAACTCATAAGTTCCAAGATTACAATGATTAATAAAATCTAATAAGTTTGAGGAAGAAAATACATTTTGACATAGTCATCTAATCAAATAGGGATCTAAGTAACAGAGATTTCAGGTCTAAAACTATCCTTTCACACCCCTCAAAGTTCTTAGCATTTCGTTCCCGCCAAAGGCACCATATCAAGCAATGAGGGATGGCCTTCCAGATTTCGCTGTTCAAAGCTGAAAATATAATAGATGTGAAATGCTTGTGTGGTTGACTAAACAATCAAGATGGACCTCAAAATCAGTCACATATGGTATCATGAAGGAGATTGTTCATGCCAAAAACTAATATTTTTAGACCATTACACATAAGCATCACCTTAGCAACAAAATAGACATTAGAAAGAATACTGCACAAAAACTAAACATATGCACTTGCCTTTCCACTATGTTTCTCATTTGCATAGCATATTCCCTTTTATCAGTTTGAGCACGCAATGCTCTAACTGCAGGACCTCTAGAGGAATTGAGAACACGCTTTTGTAGATAGCACCTGAGTATAAAAATAAAAAGTGAAGGTTAGTACCGAATGATACAATCCAAGAATGTATTTCTCATTGATATCAAAATGGTGTAGAAAAAAAAATCCTAATTCCCTTGACACACATCAATGCACAAACCTCAAAGAGATAAATGGGGAATATAACTATGAAAATAATTTCAGATATTACCAACTAATGTGGAAAAAAATCAACAATAAAAACAAGAATAGGAAGGTATCAATGCACATTTCACCAAGTAAAAATTATAGCTGGACAGATGACCTGATTAAATCCATGGCCAGATTCTGAATGAAATTTTTATAACAAACAAAAGATCATGGTTGTCAATATACAAGGTCGTACCTAGTGCATAAAGCTCCTAATTTTGTGGGGCTTGGAGAGGTGATTGGTAGGCAACCTTACACCTTTTTTTTTTTGGAGAGGCTGATTTCCATGCTCGAAAACCTGCTGCTTTGGGTGGAGGAAACTTGCTATTGCACCAAGTTCAAAAACCTGGCTGAACTTGGAATATTTTAATCGAACGCTAACCTTAGTATTGATTTATTATCACTTGTTTAAAAGGCTTGAATTTGAACTATACTTGCAACTACACAGTTATCAAAGCATACTACTTCTCTTCCTTTCTTACTCATCCATTCTTAAAACTCCATTGTCCACCTTTACACGCGTAGAATTTGGCCTCTCACAGAAAATATAGGTTTTCAAAAAGATTTAGTTCAAACTTATGTTTAATAATTTCCTTTTACATTTTTCAATCCACCTTTAGCTTAAATTCATGATGGTCTTCCCAAAGACCAAAGTTTAACATATATATATATATATATTCACTAATCAATGAAGTATATATTCCTAGAAGGAATAATGAAAACAGGGTATTCATAGGTAAAATGTAACTCTATTTACACAAACAATGGCAAGCAACAATTGCACTCTCCCACATGTCACTGGCCAAAGTACATTCAAACAAATGTAGGAAACATACATTACCTATCAGCAAGCTTCCCAATTTCACCACCGAGTGCATCCACTTCATGCACAAGTTGTGATTTTGCAGGTCCTCCTACTGCTGGATTGCAAGGCTGCGTCAAACTTCTCAATCAAAAATTCTTTCTATAGCCTTGACATAAGACTCTTAGGATTTAAAGACATTTTTTGTGCATTTTATATGTGTGCATGCACACATGTGTCCATGTGTGTGTGGGGGAGAGAGAGAGCTGTGGTAGCAATGGCTGAGTTTCAAACTGAAAGAGTTACCTTGCATCATAACAGCTTGTCCATTTTTTTCATTAGTGAGTTAAATATGCACTCAGTGAGTTTTGAACCCATATCCTCACCCTTCACCTAGAAGACTTACGTACATAAATTCATTTCAGAAATTCTATCTCATGTATCTAAACTTAAACTTCTTAAAAATTAAGTCTTGAACCTTGGTTCCTAAAAGACATCTTTAAAAATTATATATTTGTCGATTTCACTACCTAGCTACAACAACAACAACCAAGCCTTAATCCCAATTTTTTTTTTGGGTCAGCCACATGCATTCTTTTTCGACATCCTAATCTACCCGAAACCATACTCTCTGGTACTTCTTTAATTGACACATTCTTTTTTCACTCCCTAGCTACTTATTAGAAAATTTTCAAACTGAAAACAACAAATTTTGGAACCATAGGAGGCAGTGACATAATTCCTTATATTCAATACTTATATAAAACAGTACAACTAAATTGGCTGAAATGTAGACCTGCCAAGCAATTCGATCAATATTTAGTGTGAGTAGAAGAGTTTTAGCCCCTAAACGAGCAGAAGCAAGTGCAGCTTCACACCCAGCATGTCCTCCTCCAACTACAATCACATCAAACCTTTCATCAACTGCTCCAACATTACTCTTCCAATCTGCAAAACCCACTTACCACTTCTTCTCTCAGCAACAAAACAAAGCATATATCTGAAATATCCGCAATGCCACAAACATGTTTGATAAAATGCCTCAAAGAAAACAACTGTACTTAAACCTCCAGAGTCCGAAGTTGCGGAGACGGAGAAGCAGCGGCGGGAGAAGTGGCAGCTGAAGAAAAGGGAGCGGTGGCGAAGCTTACGGCGGAAGGCGAGGACGTGAGGCTTCGGAAGATGAAGATGGCGAAGAATTGGAGAAGAGAAAGGGAAGTGGCGAGCAAGGTGGGAAAGATGAAATGTGAGTGTCGCTGCCATTGTGAAAAAGAAAAGAGGCTAACACTGTGTGTACGGGTGAGTTGTGAAGGTCATGAATAGATGAATACAAGTGGATGAACGGACCAACGGTAAGCTTGGCGGAAGCACCAAAACAATATTTTATCCGTTGTAAAGACTGTATGAGACTTAGGTGGTGTTTGGTGTCTCCTTCTCAAAATGCTTTTCGGCATATAGGAAAGAATACATTGAGCACTCCTGAGTTGATGTTAAAGTGGTCCAAAACATTTTAAAAATAACTAATTTGGTCTTGAAAATGAAATTGTCATATTTAGCATATGGTTTAGGACCATATGGATTATTTCTAAAATGTCCTGGACCTACTTGGCATTAGCCCAAATCTTTAGTGTACTTTTACCCTTTTTATTCATTTATTTTTATATAGATAATTTTAAGTTATAGTATTTACTCCATGATAATTGATTGCTTTTTTTACTATTATGCCTAGTGTAACTTTAAGCAATGTTAAACTACTTGATATTTTTTATTAGATGCGAATTTTAACAAATTTATAGTTATATTTGAACATGTTTAGCAGATTTCAATGACTATACTATGTATTATTCTTTTGAAAGTAATCAATTTTTCTATTATATTTCTCTATTGTGTAATCATATACATTTTGTTTTGTTTCAAAAATTTATAGGAAGTAAATATTATGTTTCTTTAATATTTTTTGGCCTTTCAAAAGTTTTAACATCTGAATTCTTCTTTTGATGGTAACACATACTATGGGTGGATCTATACCTAGCAGCCTAAGTACCCTCCTATTTCCTCAGATCCCTCTCAACCCACAGAGTTGATCCCTTTCTCCTGTAGAATGACTGGTCTCTCCTCTCAGCGTTCTCTCTAGAATTGCCAACCCCCTTTTCTCCCTTAATCCCTCTATTTATAGTTTCATATAAGTGGAGGTGTTATGATTGCTTCCCTCTATTAGTGCGAATGAAGGTCTAATTCCATTGTCTTTAGGTGGGTGTTCAGGTGGGTAAGTTGGTAGTGGCATTGAAACTGACTCCCACCTCCAAAAAGCCTTTCGACAGCAATATTTCCTAAGGTATTACCGAGAAGCTGAGTCATCATTCTACTAAGCAACCATACACCTGGCAAGGATATGTTTGATCAAGAGTGGTTTGCTTTTGACGTTCCGGGTTGAATGGTCCCATTATGTTCATTGGGCTTATGGTGAGTCTCAAGGGGGTGCCTGGATCAAGGTCTTAAGTCCAATGGGGAGGGGGTTAGGCGTTGTATCTCTAGTTCAGGGCCCAAGGCCCAACGAGCTTGAGGCCGTTTCCTGTACAGTTCTACAAGACCAAGTTCCAAGGTCCAATGACCTCGGGACCAACCCCTGTACAATAGCCCCCCCTTGATTCGTGGCTGGCCACTGAGAGCAAATGAAGGATTATCCAAATATTGTTGTCCCCCTCGGGAAGGTCAATCGTCAACTGTTTAACGAACAAAATGGCCATTAATGCTGCTTTAAAAGAAGTGCTGCGCGCTAGGCTGTCACAGCCGTCAGTAATTATGGCTTGATGGTTCGTGAATCGTGCTCACGCGTGTGGGGGTTACCAATAGGGATTAAAGGGGTTTTCCCGCCTCTCCTTCCATTAAATGCTTTTATCCTTATAAATAGCTCCTCCTGATATCCCATACCACATTTTGCATCCTCTCTTCTTCAGTTCCCTCTCTACCGAGCACACTCTTTGGGTGTAGTTCTCTTATGCATAAAACCTATAACCTAGATCATCATTTCCTAGAGTCCCTAGTAAGTCTTCTTTATCTTTCCTCTTTATTCTTTCATTTTCTTTCAATCTCTCCTTGATCTTAGAGTTTAGGAATGGGCTATTCTTACCTTCTTTCTTCTGAAGCGTCCTTGGCCAGCTTTAGGGTAGCCTATAATGTCCCTAGAGATGTTGATATTGCCTATTGTCACGAGGGCGATATCGACATCCACAAGTGTACCACGTACCGGCTCAAACATATCTTTTTCCCTCTTATGGATATTCTCGAGGGTGGGGTGAGATTCCTCGTGGACCCTCTCATCATAGGCACCTTTAGATTTTACAGCTTATGTCCCGACCAACTCCCCCTTAATTTTTACCGAGTGGTGAGTTGCGTGAGTAGGTTAAACCAGATATTTGGTCTACAGTTAAACCACCATGATATTAACTTCATGTATAATTTGTGCAGAAACATTAGGTCCGACTATTACATAAAAACTAGGGATATGCAAGTACGACTAATATCATGCCTTCCCGATTCCAACAGAAATTTGGCAGGGGAATTTATCCAGGTGAGTGGCAATTGGCTTGCTGATGAACTCCCTTGCCCGTTCTCATCGCGTGATGTTGGTCGGTACTGAGAACCTTATTTGTTTTAAGTTTGAATCTTTTACTTAGTTGCTTACATACAAACTAATCGGTCTCTCTTGTTGATTTTTTGCAGAAGGAAAAAGGTTCCAACTAGATCTTCGAGTCGTACATGTGAGAGATCTCTATTTCGTACTTAGATTAGAAATCTTTGTACACACGGATGGGCAACTCTGAGCATCCCATTTGATACTCGGCGTTAACCCGATATATTCTACCTGGCAAGCATTCAGCCAGGCGTTATTAGTAGACAACCCCCCTTTTCTTATATTGACATTTGACACGCCAATTCTCTCCCGCCTTCATTGACCACTGGTGAAGCTCGGGATCTTGGCCCCCGTTACATCACTGCCGAGGACCGTGCCTTAGTGAGAGACGAGTCAGCTGAGCGCGTGTCCCAAAGCCATAAGGTTCATGTGCTAGTTGAAGAGTCAGAGGCTCCAGCCCAACCAATCGAGCCAAAAGTAGCCGAGGATCATCAAGACATTGAGATGGTAATAAGGCAAAAAATGACGGTTGATCGATTCCCACCTGGCATCGGTCCCACGGCCCAGCCTCAGGGCAAGGACCGTACTCCTCCTCCCCCCTCCACCAGCCGCGCTAAAAAGAAACAGCGTGTGGGAGATCAACCGCCCGAGCTCACAAGTGATGCCATTTCTAAGACCTCGCCTCGGCCATCGGGTGGAATTGTGATTCAGGAGTCGGTGGGAGATTCCTGACCAATTGTCCAGGTTGGCATTGTCAGGGCGTCTTCCTCTCAGTCTGAGGCCATTTGGTAGCCTAACTTTCTCGGAAGGGATTGAGGAGTCATTAGCTAGGCGGTTACAATGGCACACCATAGCGGTAATTCTCCATCTTTCTCTTTCACATTCACTTTGATGTGTGCATGTTCCATTCTCCCTTATACTATTATTGCAATTTCAAGCCACACAACTGACCCACATCTTCGAGGAGAGTTAGAAGGAGGTAGCCAAGGATGCTGAGCGGAAGAAAGTGCTAAAGGACGTTGCTGCTGCTATTGCCAAGGAGAAGGGCAAGGCTGCTGAGGCTGCTGAGAAGAAGGCTAAGTCCTCGGAGAAAGCCTGGTTGGTGGTAGAGAACAAACTGGCCAAGGCGGAAACCAAGCTAGGGGGCATGGAGCTTAAGTTGGCAGAGGATGAAAGCCTAAACCTTGCCCATGTTGATGAAATAGCTGACCAAAAAGTAGCCCTAAAAGCTTGTGAGAATAAGTGGTACAATGAGGGCTTCACGGATGCTAAGAACTCTGTGGAGCCAATTGTCCACCAAGCCAGGTCTCATGGGTTCGGGGAGGGGTGGTTGGCGGCCCTTCAAGTAATGGGAGTGCTTGAGGATTCCCTGCTAAGGAACCCGGAGCAAATCCCTTACCTTGCCCCTTCCCCCTTCCCCCTCCCCACGTTCAGAGTTAGGTTGATGCAGCTGATGAAGAAGACACCCCTAGTATGAGGGCGTTGTGCAAGTAATAGATACTCACATGGAAACTGATGATCTTGAGGTCACCAGTAACCCTAATACTGCCGAAGACACACAAATGTAGCAGCCACCAACTGAGGATGTCCCCGATCAAACAGTCGGTGATGCAGTTCATGCCCCGCCCACTGATCCTTTAATTTAATTTCAGCTCGCTTTTATTCTGTTTGTGTTTGAAAAAAAAAACTTTGCTTTTACTTGTTCAGTTTGCCTATAGTCACCGGGTTATGATGACAGAATAATAATTTCTTCTTTATTTTTCTAAGTTATTTTCCCATGGTCACTGGGCTGTGGTGACAAAACAATGATTTGATTTTCTTAATTAGATACTCGGATATGAATTGTTTGTTATTACTATGTTATTCTTCCTGTCATATTTTGTTGTGAGTGTTTTGTTTGTATGCTTTTGGAGATAAGAACCGTGCTTGTCATAGATTGTTTGACCTGAAATAAATGCTAGGTGATTGAGCCTCGCCGGGTACAAATTAGCCGAATATTTAATTTTCCGTTGCTCGGGAAATTTAGTGTGAGGTCATTAAAAGAATTTGGTGTAATGTTTTTACCTTTCCAATAACGAAAAATGAGTCGGTGATAGGCTTTATCCTTAGGTAAAATTTGAGATTAGGCTTCCATTTGTCTGATGATGAAAATTGAACCGGGTATGGTTTTGCATCAGAATATTTAAGTGTATGGTTTCCACCTGTCCAGTGATGAAAATATGACTGGGGACAAGTTTCTGTCCTTAGAAAAATTTAGTGTGAGGTTTCCACCTGTCTGGTGATGAAAATCGAACCGAGGATAGGCTTTTGTACTTAGGAAAATTTAGTGTAAGGTTTCCACTTGCTCGGTGATGAAAATCGAACCGAGGACAGGCTTTTGTTCTTAGAATAGTTTAGTGCAAGGTTTCCACCTGCTCGGTGATAAAAATTGAACCGAGGACAGACTTTTGTCCTTAGAATAGTTTAGTGCAAGGTTTCCACCTACTCGGTGATGAAAATTGAACCGAGGACAGACTTTTGTCCTTAGAATAGTTTAGTGTAAGGTTTCCACCTGCTCGGTGATAAAAATCAAACCGAGGATAGGCTTCCTTAGAATAGTTTAGTGCAAGGTTTCCACCTACTCGGTGATAAAAATAGAACTAAGGATAGGCTTCTGTCCTTAGAATAGTTTAGTGCAAGGTTTCCACCTGCTCGATGATAAAAATTGAACCGAGGACAGGCTTCTGTCCTTAGAATGGTTTAATGCATGGTTTCCACTTGCTCGGTGATAAAAATCGAACCTAGGATAGGCTTTTGTCCTTGGAATAGTTTGCCTTAGCCCTCTTTGCGTATATTGACCGGGGCTAATGAGTTTGCAACGATGGAACTATAAGTACAAGCACACCTGCCAGGATAAACATCACTTTTGTATTAATTAACAATACGCACACATAACATTGCATTCAATATGTACCCCCGTGTACTGATAGTCAGTGGTAGAATTTCTTCAAATTGTAGGCATTCCATGGCCAGAGGAGAGGTCTCTCGTCAAATTGTGGGAATTTCTTCAATATGTTTCTTTAATATTTTTTGGCCTTTCAAAAGTTTTAACATCTGAATTCTTCTTTTGATGGTAACACATCTTTCTCTTATATTTCTTTGTTGTGTAGTCACACACACACACATACACACATATGGGTACCCAAAATATGACTATTGGGCTCAGTCTCTACCTGGGCTCACAATCTATTTATATCGTGGCTTTTGGCTTTCTTACTATGGGTGGATCTATACTCGACAGCCCAAATACCCTCCTATTTCCTCAGATCCCTCTCAACTCATAGAGTTGATCCCTTTCTCCCGTAGAATGATTGATCTCTTCTCTCAGCGTTCTCTCCAGAATTGCCAACCCCTTTTTCTCCCTTAATCCCTTTATTTATAGTTTCAGATAAGTGGAGGTGTTATGATTACTTCCCTCTATTAGTGTGAATGAAGGTCCAATTCTATTGTCTTTAGGTGGGTGTTTAGGTGTGTAAGTTGGTAGTGGCATTGGAACCGACTTTCACCTCCAAAAAGCCTGTTCAGCAGCGATATTTCCTAAGGTAATACCAAGGAGCTAAGTCTTCATTCTGCGGAGCAACCACACACCCGGAAAGGATATGTTTGATTAGGAGTGATTCGCTTTTGACTTTCTGGGTTGAATGGTCCCATTATGTTCATCGGGCTCACGGTGAGTCTCAAGGGGGTGCTTGGATCAAGGTCTTAAGTCCAATGGGGAGGGGGTCAGGCACTGTATCTCTAGTTCATGGTGAAGTGTTTGTTATTTTTAGCCATATAAGGTGGCTAAGGTTTCTTTGTAGGGATGGCAATGGGGCGGGGTGGGGCCGAAGGATGGGGTCTTCGTCCCTGCCTCGCATGGTTTTGTCTTGCCCCATCCTCGCCCCGCCCCACATGACGGGGAAAACTTTCTCACCCCATCCCCACCCTTTGGGGCCCCCGAAGTCTTGCCCCATCCTGTAAAACTCTACTTTTTGTTAATTTGCCTTACAACTAGTACAATTTTTTTAATGAAATCTATTTCATTAATAAAAATATACTTGAAATTAAAACTAAATTTATTCCATCAAATCAAATCAATTTTTAGAAAAATTGAATAATATATCCAAGCGTTTAACAAGACAATCACAAAAAAAAAAAAAAAAAAAAAATTCTCATAGTATAACACATAACAAAATAAAGGCAAAGAACCACATTGGGTAGAATAAAATAAGCTAATATTGATATATTTGTGTAAATAGTGGGGTTTTAGGATATAAAAAATTTACAATTATAATCCTTAGCAACGCGGGGCGGGGCAGGGACGAGGAGGGGTGGGTCTAAAAAGTCTAAACCTATCCTCGCCCTGCCTCGTAGTGCAAGGCTAAAATCTTGTTCCATCCCTGCCTCACCACCTTTATGGGGCGGGGAAAACCTGCATGGGGCAAAGTGGGGAGGGGCAAAATTGCCATCCCTATTTCTTTGCTCTACTTTTGATTTTTGGAGAGGGGTATGTGATACTATAAGTGAGATATTTGCTGTAATATGGGTTGGGATTTTCTGATTGCAAGGATAATTGCCTGATAATGATAATAGATGGGTAGATAGAATGGTTGATGGATAGTTGATTTTGGGTTTATTCGAATGCATTCTTTTTATAGTGGGTGTTTAGGGGGTGATTAGGAAAAAGAGGAAAAGGGTTAGGTCCAATAAGCAAGGATATTTAAGTATATCTTTCCTTGATTTTGGCCCAAAATGATATGATCTCCTTTTAACATATCTTTGCTTCTTTGGGTATGGCAGTTGGTTGTTAGTCAATCATGATTAACTAGCATTTAATGCTGGATCAGACCTTGATTTTGGGATGTAGTGAGGACTAATTAGCTTAAGCCATGTCATTAGATGTTGCTGCCTGCTCAAAGGTTGCTTGTAGAAGTGTGCACAGGTCAGATTGGGTGGGTGGAGAGAAATATTTTTAACCAACCCATCAATGGTGGATTGGGAAAATTCCAATCCACCACCAACCTACCAATCTATAAATCCGGCTGATTGGTTGAAAATCTTAACGGTTTTAAGTCATCGGGTTAAGCGGGTTGGGTAGTTTGACAAATGCAATTAGTTAAATGAAATTATTTCAATTAAATTGGATAATAGTTTCTTCCCTCGAATAAAAAAAGAAAAAAGAAAAAAAATTGCATTTTTTGTTAAAAATAATTACAAATACTATATATTATTTATTAGAATGATTGAAATTTTATCATTCTAAAAATAAAAACATCTTAGGATCTTAAATTAGACGTGTACATACAGTAAGAATAATAATAAAATCTTAAAAAGATCGGCTAGAGTTTATTGAGGAAGAGAAATGTGAAAATGAAAAAAGAAAAAGAAAAAGAAAAAGATGAGAGAAATAAAATGGGTGTGTATGTGAGGTAGAATTTTGCAACATAACAAAGTTATATATAATGAAATAAGGCATTAGAAAATATGTTTTCTCCTAGTATTAATTAATTAATTATTATGAAAATATAATGAAATTAATAATTAAAAGAAATAACCATAGCACAAAAACCTTGGAGATCATTTTTTTTTTTTTGAGAAGCAAAACCTTGGAGATCCAATTCCACAATTCCATATCAAAAAAAAAAAATAACCCTCCCTCTTTTATCCTAATACCCACCGGTACATAAAACAATAACACTATCCTAACTCACATTCTTCACCCACATCAAAACCCTTGCCAAACCCCACCACCACTTGCCTCCTTCATATCCCTCTACTCAATGTTTAAAATTCTGTTCCGTTCCAACCAGAATATTTCGTTCCAGTGCTTAATCCAATGCACTAACCTCCTTGTTTTGTTTCAGTCTAAATTCTTGTTTGTTTTGGACTATTTTGGTGTTCTGGATGAATTCCGGCCTATTCCAGATTGTGTTGGATTAGGCTATATTTATATAAATTCATTTTCTACTTTATCTTTTTTATTTAGTTAGGTACAAAAATTTTGTTGCTACTAACCATTAAAAAAATAGAACATTTTAACGCCTAAAAAAGCTGGTAGAAACTAACAAAACAATAAGAAAAATAACCATTTTTGACAGTCATGTCTTTTATTTATCTTAATTCTTTTCTTTTAAAAGAATTTTAACTATTTACATTACTAAAATATATTTATCATTATCATAAATAACAATAATATTAATATATATATATATATATATATATATATTAAAGCCATCAAACATATCAAAAGTAAAGGCAAGAATTTTCCCCCCAAAAGATTACCATTTGACCATCGAACATAATATTTATTACAATGGATTCTTAGATTTGTAGATAATAATTTTTTTAAGGACTTACCTATTACGACAGAAGAAAATTTGTTACAAATGCCAATCCAATAAGAAAAAAAGAAGGTATATTTCTATGTTTGACGAGAAGAAAGATGTCACTAGTTTGAATATTTCTGGCAATATATTTTTGTTTGATGTAAATAATATTTTATTAATGATGAACATTTGAAGTCTGTCAAAAAAAATGTATTGCAGGAACACTCCCATCCAAAACAAATCATGTTTTTGACAAAAAATATAAGTGTTCCCAACAAAAAATATTGTTTCAATATTTGACATACAATTTCCTATAGCAGAGGTTTGGAATTGATAAAGCTTTTTTTTTTTTCTCGACAATTTTTCTTGTTCATCAAAAAAGTTTCCTCGTAAGTAGCAACCTTTGTTATAGTTTGGAAAGAAAGTTTTTTACCATGGTGTGACAAGTAAGGAATTTCTTTGATATAAGGGAAAAAATATTTCTTAACGAAGAAATAGCTAGATATTGCTTGTCCATTAGAGAATAAAATTACAGGATTAAAAATAAAAATTGTTGTGAAGAGTTTGAAGGGTTTAGTCCCAGGTGGGGGTTGTATTAAAGGTAGTTCTCCTTAGTGGCGGAGCCAGAATTTGAGTTAAGGGGGGGCAAAACTTGTATAAGATATATGCATTTTATGCACATTATGTGAGTATATAATATTGGAAACACTAAAGCTTATGTGGAAGGCATGTTAGTGGACTTCTGGTTACTTATTAGTTTATTTAGGTAGAGTTATGCTCTGTTTCAAGACTAAAGAAACAGAGTGAAGTTTTATTTGGCTAAATTATCATTAAGTGTGAGTGAGTAGAGCTATTGGTTAGATGAAATTCCTCACAAGATAAGGAAGATAGTCCAAATTGATGTATTACTTTCATCTAGATTGCTATTTCTATCAAAAGAAAAAATTAGATTGGGGTTTTTAATAAGTATTAGCAATAAACTAATACTTATTAGATTGGGGTTTTTTTTTGGGTGGGCCAGGGGGGGCAACTGCCCCCCTTCGAGCCCCCCTGACTTTGCCCCTGGACTTCTCCTGTGCAAGGAATGGAATGCAAAGACGGAACCACAGTGAGACCATGGGTGGCAATAGCCCACTATCCCCACAATTTTTTTTTTCTTAATAATATATAAAATAGTAAGTCTTTCTAAGTATATATATATATATATATATATATTTTTTTTTTTTGAGAAAGTCTTTCTCTAAGTATGTATAATAAATTATTTTATATCATACAAAATTAAAATTTAAAGTTTAGGCATCTACAAATTACATTTCATTATCTTTTAAGAATTAACAAGTCCAAAGAAATTCCAAAAATAGAAATAATCAACTAGCCTACATCTATTTCCCTCCACCTAAAATAGGTATTTTTCATTGATACATATCTAAACTCAATTGATACTACAGTATTGAAGGTGTTAAGTACCTCAAAAAATATTATCAACTCATTCATGAACTACTAGTACCTCGAGATTGTCAGTAAGTGCTACTAATAATATCAGTTAGATCAGCGACTTTCACCTTTGGAAGGTGGCACATATATAAGTGTCAACCAAGTGGCCCACACAGAGTTAGAGAGAGGAGAGGGTTGGAGCTAGGCAAGTAATTCTTTGGTACTCTCGAATTATAGAGATCTGGTGCTTCCTTTGTTTCACATTCTTAGTGAAGTTCACTAATTAAATTTATGATGAAGTCTACTATGAATGTGAAAAAGGAAAATATAAGTCCCTATATTTAGGTGTGTATATATAAATAAAGGTTATTTTTTTTGATTTATATATATATATATATATATATATATATATATATATATGGGTTGGGTTCAAGTTACTATTGGTGTAATTCTAAGTAGTGTTACACCACTCAATAACTTGTTATTGAATTCATATTTTGGAAATCTTGCATGCCAATTTTTATACTAATCGGATGTTATTTACCATTTCATCCACAAACACATTTTTTTATGTATTATTTTAAACTACAAACACTTGAATTTAAATAATTGATTGATGAAATGACTATTGATATTTGATTACCTTGAAATTTTGCAAGCATGGAGAATATACGAAGATAATGTAATCCAACGGTGGATTTGTTAAAATTGATATCCTATAAAAAAAGAATGAGTGGTGTAACATTACTTAGAATTACACCATGTATAACTTGAACCTAGTCCTATATATATATATATATATATATATATATGAGATAGGTTTAAGTTACACATGGTGTAACTCTAAAGAGTTACACATTTTTTAAACCATTAGATTTAAGTAGATTCAATGGTTGAAAAAAGACTATAATTATTTCAAATATTTTGATTAGAATCTAATTATATATATATATATATATATATATATATATATATATATGAGACATGTTCAAGTTACACCTAATGTGACTCTTAGACATTTTTTAAACCATTAGATTTAAGTAAATCCAACGATTGAAAAAAGACTATAATTATTACAAATATTCTGATTAGAATCTAATTAATTACCCTTATTTATTATCTTCTAAACCTATCTCTAAATCCAAAAAAAAGTTTGACTTCTAACTCTCTTTCTCATGTACGTTTCTCTCTCTCTTTCTCCTCCACCACCTCCATAGGTTGTTGACCTAAAAAAAAAAAAAAAAACCAAAATGGCATACAAAGATGTTGATGCTAGCATACAACCATATCCTCAGCCCATCTCAGAGCTGCCTACCACAATTGTTTCAACAGGTTTTAACTTCCAAATCCGAATCCATCCTTCTTTTTTAATTTATTAAGGAAAAAGGGTTTTTATTTATTTATTTATTATTATTTATTCTTCAACAAAAATTTAATGTACAGATGGTATTCAGAGAAGTTCGTGAAGGGTCAATGGAAGAAAGAGGAATGTGTTTTTGGGTGGCAAAAATACAGAGCTTGCCTTGCTTTATCTGCCTTCATTTTGCTCCCTTTTCTTCAATTAATTATTTAAAGATTTTTATTCCATTCTTACATAATCGATTATTGTTCATAGGAACATTTGGATGATAAGCAGGGTTGGATCTTTTTTCCTCTCTTCATTGTGGTAAGATTCATAGGGTTGTGTGTTTGAAATTTGAACATTTGGTTAAAATGGTTTTGCACTGGTTTGGTTAAAATGGTTTTGCACTTGGACTTGTGTAGTAAATGTGTGATCTGATTACTTCTATTGCCATGTTTCATTCACTACAAGTTTGCAATTTAATCCATTGCCAGCTTCTTTTTTAAAATTTAAAAGGGTTAATTTTTTAAATGTGTGATATGATTTTCTTCTTTAAATGAATGTAAAAAATTTTTATCATAAAAATTTTGATTACCTTGAAATTTTACAAGTATGGAGAATATACGAATATAATATAATCCAACGGTGAATTTGTCAAAATTTGCATCCTATTAAAAAATAATGAGTGGTGTAACATTACTTAGAATTACACCAGGTATAGCTCTCTCTCTCTCTCTCTCTCTCTCTCTCTCTCTCTCTCTCTCTCTCTCTCTATATATATATATATATATATATATATAAAAGGCCCACAAGCTGGTCCAAACATGCATGCTCTTTGTATTTTGTGGACGCATCTGTTGGGAGGGTGAAAGTGAAACAAAAGATTTCATCAATAAATGTAATATAGAGTCCGTTTGGATTGAGCTTATTGTTGCTGAAACTGAAAACTGAAAACTGAAAACTAAAAGTACTGTAGCAAAATAATTTTTAAATGTGTGAATAGTACCGTGGGATTCATTTTAAATATTTTTTAGTACGTGAATAGTGATAAACAGTGCGTGAATAGTGATTTTTGTTCCCTGCACAGTAAACCCATGTGAGGTTACTGTTCACGTGCAGGAAAAAAAAAGAACAGAAGTGAAAACGTGAAACTAAAAACGTGCCGCAGGATTCAGCTGAATCCAAACGGTCACATAGTAAACTCCGACTTCTTTCCTTGATTCACTAAAATTCTAGGTTCTTGTGCTTATAATAATAATAATAATAACAATAATGATGAATTAAATATACTTCACATATCTAATAATAAATGATGATCTTAGATAGTAGTTAACAGGTTTCTCAAAAGAAAAAAAAAGAAGAAGATAGTCATTAACAGATGTCACCGTTTGTTTTGATATAAAACTTTTTCCGAAAATAATATTAAGTGTTTTTTTTTTTTTTTTGTGTGTGTTTGATAGCAGAAAATAAAATATATCAAAGGAAAATTATCTTTGATCAACAGAAAATCCTATTAAAAATATAATTTATTGTTTAGATATTGATTTTAGCTAATTTTTTCTGAAATATCGAAACAGGAGGGATGCTTTGCAAGTTGATGAGAGAGAGAGTTTAGAGACTGGTTCATCCATGGGGTCATTTGCTGAAGGACGCAAGTGCAAGTTCCAATCTGTTGAGGTACCACCTCTTTAGCTTAATTTGTCCGTCTCAAATCGCAGTACAAACAGCGCATGCAGCACACTGTTCAGGTAGACATGTAGCGAGTATATCTAGGGAAACAAGGTGGACTGATAGCAACCCTTCCTTTCTTTACCCCAGTTTAATGAGAAAGCTGTTATTTATTCACTAAAAAAAGTTAGAAAAGAGGAGATCATCAACCAAAAAAAGGGGTTAGAAAAGAGGAGAATAAAACTTTGTCCGCTAACCCTATATCTTAAAGTTAAACAAATGTATATTCTTAATATTATATATATGCGACAACTCTGTCAGCCTCACCTTTGACAAATGTAAGTTTTGATTCAGTTTCGTTAGGAGCCTTACCCTTGTTTATTTATTTTAAAGATTCTGAGTGCAAGTGCATATGTAAGTGCATGCGTCATAAGTTTTGGATTCCAATATTTACCAACTACAATAAGAAACAAATAAGAAGCAAACTCAACATTGACAAGGTCTACAGACGGAGCTTATTCTAGAGAATGGCTGGTTTGTTTGATAAGCAAGCTGATTTTTACCTGGATGCTAGGCCAACTTATCCAACCCACTGGTACTCCATGTTGGCTGCTTTCACCCCTCACCATTCTTTAGCCTGGGATGTTGGCACCGGCAATGGTCAAGCTGCTATCGCTGTTAGTCCCTTTGATCTCTCCCTCTCTCTAATACATTATAGTTTGGCCCATAAATTTTTTTTTTTTTTTTTTTTTTGTGGAAATTGGAGTTTGATCCATCTTAGCCAGTTTCGATTGAGCAATTTTACATTTATTTTATTTTATTTATTTTTTGTGAACGTGGGTGTTAGGGATGGAATCATTCGTAGGCAGGCCTTGTGAAAGTTTAGATACATAAAATTTGCATTTGATTTCCAAAAATTGAAAATTAAAATTTTTAAATTGAAAATTGACCTAAAAAATCTTTTAAAAAAATGGTGACTTAATTAATATGCGTTCCGCATTATAATTTTCTTATTTGATGTCTGGGAGCCAAAGTTAAACTTTAAGAACATTGGGGTTTAATTGAGGTCATGATATTTGATTTCACATAATGGCATAATGGATTGGTTGAGTGCTTTTTATTTTTATTCTTGTCCGTGTTTGTTTTTATTTTTTCAATTAACAACCTTAATTGGTTTTTAGTAAGAAGAATATTAGACATATAATAATATGTTGTATTGAGTATGCATAATCACTAAGGCTATTAGAGTTGCATGACCTTGTTCTTAATAGGTTGCTGAGCATTATGAGCAGGTAATTGGAACCGATGTGAGTGAGGGACAGTTAAAACTTGCAATGCCACACCCTCATGTTCAATATCTCCATACTCCATTATCCATCACAGATGATGAATTAGTGGCCCTAATTGGAGGAGAAAATTCAGTTGATCTAGTGACTGTGGCTCAAGCTGTCCACTGGTTTGACCTCCCCAAGTTCTACTCCCTTGTGACACACCTTCTAAGAAAGCCAGGAGGTGTAATTGCTGTTTGGGGTTATAATGACATAGTAGTTAGCCCCATATTTGATCCCATAATGAAGCGCTTTCATAACACCACTCTTCCCTATTGGAACCCAAATATACAATACATATTTGATGCTTATAAGACACTTCCATTTCCTTTTGAAAGTGTAGGTTTAGGATGTGAGGGGAAACCACAACTACTAGATATTCCAAAAGAGTTGTCATTTGAGGGATTCTTGAGAATGTTAATGTCATGGTCTGCAGTAATTACAGCCAAGGATCAAGGTATTGATTTGTTATCTGAAAGTGTAGTAAAAGAGTTTGAAAATGCTTGGGGAGGACCTAAATTGATCAGATCAGTCATTTATAAGGGTTTTATGCTTGTTGGAAAAGTTAAACTTTAGTTTTCTTTCTTTGAATTTCATTGTAAAGACAAGGTAAGGTGTTGGGGAAAGAGGGGCATGTTGTTTCTTATTGTTGCATAATATATATATTGTAATGGTCAATCATAATAAATTAATAGCCTTCTCTTTATGTGCTGTTGATATTTTCTAATTTTCTATCATCTTGAAAATAAATTGGTGATTCCATGAAAAAAAAGAGAAAATAAATTGGTGAGAAAAATAAATTAATAATGTTTTTGAAAGGAAAATAAATTGGTAATTTAAGATAAAGCAAATAAATCTAAGAAAGAGAAATGGAGACACTACAAAAAACTTGCTTTTTAGCGGCGGTTCTAAAACTATAAAAAACTACTACTAAAAGTCAAATAGTTCTATACCAGTGGTTTTCTGAATTGCCACTATAACCTAAATAACCTCTGTTAAGTTTTCGTCATTATAAGTTATAATAACCGTTTTAAGAATTGTCTGTATAGAAAATATCTATAGTAGCAATTCATAGAATCTATACTAGAGAATTTAAAACTGCCAGTACACTCATCCCTTTCTTCTGGAATTAATTATTTATACCGGCGATTATGTAACCATTGCTATAGATTCTTTAGTGGCAGTTTTGTAAACCGCTACTAAAAAAATTAGAAATGCTAGTATCGTTTTCCGTTATCTCTGGCATAAATTATATTTAATAGCGATTTTGGGAATCGCTATTAGAGATTATTTAGCAACAGTTCTATAGAACACTATTATAAAATTAAAAAAACTACTAGTTCATTTGTTCTTACACTTTGTTGTAAATTAGTTTTTGCAGTAGAGAAAACAATTGCTACTATAGGTTTCATATAAGAGCAGTTATAAAAGCCGCTGCCAAAGGTATAAAAATTATTGAATATTACAAAAATATATTTTTGGTTATTAATTTTTTCCCTAAAAATTAGTAATATAACATGTTTGAGATGTTGTTAAAATCCAAAATTTTAAAACTCAAAGTAATAAAGTAACTTCAAACAATTAATAATATTGATCGAAATCCCAAATAAAGCCTTACAATTTGAGGTTTGAAATCTCAAATAGCCAGATAACAGTATAAACAATATTTTTTGGTACTTAAGACAAGACAAAGATAAAGTAAATGTAGATGAAATACAATAAAAACTAAGACTATAAATATTCCCTCTTTGATGCATGCTAAAAGTCACTCCAACAACGAAACTTGGCCTCCTTTTATATTCCAATGTATTGTTTCAGTTTCCTGGAATACAATATACCATATATTTGCATTAGTAAAAACTATCTGTATGGGCAAATATGAGAGAATATATCAAATGGCCCTTTGAAAAAAAAAATGATGACAAATACATATCTTTTCACATGCATTATTTTTATTGTATTTCCTCTAAACCAAGAGTAAACAAGCTCAACATAATCTTGGTGAGTTATTATATTTGAAGCCTCAGCCACTATTTGTTTTGCAATTTTTAACTCACCAAAGTGCTTTGCTTTCAAAACACACTCCCAATTCCTTGATCACCCAACCTTTTTAAATTATGGCACTTGATTATCCTTCTTGCAATCTCATCTTGGAGGATGTCAAACTAAATCAAAACATTACATTGTCATATCTATATGAAAATATTACCATAGATAATTACTTACATATGTTTGCAAATAAAATTAATATTTCAAAAAGAAAGAGCACATACATAGAATACTGTTAAGAACTCTAAGAAAGAGCACATACTGTTAAGAAAATTTAATGTAGTTAAATGACTCAACTCTGGAAGATAAAAATCACTTAATTTATAAAAATTATTATATTTTACCTATTGGTTATTATGGAGTGTATTGGATCTTTACCATTTCAAAATCATACATTATTTCATGTCTTTACTGAAGGTTTTATAGGTGCCCACCAAAAGTTTTTCGTGAACTGTGATAATATTCATAGGAAAAAAAAGACTAATTGCTACCAACTGAATTGTTGAGAGTAAATTAGTGTGAGAGGATAATGATCATATATAGTCCAAAAATTATTGTTGGGTGTGCCAAATAGTTGTATTAGGCTCCCATAATTGTTCATTGTATTTTTGGGTGTCCCAAAAAGACATTTTGGTCCCCTTTTTTTCCCCCAAAACATTTTAGTAATTAATCATTTAAAAAGAATAATTATGAAAAATATTTGAATAAATTAGTATATATGTTCATGAAATTCAGGAATCACATGCACATATTCAAAGTCAAAGCTATATAAGTCTCAATTAATTCAGTCATTACTCATTTTATTAAATAAAAAAAAAGAAGCTAAGTCTCAACAGATCATGAAATGCATTAAAAAAAACCTAATCAAATAACTAATTAAAAATATTTTATTTTATTTTATAATATATTATATATTTTTATAAATTTAATGAGCTTATTTTCTTTATATGTTATATAATATATTTATTTATTTAACATAAGATCTCATTATGTTTACCTAGGAAGTAATGGTTAAAACCCATACATGCGGTCACTCTTCAATCTTTACTCTCTTAGATTTGGAGAAAATAGCAAACTTTCTAAGAAAATTGTAAAAAATATTGGAGATTAAGAAAATCGATGACTTGAAATTTAGCCGATGAGATTTTTGTTCGTGAAAGTTTTCCTCATTCATTAACAAATCACAATGCATGTCAAATTTAATTTTCACTACACACTAGTTTAGACTAATGATTTGTTTGTGTCCTAATTTGATTTGCATGTAGTTTGATCTAATTAATCAATTTAGATAATTGGTTAATTACATGGGATCAATATTTATAACCCAACAATAGTAATAATGCTAATGCATTAAATGTACTTCACATATCTAATAATAAATGATGATCTTAAATAGTCATTAAAAGGCTTTGCAAGCTGATGAGACTTCACTGGTTCATCCATGGGGTCATTTGTTGGAGCACACTCGTGCAAGTTCCAGTCTGTTGAGGATTTGCCGCTTTGGCTTTGTCCATTGTAATAACAAAAACGCTACACACTATTTAGTAGTGAATTTATTAAGGGAAACAAGGTGGAATGATAGTAGGGCCAGCTCTACAATATAGGCAAATATGGCAGTTATCTAAGGCCCTAAGTAGAAAGGCTTCTAAATTTTAATAAATAGAGTTATTTTTTTTAATTAAGTTCAAATATCAGCCGATAAATAAAATAAATTTTTTTATCTTAATTATTTTATTGGACTGATCTTAATTATTAATGAGAAACAATTATTTAGTCACCAATTTAAAAATTTAGAAAAGATGAGAATAAAACTTTGTCAGCTAACTCTATATCTTAAACAAATGTATATTCCGTGACTCATATATGCATGCGAGTGCGACACCTCTGTCTGTCTACCTTCGACAAATGTAAGTTTCGTGTCAAAATCATAGTCTCACTAGTCATCCATCCAGTCCAAAGTCATTGCATTATTTTTTTTTTTTTTTGAGGAACTTGAATTATTTATTTTGAGATAAATGCAAGTGCATAAGCCATTGCGTCAGAAATTTCGGATATATTACCAACTACTACAAAAGAAAAAGAAAAAGAAAAAGAGAAAGAAAAAAAAAAAAAAAAAAATATATATATATATATATATATATATACACACACACTAGCAAATTCGATATTCACAAGGTCTATAGGCTCCACATAGAGCTTAATTCAGAGAATGGCTGGTTTGTTTGACAAGCAAGCTGAAATTTACTTGGATGCTAGGCCAACTTATCCAAGCGACTTGTACACTATGGCTGCTGCTCTCACCCCTGACCACTCTTTAGCTTGGGATGTTGGCACTGGCAAGTGGCAATGGTCAAGCTGCTATTGCAGTTAGTCCCTTCTTTCCTCTCTCTCTCTCTCTCTCTCTCTCTCTCTCATACATTGTAGTTTGGTCTTTTTTTTTTTTTATTATAATAAAATTGGAGTTTGATCCACCTTAGCCAGTTTTCATCAATCAATTTAATTTGATTAAAAAATAAAATGGTAACTTGACTAATAAGTGTTTGGCATTACAGTTTTTTATTTTATTTTTTAACTTGGGGATTCGAAGTTAAACTTTATGTTGTCTTATTTTTTAACACACACATTCAATCCAACACACCAACTCCAAGACTGATAGAGTCGCAGAGCTGGTTATAAACGCACGCACACCATGCAACACAAGCGATGTGGGACATATTCCCACACGCAGTTTTTTCTTTTTTGATAACACACAAGTTGTCTGGTTCTGCATAAAAAAATTGTCTATGTTTGTTTTTATTTTTTTCAACTAACAATCTTAATTGGTTTTTAGTAAGAAGACTAGGAAAAATATTAGACATAATAATAATAATAATAAAAAACTGTTTTTAAGTGTGTATAATATCTACCTTTTTAGTAAAAAAGAAAAAAGAAAAAAAGTTCGTGTAATAACTAAGACGTTTAGAATTGCATGACATTCTTATTGATAGGTTGCTGAGCATTATGAGCAAATAGTTGGAACTGATGTGAGTGAGGCACAATTGAAACTTGCAATGCCACACCCTCGTGTTCGATATCTCCATACTCCGTTATCTATCACGGATGATGAATTAGTAGCACTAATTGGAGGAGAAAATTCAGTTGATTTGGTGACTGTGGCCCAAGCTGTCCACTGGTTTGACCTCCCCAAGTTCTACTCTCTTGTGACACGCCTTCTAAGAAAGCCAGGAGGTATAATTGTTGTTCGGGGCTATTATGACATAGTAGTTAGCCCCATTTTGGTCCTGTAATGAAGCACTTTCATGACACCACTCTTCCCTATTGGAACCCAAAAATACAATACATATTTGATGCTTATATCTAGTGGCTGTGAGGGGAAACCACAGCCACTAGATATACCAAAGGAGACATCATTTGAGGGATTCTTGAGGATGTTAAGGTCATGGTCTTCAGTAACTACAGCCACTGATCAAGGTGTTGATTTGTTATCTGAAAGGTGTGGTTAAAGAGTTTGAGAGTGCTTGGGGGGGACCTACATTGGTTAGATCAGTCATTTATAAGGGTTTTATGCTTGCCGGAAAAGTTAGACTTTAGTTTTCTTTCTTTAAATTTCATGCAAAAACAGGGTAGGGTAAGAGAGGGTTGGGGGGAGAGTGAGGGGGGGGGGGGGGGGGGGGGGGGGGGGGGGGAGAGGGGGGAAGGTAGTGTTTCTGAATATTGTATAATATATTAATAGTCTTCTCTTAACGTGCCATTGATATTCTCTAGTTTCTTTGATTTTGAAAATAAATTGGGCGATTCCA
Organism: Quercus wislizeni; assembly: GCA_023055345.1. NCBI lineage: Eukaryota > Viridiplantae > Streptophyta > Magnoliopsida > Fagales > Fagaceae > Quercus > Quercus wislizeni. The sequence continues at coordinate 34,593,459 of JALGQJ010000003.1, forward strand.
TAAAAAATATAAAAAATAAAAATTGGTGAAAAAATAAAAAGGGAGTGGGGGTGGGTGGGTAAATGGATAATTCATTTCGAGTTTCTTTGGAATGTAGGTTAAGTTATATTTGGAGGCAAGGATCAAAAGTTAAGAGGTTTGTTTTATTGCTATAGAAAGCAATAATGAGGTTCCTAAGGTGATTCATCGCAAGGTCCCTACATGATGGTCTTTTCCTCTAGTTGGAATTTATAAAGCTAACTTTGATGCTTTGATTTTTTTCGAAAGTTTCATTGGCTGGTTTAAAAGTGGTATTCGAGAGGTCTGACGGCATATATTATAGCAGTTCTAAGCCAAAAAATACAACATCCACATTCGGTTGAGCTTGCAGAAGCCATGGCAACAAGTCGAGCAATCACTTTCATGAAGGAACTTTGTGTTTTGCAGGTTGAGTTTGAAAGGGATTTTCAATAGGTCATCATAACTATTAACAAACAAGGGCATCGAGAAACACCACCACAAGCCCTAAATCAGTTCCAAGATAAGGCTTGGACAGAGGATGTGAAATATAACTTGTAAGCCTTTAAGAACTGGATCTAAGAAATTTAGAACAATAGAAGAAATAAAACATACCTCTAGCCATGTTGTTTAAATGATTTATATGAAAAAATAATGAGTTATAAAGGAATTCTTCTAATCTATGGCCTAAATTTCATATTTCCTTTGATGGAGAACATAGGCTATTTAAAGGTTAAAATAGAGATTTTTTTTTTATTATTTTTTAAAAATAAAAAATTTAACGTTTGTGATCTCTTTAACACTCCTTCCATAAAGGAGTTCGGTTGACAGTTACTTTGAAGTATTTATTCAGCAATTGAGAGTTACTTTAAAGTGTTATGCACCAAATAGCATCTATTCATTAATGATATTTTTAGGTGATTTTTACAAATAGAATCCAAAAAGTGGGCCTTTTATCTATCACTCTTACTATTAAAACATCTAAATATGTAATAAAAATAATGAATTAATTGGATTAAATTAATACGGAGATATAGAATTTCACACTGGCACATGTGATACATTAGTAAATGTCAAACAAGTAGCCCACAAGCTGCCCAAACATGCAAGACTTGTGCTAGACCCAATCCTTGGTGGGGAGGGTGAAACACAAAATTTTCACCATAACCGGCCAGGAAAACCCCATTTTCAGTATGCTAAATAATAATAATAATAATAATTAATCATGATGCACTATATGACATCTAGTAGCGAGGCCACTAAAGGGCTTGGGGCCATGGCCTATAAAGCCCATAATTGGCCCCTAAAGGCCCATGATTTTTTTAAAAGTAATATACATGAGCGGGTGCATGTGCGAGAGATAATATATAGTGTTTGTAATTCAAGTCTCCCAAATTATCTTTTTTATAATGATTCATAGCTCACAATCTTGTTCCAACGATCTTAATTGTTCAAACAAATTAAAATATAATAAAATAAGACTAAGATGACCTAGTACTCTCATGATTTTGATAAAAAAGTTGACTAAATTCACATTTTTTTGTTGCACTATGCTTAGGAGATTAAAGCTTGAAAGATGCTATAGCAATCCTAGCAATATAATTGAACCTTAAACCATGTTTTTTATAGCTAAATCACTTTTAAGCTAAACTAATAGAATTAGTCCAAGTATAAGTGATTAACCAGTTTTCATATACCAAGAGCTAAGCTAAACATAGCACATCAAGGTTACGTTTAGCATTGGCTGAAAAAGACAGTTCTTTTTTTTTTTTTTTTACTATTTAGTTTATTTTTGCTACTATTAATCTTATTTTTAGTACTATTCATGGTCTCATTACACTTTTTGGTACTATTTATGGGTCCCATTGTACTATTTTCGCTAGCTTTTAGCTTTATCTACAGTTTTTTCAGCAAAAAGTTTTCAGTTTAAACTAAATAAGTTGTTCCCAAATAGATAACAAATATGTATAAAGCAATATTTGAAACAATGTTATTGATTTCTCGACCGGAATATTTTGTACCGATATGCAAACTGGTATGAGAATACCTCATGTTCCACCTCGGGTCAGATTTCGGCCTATTTTGGGTCATTTAAGCCATTATGGCCAATTTCGGCCAAGATGAGGATTTCGGCTGGTACTAAATTTTGCCTATTTAAAAAAAAAAATAAAAAAAATAAAACCTAAACTCGTCGTTTTGGGCTTCACTATTTCTCCTTCAGCTTCATCCTTGTCTCTTTGAGCCACCACACTTCTCTATTGTTAACATTTCCTTTGTTAGAGAACACTTACCTATTGGGCATGTTGGGGTCCAGCCTTGCTTGTGTGAGGAAGCATTAAGACCAAAGAAAGCTTTAAAAAAGAAGAAGAATTTTAGAATTTGTTGGGGAGGACCTATATTAGCCAGATCAATTATCTATAAGGGCTTTTTGTGCTTGTGGAAAAATTTATTATTTAATTTTATTTCTTAAAATGTTATTGGAAAAGATAGGGTAAAGGGTTGGGTAAAGAGGGAGTGGGGGTTGTATGTGATTGTATAAGATTTGTTGCATAAAATATTGTAACAATTTTTATAATCTATATATACTATAAAATCGAAACCTTTGACTCTTTGTTGACCTTTTTTTTGACTCTCTGAAAGCTTGCCATATAGGATTTGAAGCTTTTATAATTTTCCATGACAGCATAGTATTTAAAAAAAAAAAAAAAAAAAAAAACACTCCCTTTCTCCCCCAAAACAAAAACCCGATAAAACTACTCTCTTTGACTCTTAAACAAAACATAAGTCCCATCTCCTTCTTTTTCTTCCTCTCGGCCTCTCCATTGTTTCCCATGAAAAACACAAACATGAGAAATCAAGCACAAGATTGTTATTCCAATTCACCTCCACTTTACAAGATCCAAGCCTGTAAATACGTAGAACCTAAGACCCTCGCCATGACTACACAATGCCATTAGAAGGACTTGGTAAAGAGGCTCCACAGAACCATTAAGATTTGAAGATTATGCAAGAGCCAAAAATGGCTTGAACAATGACCAATTTGTGGCAGACTGACCCAAGAGACAACTCTCCACTTCCACCCATTTGCACAGATGGCTTTGCTTGAATCTTTTCTCTTTCTTTCTCTCTTTGGAACAATAGCTATTTAGGTTTTTCTCTCTAAATTTTTGGGTTTTCAATTTTGGTAGATATATAGATTCCAATTGCTTCTTAACTTTTCCATTCCTATAGTCCTACTTAGGGTTTTGATTTTAGATTTTAGGTTCTTGAATTTCTTGATTAGTTTATTTTTATGATTAATCGATGGGCAATCCTGACCAATTAATATGTTTACATAGGGTTGTTGAAAATAAACATCTGTAATCATCCGCTCTGTTTTCTTTCAAACCCTATGTTTCTTCAAACCTAATTAGGTTGCCTCCTTTGTCTAGACAGGATATATGTATATGAGTAATCTGTTTATGTCTTTTTAAGACATTTCAATGGGTAACATAATATTTTTGGTTTGGCTTGTCTCTGTGGTAGGCCTTTTTGTGCCTTGGGTTGGATTTCTCTTGCTATACTACAACCTTATGATTCCAGGGTAGGAGAGTTGAGACTGAGCTAATTAAAACACACCTTAGGCCAGCTTGTGCGCAAGTTGGGCCCTTCTTGTGTCGACGCGCCCTGGTAGGAGTCTTGAGCGTGTCACGTGCTTACGGTAGGAAGTACTGTTGCAAAATGATATAGCAGGAAAAACAAAATACAACAGGATAACTAAAACACGTTAACTAAAGTATTTTCTTCTAACAACAATAATGCATGAACAATTCCACAAAGGAAAAGTATCACAACGTGATTATGGCTAGAATAGATTAATAGCAAAAAGTCACGTTAGTCCTTAATCAACCATGGGAAAAGAAAAAGAAGATTAGTCTACTAAAGGAATGGGCTTAAGTTTTCAGTAGATTCCAGTCCAAAAAAGGGAACTAATCTCCAATGTGGGTAACCTTAGAGGGGAATCCTGTAGTAGAAGTTACTCACTTTGAAAAATGGACTTAAGTGGCTTAATCTCAGATTCTTGACTTGTTAGAGAGTGGGCTATTGAGAGGGAGAGAAGTGGGTAGCCTATTGGTGCATGTTTTTACTCCTATCACTCATACTTTCCCTCCTTACTCTTGGTTTTCTATTTTTCTTTCTTTTTCTTACTCGTTTTTCTCTGTTTTCTTTCTTTTTCCCATTGTTGTTGTTGTTTTTTACTATGCACGTCTATGGCCTTTTTATATTGCCTGCCATGATAGGATTTACCATTTTTACCACTTAACTACTTTTGGCCTGTTGTAGGTGTCCTTCCAGTTTTGCCCACTAGTCTGTCGGCTGCCTAGCTACCACCACTATACTGTGTTGGCTGTGCCATGCCTCATTCCTAGATAAAAGTGGTTTTGTTTTGTTTTTTACTTCCCTTGACACTTCTATCTAGATAAGGGTTGGACTTCTCCCCTACCAACCTCTATAGCATGCACTTAGTGATTCCAGCTCATGTTTATCTCTTTTGGGTGAGATATCATTCCAGTAGAACATTTCCCCCAAAATAGCTTGAGCGGGAACTCCAAAATAGGCTCCCCTTCTCCCTACCGTTAGACCACACCTTCTTTTACCTCTGACCTGTGGCCCACCTCCCCTAGATTGGCTGGGTACAAATAGGTGGTGCTTGAGCCTTGTGTGCGTGCTCCACTTCCATATGAGTCTATTGCTTTTTTGGCGCTCACGCGTTTGCCATTACCTACAAGTTTGTCTGACTCTTGGGTCTTTGTTCTCTGCATCTTGTTTCTTCTTCGGGCTGAGCATTGCTTGGGTGTGGGCTTTCTCTTCTTTAATTCGGCTCATGTCTCTTTTCATCATTTGTCCGTGGGCTGGTTGGTGCTCCTACCACACCACTGCATTGTTTTTGCTATGATATCATTTACTTTTGTTTACCTTGTTATTACTTCTGGGCTTGTGGGTTGAAGCGCCTACCATGCCAATTTCTCATATTATTCCGTATTTTAGTCTTTACTGCCCAGCATTCATACTGGGTCAGTTCATTCAACATCTTGGGCTTCCTCGTCCATTTCATTCTTTGGGCATCCTCAGTCCGTTTCATTCTTTGGGCATCCTTGGCCTATTTCATTCTTTTCTACTTCTTACATTTCCATGGGCTTTTGCTAAATCATTTGGGCTTCCTTGGCCCAGTTACTACATCCTTTGCCTTTGGGTTTATTGGCCTTCGAACCAATCCCGTTTACTAATTCCTTTCTTTGCGCTCCTCTGGCCCCTTTTTGCTTTCTTTCCATTTCTTACGATTCCCATGGAGGTGTCGCTTGAGAAATTCTTGAATATGTTAAGGTCATGGTCTCCAGTAAATACAGCTAAGGACTAAGGTGTTGATTTGTTATCAGAAAGCGTGGTAAAAGAATTTAAGAGTGCTTGGGGAGGACCTACATTGGTCAGATCAATCATCTATAAGGGCTTTATGCTTGCCGGAAAAGTTAGGCTTTAATTTTTATTTTTATTTTGTAGAAACCAGGCAAGGGGCTGAGAAAAGATTGTAACAGTAATAATAATATAAAAGTTTATTCTCTTTATGTCCCATTGATATTCTATTATGAACTGGAAAATAAAATGATAATTTAGTCAAGTCGAGAGACCAATCACTTGAACATTGATATAAAAGGGACCACCTTTTTTATTTTAATTTTGCTTATCCTTTGCATACAACTGATACGGTGTAAATAGCCATATCAGACAAGGCGCTAGTCTTATGTGATAACAATTTGAAATTGAAATTAAAAACAAATAATCTAATCCAAACAAACAATTCTAATCTGATCGGAATCATTATTGAATTCAAACTCGTAACTTTCTATTCAACTAATTCACACTGATCCTAATCTTGTCTTCAAATCTTCAACTTGCTGTCTCTGATGTCTGAACTTGGATCGTGGTTCTCTTTGGACATGAAATATTTCTTGTTTTTATTTAAATTTACTTTTGAAAAAGTTGTATTAAATTTACCGAACTATTCCCTCCAAAAAAAAAAAAAAAAAAAAAAAAAAGAAGAAAAGAAAAAGAAAACCGAACAAAGAATGCCTTGAATTTTTCTCTGAAACCCTGGTCCTTTCTTAGGCCTTGGCTTCCGTAGAAGTGTGCCTTGCCTTTCCTGTGCAATCTTCGTCCTACCAGTTACTGTGGTCGTATCATTGCAACTTTTTTGCAAGTGATCATCTGGGTTCAGTTATTGCTGCTTTTAGTAACCAACAAATACTGGAGAATGACCCTTATGCCCTAGATATTGCTTTGTTACAAGCCACCGCCAAGTTTGTGTCTGTTCAAAGTTCAAGTAAAGTGATCTACGAAGGTGACCCAAGCTGGCTCATTTCTGAAATTTGCAGCCATGATCGTTCTCTCAGTGCTTGGGGTCATGTTATATACTCAGGATCTCAAAATAATGTTGGATCGGTGTAAACCTTGGACTGCCCAACTCGTTGGGCTTTTAGTTAGATCATTAGCATCACGTGTACCAAATGATAAAGTTTTAGCATTTGACATACCAAACACTAAAAACAATAATTTATTTTTATTAAGCCTTTCAAATGCTAAATTTTTTTTACCATTTGTATCCGTATGCTTCTATTAGTAAAAGTATACAGACACAAATGATAAAAAAAAGAATTTATTATATTTCTTTCTCCTCTCTTTCTGCCTTTCTTTCTTCTTTCTCACTTCTGCTCATCTCTCTTTCTTTCTCCTTCCTTCTCTTCTCAAGCTCCCTCTCTCTTTCTTCTCTCTCTCTCTTTTCTTCTTTCTTCTCAGACCTCTCTCTTTCTCTCTTTTTTATCTTTTCTTCTTTCTTCTCAAACCTTAGTATCTCTTTCTCTTTCTTTTCTCTCTTCTCGAATATCAGACATTGCATTGGAGTTTTAGGTGTCCCACAATGGAGAGGACGACCTGAAACCCACGATAGAGTCCCACCACCGTAATGATGACCCTCGTCTCTCTTCTTTAATCTCTATCTTGTTGGAGGATTTGAGTTTTTTATTTGAAATTTTTAGATATGAAATTTGTTGGAGGATTTTGGTTGTTGTGGTGGTGGTGACTATGTGTTTGTTTTGGGTTGTGGAGGATGCGGTGGTTGTTTAATGGTTGTGGTGGTGGTCACTAGTTGTGTTTTGTATTGGTTTGACTTTTGAGTTAATATTATTTTAATGTGTTGTAAATATTATTTTAATGTATGGAATTAAAGAATAAAATATGTGATGTATGGTGTATTGTAAAATGATATGTTAAATTGACATATTTTTGCAACCTTTGATGCTGGTTCTCTAACAAGGCATCACAGATTTTGGCCCATCATGCTTCACTGCAATAGGAGTCTTATCTTTGGCTTTAATAGAGGAAAATTTAGATAATTCACCACCATTTTAAATTTATTATTGAAATAAAATTTCCATTCCTTATAAAAAAAGAATTAAATATTTTTGTCTTGTATGATTATTCTATTTTATTGTTTGTGTGAGCACATTTTTGCAATTGTACGGTCTTATCATGTGTAAGCACTAGCGTAAGGTGTGCTAAATGCTAAATTTTTAGCATTTAGCATTCCAAACAAAAAAAATCACTTTCATGAGATGTATCATAAGCTAACTAAATTGCTACAATATTTTTTTATTCATCTCTCTCTCTCTCTCTCTCTCTCTCTCTCTCTTAGATTCCCCACTTGATAAATATATTTGTTTTGTTAATGTAGATGAAGTTTGTTTTAGATTATTTTAATGTGTTATAATCTTAAAATAAAATATGTGATGTAGATGTATTGTAAAATGGTATTAAAATAGATAAAGTAACTTTTTGATGTGTCAAAATAGTATTTTTTAGAACATTTGATGCTGGTGTTCTAAAATATGTCATTTTAACACACCAAAAGTTACTTTGTTTATTTTAAGACAACATTTAACAATACACCTTATATCACATGTTCTATTTAAGATTACTTTGTATTAAAATAATCTAAAATATCCCTCAAAAATATTAAAAAATTAACAAAAACAAAAGAAAAACATACACACTCGGCACTGCCCCTCACATCCCGCCCATACAACCCACCATCAGGGACACCAAAACCCACCGCATTAGAACACCACAAAACTGATCCCAAAATCCAACATAATAATAATAATAATCAAGATTTTTGAACACCGAAAACCAAACCCACCACTATCATCACCGCTGTCCACAACCTACCACCATTGTTGCCACCATTTGTCAATCCAAACCTAGACCCAAACACGTCTCTGTCAACAATCTGCAACCCAAACTCAAACCCACTTCCATTTGTCAATCACAACCCAGAACGAAACCCATTTCTGTTTGCCAATCCACAACCTCAAACAGTCCACCATCGATCCACAAACCCACCACGAACGACCATTGGGTGCAACAGCAAGGAGAGAAGAGAGGGACTAGATTTGAACTATTCGTTCAAGCAAACCTAGAAATTAAAAGAGGGAGCGAGAGAGATGTTGAAGGTGACTTTGAGAGAGAGAGAGAGAGAGATGAATGAAGGGAGAGCTAGAGAGTCAGAAAATTAGAGAAAAGAGAGAAGAAGCCAACTAAAAAAAATGGTTTTTATTTTTACAACATGTGACCTTAAGCTTCTATTTGTAAAAGCCTACAGTATGAAATACCAAAGTTTTTTAGCATTTGAGAGATCTAATGTATGAGTGTTTTTGATATTTGGTGTGCTAAATGCTAAAAATTTAGCATTTAGCGTACTTGATGCTAGTGCTCAATGCTCAAATATATATTTCATTGAAGGGAGAAAAAAAACACTTGATAGAGTAAGTAAAACGTAGCCTGCCAACCATTTATTTGGGAAAAATGCAGAAACACCCCTGAATTCTAAGGTAGTGATTATTACACTCCTTGAATTTTTTATTTTAGTCAATTTACTCCATGAACTTTACACATATGTCAATTAGATGCTTTTGTCACTCCACATTGAAAATAAGGTAATAAACTAATAGTCCACTCACATAACATTCACATGATAAGAAAAAAAAATCACCAAATCAGAGAGAGAGAGAGAGAGAGAGAGAGAGAGAGAGAGAGGATATCGTAGCTTATTAGCTACACAGCTTGAACAGCCTAAATTAGGACAAAGACTCTGATCAGAGGAGAGCAAAGAAAAAGCTTGGTTATACCACTATCTCTCTACATCCTTTCTTTGCTGACTTAGGTAAGCACCGATTTTTCAAGGTAAAAATACACTTTTGGTCCCTACATTTTGGGACTATTCTCATTTTGGTCCCTTAATTGATTTTGCACTTATTTCAGTCCCTGAAATCAGAAAATCATTTCTATTTTGGTCCCTGCCGTCAACCCACTAACAGAAAATGCATACGTGGCAGACAGAATGCCCTATTTGCATAGTAAATGCTAAATATGTAGGGATCTACCATTTTTGGGTACTCAACTTTAAGGAAATCGAGTTTCCTATGGTACTCGAGTTCTATGAAAAAATTTAGAAAATTTTTGATGGAACTCGAGTTCCATAAAAAATTTTCAACAAATTTGAAGTTTATTTTTTCAAATAACTTGAGTTTCTGGAACTCGAGTTTCAGAAAGGTGGTAGATCCCTACATATTTCTAAAACAGTGGTATATTACTAATTATTTTGGGAAACAGTGGTAGTGGGCCATTTTTTCCATTCTAACAAGGCTTGAGATCTGGGTTTGAGAGAACCTGTGGTTCTTGAAAAAGTTAACCACAAAATTTGCTTTCTCTGGGGTTTTGAAATGAACATACTTGGAAGATGATAGAACAGCTTCTTGTGAGAACCCAAGTGTGTTTATGTGGTATGAGACTGAAAATGGTTGCTGATTTGCAGTGGTCAAAATGTAGTTGCATTTCAAAGATAAAGATAAAGATGGGTTTTGAAGAAAACCCAGTTTGTGAATTCGTGTTTAAGCTATAGTAATGTGTTTACCACCATTTAGAATGGTTTTGCAGAAATGATAAAACATGGGTTCTGAAAGATTGAAATTCAAGGAGTGAGAAAGAAAGAAACTCGCTTGGCCAAAATTGGGAATTAATACTGTTTGCCAAACAATATAATTAGTAGGCACTGTTTTCAAACTATATTTATTACTAACAACTCGAGTCTAAAAGACTCGATTTTGGGCTTATAAATCAAATCTCAAAGACTCGGTTTCCATGTTTTGATCACGTATGAGTTGGCGTTTTTTCCACGTGGCGTCCACCTGGAAATCGAGTTTTATAGACTTGATTTATAAGTCGATCCTTTAAGTATCGATTTGTGTGTGACGTGGCAATTTGTATGTGACGTGGTTGATCCACGTGGAAGCCACCTGGAACCCGAGTCTCTAAGACTCGATTTCTAATAGGGCTTTTTCAAAATTAAATGCATTCTGTCTCTAACGCCTCTCCACTCTCACTCACCCTCTCACTCTCACACAGACCAGAGCAGACTCTCACGCCTCTCTCACTCACCGACCCACTCTCACGCCTCTCTCAGTCACCTTCTCCACCCTCACACAGACACCCTATCATCGTCTCTACTCTCTCACTCATCCTCTCCACTCTCACTCAGTCTTTACTCTTAGTCTCCACTATTTCACATTCATCACCTTTGCCAAAAGATTTGATAAAGCCACAGTGAGGTGTACAAAGATTGTATCAAACCCTTATCACAGAGTTCCTTTAGTCTACGCGTTTTCTCAAAACTAAAAAAAAAAGTGAGTTGCTTTATGCAAAGTGTGTTTCACCGTTTGGTTGCCAAGAAATAGTGGGAAAAATCAAAGAAACTTTGGTTTCAATTCGTTTTATTTCTATTTTGGTTTATGTATTGAATTTCTAATAGAATTGTTAAAAAAGATCGAAACTTTATTGTTTTTTGAGATTGAATTGGTATATGGAATCAGATTATGTTTCTGGGTTTGTTTATATTTGCTGAGGATTTAATTTTAGTGCTTTGTTGATCAAATTTTACTTTAATCTAAGTTTGATTTGGTCAGTTATGGTAAATTTGTTACTAAGAATGGAGAAATTGGAGATATATATATATATATATATATATACTTGTTGGGTTGCTGAGGATTTAATTTTTAGTTGTTTTTTGGAAAAAATTTACTCTGATTTAGTGCTTTTTCTCTAAATGCTTTGGGTGTTTTTTACTTTTAATTCTTTGTTAAATAGTTGTAATTTCTTTGCTTTATAGTTTTTTCCGTTTTTTTAAATCCTTTAGTACACTGCCTGTGTGCTTTGGTTTCCTGTATTGTCTTCTTTATTCAATGAAGTTATATTTCTTATCAAAAAAGGAAAATTACTCTGAATTACTAGGAATGGAGATAGAGAATTGGACTACCTTTATTACAACTTTAGCAGTTTTTTTTTTTTTTTTTTTTTTGGGTTATTAGGAATTTGTACTTTAATTCCAATGACTTTCTTATAGTTGCCGAGATGGGTCAGGTAAATTTGTTTTTTTTCTAGGAGGCATAGACAATTCATTTAGGGTGCTATACCGGTGTTGTGCTGTACCTGTACTGGTGTTGTACTGGCGGTTTCATGTTATACTTTTTCAAAAATTGCTCATGTCGTTGTGTCGTACCCTTGTCCGTATTCGTACATCCTAGGTTTGTTTTGTTTTGTTTTGTTTTTTGTTTTTTTTAAACAATTACAGTAACATTGGCCTGCTAGGTTATTGAGGATTTAATTTTAGTCATTTGTTGGAGAAAATATAATTTGATTTAGTGAGTTATAGTAAATATGTTACTAGGAATGGAGATACATAATTAGACTACTTTGATTCCTACTTTAGCAGCTTTTATACTTATTAGGACTTTTGCGAATTTGTGATTTTTATTTATTTATTTATTTTTTATTAAGGGCAATGTGACTTTTCTTGTTGCTAGTAGAAGCTGTGTGTTATGTGGCATTAGTGTATATTGCGGTTTTTTGTTTTTTGAGAATCTTTCTTAGATTGTTTTTGTTTTTGTTTTCAATAATGTCTATTACGTGCTAATTGCTTATCATTCTTGTGCAGTATGGCTACTGCAAATGCTGGACAGATTGACCGTGCGCAGCCTTGCCCCATTGACGAGTTGGTTTTGACATTGCAGGCCAACCATTGGTCAGAAGCTATTTGGAATGGGCAGGTAAAACATAGCACTAAATATTTAACAAATGTACATGCATTTAATTCATACAATGTACATGTACTTGCTGTCGTATATTAATCCATGGGTTTGTTTTATGCAGGATCCAATGTCCCTTACCTGCCGTAGTCGTAGTGAAGAGTTCTCCAATAGAGAGCCAATGGTGGACGATCGAGTCGTTGACATCATTACGGCACTTGATTTGGAGGGACTCCTTAGGGCCCCAGGTAGAGAGATTGACCATGGCCTGATAACGGCCTTAGTGGAGCGATGGTAACTCGAGACTTACACCTTCCACATGCCACATGATGAGGTCACCATCACATTACAGGATGTAGAGGTTCTTCTCGGGCTTCTTGTTGATGGTGACGCTATAACAGGGAGTACATAGAAAGAAAGAGAGAATGTGTGCCACGAGTTCCTTGGCTTTCGACTTATAAATAATGAGAGAAAGCAACTTCAATTGTGTAAACAGGGCAATATAGTATTATTATTGCTGGTGTGGCATTTAAAAAATGTTAAATAAAATATAGTATTATTATTTTCTGTGCAAACAGGGCATTCCATCTGTCATGTATGTTTTTTTTGTTGGTGAGTTGAGAGCAAAGACCAAAACGAAAACAATTTTCTGATTTCAAAGACTAAGGTAGACGTAAAATCAATTTAGGAATCAAAATGAAAATAAGCCCAAAATGTAGGAATTAAAAATGTATTTTCGCATTTTTCAATTACTTTTTTACATTCCTTATTGGTTTAGGCTAGGGATGGCAATTTTTGCCTGACCTGCAGGTACCCGGTTCGGCCTGACTCTAATGGACCGGGTTTTACCCAGTCCGATTAGGAATAGGGTCGGGTATGGGTTTTTAAAAAAAACCCGAAGCAGGTTCGAGTTTTATCAAAAAACTCGAGACCCGACCCGAAACCCGGCCCGGATAAAAACCCGGTACCCTGAAATTACAAAAATATCCTATATATATATACCTATAATCTTATCTAACCCTAATCCCTCATTTCTCTTCAGCAGCAACTAAACTCAGCGGCCTCCCTGCCTTAGTCTGACACTCTTTCTCCCTCATTTCAGCTTTGTCCCACACTCCGACACTCCCTCACGCCTCCCTCCCACACTCCGACACTCCCTCTCCCTCAACTCAGTCACTTCGACACAGCCTTAGTCCGACACAGGTACCAACTTGTTCAAAACGCTGACCCACCGTCTGAGACAGCTCCGTCTCTTTCTTTCGCTCAATAGCTAGCCCCAGGTTGAGCCTCCATGGTTGAACCTAAACACTCTTCCCTCTATCTCTAGATCTAAATCCCAAGGCCGAAGACCTCGAGCTTTCTCTCTTTGATCTCCAACTCAGGGCCAAGACTCTCTTCTATCTCCATTTCTATTTTTATCTTCTTCTTTGTATTTATTTTTTGTTTGATCCGAAATCTCCTCTATTGGTTTGGTTATTTCTGGGTTTGAGGATTGAAAAATTTTGTTTGATTTGAAATCTCCTCCGTTGGTTTGGTTATTTCTAGGTTTAAGGATTGAAAATAGGATTTTTATTATTATTTCTTTTTTTAATATTTGGGTGTTGCTGTGGAGATTTGAAAAGAAGGGATTTTTGGGATTGGTTGTTAGGCCGTGGGTTTAATGTTGAGTTTAGGGCTTGTTTCAAAAAAGCTTCCTTTCTGGTTAGGCTTCACGGGGCCCGCGGGGCCCAGAGAGCCAGGTGGGGGTGGGTCCAGGCCTCGAAAAAAAAATCTGTTTAGTAAACGGAACGGGTCTGGGCCACGGGTCTTGGCCTGCGGGTTGGGTCCGGGTATGTAAAAACCCGGCCCGAACTCGACTCGACTCACACCTTGCACATGCCACATGGTGAGGTCACCATCACATTACAGGATGTAGAGGTTGTTTTCGAGCTTCTTGTTAATGGTGACACTATAATAGGGAGTACACAGAAAGAACGGGAGAATGTGTGCCACGAGTTCCTTGGCTTTCAACCTATAAATAATGAGAGAAAGCAACTTAAATTGTGCAAATAGGGCAATATAGTATTATTATTGCTAGTGTGGCATTTAAAAAATGTTAAATAAAATATAGTATTATTATTTTATTAACCACATCAGCATTTACTGTGCAAACAGGGCATTCCGTCTGTCATGTATGTTTTTTCTGTTGGTGAGTTGAGAGTAGAAACCAAAATGGAAACAATTTTTTGATTTCAAAGACTGAGGTAGATGCAAAATCAATTTAGGAAACAAAATGAAAATAAGCCCAAAATGTAGGAATTAAAAATGTATTTTCGCATTTTTCAATTACTTTTTTACATTCCTTACTAGTTTAGGCTAGGGATGGCAATTTTTGCCCGACCCGCAGGTACTCGGTTTGGCCCGATCCTAATGGACCGGGTTTTACTCGGTCCGATTAGGAATAGGGTCGGGTATGGGTTTTAAAAAAAAAACCCGAAGCGGGTCTGGGTCAAGTCTGAGTTTTATCAAAAAACTTGAGACCCGACCCGAAACCCGGTCCAGATAAAATCCCGGTACCCTGAAATTACAAAAATATCCTATCTATATATACCTATAATCTTATCTAACCCTAATCCCTCATTTCTCTTCAACAGCAACTGAACTCAGCAGCCTCCTTGCCTCAGTCTGACACTCCTCCCTCATTTCAGCTCAGTCCCACACTCTGACATTCCCTCACGCCTCCCTCCCTCAGTCCGACACTCCCTTTCCCTCATCTTAGTCACTCCGACATAGCCTCAGTCCAACAAAGGTACCAACTTGTTCAAAACGCCGACCCACCATCTGAGACAGCTCTATCTCTTTCTTTCGCTCAATAGCCAGCCCTAGGTTGAGCCTCCATGGCTGAACCTAAACACTCTTCCCTCTATCTCTAGATCTAAATCCCAAGGCTGAAGACCTCAATCTCTCTCTCTCTGATCTCTAACTCAGGGCCAAGACTCTCTTCTCTCTCCATTTCTATTTTTATCTTCTTCTTTGTATTTATTTTTTGTTTGATCCGAAATCTCCTCCGTTGGTTTGGTTATTTCTGGGTTTGAGGATTGAAAAATTTTGTTTGATCTGAAATCTCCTCCGTTGGTTTGGTTATTTCTGGGTTTGAGGATTGAAAATAGGATTTTTATTATTATTTCTTTTTTTAATATTTGGGTGTTGCTGTGGAGATTTGAAAAGAAGGGATTTTTGGGATTGGTTGTTAGGCCGTGGGTTTGATGTTGAGATTAGGGCTTGTTTCAAAAAAGCTTCCTTTCTGGTTGGGCTTAACAGGGCCCGTAGAGCTCGGTGGGGGTGGGTCAGGGCCTCGGAAAAAAAATCCGTTTAGTAAACGGAACGGGTTTGGGCCGTGGGTCTTGGCCCGCGGGTCAGGTTCGGGTATGCAAAAACCCGACATGAACCCGACCCGACTCAGACCTTCCACATGTCACATGGTGAGGTCACCATCATATTACAGGATGTAGAGGTTCTTCTCGGGCTTCCTGTTGATGGTGACGCTATAACAGGGAGTACACATAAAGAACGGGAGAATGTGTGCCACGAGTTCCTTGGCTTTCGACCTATAAATAATGAGAGAAAGCAACTTAAATTGTGCAAACAGGGCAATATAGTATTATTATTGCTGGTGTGGCATTTAAAAAATGTTAAATAAAATATAGTATTATTATTTTATTAACCACATCAGCATTTACTGTGCAAACAGGGCATTCCGTTTGTCATGCATGTTTTTTCTGTTGGTGAGTTGAGAGCAGAGACCAAAACGGAAACATTTTTTGATTTCAAAGACTGAGGTAGACGCAAAATCAATTTAGGAATCAAAATGAAAATAAGCCCAAAATGTAGGAATTAAAAATGTATTTTCGCATCTTTCAATTACTTTTTTACATTCCTTACTGGTTTAGGCTATTCCCTGTTATCTAATCTAGGTCTTTATTGTTTTCTGATATAGAAGTTGTTTCCTCATCTAGGTCTTTCTTGTTTTGTGATTTAAGCTTGTGGGGTTTCTGGGCACTATCACAAATACAAAGAAGAAGGTATGTGGGGTTTCTTTCGCTATAAAAAGTCATCAAGGCCCAATTCACACACCTATCTATTCTGCTCTTCTAGCCGTTAGAAATTAGAACCACCGACTAAGCCAATTCCTAATAGGATTTGGAAAACACAAATTAGTTTTCCGTGTTCGCATTGAACATCTCCCACACCGTTTATTCTCTTCTATTTAACTCCAACGCTGCCTTTTCTTTCTCATTCATTCAAAAACCATCCCCCATAATTCTTAAACTCTCTCTCTAAATTTTTCTCAGCATGATGGAAGGATTTTCCGGGTCCTCCATACCCAGTTCATCTGCATTACTATGCCCGTCAGAGTTGGGTTTATTCTCTAAACCCAGAACTGGACAAGCTATTGACTATAAACTTGTTGCCTTGAAGCATAAATATGCTAGGCTACAAGACCTGAAAAACCAACAAAGAAAAGAAGGAGAAAAGAGTGAACTTTCATTGGATTTATTGCTTTCTACGCTGGAGAAGAGAAACACAGCCGTTGCAGCCTTGTTGAAGCAAAGGAGTGCTCTGTTACAAGCCCAGTGAAACCAAAAACTAAGAGATGGCAAAAAGAGTGAACTTCCATCGGTTTCTTCCAAGGTCATAACAGAGAATATCCCAGCTAATGATCAGATTAATTTGATTTTTTCTACAAGGAAACAAAGAGAACCTGTCTTTTATAATTTTCTTGCTACGATGGAAAAGAAAGATCGCAAACCTCAGATTAGTGAAGCAAAACTATCTAAGACCAAGAACCAGCATGAAGTGGAAGAGGTCTCAACAGAATTGAGGTTGAGTTATGGTCCTAATTGCGTCAACCAAAAGAGGAAATCACCTGAAAACTTTGCTAGTAATGTCTCTTTTTCGCCTCAAGATCGTGAAATAAGCAAAAGAAAGAAAGTTAATGGCCATGAAGTTGTTAAGGAAGAAAGTCATAGAGGTGCTTCATTGGACGGCTTTGAGGATACTTGCGTTATAAGAAAGAGGGTTGAGGCAAGCCATAGTAACGAGCAATGGGTGAGGCTCTTTTTGGAGACAGACTTGGTAAGGAGGCATGTTTTGACTGAATGCAAACAAAAATATATTGAAAATTTCATAACTAAGTATGGGGTACAAGTAGTTTTTTGGGATTTTGATACCAAGTTCGAACATCAATTGATCTTCAAACAGAGAACAAATGGGAGCAATGTCTTCATTGAAGATTGGAGCAAGGAATTTGTTATAAGGAGGGAACTAAAAGAAGGTGACGAGATTGGACTTTTTTGGGATAAAAGCAATTCAAGATTCAATTTTAGCATTCTCAAGCGAAATTTCTGCGGAGAATCCTCCCACAACTAGATTTCTTAGACAAGCTCTTTGTGGATTTTGGGTTACTTCAGGCATGGCAGCTTTGAAGATAGTAACTATTTCTCTTTTCTTTTTTCATTTTTAGTTTTTTATTTTGTTTTTTCAACAGAAGGTCGAATAAGTGCTTAAAGGAAGGCCTAGATGTGTAGTTTGGCATTAAATAATTTCATCTTGAAATACATAATATTTTTTGAGATATGAACAAAAATTAGTGAGCAAAAATCTTTTTGGTTGCACTTTGCGCTTTTTTATTAATATTATTCCCCTTGAAATTTAAATTATCAAAAGATATTTCATTTGTCTTTATTTCCTCATCGTTAAGGATTGAAGTCATTGAATTATTAACAAATACAAAATGTAGTGACTATAGTTGTAATTAACCAAAATTAAGTTGTAAACTTTTAGTTGGCTATCACGAGGGGTTATTAATCAAAAATGCAAAATATAATGACTACAATTGTGATTTACAAGTTAAGTTGTGAACTTTAAGCAGACTATTTTGAAGGTTACTAATTAATTCAAATTGGAAGAGAAAGTTTTGTTGCATTTGGAAGATTCTTGAGTATGTTTCTCGTTGTTGGTTCTTTTAGGATCATATTACAACAAGATAACAAAGTATATGAAAAATGGGTATATTATCCTACATGTAGATCACTATCGAGTTTCCTATAGGCAATCAAATTACTTATGAATTGCCAACTAGTACAAAAAGAAGTGCCAAGAGCCATGTAGGCATATAGCTTAATCAGCACCTCTGTATTTTTAATAGAAACATCTACCATTCAAATTCCATGACCCCAACTATGAATCAACAAACCCAGAGAAACAACAACAAAGCAACCCCACGGTTCAGACTGAAACCAAGCGATGATTTGGACTAAACCCAGGTGAAGCAACCCCATGGTTTGGACTGAACCCAGGCGATGATTCGGATAGAACGCAAGCGACAACCTTTGTTCTCTGAAACTTCCATGGCCGAGACTCTATGGCTTTTCCTTCGACCATCATCGCTATAATCAGCAGTGGTCTGATCTTAAGTTCATCTCTCTGAACTCGAATCAAATCCTTTTCTCTCAAGCCAACTCGATCTCTTGGCAAAACCCCAGCCACCACCATCATAATGATGACTTCTCTACCTCAGATTATCTCTCTCTCTCTCTCTCTCTCTCTCTCTCTCTCTCTTTCAACTAGATTTGTAGTAGCCTAGAGCAAGCAACAAAAACAAAAACAACGATAAACAACAAACCTAGAGAAGCAACAACGAAGCAACCCTATGGTTTAAACTGAAACCAAGTGATGATTTGGACTGAACCCCAGGCGAAGCAACCCCATGGTTTAGATTGAACCCAGGAGACGATTCAGACTAAACCCAAGCAACAGCCTTTGCTCTCTGAAACTTCCATGGCCAAGCCTTCTTGGCTCTTCTTCTGACCATCACTGCCACCATCAGCAGTGGTCCAATCTCAAGTTCATCTCTCTAAACTTGAACCAAATCCTCTTCTCTCAAGCCGACTCGATCTAACAGTGAAACCCCAAACACCACCATCATAATGACGACTTCTCCACCTTAGATTCACACACACACACACACACACACACTCTCTCTCTCTCTCTCTCTCTCTCTCTCTCTCTCTAAACCAAATTTATAGGAACTCAAGCCTTTGGGTTTTGGGTATTTTCTAAATCTTTGATTTGGGTCTTAAGAAAGAAAAATGAAGGAAGAACAAGAACTCAGTGCAGGAACTAGAACTCGAGGAAACCAACAAGGAAAAGAAGGAGAAAAGAGTGAACTTTCTTTGGATTTATTGCTTTCTTCTATGCCAGAGAAGAGAAACATAGCATTATTGAAGCTAAGGAGTGCTATGCTACAAGCCCAGCGAAACCAAGAACTAAGAGATGGCAAAAAGAGTGAACTTCCATCGGTTTCTTCCAAGGTCATGACAGAGAATATCCCAACTGATGATCATATTATTTTTATTTTTTCTACGAGGAAACAAAGAGAACCCGTCTTTTATAATTTTCTTACTATGATGGAAAAGAAAGATCACGAACCTCAGATTAGTGAAGCAAAACTATCTAAGTACAAGAACCAGCAAGATTTGGAAGAGGTCTCAATAGAATTGAGGTTGGGTTATGGTCCTAATTGCATCAACCAAAAGAGGAAATCACCTGAAAACTTTGCTAGTAATGTCTCTCTTTCGTCTCAAGATTGTGAAATAAGCAAAATAAAGAAAGTTAATGGCCATGAAGTTGTAAAGGAAGAAAGTCATAGAGGTGCTTCATTGGACGGCTTTAAGGATACTTGCGTTATAAGGAAGAGGGTTGAGGCAAGCTTTAGTAACGAGCAATGGGTGAGGCTCTTTTTGGAGACAAACTTGGTAAAGAATCATGTTTTGACTGAATGCAAACAAAATTATATTGAAGATTTCATAACTAAGTATGGGGTACAAGTGGTTGTTTGGTTGTTTGATACCAAGTCTGAACATCAATTGATCTTCAAACAGAGAACAAATGGGAGAAATGTCTTCATTTAAGATTGGACCAAGGAATTTGTTATAAGGAGGGAACTAAAAGAAGGTGATGAGATTGGACTTTTTTGGGATAAAAGCAATTCAAGATTTAATTTTAGCATTCTCAAGCGAAATTTCTATAGAGAATTCTCCCACAACTAGATTTCTTAGACAAGCTCTTTGTGGATTTTGGTTTACTTCGGGCATGGTAGCTTTGATGACAGTAACTATTTTTTTTTTTTTTTTTAATTTTATTTTTTGAGTGGAAGGTCGAATAAGTGCTTAAAGGAAGGCCTAAATATGTAATTTGACATTAAATAATTTCATCTTGAAATACATAATATTTTGTGGGATATGGACAAAATAGTGAGCAAAAATCTTTTTGGTTGCAGTTTGTGCTTTTTGATTAATATTATTCACCTTGAAACTTTGATTCTCAAAAGATATTTCATTTGTCTTTATTTCCTCATCATTAAGGATTGAAGTCGTTGAATTATTAAAATATACAAAATGTATTGACTATAGTTGTAATTAACCGAAGTTAAGTTGTAAACTTTCAGTTGGCTATCATGAGTGGCTATTAATAAAAAATGCAAAATATAGTGACTATAATTGTGATTTACAAGTTAAGTTGTGAACTTTAAGCAAACAATTATGAAGGTTAGTAATTAATTCAGACTGGAACAGAAAGTATTGTTGCATTTGGAAGACTCTTGAGTATGTTTCTCGTTGTTGGTTCTTTTTAGGATCATACGATTCATATTACAACTAGATAACAAATAATATGAAAAATAGGTATATTAGCCTACAAGTAGATAACTACCGAGTTTCCCATAGGCAATTAAATTACATATGAATTGCCAAATAGTACAAAAAGAAGTGCCAAGAGCCATGTAGGCATATAGCTCAATTAGCACTTCTGTATTTTCAATAAAAAACATCTAAGATTCAAATCCCCTAGCCCCAACTATTGAATTATCAAAAACAAAAAAGTTCAAAAGGATGCAAAAGTTGGTTGCTCGTATACACTACACAATGAGACACATTTATTGGCTTATCTATAGATAAGCAATCAACAAACAAAATAGTGAAATGAGGAGGAATGATTGAAGTTCTAACTAGAGATTTATAATATTTATAAGTAGTACATACTTATAAGGAATCAACTTCAAAAAGAGACTTCTAAAACTCAAATTAGAGTTCCACTATTTAGACAAACCAAAACAATCCAATGAATGAAAAAGTTGTCTCTCACTTGTAGGAGCGTTCTCTCTCGGCATGGTGCAAGACCTTTCTCCCCTCTAAAGTGGAATAGGAGCTCTCCCTTGGATTACTCTTCCCACTGAGGAGTATCCACATAAAACCCATGAATGGAACAAAATATTATTGAAAGTTTTCAGAGTCTACAACTCACAAAGGAAGAGGAAGAAGATATTTCTATACCAAGCGCCAGTAGACCAGAGTTACTTGAAGAATGTTCACTAAGCCTATTTAGGCGTCTATTATCAGACCGGCAACAAAACCTACGAGCCCTCAAAAGTACTCTCAGATCAGTGTGGAAGATGCGCTCAGATCTACGAATTGTAGAAGTGGGGAATAACACCCTCCAGTTCAAGTTTAGCTCAAGGTATCAAATGGAGTGGGTGGAAAAAAGTGGGCCCTGGAACTTCAACAATAATCTTCTTCTTCTATGCCGTTGGAAAAAGGGCCTAACTCTAGCCAACATCAGCTTCACCCATTCCCCTTTCTAGGTTCAGATTTGGTGATTGCCATTTGAGAATATGATAGAGGACGTTGGGAAGTTGGAAATAGGCTTGGCCATTTCATTGAAGTGGACAAGTGGTCCTAGCAAGATGATCAAGCCAAATTCATGCGAGTAAAGGTGGATCTTCCTATTGAAAAACCCTTGAGAAGGGGGGAGGGGGAGGGCTTATTGTGAATACAGAAAGGGAAAGAGCTTGGGTCACGTTCAAGTATGAATGGTTACCCACCTTTTGCTTCAACTGTGGTGTAATGGGGCATGATAACAAACATGCTAGCTAAAGAGGGATAGGCAAAATGTTAATCTTCCATATGGGGATTGGCTTAGGGCGGGAGGAGCAAGCAAATGGGGGCCTAACAGAATAAGACCACCTTATTCAGGGTGGGAGGAGCAAGCAAAGAAGCAAAGAATCCAGTGAACATGAAAATATTAGAGGAAAGGCATAGATGGAGCCGGAAAAGGGCGGAGCTTTTGCCCAGATCGGAGGTGGGAATTTCAAAATGCCAAAAGGAAGTCAGAGCCTTGGTTTTGAAGACTTAGAAATGTCAAATCCTCCATCAGCGAAAAATCTGGTGGGATGGGACAGAAGAGAAAAATAAATACAAGATTCAAGGCAAAGAGAGGAAGCACGAGAGGGACAAAAGGAAACTAATTCAGATCTTGTCAAAGACTTGTTTAAAAAAAGAGAGGGTGCTTTCTTAAGTGTGGGCCAAGCAAAATAGCCCACGGAAAAAACACAGGAAGTCAACAGCCCTCTTAGGAGTAAACCCAAGCCCAAGGAAAATGAGATAAGGAATTTGCTCGAGGTGGGTGCAAAAAAAGGAAAGAAAGCCCATGGTAAGGAGAGGTGGAAACAAGTGGCTAGAGAAAAAGGCAAAGCCTAAGAGTCAGTAATACCAGCCTAAACCCCCTTAGTTGGCACAAAAATGGGAATAAAATTATAAGAAGTTGAAGATTTAAGTGAGAGGCCTCGTAAGCGTGCCTATAACATGCTCTCTTACGAGGGTGACTAGTCTGGTGATTTATCGGCGGTGGCTGCAATGCAACACTGCTGGGAGCAATGAAGGTTCTAAGCTAGAATTGTCGGGGGCTTGGGAACCTCAGATTAGTTAAAGCACTGTGGGAAATTGTGCAGCGTTGGGATCCCATTATAGTCTTCTTAATGGAGACTAAATAAAATATGAGGGCCATGAAAAGGGAGAAAGAGAAAGCTGGTTTTGTCTTTGGTTTAATTGTTCCTAAAGTTGAAAATTGTGGAGGATTGGCAATGCTATGGAAGAAAGAGATCAAGTTAGAAATTATAGGATATGCTAGAAATTTCATTGATGCAATAGTTACTGATGAGCCTTCTAAGTTCAAGTGGAGAATAACCAGGTTTTATCCTAAAACGCACAAAAGAAAGGAGTTGTAGGAGTAGTTAAAAGGCCTGAATAGAAGATTCCAACTACCATGGATTTGTCTTAGGAATTTCAATGAGATTTTATCAGTAAATGAAAAACGGGGAGGAGTGCAAAGATCCCAAAGGCAAATGGAAGGGTTCAGGTCAGTAGTCGATTCTTGTGGTGTCAAGGATTTGGGGTACACTGGTCCACACTTCACATGATGTAATATGCAGGAAAGGGAAGACAGAGTTTATCTAATATTAGATAAGGCTCTGGCAACACAAAACTGGATTGATAAGTACAAAGAGGCTCGAGTCCACCACATAGTGGACTTAACATCTGACCACTTTGCTCTTCTTGTCTTGGACCCCTTTGTTCCTCAACATCTTAAGAAACGCCGGTTCCACTTCGAAGCAATATGGATAAAAAATAAAGAGTGTAAGGACATAATTGAGGCTGCTTAGGGAAATAGTATAAACCAAAATACCCTTAGTGGTATGGCCGAGAGACTTAATGAGTGTGCAGCAGAGCTTAATAGTTGGAATTTGACCACTTTTGGGTAGGTACCAAAGCTGATTTGAATCAAAAGAAAGGCTTTTAATAACATGGTAGCAAGAGGCAAAGATGGTAGTATGGAAAGAGAAATCAATAATCCAAGAAGGGAGATCAATGACCTCCTTGATAGTGAGGAAGTTATGTGGCAACAATGAGCAAAGGTTTAATGGCTTGGGCTTGGAGACCGAAACACGAAGTATTTCCACTCTAAAGCATCGGAGAGGAAAAAGAAGAATATGATTCTTGGCCTAGAGGATGAGGAAGGCAATCGGTGTAATTCAAAGGAAGGCATAGCTATGTCATATTTTGAGAAGCTGTATACCACATCATATCCAACCCGTGAAGTAGAAGTGATAGCCACAATTCCTACTAGAGTAACCAGTGAGATGAATTAGAGCCTTACTAAGGAATTCACAAAGGAGAAGGTGGAAGATGCCCTTAAGCAGATGCACCCTACAAAAGCCCCTGGACTTGATGGTATGTCTACAATTTTCTTTCAAAAATACTGGAACATAATGGGTAATGATGTTATTTGTATGGTTCTAAATGTGCTCAACTCTAACATATCAATGGTTGAGATAAACAGAACTAACATAACCCTAGTTCCGAAAACAAAAAACCCTACTAAGATGACAGAATTTAGACCTATAAGTTTAAGTAATGTTGTCTACAAGCTTATCTCTAAAGTCCTTGCAAGCCATCTCAAAACCATCATTCATCAAATCATTACTGAAAATCAGAGTGCTTTCCTCCATGTGCAGCTAATCATTGACAATATGTTGGTTGCTTTTAAATTAATGCACTATCTTGATCATAAAAGAGGGAAATGACTGTTATATGGCTGTTAAGCTTGACATGAAAAAAGCATATGATAGAGTTGAGTGGGGTTTCATTGAGAAAGTTATGGAGCGAATGGGTTTTCATGGAAAATGGATCAATCTTATAATGAGTCACATTACTATTGTTACCTACTTTGTACTGATTAATGGGATGGCCCACAAGTGCATTGTGCCTTCAAGGAGTTTTCGTCTAGGAGACCTCCTCTCCCCTTATTTGTTTCTCTTATGTGCAGATGGCTTCTCATTTCTCATAAATGATGCAACAAGAAACAATATGCTCAGTGGTGACTCTATTTGTAGGGGATGTCCCATGGTTACCTATCTTTTCTTTGCCGATGATAACCTTCTTTTTTGCAAGGCATGCACACAAGAGTGTCAGAACCTTATGGCTACTTTTGACCTCTGTTAAGGTACTTTTTTTTTTTTTTTACACCTAATTTTATTTAAGTATCACCTATTTACTTTCAAATACACACACCCTATTCTATTCAAAGCCCAAAAACACTTATGCTTGGCAATATTTGAAAAGCCCATGATTCAAGTCCATGGCAAAACAATTTTATCAATGGAATTCAAATCCATAATCAAAGCCCATGATTCAAACCCATGGCAATTCATTCATCCAAAGCCCAATTCTCATTGGCAATATCAAAAGGCCAACTCTCATTGGCAACATCAAAGCCCAATTCTTATTGGCAATATCAAAGCTCAATTCTGATTGGCAACATCAAAGCCCAATTTTCATTGGCACTACTTTATCAAAAAGAAAAGAGCCCAAGATTATCAACGCTTGACAAAAAAAAAAAAAAAAATGTTAAAATGTTACCGTGGCAAAAAAGGACCATGGCAATCATCTTATGAAGAAACTCATTGAGAGCTATCTTGAGGATTATGTTCTCGTATTATGAATTCATGAAATACATGGACATCATTTTGCATCACAACATCCATAATATATACCTTCTACACTTGTGGTAAAACATTCAAACCCACAAGCTCATCATCTAAATTATTAGAAACAATGAACGTTGCAATATGGAATTCATCATAGTAAGTGTTATTTACAAAAGTGTTTTGAAACTTGTCCTATTGTTTCAAACATTACAACTAATTGCCTAAAGGCCCATTGCAAGTATTTATGAAGAAACCCAAAAAAAAAAAATGTTTACTAATAAAATCCCATGAGGAATAAAAACCCATGGCAATACGCGCACAGAACTCAGCCCATGTGAGCAAGAAACACCAGCAGAAGGCAAAGTAGAACAACCCCTATTCAGTCCTAACCAAAAAGAGCAATTAGGGACTCATACAAGGGAACCAAGCCTTTGAGAATGGACTAAAGGCTGTCCCCCCAATTTTATGTCACCCCCCACCTGACGTGAACAGTGCCCAAGGGTTGTCACATCAGTTAAAGCCTAAAGAATGATGGAACTCCATCATCTTCCCCAAAACTGCACCTCCAGCGGAAGGGGAGCTGAAACCAAATTGTTTAAACTCCAAAAAATTGATGTTAAAAATGCTAAGAATGTTTAAAATGTGATTCATGTGCCAAGCCCATTAATCCTAAAGGGGGAAAATTAGGAACATGTGGTTTGGATGGTATAAAGGGATCTCCAGCGGAACCCCCTGAAGTAGACTAGAATTTGACACCTGGCTTGGGGTGTTAAATCTTACTTCTCAGGGGTTCGAATCTCAGTTGCAGCATTATGATTCACTCATGATACACACCTTAAATCACAATAATCAATCTCAGCCCCAAGAATCCTAGCATTTAATGCAAAAAGCTCTAAAATCCCATCATTACCCAAAAAAGCAAAGCAACCCCCTAAATGGATTTTCTTACTTTTGAGCAAAAATCCCAGGGAAGCTTGACTCTGATTCATCACCTCTGAGTGGTCACACGTTTCTTGGAGTTTTGTCAATAAATGCTTCTCTGAAAACTCTATTATAAAAGCACAAGCAAGCTAACCAAGAAACCAACTTAGCCATTCCTCTGAAACTTCTGAAATTTGTTGGTCATTTTTACAAGAAACAGAGCTCTCCTTTTCAACCATCACCTTTAACTCAAACCCATCTAATCCCAGATATTTCCTCTCCTTCATTTACACTACCACAGCTCATAAGTGTCTTCCAGCTAACCATAAACAGCCCATTACCCATAAAAGACTTCAGTCTCAGCATCAACCCCACCTCACTAACTCAAAAGCAGCCCACATTCATCTCATTCGTGCCTTACAAATTTACACTCACTAAAGTCTTAGCTTAAAATTTGCTGCACTGAGCTGGGGGTTCTTCTCTCCCTTCACACCATGCCAATTAATCCTCCATTTTTTCTTCCTATGGAGCCTTTGATTTTTACTTTTTATTTTATTGTTGAAGGGTATGATGTATTTGTAACTATTGAACTTTTTCCTCACATTGATGTAACAATGGTTGAAAGCATAATAAATTCCTCTTGAATGAGACGCATAAGGACCTAAAATTTGCCTAAATCTATCTAATTATTGATGGTTGGACTGTGTAATTCCACCCCTACTGTTGGATAATTTACCTTTTGGACTTAAGTACAACTTCACCCTTACCGCTGGAGAATTCGTTTTCCCTTGGATTATCAAAACAGGACCACTAATATACCAATTAAGTATTGTAATGTATTTTTTATTGGGCCTTTGTTGCTGTTTTGTTAAGTGCAGTTCTTGTTTCTTCTTGCTTGGATAGGCTTGTCATCACACCGAAAGCCTATGGGTGTCATCTCAAGAGCCCATAGTTGAGTTTCGGTTTGGTTTCCCAACATCTCATTCAGGGGCATAAATTTCTCCCCCAACAACCTCTATGAAGTAGCCCCTGGACAAAAGATAAATGCTGATAAATTCTCAATCTTCTTTAGGAATAACACCCCTTGAGCTAAAAGCCGAGATACTGGAAATCATGGGTCCAACGCAAGATTCAAAGCATAACATAACCTTGGACTGCCTTCCATCATTAGGAAGTCCAAAAAAGAGGTTTTTGTTGAAATGAAGGAGAAAATTGCAAAAAAAATGTCCAGATGGAAAGAAAAAATTTTATCTATTAGAGAAAGAGAGATTCTCAGAAAGGCGGTAGCCTAAGCCATTCCAACATATACTATACTATGAGTTGTTTTCTCCTCCCTAAAGGGCTTTGTGATGAAATTAAAGGCATGATGAGAAGGTTTTGGTGGAGGCAAAGAAAACAAGAATAAAAAATAACATGGGTCAATTGGAAGAATCTTTGCAAATCCAAGCTAAAAAGAGGCATGGGATTTAGGAACCCTAAATTTTTCAACCTTGCCATGCTAGCAAAGTATGGATGGAGATTGCTCTCAATCCCCATTCACTAATAGCTCGGATTTAAGGAGCAAAGTATTTTCCACATGGTGATGTCTTGAACTTAAAACTTGGATGTAGCCCATCATACACTTGGCATATTATTTTTCAAACTTTGGAAGTTATAAGGAAAGGTACCCGATGAAGAGTGGGAAATGGTCGGTTAATACACATTTGGGAAGACAAATGGCTTCTCACCCCTACTACATACAAGGTCTTTTCTCCTCCTATACATTTTGATGACTTCCCGATGGTCTCGGTTCTTATAGACCATGAAACCAGGAGGTGGAAACCTGAGCTTATTTGAGCTATTTTCTTCCCTTTAAAGCTAATACAATCCTAAACATGCCACTGAGTTACAATTTACCAGAGGACAAACTCATTTGGACTGGCAATAGAAGAGGAGACTTCACTGTTAAGAGTGCATACTACATTGCCCTTAGTTTGGTGGAAGCTGAAGAGACTAATGAAAGCTCATTTGGCGATCCGAGAACCCCTCCTATGGAAGAAAATGTGGCATCTAAAGATTCCAGTAAAAATAAGAATCTTTGCTTGGTGGGCCTGCATGAATTGCCTCCCAACTAGATTGAACTTAACCAGAAGAGGGGTAAACATCAGCCCTAGGTGCCCTATCTGTGATCAAGAGCTAGAATTCACAACCCACTCTCTAATTCAATGTGATTTAGCAAAACAAGTGTGGGACAAATGGGAAGAGAGTCTGATGAACCTAAGAGAAAGTTGGCTCGATACCACAGATATGGCTCTAAATATTTTGAATAATGGAGTTGCTCAAGACCTAGAAATTTTATTTGTAACTTCCTGGGAAATCTAGTACAGCAGAAATTAAAAGGTCATTAAAGATGTATGCCACTTAGCTGACCAAATATGGTTTTCTGGAAATACAATCAAGTGGGAGTATAAGGAAGCTTCGGCCTTGTGTTTTCAAAACCAAAATAACAAGGCATCCAGGTGGGAGGCTCCACCATCAAGTATGTACAAAATCAATGTGGATGGGGCTGCATCCAATGATGGTCGACCATCTAGTGTTGAGGTCATCATAAGGGATAGTTACGGAGAACCTGTGGCAGCCTTTAGTAAAGTCCTTCAAGGCCAATGTTCAAGATTGGAAACTGAAATTGTGGCTCTAGAAAAAGGAATCCTCTTGGCTAAGTAAATGGAGCTCTCACAGGTCATTTTTGAATTAGATGCTCTTATAATGGTCCAAGACATCCAGACAAAAGAATCAAATGGTAGCCTAGGCCATCTATATCAGAGCATTAGTGTCCTCCTTAAGTCCCTCAGGAGCTGGAAGATATGTTATCTGAAAAGGGAACACAACAGAGTGGCCCATGAACTTGCTCATTATGCTAGATGTAGTGGAACAAATTAGGTGTGGAAAGGGTGTACTCCCCCGATGATCTAACACCTGATCCATCTTGAATGTATCTAGTTTGTTGTATGTCTTAGCATCCTCTGTTGTACTCCAATTTCATTACCAATGAAGATTTTCACATTAAAAAAAAAAAAAAAAACCAATGACCTAAATATTCCCTAATGACATCTCCAACTTGAAATGGTCCATATTTCTTTTGGAGCTATCATCAGTATTCAACGTAACACTTCCAAAAGAGGGAGACCATGAAATGCAATTTGGTAGTTTAGTATGTTGGATAGTCATTATTTAAGTACATATATAATAGAGGAATAAGATTTTGAATGAAGGATTTTAAAAGCCTTGAAAAAGAAATCCATGTGCAATAAGTCTTAAAGCACAAAAAAAATAAAAATCATCACAATTGTCTAGCCAATTGTTATTGGTATGTAATAAAAATGATGGAAGTAGTAGAATAGATGAAAATCAATAAAAAACTTTTCAACTCAATAGTATGAAATTGTTGTAAAATAGTTTGTAATATTTCTCTTAAATTACATGCATGCGTTTGGAGAATGGTATAACATGAATTTGTACTAGCAATGTACTAAAATAATTTGATAAATCAAAAGAGGATGTAGGTTCCAAGTAAAAGAGGGGCAGAACATAAAAGATACTATCAATCTATAATAGTATAAATTATAAACAGAGCAAAAAATATCTTTTACCAAATATTAAGAATGATAATTAATTGAAACCTACTGCAAATTTAACCTAAACCCAAATAGGCACCAATCATAATTGATCTATGAGACCAAAAAAAAAAAAAAAAATGTTAGCAAGACCAAGACCCATACTTTTAAGTTGGTAAACCGTTATCAAATGTAATCCATTTATAGTCTTTTTGATGAGTCTTGAGTGTATTTTATAGTTTAAGACCAAGATCCAAGTTTAGATCAAGAAAGAATCAAGTTTAAAGCAATAAACAAAGGTTTTGGTTTTGTCACTTTGACACCAACTTGACTTTAGCTCAACTGATTGAAACTGTCACTTTGACACCAATCAACATCTGGCTTGATTGATTGAGATTGCGATATCAGCAAAAATCTGACATGTGAAAAACTCATAACTTGCTCGTTTCAAGCCCAATTCATGATCCGTTTGTTGTGTTATTTAAAGGACATCATAAGTTATCCCTAGGAAGGCTTTTCAAAGAGAGAAATCACTATATGTGCAGCTAGGGTTTGTATAAACAAGTTTCTCACAATCTCACTATACTGGAGACTTTCATAGTTGATTTGAGCCTTTATCTATTGAACCTGTGAGAGTTCAAGAGCATATAGAGAAAGATTAACACAGTGCTATTATTGCTACCATAGTGAAGATCTATATGAAGCCATAGAGAATTCAGTCAATCACAGTTGCTAATCTAAATCTTTGAGTGGAGATCTCAAAGTCACAAACAAGGGAGTTTGTGTGTAACAGTTTCACAGTAGAAGAATCTGTGAATTCAGAGGTACGTGTGGTCATGCTAGTAAGTACTATATGAGGTAGCAGTAGATTTAGGGTTAAGTCTATTGTATAAACTTTGACTCTATTAGTGAAATGTTGCCTTGAGGATTGTTTAGGTTAAATCCTCCCCACATTTTTTACTTTGAAACCACAGTTTCAAAAGTTTTCTTGGGTCATCATTCATGGTTTTCATGTGATCTATGCTTGTTTGATGTTTGTTTAATTCAGATCTATTGCATATATAATTAATCTAATTAATTATTGGGTTAATATTTGATAAAATTTGAGACAACCGGAGTCTAAAACCCTTATATATATTATATATATATATAAACAACACAATGAAAGCAGTTCATGCAGGTGTTTGGCTGTAGAATAGTGTCATGTGACCCATTTTTAATGAAAAAAGTTTATGGGTCCTGTGTACTGTTCACGGGACCCATGGGACTGATAAAAGGGGCTGAAAAGTCAACAATATACGGCTACTATTCATGAACAGTAGCTGTTTGTCCCTCCTAAACGCGTGCGCAGCAGTAGAGAGAAAAAAAAGAGAGAAGAAATGTAAACGCAAAACGCAACAACCGGATCCAAACAGCTGTCCACTGGTTTGAGCTCCCAAAGTTCTACTCCCTAGTGACACGGCTTCTAAGAAAACCAGGAGGTGTAATTGCTGTTTGGGCTTATAAAGGCATGGTAGTTAGTCCCATTTTTGATCCCATACTGAAGCGTTTTTATGACACAACTCTTCACTATTGGGACCCAAAAATAAAATCTGTATTTGATGATTATAAGACAATTCCATTTCCTTTTGAAAGTGTAGGTATAGGATGTGAGGGGAAACCACAACAACTAGATATACCACAAGAGGTGTCATTTGAGAAATTCTTGAATATGTTAAGGTCATGGTCTCCAGTAAATACAGCTAAAGACCAAGGTGTTGATTTGTTATTAGAAAGCGTGGTTAAAGAACTTGAAAGTGCTTGGGGAGGACCTAAATTGATCAAATCAATAACCTATAAGGGCTTTATGCTTGCTGGAAAAGTTAAGCTTTAATTTTTTTTTTCTCTCCATTGGGTAAGGGGTTGGGGAAAGAGGGAGTGGAGGGTTGTTTATGATATTTGCATAAGATATTGTAATGGTTAATAGTAAAATACTAATTTAGTAGCCTTCTCTATATGTGCCATTGAAATTCTCTAGTTACTATTGCTCTTGAAAAAGTGTTAAATTAAACAATGTGGGCCTTAAATTTTTAGCTGAAACCCTAGTCCTTTCTTAGGGCTTGG
The DNA here is from genome assembly GCA_023055345.1 of Quercus wislizeni. Lineage (NCBI taxonomy): Eukaryota > Viridiplantae > Streptophyta > Magnoliopsida > Fagales > Fagaceae > Quercus > Quercus wislizeni. The sequence continues at coordinate 34,625,603 of JALGQJ010000003.1, forward strand.
CTTATGTAGAGTGTTGCCTTTCTTGTGCATTTTTCGTACCACCAGTTACTGTGGTTATTTGTATCATTGCAACTTATTTGCAAGTGACCATCTGGGCTTAGTTACTGTTACTTTTAGTAAACAACAAATACTGGAGAATGATCATTATGCCGAAGATATTGCTTCGTTACAAGCCAGTGCAGCCACCTTCAAGTTTGTGTCTGATCAAGGCCTAAGTAATATGTTGGTGCAATCACAATAATAATGGAAATAACACAACGAGAAACTGAATAATACTTCTGAATATTATTAGTATAAAGAAAGGAATTACACAACACAATTTGGACTGAGGCGTGGCACTCGTTCTTTTTAAGGAGATTCAAGCCCTTGGTTGGCTAAACTTCGTAACCGGTGCAGACCTTCTCTGATTTGTCTCCCCCAGGATACAACAGCCAAACAAGTGTTGTATGGCTAGAACAACCTCTGCACAAAGTGTTTAAGCCCAAAGCTCCACCAGAAAGAACACCCTTCCTTGCCAAGAATCTCTCTATTTTTTCTTTGTGTGTATTGTGTATTGCAGTAACTTGGATTGGATTTGAATGAGTCAATTTATAGGCTCAATGGGCCTCACGAAATTACTACCCAATTTATTTTTGATTTAATTAGGTCCATTATTCTGATGTAGTGGGTGTTACAAGATTAATTGTTGGATATTAATTTGATGGGCTGGAGTTACATAATTAATGGTGAGATAAGGGGTTTCTGAAGAATGAATAGGCCCAAACGGAAAGTCCATTAAGTGGGTTAATGGCTCTTTATTGTCCATAATAAAAATGGAGTATTAATTCAGGCCATTTACTCACCAACGGATATGGTAATTTCTCTGAATGGGCTGTAAAGTAGGACGATCCAAGAGGCTGATTTATTTCCAATTTTGATACCTCCACTCTTTACCTCCCCTTGCGCACGTATCTAGCCCAATATCTGAGACAATACATTTTAGCCTATTAATCACCACAATTAAAAGGAATAAAATAGCCTCTCTCCTTTTCAATGTGGGATTAAACATTTTTACTAACTTCTCATCTTCCATATTCACTCCCACATCTTTACATTTATGTTATAACATTTATTCATTTTAATTATTTAATATTAAAATGCTCCAACAATCCCCCACTCATTTTAATATTAAAATTTTTAGTTAAAGAGAGATTACCAGGCAAAGACAGGTTACTATGCATCATGAAGGTGTGCTCTGCATTGAACCTTCACTTAGTAAAATAGCGATCTCAACTCCAGAGTCGTAGTGGTCTCCGACTTGAACTAGGACTGCTTTAGGGAAATTAAGCGTCACTGTTTACACATAATAACCCAGGTGTTGACATGAGCTTTTATAGCTAGCACTTTACGGCCGTGTGCTGATCTCGGTTTCATGAGTGTATTTGAGACTAAGTCCAAATCTCATAGGGAGCGGCCCCACCCCCACACTCACATAGGTGAAATTTTGTCAGGGGTGCTTCTGTAATTCTGACACCCCACTCATACGAGCTACAGATTTCTTTAAGAGTTTTTTAACTCATCCTCTCCACATTACAGGATAAATGCACTTACATCATAGGGATGAACAATTAAAAAATTATTTACAAAATAAATAATTAGAAATAAATAAATTGTGCATTTCTTACGAACATCGTATGATTCTTTTTTCCCATTGAACCCAATTCTCAGGATCTCTGGTCCTTAGGTTGGGTATCCTCATACATGGCTTATGATTCTATGGACTTTAGTCGCAACCCCCTCGATGTATTCCAGACTCTATCTTTTTCCAAGGCCTTGGTAAATGGATCTACAAGATTATCATTAGATTTAATATAATCCACAATTATGATGCCACCACTCAAATAAGATCGCACGGTACTGTGCTTTCTTCTTATAGGTCTGGATTTACCGTTGTAGTAATGGTTTTTAACTCTACCAATTGCGGCAGTGCTATCACAATGAATTAATATAGGTGGAATTGGCTTTTCCCAAAGTGGAATTTCATATAATAAATCTCTAAGCCAATTTGCCTCTTCACTAGCTGAAGCTAATGCTATTAATTCAGCTTCCATTGTTGAATTAGCAATTATTGTTTGCTTTTTAGATTTCCAACAGATAGCACCACTACCTAAGGTAAAAATATAACCAGTGGTAGAGAGAGAATCACCTGACAAAGTATTCTAATCAGCATCACTAAAACCTTCAATCACAGCAGGGTACTTTTTATAAAATAAGCCATAGTTTTTGGTACCAATTAAATATATCATGACTCATTCAATAGCTAGTTAATGATCCTTACTAGGCTTGCTAGTAAATCTGCTAAGCACTCCTACTGCATATGCAATGTCAGGTCTAGTACAATCAGTAGCATAACGCAAACTACCAATGATACTAGCATAATCCTTTTGATTAAAAATCTCATCATCATTATTCACAGGAAATAAATGAACACTAGAATCAAAAGGAGTAGCTACACTTTTGTGATCATGAAAATTATATTTTCTCAATATTTTCTCAACATAATGTGATTGATCAAAATATATTCCATCACATGCTTTTGTAATTTTTATGCCCAAAATAAAATTAGCCTCACCAAGATCTTTCATATCAAAATGGCTTTTAAGCATATTTTTTGTCTCATTTATAACATGCATATTTGAGCCAAAAATCAACATATCATCCACATAGAGGCTAATAATAACATGTAAATTATTCCATGATTTAAAATAAATACATTTATCACATTCATTTGATTTATAACCATTCTTAATCATGCAGGAATCAAACTTTTCATGCCACTGCTTAGGTGCTTGTTTTAAGCCATATAGGGATTTAGTTAGCTTACATACCTTGCTTTCTTGTCCAGGCTCTATAAAGCCTTCGGGTTGATCCATATAAATCTCTTCCTCTAGGTCCCCATTTAGAAAAACAGTTTTTACATCCATTTGATGAATTTTCAAATAAAAAATTGCAGCAATAGCAATTAATAATCTAATAGATGTAATTTTTGTTACCGGAGAAAAAGTGTCAAAGAAATCAAGATCAGCTTTTTGTTTAAAGCCTTTTGCAACAAGTCTAGCTTTAAACTTATCTATTGACCCATATGGTTTCAACTTTTTTCTAAGGACCCATTTACAACCTATGGTCTTACAACCCAATGGAAGATCTACTAATTTCCAAGTTCTATTAGAAATTAGAGATTCCATCTCATCATTTACAGCCTCTTTCCAAAATATAGCATTAGGTGATGTTAAAGTCTCTTTTAAATTTTGGGGATTTTCCTCAATGTTAAAAACATAATAATCAGGACCAAAATCCTTTTCAACTCTAGCTCTTTTACTCATTCTAGGTTCCATTTCAAAATTTTCTTGATTTTGTAAATGTGAAGTAGAAGAACTAGGTTGTGACAAAATATTTTCTTCACCCCCACTATTTTTCAATTTAAAAGGAAATTTTTCTTCATGAAAAATTGCATCACCAGATTCAAAAATTATTTTGTTTTCAAGATAAAAAAATCTATAAACTGCACTATTAATCGCATAACCAAGAAAAGCACAGGTAGTAGCTCATATACTTAATTTAGGCATTTTAGGGTCAGTAAGCCTTACATAAGCAAGACAACCCCATACCCTCAAATATCCCAAATTTGGCTTATGTCTTTTCCACATCTCAAAAGGTGTGGTGTGTGACTTTTTATGTGGCACCCTATTCAAAACATGACATGCAGTTAAAATAGCTTCGCCCCAAAAATGTAAAGATGCACCAGATTCAATTAACATGACATTTGTTAACTCAATTAAAATTCTATTTTTTCTTTTAGCCACACCATTAGAAGCAGGTGAATATGGTGCAGTAGTTTCATGGATAATTCCCAAAGACTGAACAAATAAGTTGAATGCACTTGATTCATACTCACGGCCTCTATCACTTCTTATTCTTTTTATTTTTCTACTGAATTGATTTTCAACTTCTTTTAAAAAGTCTTGAAATTTTTCAAAAGCATCACTTTTATTTTTCAACAAATAAACATTTGTATATTTTGAGAAATCATCAATAAAAGTGATAATATATCTATTTCCTTCATGAGTTAAAATTCCCTCAAATTCACATAAATCGGAGTGAATTAACTTAAGCAATTCGGTATTTCATACAACATTTTTATGAGGCCTTTTTGTAATCTTAGCTTGACTTCAAGTTTCACATTTTTCAAAATCTTTTGACAGTCTTGGAATTAATCCTAAACTACTCATGATTCCCACATATCTACTATTTATATGACACAAACGAGCATGCCAAAAATTAATAGAAGAAAACATATAAACTGAACTGCCAGATGATTTATTATTCTTAACATTCAAGTTAAACATTCCATCACAAGCATAACCCTTGCCCACAAATAACCCCTTTTTAGTGGTTATATAATTATCAGATTCCATAGTTTGCTTGAAGCTAGCCTTGTTAAGTAAAAAACTTGACATCAAATTCTTCCTCATGGACGGAGTGTAAAGTACATCTTTCAATGTTAGCACACGTCCAGATGTGAATTTCAATTCAACCTCACCACTTCCAAGAACCTTGGTTTTGCTAGAATCACCAAGCATAACTGTTTTTTCTTCTTCAAAAGGAGTGTACAATTTGAACCAGTTTTTGTCATAGCAGACGTGCCTATTAGCACCAGAATCTGCCCACCACCCTTCAACATATTGCACCATATTGATGTCTGTAATCATAGCCACTAAAGGCTCTTCGGTTACGTTAGCCTGCGGGACAGATTCACGTTTCTGAAATTTGCAAAATCGAGCAATATGCCCACTCTTGCCACAAACAAAACAGGATCTATTAAATTGATCTTGTGAAGGGGGTCCTTGGTTCTTATTGTAATTTTTATTTGGGTTTCCCCTTCCTTGAGGTCTATTATTATTTTTAAAGGCTCTTTTTTTAGGCTTCAATTGAACATTTCTAGGAAAATGATTTTTGGGCATATTATTATTGGATGAAATAAGGTTCACCTTTGTGGTGGAATTACCATTGCTCTCTTGTGTCATGAGTGCATCTTGTCCTCTAGCCTCCTCCTCCTCCACACGGATGCATGTGATCAAAGTCTCCAAGGATGTCTCCTTTTATTTGTGCCGCAAAGTCTTTTGGAACTCCCTTCAAGATTATGGTAGTTTATTAATTATGCCAGCTACCACCAAATTGTCTCCAATCTTTATGCCTTTGGATCTCAATTCTGCTACAATCATTTGGAAGTCTTGTGCTTGATCCACCACCGATTTTCCATCCACCATTTGGTAATGGAAAAATCTGCTAGCAGCATACTTCTTTGCACCAGCCTCCTCGGTATCATACTTATTTTGTAAAGCTTTCCAAATTTTCTTAGCAGAATTATAAGTTGTATCATAATAATCATAGAAATGATCAGCAAGGCAATTCAAAAGATAAGAGCGACAATTATATTCATCTTTTGTATACTTATCTATTTTTCCTTGATGGAGACTATATTCTTCCTCACTCATCTCATTGGTAGGAACTTTTGATGGATTCTTGTTAGTAAGGATGTAGGAGACTTTGAGAAGACTCAAGTAAAAGATGACCTTTCCTTTCCACCTCTTGAAGTGGGCTCCCTTAAAGCGAAAGGGCTTGTTGAGATCTCCAACAGGCTCATTTGGTTTCTCTTGTGTAGGCTCCATGTTTGAATCTCCTTAAAATTGTTGGTGCAATCACAATAATAATGGAAATAACACAACAAGAAACTGAATAATACTTCTGAATATTATTAGTATAAAGAAAGGAATTACACAACACAATTTGGACTGGGGCGTGACACTCGCTCTCTTTAAGGAGATTCAAGCCCTTGGTTTGCTAAACTTCGTAACCGGTGCAGACCTTCTCTGACTTGTCTCCCCCAGGATACAACAGCCCAACAAGTGTTGTATGGCTAGAACAACCTCTGCACAAAGTGTTCAAGCCCAAAACTCCACCAGAAAGAACACCCTTCCTATACCTCCACTCTTTACCTCCCCCTTGCGCACGTATCTAGCCCAATATCTGAGGCAATACATTTTAGCCTATTAATCACCACAATTAAAAGGAATAAAATAGCCTCTCTCCTTTTCAATGTGGGATTAAACATTTTCACTAACTCCTCATCTTCCATATTCACTCCCACATCTTTACATTTATGTTATAACATTTATTCATTTTAATTATTTAATATTAAAATGCTCCAACATAATATAATCTACTACGAGGGTGATCCAAGTTGGCTCCTTGCTGAAATTTTCCTCCATGATCATTCTCTCTGTGCTTGGACTCAAAATACTGTCGTATCGATGTGCTTCTAGCTAGCTCTAACATTGTAGCACAAAATTTGGCCAACCACGCTTCTCCGCAACAGGAGTCTTATCTTTGGCTTTAATAAGAGACATGTTTTTCTCCTTATTCCAATTGTTTTATGTACTTTTTAAATTTATTATTGAAGTAAAATTGTAATCCCTTTAAAAATATATATATATATATATTTTGTCCTGTGTAATATATTGTCCATTGAGTGGGGAAAAACCACTAGACAGTGCATCCCTTTTTTTTTTTTTTTTTGGAAGAGAATACTAAAACTTTTATTCAGAAATATTGGAAACACATACATCCTGGGCACACGCAAGTTCAATTTGACTAGAGCATTCCTCTAGCCAAGTGACATAGTCATTAATATTGCATGCATGTTGGGCCAGTAAATGGGCTGGGACATTTCCCTCTCATTTAACATGTGAGAAACAGTGGCAGAGCCACTTGAGGACCGAAGGGGGCTTGGCCCCCCCAAATTTTTCTTTTCTTAAATATCTTAAATAATTTGAAGATTCTTAAATAATTTTGTCATTTTGGCCCCATTCTTGATAATATACCTATATAAAGTCTAAAAATAAATATAATTTTCACTTTAAATAAAATACAATCCACAAATAAATGTCAGCGAATTGCAATAATTACATATTTAACATCTTTAAAATGAATAAAAGTATTTTAACAATTACCTCAACAAATAAAAGAGAAAAAAAATTCTAATTTTCATTTCAATACATCTACGGTTTACTTGTATACAGAAAAAAAATTGAAAAGTCTGAAACTTTGTCTCTCCCACACCACACGGCCATATAATTGCAGCAGCCAGCAGTCTTGCAAAACAGAAAAAATCTTCCTTACAGACTTACACAGGTGACTCTCTCTCTCTCTCTCTCTCTCTCTCTCTCTTGCTCTCTCTGTCTCCGTTGAGGCGTTGAGGACTTGGGCAGTTGGGCTTTGCATTCTTTTTCTTTTTCTTCTTTCTGTTCTTTCTTGCCACTGCCTTGACTTTGCCCTCTTCTTCTTTCTTTTCTTAATCTTTTCAGATTTTAGATTTTTAGTTCTTTGCTAGTTTGCTTTTCATCCCTTTGTTTAAAGTAAAAGTTTTGTCTCTTTGCACTTTTCAAAATTGCAATAGTGTCAATTTTTCTTTGGTAAACGTATTATGTTGAATTTAGATGACTAATTTAGTAATTTTGTCCCTTTTTGTCAGTAACCCATTGCTGTGGGCCCCTCACTTTTGTGACTCAATTTTGTGAAGCTTCAGTGCTTCAGTGCTTGTGCTTGACAGCTTGTGCTTCAGTGCTTGTGCTGTGTGCTCCGTCTGTGCTCCAGGTATTTGTTTTTTTTTTTTTTTCTTTTCATTGCTTTCTTTTTTAAATTTCTTATAATATATTATTGATTATTATAATAATAAATATATTATAAACAATATATATTCATTTATTTAGTTGTTGTTTATTATATATATATATATATATATATATTTTTTTTTTATGTATTGACATTTAAATGATTGTTTGTCTTTTATTTAATAAGTGATAATTTAATTTGATAATTTAGGTTATGGGCAAGTTTAGGACTATTGACTCATTCTTCAAAAAAAATGAAGATGGTAATTCAGAAAATAGTACACTTTTAGGTTCTAATGTTGAAGCATCAACTTCCAATGAGCGTCTTTCCAAATCTCCAAGAATTGATTCCGAAAAACATCCTTCTATACCGTCAGTGGTGGAAGTGGAACTTGAAGAAATTCATTTAAAATTTTCACCACTTAGTTCCAATGAAGTTGATGTTAGAATTTTAAAACGAGATCCAGGAGAACGCATTGAAATGTGTAACTATCTAGCCAATATATGTGATGAAGTTAGACGTGCTTATTTGAAAGCTAAACCATATCAAATCCGTCTTTCAAACTATCCATTTTCTAGAGAAAAGCATCCTCGTCGCTTTCAAGCTTCTTGGTTCACTCAATTTTCTTCTTGGCTAGAGTATTCTCCTACTAAAGATGCTACATACTGTCTGCCATGTTATCTCTTTACCATGGAAAGAAGTAGATGCCTTGGCTGTGATGCATTTACTTTCACAGGATTTAGAAATTGGAAAAAAGTAAATAATGAAAAGAATTGTGCCTTTTTGAATCATGTTGGAGAAGATCCTTGCTCACCCCACAACAATGATATGAAATATTGTGATGATCTATTGAATGAATCAGTGCATATAGATAAAGTGATGAATGTGCAAAATTCTGAACAAATTCTAAATAATCGACTGCGGGTGAAAACTTCTATTGATACTGTTCGGTGGCTCACCTTTCAAGGGTGTCCTTTTAGAGGTCATGATGAAACCCTTCAATCAAAAAACCGAGGAAATTTCCTTGAGATGATTAGAATTTTGGCATCTTATAATGATAAGGTTGCACAAGTTGTTTTGGAAAATGCTCCTAAATCTGCTAAGTACACTTCACCTACAATTCAGAAGGAGATTCTGCATGTTATTGCAAGTAAAGTGCGGAGTAAGATTCGTGAAGACATTGGGGATTCCAAATTTTGTATTATTGTTGATGAGTCACGTGATGAGTCAAAGAGATAGCAACTAGCTCTTGTTTTGAGATTTGTTGACAATGATGGCTTTATACAAGAACGCTTCTTTGATCTTTCTCATGTTAAAGACACTGCTGCATTGACCTTGAAGAATGAAATATATGCTATTCTTTCTTGTCACTATCTTGACATTCAAAATATTCGTGGACAAGGATATGACGGTGCTAGCAACATGTGTGGTGAATTGAAAGGATTGCAAGCCTTAGTTCTAAATGATTGTCCTTATGCATAGTATGTGCATTGCTTTGCTCATCGGTTTCAATTAGCATTAGTTGCTGCATCAAGAGAGGTAATCCCTATCCATTAATTCTTCTTGAATTTAAATTTCATTATCACTACAGTTAGTTCTTCGTGTAAACGTAATGATGAACTAAGAGCTGCTCAAGCTGCAGAAATTGCTAGAATGTTAGCTATTGATGAACTTGAAACAGGGACAGGAGCAAACCAAATTGGGACTCTAAAACGAGCTGGAGATTCTCGTTGGGGGTCTCATTTTAATTCTATTTGTAGCCTAATGAGGATGTTTGGTCCAACTTGTTTGGTGCTTGAAAATATAAAGGAAGACGGGTCCACCTACTTGCAACGTGGAGATGCAAATGTAGCTTATAAAATGATTAATTCATTTGAGTTTATTTTTAGTTTACATCTAATGAAGGAAATCATGGGTATTACTGATGTTCTTTGTCAAGCTTTACAGCAGAAATCTCAAGACACCTCAAATGCCCAAAATTTAGTTTCAGAAACAAAGGCACTCATCCAAAATTTAAGAGTAGATGGTTGGGATAATTTTCTTAAGAATGTCATAGGATTCTCCAAAATATTTGAAATTGATATTCCAGATCTAAGTGCTCAATTTGCTGAAGGTAGAAGTCGTAAGAAAAGGGATCATGTTACAGTGGAGCATCATTATCATTTTAATATATTTAATGCTACAATAGATGTTCAATTGCAAGAGCTTGACAATAGGTTTGGTTAACAACCAATAGAACTCTTGACACTTTGCTCTGCTTTGGATCCAAAGGATGCTTACAAATCCTTTAATGTGGATGATATATGTCGTCTTGTTGAGAAATATTATCCTTTTGATTTTTCTGAGCATGATAGGACTGGTTTGAAAATTCAATTGAAGCTATTTGAGCATGATGTGCAAAATCATTTAAAGTTTCAGAATTTTTCATCTATGGCAGAATTATGTCCAAGGTTAGTAGAGACAGAAAAGTCATAGGTATATCCTCTTATTGATCGATTGATTCGCCTTGTTTTGACTCTTCCAGTGTCCACAGCAACCGGTGAGCGAGCCTTTTCAGCTATGAAAATTGTTAAAACAAGACTACGCAACAAAATGGAGGACGAGTTTCTCTCAGATAACTTAGTTGTCTACATTGAAAAGGAAATTGCTGAGAACTTCACTACTGACTCAATACTTGATGACTTTAGATCTCTTAAAGAGCGTAGGTTACAGTTTTGAACAAAGATGTTTAGCTTTTATGTTATTGTATGTTTTGCGACTTTGCCCATTTTATAGTTGATTAAAGATATTAAATCATTTTTTCAATTTTGTCTCATGATTGTTTAATTTTAATTAAATATACTTTCGTTTATACATATTCAGTTATGAAGTATTGTATTACTATTTTACATTTCATACACACAAAAAAAAAAAAAAAAATTATACATGGCCCCCCCAAATATAAATTCCTGGCTCCGCCACTGGTGAGAAAGCAAAAGTTCTAAAACCTTGAGCTTGCTGGAGTATACTCGTGACAACATTTTGAATAGCTGAGGAAGCCGTGCCTAAGCCGTGGATTGCATTGTAGACACTGAGTCCCCTTCGAAGATTGCGTCCCTTATTCCAACTTCTGCAGCAAACCGGACACCAGTCTCCATTGCCTTTGCTTCTGTCTCCAACGCCCCTAACAAAACAGCCAGCTTCTTAGTCAGGGCATGACAACTCCAATTCCTGTTTGCTTCCTTTTGGTGAACACAGCGCCATCAACATTCACCTTATAACACTCCTGTTGTGGTGGGCTTCACCTTACTGTCATGGATGTTCTATCTTAGATGACTTCGGGACTCTCATTTGCACTTTGGTACTTGTCCAGTAACATTAATGCACTTCGGACTACTGCTCTCCCAGTCCTACCCTTACCTCCATGTTTGACCTCATTCCTATTCTTCCATATTCCCCAACAGATTATTATAGTTCGTTCCACCAAACCCGTATAAGGGTTGCCCCACTTTTGTAACTGGCACATGACATCCATAAATTCCCATGATGGCAGCACCTCGAAAGACATGGATAGTTTGCTCAAGGACTATATTTCCTTGGCATGATCATAGAACCAAAAAAGGTGACTGACTGTCTCAGTGTGGGTCCCACAGTATTCACAAACTCCATTATCTGTGATATTTCTCCTCCGTAAGTTCTCCTTAGTGGCTAAAATATTTCTACACGCTTTCCATGCGAAGTGTTTAGTTTTATTTGACATATTCATACCCCAGAGACATCTCCACACTTTCCTCAGTGCTGATGAGCTTGGACAAACCACCATTTCTCCATCCAAAGAGTCCTCTTGGACCACCTTGTACGCACTCCTTACAGAGAATCTGCCATTCTTGTTCTCAGCCAACACTATTTTGTCTCGAGCTCCATTAACACTCAACGGAATGCTCGGTATTGCCTCAACATACTAAGCTAAGAAATTCTGACGAACCACGTCCACTTTCCATTCTTTGCTCTCGTTGTCTGTGAGGTCATGAACCATGGTTACTTGTGTGTTGCCTCTCTCAGGTGTTACTACTTTGTATGTTTTTGGTGTAGGAAGACATTTATCCCTCCATGTCAGGATGTGTTCCACATTACCCACCTGCCACCTTAGACCCCTTCTTACCAGTGCTTGAGCTGCAAGAATACTCCTCCAGGCATATGATGGCTAGCCACCCAACTCTGCCTCCACAAAGAGGAGAATACTTGGCTTTATACACTCGATAAAAAAGTGAGTATGAGTTTGTTTGCAGTCGCCACCCTTGCTTTGCTAAGAGAGCAAGGTTAAACGTTTTCAGATCTCTAAACCCCATCCCACCTCTCTCTTTAGGTAAGCACATCTTTTACCAGCTCATCCAAGCTAGCTTCTTCTCATCTTTCACCTGTACCCACTAGAACTGTCTCGCCATCCCTGTCAATTCCTCTTACAATTTATTTTGAGAGCTTAAAACAACCCATGGTGTACAATGACACCGCTTTAGCCACAACCTTTATCAGTATCTCCTTTCCAGCACTAGATAGTAGTTTTTCTTTCCATCCAGATACCTTATTTGGTATTCTTTGTTTTAGCTGAGCAAACGTGTTCCTTTTCGACTTACCCACCAAGGATGGAAGCCTAAGATAGGATTCATGTGGTCGAATAACTTGTGCCCCAAACATGGCTTTGATTGACTCCTTTGTACCCATCTCTGTGTTGGGGCTGAAAAACAATGAGGTCTTATTCTAGTTCAGTTGTTGTCCAGAGGATTTCTCATAAACTTGTAACACCCTTTGTATCTCGATACACTCCTTCGTTATGGCTTTTCCAAATATGAGACTATCATCGGCGAAGAATAAATGTGATATTCTTGGACCCCTTGCCGAAGCTGCAACACCCTTCAACTTATTGTCTTGGACAACCTTATGTAACAATAGACAGGCCTTCAGCACAAATAAGGAACAAGTAGGGTTACAGTGGGTCCCTTTGACGCATCCCTCATGTAGGTGAAAATTGACCGTAGGGAATTTCTTTGACACGCACCGCATATGTTACCGAGGACACACAACTCACGACCAATCAAATACATTTCTCATGGAAACCAAGCTTCCTCATTATTTGTTGTAGACACTCCTACTCCACTCGATCATATGCTTTACTCATGTCTAACTTCAATGCCATCTCGCTAGTCTTTCCCTTCATTTTCCTGTTGATATGGTTCATTAGTTCATGAGCCACCAACACGTTATCCGTGATGAGTCTCTCCGCAATGAAGGCACTCTGGTTTTTGCAAACAATGTCCTGTAATACCACCTTTAACTAATTGGCCACTGTCTTGGACACTAACTTATAAACCACATTACACAAGCTTATCGGTCTATAGTCAGTCACTCTTGCTAGATCCTTGGTCTTGGGTATGAGCACAATGTGCATTTCATGAAATTTAGGAGGCGTTACACCGTGGTTAAGAAAACCTAGAACAGTTTGTATAAAAATAGAATTCACTGTAGGCCAAAAATGCTGATAAAATAAGGGGGGCGTATCGTCGGGTCTTGGCACCTTCATTGGGTGCATTTGTTTCCCAACCATTTAATTAGAAAGAAAGAATGATGAAATACAAAAACTAGTTTTAAGATTTGGGCTAATGTCAGGTAGTACTAAACTTTTCAAAAATTTATAATTTGCCCCATGAGCACTATCGTCACTCAAAATTGTTTTAAATTCACTAGCTTTTCATGATTCATTTTCCATCTTTAACTGCTATTTATCTACCGTTGGCTACACACACTCCCTCGCACATATATAGCCATAATACAATCCTTGTGTGCATTAAAAACAAGTTGTTAGATGAAAGTAGAAGACTTAGAGGAGTATAGAATTTCAAACAGTGCGAAGTGTCATTTGTGCCAACATTTTTAATTCTATTTCAATGCTGATTTCATTTTGCCTGAGAGAGAGAGAGAGAGAGAGAGAGAGAGAGAGAGAGAGAGAGAGAGAGAGATGATTCTCTTCCTTAGAACTATTCTTCATCAAGGTTAGTATCGAGGTCATGGTTATCATAATAGGGGTCATGATGGTCAGCTAGAAAGGGATTGGGCAGTTCTCAAGGGTCATCATGTGGCTATTGTTGTCTGTAGGCTTCTAGAGTACTTAGGCTTGTTTCACATATAGTTCCTATATTAACAGATTCTATCCTTCTGAGAGCTTTCTAACAACAGGACTAGGAGAGGTCTATATGTACATGAAGGGAGTCATCTGGGTTAATGAGTCAATGAACTTCTAGTCGGTGGAAGATTCCTTCTGCATGGATATCATTTTTCAAGTTGAGCTTGACAATCATTGATCCTGCAGTGATTTTGTGTCCAAATCTTGAATGACCTGTAATAGAATACTTTTTCCAATTTCCATTATGGGCATCATTTCAAAATTTCAAACCATAATTTTTGAAAATATTTGTTTTCATTAGGGAAAAAGAGCCTGTAAAATCCTAGTTCAAAATGAATACACAAGTAATACTCATTGAGTAAGTACCACATGTAAAGATTGTTAGGAAATATGTGGAACTTGTTAGAACATATGTTATTATAAATTGGCTAATCCTTTGACAAAACGCACTTTACTTGTAATTAGGTAGATCTAGGATGTGTTTAGTACTTCAAGGAACAAGAGTTCAAGCTTAGTATTGAAGCAATGCAAATCTGTCCAAGAAACAAGTGAAAAAGTGTTGTTCATTAAAGCTCGACAGATAATATCTATCAAGGTTTAATAAGAATTCTTGACAACTTTCGATAGAAGCTATATTTATCGAGAATTATGAAATTTAGATTTCTAAATATGTTTTTCACGCATATCCAAGTTATTTGTGTAGGGTTTCTTTTCTCACAACCCTAAATATATATAACGATTATTTTAAGGGTTGTCAAAGGTGATACAAGATGATGCAACTTGATGCAAAATGATTACTCATGCATATTGTGACCGGATACAATTTGCCCTAATTCATCATCTTCTTTGTAGAAGCTACTGCGTCATTGCACCAAGGGTTTTGTAACTAAGGAGCTTTTTGATCTTCATTGTCTGGATGAGCTAAAGAACTATGTAGCCAACATCTTTCTCAAGTTAGTGTGTTGGTCACGTACTTGGATCCGTGCATCGATTGGTTAGTCATGTACTGGGAGTCGTGCATTGAAAGGAGAGATTGTCACTTCATTACAAGTCCAATTGGGTTTTGGGGTAAGGGTTCAACTATAGGTTGGTATTAGGTACTGAGATTCCTTTTACTTTTAACCACTTGTTTTGATAATAGTGGATTCTCGGGAGTGGTGACCTTAAATTCATCTTGTGGGGTTTTGCCTCGGTGGTTTTCCCCATTCGTAAATAAATCACCTGAGTCAAATTTATTTTCTATTGCATTTAACATAGTTGGTGATTTTTTTGTGCTACCACGCTTATTGCACGAAATTGAATCTAATTAATTTCACCTAGCTAATTAATTTGATTAAGTTACCAAAGGGGCCAATACATTCTTGGCTTACCAAGTGGTATCAAAGTGGGCATACTCTGATTAGGATTAATCTTTGCTGTGTGATCCATTGACCCTTGTTTGTCATGGATAGAGGGCAATGTTTAATTATATTTCCTTTATTTGATGACACTAACTATGCATACTAGAAAGTATGCATAAGAGCTTTCTTGCAGTCCTTAGATGAGAAGGTGTGGCATGCTGTGGAGATTGGTTGGACTAAGCCAAAGGAAGCACCAGCTGATTGGGATGATGCTAAGATCAAAGTGGTAAACTTCAACAGCAAAGCATTGAATACTTTATTCAGTGCGGTCACCAATGAGGAGTTCAAGAAGATATCCTTTATAGAAACTACTCAGGAAGTATAGACTATCCTCCAGACAACCTATGAAGGGACTAAGACTGTCAAGGATTCAAAGGTTCAAAGGCTTACCACAAGCTTTGAAGAAATTAAGATGGAGGAGGATGAGTCGTTTGATGAGTTCTATGCCAAACTGAAGGACATAGTCAACTTCGCCTTTAATCTTAGGGAAACCATTCCCGAACCCAAGGTTGTAAGAAAGGTGCTCAGATCTCTACCGAAAAGATTCCATGCCAAGATTACTACCATTGAGGAATCAAAGGACATTGACAAAATTCCTTTGATAGAGTTGGTTGGCAACTTGAAAACCTATGATTTGGGTTTGATCAGGATCGAGAAATCAAGCAAGAGTAAGAGCATGGCATTGAAGGCCAAAAGCAGTGATACTGATGAGTCTTTTGATGATGAAGATTCTAAGATGAAATCCTATATCACGAGGTAGTTCAAAAACTTTATGAAGAATGGCAATTCAAAATGATTCAACAAGGATCGAAAGTAATCTAGTTCTTCACAATTCAAGAGCCAAGATAAAGGGAAGAACGATACTAGGGATGGCGGTTAGTACACTTTTCCCTCCGCACCAAAGTGCCTCGGATGTCAAGGTTTTCGACATATGAAACAAGAATGTCCAACATATCTCAAGGCCATTGGAAAAAGTAAGGCTTTTGTTGCTACCTTAAGTGACACCGAGCCTGAGGATGATTCAGATGACAATGATGACGAGGGAATCTTGAATGGACAATCAAGATGATATCCATACAGCCTATGAAAAATTATACAAGGTTTCTGAAAAGCATGAGAATCTATATAGGTTGGCCACCAAGAAGCTGAGTGATGTTGAGCTAGCTTAAGAGGAGCTCCCCACAAAGTTTGATGAAGCAAATTAGACTATTGGAGTTTTGCGGTTTGAGAACAACTTTCTTACTGAAAGGACTAAGAAGCTTGAAACGAAGCTGTTTCAAGTCAGAGCTCAACTGGAGAGGACTTTTAGTGCAAAGCTTGATGAGATGCTTTGCTTTCAGAAATTTGCTTATGATAGAACTGGCTTAGGGTATGATTTCTCTTCTCCTAATATTGCTTCTTCTAGTACTACTGTGTTTGTCTCACCTGCTAATAATGTTAATTCTGAGAACAATGAATGTAAAACTAATATAGCTAGTGAGAACGTAGACAAGATCAAACCTATTTTAAGTGCACCCCCTAAGCTTGATAAGAAAGAGACTAGATATCCTAGGACTAAGAAGGGTAATAAGCAAAAGCCTCAACAGAAGAAGTAACATCTCTATCATCACTACGGAGCTTCAGGGCATACTTGTCCAAATTGCTACAAGTGGTTAGCCACTCAACAAAGCAACAATATGATCTCATCTGGAAACTAGAATCAATTTCCATCCTTTTTTTCTCCTCTTGGAGATCTTATTAAAACCCTTATGTTCCTTTCGAACTTGAACGGTTTCAACTCTTCTCCCTCACCACTGGATCAAAGGTTCGCTCAAAGGAAATGTTCTTCTAAGGTGTGGAAGGAAAAATGATCTAAGTGATTTAGTCACTTTTTCTTTCTCTCCCTCCATTTTGTTTATTCGTTACTTGTGTGTTTTACTTTCTTGTTTTTGAGTCAGTCTAGTTTTATGCTATGCTTTTTTTAACATGTTTCTAGTTGTTTGTTTTCAGTTTTTGCTTTATTTTTTTTCTCATAAAAATAAAAATAAAAATAAAAATATTGAAAAATTAGAAAAATACAAAAACAATGTGTGTTCTGTGTACATTGGTACTTGTGTACCTTGGATGACCATTGAAACAAAGTTTTCTAAATTTTGTATTTTTTGTAGCTTAGATGAGTATCTTTATGCACAACTAAGCAAGTGAGCTTTGTGGCTCGTGTTTGTGATAAGTATGATTAAGTAATCTCTTGTACTTAACACTCATATCACTCTTTTTGACGGGAAGGACTAAAAAATCCTAAAAGAAATGTATAAATAATCATCTCACCACTAAAGCCTGTCAATCATGAATAAAATCTGTATGCTTTGGCATAGCAAAATTGTGATGTTTAAAGCTTAACATAATTAGGTATTTCTTTTCTCTCTTATATGCCCATGCATGACATGCTCAAAAAGAAAAATATGCAAAGAAAAATAAAAGCAAAAAGAATCAAAATACTTTTAATTATGGTTGCAAGCGTGTTTCTAGGAGATGTGAGAGTTATATGATATAACTCGAAGGTGATAGTCCCCATAAAGTAGTTATGATTGTGTGTGAGTTAAAATTGATTTTCTCATGTCTCAAATCATCATAACTTGAGACACTTACGCACTCTTGTGATGTTTTCACACACAACACGCAAACTCTTTGCTACATGTGTAAGTATAATGTGATTTGGCCATTACAAGGAATACATGTGTTAATGTATGCTCACTAAATTGTCTTAACTTGTTTTTGAAATATAAAGTTGGTTAGACTTGTTTGGTGTGTGTGTGAGTTTTTGATCTATGAATGCTTTGCATTTTCTTGTTGAGAGATGATTTTGAAAGCTTAAAATGTTGATTGGATCTTTGGTTGAGTAGCTTGCTTGTTTGCATTCATTTCTTTGTGTTTTTCCTCTCTTTGAAAAAATGCTTTTTATCAAGCTCGACAGCATCTTGACAGATCCTCGACCGCTTTCTATCTATCGAGCCTCTTGGACTTTTTATCTCTACAGATCTTATCGCATTTTCGATCCATCGAAACTTTCTGGAATTTGTCTTGATAGTTTCTCGATAGATTCTTGATCCATCGAGAAAGTTTTTGTCTGACCGATAGCTTATCGACAGCTTTTCGATCCATCAAGGTGATTTTGCCATTGATAGATTCTCGACAGCACCTCGACAGATTCATATTTGTCGAGATTTAGTGCTCAACAGATCTCAATAGATCCTCGATCCATCGATATGCGTTTTGTTTAAATAGGTTCAACGCGAAATCTGATCTCACTTTCTCATTTCTCCCTCGACATAATTTCTTTTCTCTCCGTCCAAACACTCTTCCCTCACTCCCTTCACTTTCCCCATTTGGATTTCGGCCTAGATCTTGTTTTTTCTCCTTTGGTATTATCTTCTAATCCTTCTTTCTTCATGCATTTCACGCATTAGACCTAGGTTTTTGGCGTTTTGTGAAATTTTTGGGGTTTTTGAAAATTTTTGAGATTTTTGTGAAATTTTTGGGTTGGGTATTGCTTATTTGATGCTATATGATCATGCACAGCATTCCATTTACATTTTCACAATCTTTCATGCATTCAAATGTGTGTTTATATGTTGAAAATTGTGTGTTGATAGGTTTGGATTGGGTTGAACCCATGATGCAATTTTTTTCGCATATCACATGTTCATGCATTTTTCATGCATATGTACCCTTTCTTTTCTATCTTTTGGTACTTTGTTATGATGGTGCTTTTCTGTATATCTCCCTCTCTTCCTTTCTCGGATAGTCTGAGCATGGCACCCAAGTGCAAATCCACTCTGTCTTAAAACCCTTTTTGTTTCGGGGCATCTTCCTCTGATCCTACTCCTCTTCACATTTGGTTCCATGATGAGAAGGCTCGTCAGGACTTCTCGGAGAACTTCTCCAAACGTGGCATTCATTCAGAACGCTACGTGATTCTACCTGACTTTTCCGACACTACTTTACCCACTGTCATTCATAGTCAAGGATGGGAATCCTTATATGAGATACTCGTGAGTTGTCCCACCATGATCATACAGGAGTTCTACGACTATGTATGGTTTCGATACCTCTATACCTCAGATTGTTACGTAGGTTTGAGGTACACGTATTTAGTCACTCCGGAGCTTATTTCCGAGGTACTATATGTTCTGTGGGTTTCACATCCTGATTACCCTACGTGTCCACGTCTGAGGACTGTGTCCAAAGACGAACTTCTGTCTCTTTTCTATGACACACCTTCTTCATGGGGTGAGTGCCAAAACAAGTCATGCTCTGGCTTTGCAAAAGGTCTGAGGTTCCTTAACATGATGATGCCATTTGTTCTCCATCCCTTATCTCACTATAACTCCATTACCGAGCCTCGTGCTCACTTTTTGCTTTCCCTCATTAAGGACCTTTCTATAGACTTTCATTCTCACTTCATTCTCTCTCTCATTGATGTCTATAGAGATATAGTGACCCGTGATAAGCTCATTTTTCTTTTGGCTAATTCTTTGACAAAATGCACTTTACTTGTAACTAGGTAGATCTAGGATGAGTTTAGTACTTCAAGGAACAAGAGTTCAAGCCTAGTATTGAAGCAATGCAAAACTATCCAAGAAATAAGTGAAGAAGTGCTGTTTATTAAAGCTCGACAGATAATATCTATCAAGGTTTAATAAGAATTCTCAACAGCTCTTGACAGAAGCTGTATCTATCGAGAATTATGAAATTCAGATTTCTAGATGTGTTTTTCACTTATATCCAAGTTATTTGTGTAGGGTTTCTTTTCTCACAACCCTAGACATATATAAGGATTATTTTAAGGGCCGTCAAAGGTGATACAAAATGATGCAACTTGATGCAAAGTGATTACTCATGCATATTGTGACCGGAGACAATTTACCCTAGTTCATCATCTTCTTTGTAGAAGTTACTGCGTCTTTGCGCCGAGGGTTTTGTAACCAAGGAGCTTCTTAATCTTAATCATCTAGATGAACTGAAGAACTTTGCAGACAACATCTTTCTCAAGTTAGTGTGTTAGTCAAGTACTTGGATCTGTACATCGATTAGTTAGTCACGTATTGGGAGCCGTGCATTAAAATGAGAGATTGTCATTACATTACAAGTCCAATTGGGTATTGGGGTAAGGGTTCAATTGTAGGTTGGTATTAGGTACTGGGATTCCTTTTACTTGTAACCGCTTGTTTTGATAATAGTGGATTCTCGGGAATGGTGACCTTAAATTTATCCGGTGGGGTTTTGCCTCAGTGGTTTTCTCTATTCATAAACAAATCACCTGTGTTAAATTTATTTTCCACTGCATTTAACTTAGTTGGTGATTTGTTTGTGTTATCACGCTTATTGCATGAAATTGAATCTAATTAATTTCACTTGGCTAATTAATTTGATTAAGTTACCAAAGGGGCAATACATTCTTAGCCTATCAAAGATAATGTAATATAGTCCAATTGGCTATCCAAAAGGCAAAAAGGGTTTTCCATGGTTGGTTTGGGTTAGGATAAAGGGCAAGAAAATGGTTGTGGTGTTATTTAAGGTCATCATGGAGAACTTTAATGATTCTTTTGGATCTGACTTCAAAGGTCAGGGTTTTTATCTAGTCTTTAATGTTTGGGGGAAGACTTTCTATCATATCAGTTATTTCAATAGGGGCTAAGGAGGAGGATGGATTTGAAGATGATGATAGATTTGTAATAGGGCATTCACACAAGGGTGAAGGGATAACCGTTGTGTTAACGACTGGGGGTTTCCTAGAGAGATATTTAGTGATCAAGTTGTCTTTCCCTTTGATGTGCTTGACTTGGAAGGACCATTGAACCAATTTGGCCATCTAAGCAATTGAGTGTGAGGGAGAATCTTCCTTTTAAACGGAAGCCCTCTCTCTCTCTCTCATACATATGTATATAGTTAAACAATCAATCAAAAACTTATTTAATAATCTTGAGTTCTATATTGATATGACCTAGTTTTGAGATATACTCAACATATTTCATTGCATTGATTTTTTTAATTTTATATGTATATAGTTAAAAAATCAATCAAAGACTTATTTGATAATCTTGAGTTCTATATTGATATGACCCAGTTTTGAGATACACTCAACAGATTTCATTGCATTGATTAATGATACTCCTATATCATTAATTGTAATTTAGGGTCACGTTTTAAGGAAGCAATATCTATTTACAAGTTTTACATTTTTGAGCATTTCAAAGGGATAAACATCTGAACTTTCAACAATTAGGACTGATGATGCCGAAATGTTCACCAGTGAGATGCACGATCCTTGTACTCGGATAACCGTTGCCTGAAAGAGATAACAACACAGAAACACCTTCAAAGGGCACCGGTGTGGAGCCGGCCAAACACCCTCCGAAGGTTAAGTCAGAAAACGCTTTTACAACTCTAGGGTGCTAGAGAGGAGTCAATCACGCGTACCTTTTTGTGAGGGTGTTAGGGCCTTTTTATAGTGGTGATGTCCTGCCTCCTTTCCTTGTAGAGCAAGCCTCTTATGCTTGCTGAGCAAGCCTCTCACCCTTGTAGAGCAAGCCTTTCATGCTTGCTGGGCAAGCCTCTCATCCTTGCAGAACAAGTTTCTTGAAACGTGGTGGGCAAGTTCGGGCCTTCGTCCTATCAGGGGCCCACGCGAAGGATGGGCCCTACCTTCTTTGGGCTTGCGGACATGGGCCTATTGGGCTCGCCAAGCCTGATTTCATATTTTATCCTCTTCAGCTGCCCCCTTCACCCCATTTGATTCGTCGCCGTCGTGCAAACGGTCAATTGGGGTGACGGTTAAAAACAAACAATAACGATGGCCCGCACTCATGGGGGTGACGGATGGCGTAGATGAACGGTAGCACAGGACTAGGACGGTGATGACAAAGCCCAAATGGTTGATGACGGAGTCATAGAGATGACGGTCAGGGTTTCACGGATGTTGGTGACGAGGATCCTTGGAGGGAGGTTGACGGAGGGATACGCCGTCATGTCCATGAGGTCTGACAGGTTGCAGGAACATTCAATGCGATGACACGTGTCACTGGTGGGTTGGTCCGTGTCTTGGATCGAAGTGCCGCTTCATCTTCCGTGCACTCTACCTATAAAAACCTGCACTTCTCCTTCATTTCTCTACTTTGCGCAGAAACTTCATTGTCAGAGCGAGTCCGTCACTTGTCAGAGCTCAACCGTTCACATCTTTCTGCAACAAGATCAACCCGTTCGCTCCCTTCTTTGGTAAGTGATCCTATCCGTTCCCCTCGATGTACCTTCAGTTTTTATAATTGTCATGGTAGGAGCATTAAACTTCTTGCATCCGTCTCTTCCCCTTTTTTTTATTTTAGACCGTCCGTCTTAGGCTTTGTCACTTCGTTGTAGGCAATGTCTAGTGCGTCGAGTAACCAGTCCTTCGTCCGCGACGGAGCGGGTTACGAGGAATTGTACCCGTCGGGTTACAAAGATCCGGACGAACTGATCGAGAGGACTCCGTCTGCCACTTCACCGTCCTCAACAAATGAGGACATGGGGTTGGCCGAACCAGAGGAAGGTTCTGACGACGGTGGTGGACCTAGATCCGTTGTTGGGGCTGACGGACTTAGGGAGTTCGTCATGCTGCCTGAGTGGACGGTGCACAAATTTGTGTCCACAATTAAGGAGGTCCACTTCAAAACAATTAGGGCAATCTACCAAATACCCGATCACATCCCAATCCGTCTACCCTACAAATCCGAGAAGTGTTATTATGACGGAGTGGATGACTTAGGGGTGTACGAACAAGCACTGAAGGCCGGACTTAGATTCCCCTTAAACAGGTTGAAACGGGAACTACTCCATCACTTAGGTCTGTCCGTCAGCCAGATATCCCCCAACGCATGGAGGGTTTTCATTGCAATGGAGGTCCTGTACGGAGCCATGTCTAATGGTTCCAGATCGCTAACCGTACGGGAGTTCCTCCACTGCTACCGTCCAGACGAGATAGACAAGTCGAGGGGGATGTACAGCTTCGTCCCTAGGAAGTCCGTCTTAAAAGTCATATACGAAACCTCGGACTCCAATCGTGACTGGAAGAGTTGTTATTTCTTCCTGGAAGGTGACGGTTGGATGTGTCACCTGGGGGAGACGGACTTCATGCCCGTCGACAGCACATGGGGGATCTTGGACCCGTCTGGTATAGTCCAGTCCGTTGTGTCATGAAGGCAATAATTTTTTGACTTTTTAATGACCGTCCTGAACGTTTCCCTCTTTGATTTTTCAGTGCGACGGCGTCCACATGTGGATCTAGAGGAGTTCCATTTTTTGGAAAAGATTTTTTCGAAGACGAAGCCGGAGGAGCAGACTTGGGCGAAGCTTGTTAACCTCAATACCGTCCACTAGTATTGTGACGGACCGGAGCCTACAGCCGCGGCGATAAAGTACGAGGAACGCACCCGTCAGCGTAAGTCCGTCACCTCTTTTTTCTTTTGTTCATTCGCTTTGAGTTTTACCCGTCTACCCTTGTTTCTACAGAGATGGACGACGCGAAGAGGAGGGCTGCCATCAAAAGTAAAGCCGCCAAGAATAAGGAGACGGACTTGGGGGCAATGGGGACGGGCTCGAGCAGGCCCCCGGCGAAGAGACCGATGCCCAAGGTCGACCGTGCTCCCAAGAAACAGAGAGTTTCGATGGAGCCCGTCATAGGCCTTATGGCGGAGGGAAAGAAGACGGTGACCCCGGCCAAGCCTGGAGCTGGCAAAGGTCTGATGGTTCCCCCCCCGGGCAGTCAGAAGAAACCGCCCGTCCTGCTCCGTGAAGATCTAAAATATGCTTTGGGGAAGATCTCTTCCATTATTGGGAGTGAGGACTACGAGGACCTGGGGAACCACTCGACGGAGGCCATGGGAGAGACGGGCCTCTTCAACATTGCCCAGGTAAGGATCCGTCACCACTCACCTTTCAATTTCTATTGCTATCATTTTTGACTAAGTCCAATTTGGTCGTCAGGCTATGCTTATGACGAAGGGTCTGATGGACCGGGCTCTTCGCAATGAGATGGCGTTGGAGAGGGTCCGTGACCAGGCCAGGCTGGCGGAAGAGGAGCTGCTCGAGCTAAAAAACTGGAAGGTGGTGACGGAGAAAAAGCTCAAGCTGGCGGAAGAGGCAAGGGACGAGTACCAGAGGACGGTGGAGGAACTCAAAGCCGTCCTGGAGGATAAGGAGGACGAGCTTCGTCTAGCCAAAGAGAAGGCCGTCCAAGAGTATCGTGATTCCGACGCTCTCTTGACGGAGCTCGGAACTTCATACACTGATGGCTTTGAGGATGCTCTCCGTCAGGCCAAAGCTCTATACCCTAAGTTTGACTTCTCAGCCGTCGACATCAACGTCGCAGAGGGTATGTCCGTCCAGCCAGATGCCTCTGATGACACAGCCGACCTTTTCGCAGAGGAAAGGCCCGTCACCGTCGTCCCTGAGCTTTAAGCTGAAGAAACAAAGACTCCAGAAGCCAAGGACCCCGTCGCTCCTGATGTGTAGCCGTTCACTGTTTTGTTTTAATTATTTTAAAAACTCATTGGATTTTTGCCCGTCGTATGTAGGGCTATTTTATATCATTTGTACCTGACATTTAAACTTATTTATTTAAATGTTTCTTTTAATATCGCATGGATAATGTTGATGTGTGCTCCGTCTCGATGTTAAATACTTGCTTAATTTGATTCGTCCACGTCGTGGGCCTTTATATTTTTTGCGACCTCAGTCGGGTCCGTTCACTCCTTTGAAAATGGTCGTGACCCCTGATGGCTTCCTACGTAATGGACTTGCATAATTTCACGAACTTTTTGGGTCCGTCCATTTTTGGATTCGTATAAGTCCGGCCCTGGTTGGGTCCGTCTACCTCGTGAACTGGCATAATTTTAACCCATGGTGGCGTTCGTCCTCTTTCAGGACTCGTAAAACTTTAACCCATGGTGGGGTCCGTTCACTTCGTGAACTTGTATATTTTTAACCCATGGTGGGGTCCGTTCACTTCGTGAACTTATATTTTTAACCCATGGTGGGGTCCGTTCACTTCGTGAACTTATATTTTTAACCCATTGTGGGGTCCGTTCACTTTGTGATAGTCGTCTTTCAATAGTAAGATTTGCACAGCTAGGTTCTGAATGTTCCTTCATTAAATTAGAATCTGTAGAAGAAAATACCTGCCCCTTCTTGGGCCAACAAACATACTAAAGAAAAAAGGGCCCAAAAGTAATTAACAAACTGCTTCAGAATAATCGAAGTCTAGTAAATATACATCGGGGGATTTAAGCTTAACTTCTACTGGTAGTATCTCCGAAGTTGTTCCGAATTCCATGGATGCTGGAGCTTTCTTCCGTCCATGGTCTCGAGGTGGTACGTGCCCTTCCTATGCCATGATGTGATTCTATACGGTCCTTCCCAATTTGGTCCGAGCTTTCCCTGAGTAGGATCTTTAGTAGCTCCCATTACCTTTCGTAGCACCAGGTCACCGATCTGGAAGTCTCTGTGCCTTACCTTTGAGTCGTAGTTCTTTGACATGAGGTTCTGGTATCGTGCCAATCTCTGTTCAGCTATTGCCCGGACCTCGTCTACCAAGTCTAGCTGAAGGCGCATAGCTTCTTCATTTTTGTCCTTCGTGTAGCTCTGTACGCGATAGTTGGTGAGGCCGATTTCTGCTGGGATGACTGCATCGGCTCCGTATGCAAGTCGGAACGGGGTCTCCCCAGTGGGTGTCCTTGCAGTCGTCCGATATGCCCACAAGACGCTTGGCAGCTCGTCTGGCCAAATACCCTTTGCCCCCTCGAGCCGGGTCTTGATGATCTTTAGTAATGTCCTGTTTGTGACTTCTACCTGTCCGTTTGCCTGCGGGTGTGCTGGTGAGGAGTAATGATTCCGAATGCCTAGCTCTGAGCAGAAACTCTTGAATGCGCTGTTGTCGAACTGTTTTCCATTGTCAGAGACAAGCACCCTCGGGATCCCGTACCTACATACGATGTTTTTCCATACGAAAGCACAGATGTTCTTCTCTGTAATAGTGGCGAGGGGTTCCGCTTCGACCCACTTCGTGAAGTAGTCGATACCGACTACCAGGAACTTTAGCTACCTTAGAGCCGTTGGGAAAGGGCCCATGATGTCTAGCCCCCATTGCGCGAACGGCCATAGGGCCGTCATGGGTGAGAGTTCTTCGGATGGTTGCCTGATTAGATTACTGAACCTCTGACACTTATCACAAGCCTTCACATAGGATTGGGCATCCCTGAGCATGGTGGGCCAGTAGTATCCGGCTCGGATAAGTTTGTGCACCAAGGACCGTGCTCCAGAGTGATTCCCGCAAATCCCCTCGTGAACTTCCCTCATCGCATATTCTGCTTCGCCGTGGCTCAGACACCTTAGGTAAGGTCGAGAGAAACCTCTTTTGTACAAGGTGTCTTTGATCAGTACGAACCGCGAAGCCCGGACTTTCAATCTTCTTGCAGCGTCCTTCCCGTCCGGCAGGGAGCCCGACTGTAGATATTCTTTCAGGGGTGCGGTCCAATCCTTTTCAACATCTATCTCCTGTATCTTCCTTCCGTCATCAATAAGTGAGCAAGTTTGAACAAAGGATAATACCTATTTAGGCGCATTCATGAACTCTGCGGAGGCTGCTTTTGCCAAACGGTCGGCGCACTCATTTTCCTCCCTTGGGATCTGAATGAATTTGACCTCGAGGCCGGCGATTCGACCCTTCACTTCCTCCAGGTACTTCTTCATCCTCTCGTTTCTACACTCGAAATCGCCATTGATCTGACTAGTTATCACCTGAGAGTCACAATGTATGATCATGTTTCCGGCGCCCGCGGCCCTTGCAAGATCCAATCCAGCTGCCAAAGCTTCATACTCCGCCTCGTTGTTGGTTGTAGGGAAGTCTAGTCTTATCATACACTCGATCTTATCTCCTTCTGGTGTTCGTATAACCACACCGGCTCCTCCTGAGTGCTGATTTGATGACCCGTCCGTGTGAATGATCCACAGTTGCTGTTCTTCAGCCCCTTCTTCATCCGGCTGAGTGTACTCGGCTATGAAGTCTGCCATTACTTGCCCCTTCATCGAAGTTCGTGGACGGTACCGTACGTCGAATTCGCTCAGCTCTATTGCCCATAAGGCCATTCTTCCTGCCGCCTCGGGGCTGCTCATTGCTTTCTTCAGAGGTTGGTCCGTTAGGACCACGATTACATGAGCTTGGAAATAGGGTTTGAGTTTCCGCGCAGCGGTCATGAGGGCAAGGGCCAGTTTCTCCATCCGGGGATACCTTTCTTCTGCTCCTCGAAACGCCCTGCTCACAAAATAGACTGGTCGTTGGGAGCGTCCGTCGTCCCGTACCAAGGCCGCGCTGACGGTTGCTTGCGAGACCGCAATGTAGAGGTATAGCTCTTCTCTTGGCACGGACGGGCTGAGAAGTAGTGGGGACGACAGGTACTTCTTCAAGTCCTCGAATGCTTTCTGACATTCGTCCGTCCACTCGAATGATTTCTTCAGTACTCGGAAGAAAGGCAAGCACTTATCTGTCGCTTTGGAGACGAATCTGTTCAGGGCCGCAACTTTTCCGTTCAAGCTCTGAACTGCCTTCACTGTCTTCGGGGGCTCTAACTCCATTATGGCTCGCACTTTCTCTGGGTTGACTTCTATGCCCCTTTGGGAAACCATGAATCCCAAGAATTTCCCGGCCGTAACCCCGAACACACACTTACTTGGGTTCAGCTTCATGTTGTACGACCGAAGGGTGTCGAATGTCTCCTGAAGGTCGCTGAGATGGTCGTTCTCGCGCACGCTCTTCACCAACATGTCGTCGACATAGACTTGTACGTTCCTGCCGAGCTGATGTGCGAACATCTTGTTCATCAACCTTTGATATGTAGCCCCCGCGTTCTTGAGTCCGAATGGCATCACCTTGTAGCAGAAAAGTCCTTGGCTTGTTACAAAAGAGGTCTTCTCCTGATCATCCTCCTCCATTTTGATCTGGTTATAGCCTGAAAAGGCGTCCATGAAACTCAAGAGCTCGTGTCTGGCCGTCGAGTCTACCAGAGTGTCTATCCTCGGGAGCGGATAGCTGTCTTTCGGGCACGCCTTGTTAAGGTCCGTGAAGTCAACGCACATTCTCCACTTTCCGCTGTTCTTTCTCACCATGACCACATTTGCTAGCCAGTTGGGGTAGTAGACTTCTCGGATAAACCCCGCCTCCAGTAGCTTTCTAACTTCTTCCGCCACCGCTTTGTCCCGTTCCTGCGCGAACACCCGCTTCTTCTGCCGGACTGGGGGGGAGTCCGGGTTGACATGCAGCCTATGGACTATCTTCGTGGCTCCACGCGAATATGTCCTGATTCCTCTTCAGGAAAATTGCCAAGTCTTGCCTTACCGTCTGGCTGGCCAGGGTGCCCATTCTGGTCGTCCGTCCAGGTCTTGATTCATTGAGCGTGACTTCTTCCAACTTTTCTACCAGCTCTGCGATGGTCCGCTGCTCGCCAATGCACAAGGTCTGCTGGTGATCTTCCATTTCCAGCATGGCGACGTAGCATTCCCGGGCGGCCACCTGATCTCCTCGCAATTCTCCAACTCCGTACTTAGTAGGGAACTTGATCATCAAGTGGTATGTTGAGGTCGCTGCTTTCCAGGAGTTCAGTGTTGGTCGCCCTATTATACTGTTGTACGCGGATGAACAGTCGACTACTAGGAAGGTCACGTTCTGAGTGATTTGCTGCGGATAGTCACCGATCGTCACTGAGAGCGTGATTACTCCTAATGGGAGTATCCTCATTCCTCCAAAGCCGACCAACGGGGCATGCGTTGGTGTTAGTCGTGCTCTATTTATTCCCATCTGCTGGAATGCTGGGTAGTATAGGATGTCTGCCGAGCTACCGTTGTCGACCAGCATCCGGTGTACGTTGTAATCTCCTACCCTCAAACTGACGACAAGGGCGTCATCGTGTGGATGGTAGAGGCGTCTCGCGTCGTCCTCTGAGAATCCAATGATCGGACTTTCTCTCCGTGCTATCTTGGGTACGGAGCCCGTTACCTGCACATTTTGGACCATCCTGAGGTAGGTCTTTCGGGCCTTCTTGGATGACCCCGTTGCCGTCGTGCCCCCTATTATCATCCTTATGTCCCCAACAGGGGGTCTCGTATGGTCGTTCTCCCGTCGGGGGGCCTGTTCCCGTGCATGAGCATCCGTCCTTTCCTTATTGACGAATTTCTGCAGTTTCCCTTCTCTGATGAGGGCCTCTATCTGCTGTTTCAGATCGTAGCAATCCGCAGTGTCGTGACCGTGATCGCGGTGGAAACGGCAATACTTGTTCCTGGATCGCTTGGCTGGATCGCTCTTCAGCTTCCCTGGGAACGTTAGAGATCCCTCGTCTTTGATCTGCATCAGCACCTGGTCTAGCGGGGCGTTCAGAGGGGTGAATCTCCCTCCTGGGGGTTTAGAACGTTTATCCTCGCGCCTGTTTCCCGTTCTTGCTTTCTTCTTTCCGTTGTCCTGCTTGGTATCTTCCGGTCTCTCTCTCTTCCTGGGTTTGTCTTCCCTGGCCGATAGTGCGTCCTCCGCATTCATGTACTTCGTGGCCCTGTAGAGTACCTCAGACATGGTCTTCGGATCATTTTTGTACAGGGATAATAGGAATTTTCCCTTTCGCAGGCCATTCGTGAAGGCTGCCACCAAAATCTTGTCGTCGGCCTCATCAATGGAAAGTGCTTCCTTGTTGAAGCGAGTTATGTACAACCGCAGCGTCTCGTCCTTCCACTGCTTGATGCTCATGAGGCATGCTGTAAACTTCTTGTACCTGTGCCCCCCGATGAAGTGCGAGGTGAATTGGGCACTTAGCTCCTTGAAGGTGTTGATCGAATTTGGCGTTAATCTGCTGAACCAAATTCTTGCCGCGCCCCTCAGTGTTGTAGGGAAGGCCCTACATATGATCTCGTCCGGTACTCCCTGGAGGTGCATCATGGTCTTGAAGGTTTCCAGGTGATCTAACGGGTCCTTGATCCCGTCGTAGCTCTCAACCTGCGGCATCCGGAACTTCAGTGGCAGGGGACAGGAGTTGACTGGTGCGGTGAACGGCGAGTCCGTCCTATTCACCAAATCGTCAAGGTCGCTGGAGACGCGTCCCTTGAGGGCGTTCATCATGACCTCCATCTGCTCTTTCATCGCCTGCATCTCTGCGAGAATGGGCGGTGGGGTTGCATTCGTGAAGGAGGGCATGCTCGAATTCCGCTTCTCCGTTCTACTGGGCTCATTACTGCCCTCTTGCTTCTCAAGCCCCCTCCTTTTGGAGCTGTCCCCCTGGTTTTCCTCCTGACCGTTATGTCCCGGGTTCTTCTGTCGCAACTGTTCCTCCAGGTCGTGATTCTGTTTCGTGAGGCGTTCTACTGCAGCCGCGAGGGTCTGAACCTGTCTTTCTAATGCGGTGGGCCTCGGCGGCTCGTCGCTTTGAACGTCGTTGGTGTTGGCCATCGAGCGTGTGAGTACCATGCACCTCTTGTGTCCGGGAGGCGACAATGGCTTAAGCTGTCACGATCGTCCTTTCCCACAGACGGCGCCAACTGATGATGCCGAAATGTTCACCAGTGAGATGCACGATCCTTGTACTCGGATAACCGTTGCCTGAAAGAGATAATAACACAGAAACACCTTCAAAGGGCACCGGTGTGGAGCCGGCCAAACACCCTCCGAAGGTTAAGTCAGAAAACGCTTTTACAACTCTAGGGTGCTAGAGAGGAGTCAATCACGCGTACCTTTTTGTGAGGGTGTTGGGGCCTTTTTATAGTGGTGAGGTCCTGCCTCCTTTCCTTGTAGAGCAAGCCTCTTATGCTTGCTGAGCAAGCCTCTCACCCTTGTAGAGCAAGCCTCTCATGCTTGCTGGGCAAGCCTCTCATCCTTGCAGAACAAGTTTCTTGAAACGTGGTGGGCAAGTCCAGGCCTTCGTCCTATCAGGGGCCCACGCGAAGGATGGGCCCTACCTTCTTTGGGCTTGCGGACATGGGCCTATTGGGCTCGCCAAGCCTGATTTCATATTTTATCCTCTTCAAGGACAAAGGATAGGTTAATAATTTTGAATTTTAAATATTTTTTTCTTTTAAAATATATAGATCAATTATGGATGGTATCGCCATAAATTAGTTACATTTTAAAGTTTGCATATTGAGTTTTATAAACTAGTTATATAACCAAATTAGAAGAAGAAGAAAAAATCATGTATAACAAAGTGTAAATTACTGTTTGAATGCAATCAGATCAAACCAAATATTTAAACAATTGCTTGTCTTTAGCTCAAAACCTCCTACTATTATCAAACATAAATATATAATAAACAATATAATAATTCAACCTAATGTACACAATAATGTAACATTAAATCAAGAAAAAAAAAATCTATTATAAAAAAGTCATTACTATATTCAAAAGTTTATTTACCCAAGAATGGACTGCTCCACAGGCAGTGTTCACACACAGAGTGATAGAGAAAAAAGAGAGAAATGTACCAGCGGTGCCAGCGAGAAATAGCATATGGATTCCTAGTGAATAGGCGGAAAATGGCTGTTGATTGGTTCATTCTTGGTACTCATCTCTCTGCCTAGCCTTAAGGTGAGGACTGTGCTCCCTCTCCCTCAGGCTTCAGTCGTCCAAAAAAGAAGCAGTGCGTTGGGGACTAACCCCCTAAAGTCCTTAGTGACACCCCCACAAAGACTCCTCCCTAAGGCAGGATAATGATCTAGGAACCGGTGGGTGAACCTCGGCCATCTGCCAAGGTTGGTACGGACGTGGAATCTTCATCTCAGCCCAAGAACATCTGGCAGCCCACTTTCAAGTTCAATGACAGGCCTCTGCTTGTGTCAGCCAGCATCAAGGCTTGGGCCCAGGGCCAAGGGGGGAGGGTGGCACAAAGCTAGGTGCACGGCCTCCTGTTGCCCGAGGATGTCCAGTTCTTCTCAATCGGGACTGAGGACTTGTTGGCAAGGCATTTACAATGGCATACCATAGCGGTAATTTTCTATCCTACTTTCACATTTATTTTAACACGTGCACATTCCTTACTCTTTCATATTGACCACTACTGTAATATTAGGCTGCGCAACTAACTCACATCCTCAGTAAGAGGATGAAGGAGCTCGTTGAGGATACCGAGCGGGAGAAGGCCCTAAAGGATGTTGCTGCTGCTACAACCAAAGATAAGGGCAAAGCCGTCGAGGCTGTTGAGAAAAAGGCCCAATCCTCGGAGAAAGCTCAATTGGTGGTAGAGAGGAACTTGGTTGAAGCGAAGGATAAGTTGGGGGTCGTAGAGCTCAAATTGGCGGAGGCAGCTAGCCTAAATTTGGCCTAGGTTGACGAAATAGCTAACCTGAAGGCGGCCCTTGAAGCCTATTAGAACAAGTGGTATGACGAGGGCTTTACGGATGCCGAGAACTCCGTGAAGCCTATCGTCCATCAAGCTCGGTCTCATGGGTTCGGGGAGGGGTGGTTGGTAGCCCTCCAAGCTATGGGAGTGCCCGAAGACTCCCCACTGAGGAATCCAGCGCAAATCCCATACTCGGTTCCACCTCCCCCCGTCTAAAGCCAAATTCGTGCTGTTGATGAAGAAGATACCCCTAGTATGAGGGAGTTGATTCGAGTGATTGACGATCATGCAGATAACGTTGATCTCGAGGTTACCAGCAATCTCAATGCCGTCGATGACAGACAAGGCCAGCTACCACCAACTGGGAAAATGCTAGGGCAACAGGCCAGCAATGCAACCCAACTCCCGCCCACCAAACCTTCTGCCTGATACTTGCATTTTAGTTTGCTTTTATTTTTGATGCATGTTTACTTTTCACTTTTACTTATTTGGTTTGCCTAATTCACTGAGTTATGGTGACGAAACAATGGTTTAATTCTTAATTTCCTAAGTTTTATTTGCCTATAGTCATCGGGCTGTGATGATAAAACATTAGTTTAATCTTCATTTGCTTGCTTCAAATGTGTTTATGAATGTTTGTTACTGAGTTATTCTTTCGGTTATGTTCTTTGATTGTCTTTCTCTTTATATATATATATATATATATATACTCCAGATGACCGGGTACTTTACTTCCGGGACTGGCCTGGGAGAGATCACCTGTATCTACAAAGAATTGGCTCCTCGGTGATAATTACTAAATTTGACATACGTTTACTCTTTAGGAATATGTAGGGTAATTACCTTCCCCATGATTTAGGTTGTATCTGAGATACTGGTTTCAGCCCCCTGAATAATTTGACATACTCCCAGTGTGCTTGGCGACTAGAATAGAGCTGGGGAGCTTGTTCCTATTCTTGGAATAGCTCAATGTAACGTTCTCGTCCGTTCAGTGATGAAGGTCTATTCGAGAATGGGTTTTTGCCTTTGGGTGAAATTTAAGATTAGGTTTCCACCTGCCTGGTGATTGACAAACTGAGAAGCAGGTTTCTGTCCTTAGAAAGGTTCAGGATAAGGTTTCCTCTTGCTCTGTGATGGAAATCGAATCGGGAACAAGTATCTGTCCTTAGAAAAATTCAGCATTAGGTTTCCACCTGGTGATGAAAATTGAACCGGGAACATATTTCTGTCCTTAGAAAAATTCAGTGTGAGGTTTCCACCTGCTCGGTGATGAAAATCGAATTGGGAACAGGTCTATCCTTAGAAAAATTCAGCGTGAGGTTTCCACCTGCCCAGTGATGAAAATGTAACTAGGAACATGTTTCTGTCCTTAGAAAATTAGGATTAGACTTTCCTCATGTTTGTTAGCTGGGGCTAGCAAGTTAATAGTAATAAACAGTAATAAAACCATGTGCGAGCATAGCAATATGAATAAACATCACCCTTATATTATTTAACATACATGTGCACCAACAGTTCATTGATAAAACTTCTTTAGATTATGGACATTCCATGGCCGAGGAAGCGGTCTCTCGTCTAGATCCTCTAGGTGGTATGCTCCAGCGCCTGCGATGGCAGTAACCCTATAAGGCCCTTCCCAGGTCGGGGCTAACTTCCCAGCATTAGTGTCTCTCATATTTCCCACTGCCTTTAGCAACACTAGGTCCCCAGCGCCAAACTCCCTTGTTTTCAAATCTTGGTTGTAACGCTGGGCAAGCTTTTGTTCGTACTCGGCCAGCCGTATAGTCACCGCTTCCTAGTACTCTTCTAGCAATTCTAAATGCTCCACCATTAATTCGTCATTTAGGGTAGGGGCGAATCCCGCAACTCGGGCACTACATAGGTTTATCTTGGCTGGTATGACTGCTTCTGCCCTATATGTTAGGGAGAATCGAGTCTCTCCTATAAACCTCCTGGATGTTGTTCGGTATGCCCACAGAACATTAGGCAGCTCCTCAGCCTACCTACCCTTTGCATCATCTAACCTTTTCTTCAATCCATTCACAATTTCCTTGTTCGTGGCTTCAGTTTGGCCGTTGCTTTGAGGATATGCCGGGGTGGAGTACTTGTTCTTAATGCCAAGATCACTGCAAAACTCACGAAAGACTTTACTATCAAATTGCAAATCTCGTGACTACATTTCTCCACACAAACTTTTTAACGTCTACGTCCTGAATATTAGCTAACGCCTCTGCCTCTACTCATTTGGTGAAGTAATCCACAACTACCAAAACAAACCTTCGATTGCCTGTGGCCCGAGAAAACGGGCCGATAATATCTAGCCCCCACTGTGCAAAAGGCCAAGGGCTGTTGACCGGGTTTAGATAACCTATTGGCTGGTGGATCAAAGGGGCGTGCTTTTGGCATTGTTCACACTTCCGCACATACTCGGTGGCATCTTTCTGCATCTGCTGCCACCAAAACCCCTAGGTCATCGCTTGATGTGCTAGTGAGCGCCTCCCTACATGACTGTCGCACGCCTCATCGTGTAGTTTAGCCAGGAGTTCATTAACCTTTTCGGGGCGTAAACATAAAAGATATGGCCCCCTAAAAGATCTCTGGTACAGCTTGCGATCTACCGACAACCAATACTGGGCGACTACTCGGCGTACCCTGTTTGCTTCCTTCTCATCATCTGGTACTTAATCCTCGACCAAAAAATTGATGATTGGATCCATCTAACATGGCCCGGACGTTGAAACCACTGCAACACCTATTGTGGCATCAATACTCGATTACGCTATGAGCTCCACTTTGATTATCCGAGGTACATCCTCTGTCATTGATGATGCTAATGTAGCTAAAGAGTTTGCATGTCTGTTTTGCCCCCTGGGCCACTTGGGTCACCTTGGCCTTAATGAATTAACTCATAACTTGCCTTACTACTCGCAAGTATTCCTTCATTTGGGGGTCTCGGGCCTCAAAACTGCCCTGCACCTGACTAACCACCAATCGAGAATCCAAACAAATTTCGACTTCCAGTGTACCCATATCCAGTATGGCTCTCAATCTAGCGAGCAAGGCTTCATTCTCAGCCTTGTTATTAGAGGCTCTGAACCCCAACCTAAAAGAATATTCCAACCGTATTCCCTTTGGAGTAGTGATGATAATCCTGGCTCCAACCCCTATTGCACTAGACACACTGTCCATGAACACCCATGGGCAACAATCTATGTGACAAACTACTTCCATCTCCTTCCTTGGGGAAAGCTTTGCAACAAAATCAACAAAAACTTGGCCTTTCACTGAGCTTCTTGGCCTGTACCTTATATCAAAGGATCCTAGCCACATTCCTCACTTAACTATTCAGTCCGTGAAGTCGGATCTCTTCAGCAATGATTGTAAAGGGTATTTAGTTAAGACATAGACGGTATGAGCTTGAAAATAGTGAGGCAGCTTCCTCGTAGCATGCACTAGTGCTAACACCAGTTTCTCTAGGGGCAAGTATTGTGCCTTTGCGTTAACCAATGATGTAATACACGGGTTGTTATACTCCTTGATCTCTTAAAAGCATGGCACTCATGGCATGATCTGACACTGAGAGATACACGAATAAGTTTTCCTTGAGTTTTAGGGCCGTCAACACAGGTGCCTGCATCAAATACTCCTTCAAGTCCTGAAAAGCCTTTTCGCATTCTTCATTCCACTAGAATCTCCTCCACTTCTTCAAAAGCTGGTAGAATGGACGGCAGTGATCGGCAAACCTGGAAATGAACTGGTTATGGGTAGCCAACATGCCGATCAATACTTGTACTTCCTTCGGATTGCTCGGCAGCTTGAGGCACTTCACGGCTTCAATTTGATCGGGGTTGACTTCTATCCCTCGGGTGGGTTATCAAATATCCTAGGAACTTGTTGGCCCCCGCCTCGAAAGCACATTTATCCGCATTAAGGTGCAACTTATGTTGCCGAAGTACTTCAAACACCCCTTAGAGATCCTCTATATGTTGTGCCTCTCGTTTACTTTTCACCACCATATCATCAATGTACACCTCCATAGTCCCCCCGATCTTATCTCGGAACATTCTTGTCATCATCCATTGATAGGTGGCCCCGACATTCTTTAACCCAAAGGGCATCACGATATAATGATAGTTGGTGTCAGGGGAGATAAATGCTGTCTTTTCCTGATCCTCGGTGGCCAGGGCAATCTGGTGATAACTTTGAAAGGCTTCCAAAAAACTCATCATTGGGCTCCCATATGTGACATCCACCAATTGATCGATTTTCGGCATAGGAAACGGGTCCATTAGGCATGCTCGGTTTTAAATCCGTGAAATCTATGCAAACTCTCAATTTGCCATTCTTCTTCTTCACCACCACGGTATTCTCCAGCCATTTCGGAAAGAAGATCTCCCTTATCACACTAGCCTCTTTTAACCTCCTGACCTCCTACCTAATTGCCTCAACGTGTTCTTTAGCCGACCTCCTCGACTTTTGCTTCTTGGGGGGAAATGATGGATCTACATTAAGCTTATGAACTATGAGTTCAGGATCCACCTCGGGCACCTCATACGGGCTCCAAGCAAACACATCTATATTCTGCATAAGAAATAACAACGTTTCTACCCTGTCCTCATCCTTATACTTGCCTCTACTTGAAAATACCTGTCGACATCTGGTAGTATTCTTACTTTGATTAATTCCTCCGCACAGCTAGCCCCCATTCCCTCTTGGGGCTCCTGTAATTGCTATGAAGGGACCTCCTCGAATGTTCCCTTCTATTTGGCCTGCTTGTGTTCCAATCAACCATGGCCACTAAACATTATCTGGCCAGTTGCTGGCTTTCCCTTACTACAGTAATGCCCTGTTTAGTGTGGAACTTAACCTTCATGTGCAAGGTGGATGAGACTGCCCCCATCGCATGGATCCATGGCCTTCCCAAAATCGTCGTATAATGAGAAAATCAGGTGACCATTATAAATGCGCAACCGCTTATGTTCCTCATCTCTCTCGTCAAATTGTCCATGCCCTGAAGCTCTCGACATTGTCCAGTGTGTTTGATACGACCCTTTTCCGAGGCCGAATCGTTCTTCCTCTCGCTCATAATCCCTATCTTTACATCTTTTGTGCGTCCTTTCTCGCTAGGTAGATCCCCGAGAAGACCCCCTAGAGCCACTTTCAACATAACTCCCTGAACGTCTTTCAAATATTTCCCGGGCATGAGTCTTAATCGAACCACAGCTTTGTAGGAGATTCCCATAGAAGGCGCCAATTGTGTGTGCCAAAAATGAGTTTAATGGGCAGGTTCTCGCTTAGGCACACAATCTATTTGTGATGTGGGCTTTGGATTTCCTACCTTGGTAGTTCCTAGCATAGAGACCCAACAATGTAACCTTACCCTATGAATTCCTCTCCTTTCTCTCTTACTGCTTTCCTGATGCTCTCTCCTTTTCCCTTTTCTTTGTACCATTCAACAACCCCGTATTCCTCATTCTCATCTCTTATTTATAGCTTAAGATTAGTGGAGGGGTTATGATTACTTTTGGTTATTAGTAGGAATGGAGGTCCAATTCCATTGCTTTTAAGTGGGTGTTTAGTTGGGAGTGGGAGTAGTGGCTTTGGAACTGGTTCCCACCTTAAGAGGGACGTTTGACAATGATATTCTCTAGGGTAATGCCGGACAGCTAAGATATAGTATCCCCGAGCAATCACGTTCCCGGCTAAGATGTGTTGGTTGGGCAGGTCTCTAGTTATGAACCATGAGGTGTACAGTTCAAGATTGCATGCCCAATGGGTCTTGGGTCAAGCATAGTGACATGGATCCCGGGCCCATGGCCTCAACAGGCCTGGGGCCCAGCTTCGGACAAAGGGATTGGAACCATGGGCCACACTGTAGGGTTGAAGTTCATGGCCCAAGTGGGCTTGGGGACCCTTGTGCAGTACATCTATTTTTTTACCATTTTATTTAAATATTTTTTCTTCACTATTTTTTATTACTTCTTTTACCACTAAAGTTTCTCTCTTTAACTTTCATTTAAATAATATTTTATGTATACCATCTAGCTACTGTAAAGTGCTAAAAATAACTGTTTAGTATAGCTAAGTGTTAAAAAATTTAACTTCTAGCACCATTGATGTAGTGGACTTTTTAAGGATTTTGAATGCTAAAATAGTATTTTAGGAATGTTAACACCTCTGGTGTGAATGTTTTAACATGTTGGGGGCGACAAGAAACTCCTCAAAGAGTTATATATATATATATATATATATATAACTCTTTGAGGAGTTTCTTGTCGCCCCCAACATATAAATATATATATATATATATATTTATATATATATATCGTGCGTATTATCATATCATTATTCACGTTAAAAATTCATTTTGGAGTCTTCCTCAAGACTTCTCAAGTCTTCCCCGGCCATTTCTCAGAAAAATCTGTCTAGAAAACTTTTGTGCCACTGGGTCTACAATTAATTAGAAAAAAAATCTAGATCACACCTTCGTACCACAATTTGTCGTTAGCAATGAGTATTGGGAAAAAAGAAAAAAGAAAAAGAAAAAAAAAGTGAGGTATTCATACTAGTCCCGAAATGTTTTAACTTTTAAGCAAATTAAAGAATTTTCTACCGGTCAAAATTTCCTAGGGTCTGACTCCTTCAACGAATAAAGAAATGAAATAAAATAAGATAAAACAATTGTCCTTCTACATACTTGACCATATAAGCACGGCAATACGATCTTTCATTCTCAGTTGTGCTTCAATGGGCAACACATATCTTTCGACCACACTCCGACCATGTTTGACAGCTCTTTACTTCGTCTTCTTGCTGCACCACTTGTCCAACACCGTAGACGGTGGTGACTCTCCATCTCCTTATACACCAGTCGATAATATTATCCTTAACTGTGGCTCCTCCGGCAACTCCACTGCTGTTGATGGTCAGATCTGGATTGGTGACGTGAATTCTAAATTCTTCCCTCCGGAATCATCACAAAACCAGGCCTCTCTAACCGCAACCGCAGTTAAACAATCCTCTTCTGCTACCAGAATCCCCTATACCACAGCCCGCTTGTCTGACTCCGCATTCACCTACATATTCCCAGTCACTCCCAGCCAAAACTTCGTTCGACTATATTTCTATCCAGCTTCGTACGGAAATTTTGACCGCTCTAAAGCCATCTTCTCTGTCAAAACTGGACATTTTACTCTTCTTAGCAACTTTATCGCTTCAGTTACCGCTGACGCCGATGGAGATCCTGGTGATACCATATTAAGAGAATTCTATATCAACATCGAGGAAGATGAGAGGCTGAATTTAACCTTCACTCCAAGTGATTCCAATTCATTTGCTTTTGTCAACGGAATTGAAATCTTGTCCATGCCTCCTAATCTCTATTACACTCCGTCTAACGTTGAAGGGTTCCTTTTCATCGGCCAGCAGGAGCTGTACCGCATCGATAACGGAACTGCTCTCGAGATGGAATACAGAATAAATGTTGGAGGGAACTCCATCACACCCAGTGAAGATACAGGAATGTTCCGGAGCTGGAGTCCGGACAGCATGTACTTGACAGAAGATAGATTTTCACCTCTACCTGTTAACACAATTGAACTGCAATTTACCAAGATACCAGCTTACACTGCACCGCAAGATGTCTATCGGTCTGCCCGGACTATGGGGCGGAACAAAACTATCAATAAGAGCTACAATCTCACTTGGGAGTTTTTCGTAGATTCTGGATTTGATTATCTTGTTAGGTTACACTTCTGCGAGTTTCAACCAGAGATTATTGCTATGTATGACCCAGTGTTTCTTATTTTTATAGCAAATCAAACAGCTGAAAAAGCAGCCGACGTTGAGGTTTGGAGTGGTCGGAGAAGAGGTGTTCCCGTATACAAGGACTATGCTTTGTCAATGTTTGGCAAAGAAAATCAAAAGAAAATGAACCTTTCTAACACCCTAGAAGCAAACCCTGATGACCACGCAACTCATTTCAGTGATGCAATCTTGAACGGTATCGAGGTCTTCAAAGTAAGCGCCCCCAGTGGCAACCTCGCCGGACCCAACCCCGACCCACTTCCGTTGACCCCTCCAACGACGATTCCGCAGAGACAATCAACAAAGTTGAAGAAGAATAATAGAATAACAATAATTGCCGTTGGTGGTGGAGTTTCTGGCTTTACTATACTCCTGATTCTCGTAGTCTTGATTTTCCGACTAGCCGAAAGAGCCAAGAATTCCGACAACTCAACAAAGGCAAGCGGGTCAACTCTACCATGTAGTTTGTCTCGCTACTTCTCACTCGCTGAGATTATAGCAGCTACCAACAATTTTGACAAAGTATTAATTATTGGTGCTGGAGGGTTCGGTGATGTGTACAAAGGATACATTAATGGTAGTGCAGCTACCCCAGTTGTGATCAAACGATTAAAATCCGGTTCTTAACAAGGAGCTCAGCAGTTCAAAACAGAGATTGCAACGTTGTCTTGACTCCGCCACCGCCATCTTGTTTCTTTGATTGGATATTGTGAGGATGGAAACGAGATGATACTCGTTTATGATTACATGGCTCGTGGGACCCTTCGTGACCATCTCTAGCTATAACACCAAGTATCAACCACTTTCTTGGAAGCAAAGACTCCAAATCTGTATTGGTGTAGCACATGGGTTGAACTACCTTCATACAGGTGTGACATATACAATCATTCATCGTGATATGAAGAGTACAAATATCTTATTAGATGAGCAATGGTTGGCCAAGGTGTTTGATTTTGGGTTGTCAAAATTTGGTCCCACTATGTCCAAGTCCCATGTTAGTACAGTGGTTAAGGGTACATTTGGATATTTGGACCCAGAATATTATCGCTATCAACAACTTACTGAGAAGTCTGATGTGTACTCCTATGGTGTGGTGTTGTGTGAAGTATTGTGTGGAAAGCCACCAATCATATGTACAGATGAGGACGAGCCAAGGGGTTTAGCAGCATGGGTCCTACAGTGCTATCGCAATGGAAAGCTTGAACAAATTGTTGATCCATCTTTGAAGGGGGAAATTGAACCAGAATGTTTGAAGAAATTTGGTGAGATCGTAGAGAATTGTTTGCTTGACAATGGAACCAAACGACCATCAATGAATGATGTGGTTGGGGGGCTTGAGTTAGCATTGGAGTTGCAAGAGAGTGCAAAAATAGATGTCAAGCTTGATTTGGCAGAAGAAATTGACATGAATGATGTTGATGAGCATGCTTTGATCCCTATGTCAGATGTCAATGAAAGTAATGACATGATTTTTAGTAGTAGTGGAAAACTATCAAGTACTAATAGCAATAGTCAAGTGATCGTAGTAAGCCAAGGAAGTTTTGATAGTAAGGATTCAGATGGATTGGTGTCCACCAAGGCAGTGTTGTTTGAGATTATGGATCCTAAAGGTCGATAAACAAAGGAAAAAAAAAGTTGCTAGTTGAATTTTTTAATATGGCTGATTGTAACTGCCAAAGTCCTTACTTAATTTCCTCCTTGGATTATGAAACTTTGAATCTGTGGAACATTCCCTAATTTGCTATTGAGCCTTAGTCTTTTAAGTTCAAATGATAAGCACTCTGAACAAAATACTCACTCAATTTTTTTGTGGCAATCCAAATATGACACATGCCCCATCTTTTTGTGGCAATGCTTCTACGGGGATTTCATGGGTTTTATATCATCTGGTGAAGTGATTTGCAAATAAGTTTTTCCCGGTCTTTTGTAATGTTTAGTTGTTGTTTATGTTTTGGGTGTAGTGGAAGACTTGTTCTATTTTTGTGTTGTTGTAATAGTTTCTGTTTAGTCCAGTGTTGTCTTTAGGGTCTTGCTACTCTGGTTTAGTTTGTTTGAACTCTATTTTTCTGTGTCTGTACGTTTCCTTTCATTAATAAAACTCCCTTGTGATGTGAAAAAAAAAAAAAAATCTGGAACATCAAACTGTGATAGTGGTATCTGCAATATTTTAGCTACATAACCAGGCATAAAAGAATGATATAAAAGCTCCAAATTCCACCAATGGGTATCCCTATCAATTAGATCGCAACCACCTTCATATCTGGATTAATCACTTAATAGGCAAAATAATCTTGTGACAACCGATAAGAAGCACAATGGAGCCAAGGATCTTGAATTCTTGATAATCTCGAACAGATTCTCCATTTCCAATTTTTCAGCACAATCTCTGCTTTAAAAATTAACTTCCTTCCTCACCTGCTAGAACACTATGCCAAGTATAAGATGGAGAATGACCCAACATAGCATGCATAAACAGAGTATTTACGATAATACTTGACCTTCCAAATTCTTTCCAAAATCAAGTCCAGCACATTTAATACTCTCCAACGCTTTAAAAAAAAAAATAATAAAAAAAAAGGGGCTTTTTTGTTTTAGAAGGTAACACTCTTCGACCTTACTTAGCCAACATAGTCAAGTTAAAGGATTCAAGTTCTTTTGTAAACCCGATCCACCCTTATTTTTCGAGATACACAACTTATTCCACTTTGTCCCCATTAGTATGAATTCACCATCTTTGCAATCTTGTGACATGAATTCTGTGGCAATTTAAAATAGCCTATCACATAGGATGGGATTGCTTGAATCACATAGTGAAAGATTCTAATTGAATTAGTGTAAATGTTTTTTGACAAGTTCATAAAAAGAAATTGGTAAGTGTAATAATGCTAAACTGCTATGTTAAATTTTTAATTAAAATCTCCTCTTAAAATATTTGTTAACTGGAAAAAAAAAAAAAAAAAAAAAAAAAAAAAAAAAAAAAAAAAAAAAAAAAAAAAAAAAAAAAAAAAAACCTTGCTCTTTTTCTTTTTTTCTTTTATTTTTATTTTTTTAATAGAAAAAATGTAACCAAAAGATAAGCTTATTTCATAATTTGTATTGATGAATTTTTTTAAATAGTGATAATTGCTTAAGTTTATTTGAAAGAAGTTGTATTATTTTAAATTTTGAATTTGATAGTAGAAAAAGTAGATGAGTGGGAATAAGGGTTGTTAATGGGCCCGCCCCCCATTTTTACTTGGCCCATGGGCATAATTGGTTAGGCATAGTAGGTTGTTAACAAGCTAGTTAAAAGGTCAAGTCAGGCTGGGACGAAAGAGAAAGCCCTAACCCATGGTCCTGCTTGTGGACAATACTTATTTTGTCTTTAGTAGGCAGGGGTAACCAATTGGGCCTAATGGGCTACCCATGGGTTTGTGTTAGCATCTTATTTTATTATTTTTTATAAGTAAAGAATCAATTTTTTATAAGGGGTGAATCAATCTATTTTTTTAAGGAAAAAAAATCAAAGAATTTGAAACTTATTTAATTTTTTTTACAGTCAAATCTATTTAATTTTTTGTTTTATTGATGGAAGCCTTTTTTTTTTTTTTTTCTTTTTTATTAAGGCTTTATATGGTTTTTAAAATCCAATGGTTAATTCAAAGTTGCTAGACTACTAAAAAGATATTTATTTATTAAACTAAGTTTAACACAATCACTTTAAGTATCTTAGTGGTTATGAGTGTTCTCTTAAAAAATTCCTCTATAATGTTACAATTACCATGTAAAACATATTACAAACTTGCTTTATGATTTCGTGCATTACAACTAACAAGTAATTATCACGTGGGTTCCAGTTAGCTCAACTAGTAAAGTCTTTGATAGTTGAATAAAAGATCTGGGCTTTAATCTCCGCTTACACCAAACAATGATTAGTGTTTTGGTCTGATGATAAAGAGCTATTATCAGGAGCGAAGTTGTGCCTCGGTTGTGTGAGAGACTACGCCCTTGGCCCATTTTTTATGGTGTGTTAGGCCAAACCCACGTGAATGGGTGGAGTCATGTTATTACCTCTCAAAATGGAGGTTCGACTAGTTATATTTTTCCCTTTAGATTAAGAGTTTTACAATGGAATCACCACTTATTTAATTATTGGAATAAATAAGAAAACCAAAATTGAAAAATTCCTCATTTTA
Source organism: Quercus wislizeni (assembly GCA_023055345.1). Lineage (NCBI taxonomy): Eukaryota > Viridiplantae > Streptophyta > Magnoliopsida > Fagales > Fagaceae > Quercus > Quercus wislizeni. Next base: position 34,670,226 of record JALGQJ010000003.1, read on the forward strand.
TTAATTTGTAATTGAATTTACATTGATCATAGGAAAATTACATGGCTTTGGTCCTAGATACAATCTAAGATAAAGTATATGGCTTTGTTTCCTAGTTACAATCTAAAAATCGAAAATTACATGGATAAGCATTTGATCTACTAACCCTTGATCTAAGCTCGGAGGCTATGTTACAAGGTGGGAAGGTGTTAGGCACCCACCCTGCCCGGTGAAACCGGTCTTCTAGATTATGATGACCAACATTCATATCATATCATCCAATATGTCAATCAATTTACATGTTGAATTTAATGTGTATGCATGTGATAAACTCTAATTCAATTTATTAAGCATTGCATTTGGATTGAAAAATAAATTTTAGTGAATGTGTGTGGATTGTGATATCCTAGATTTAGTGATTTGAAAAAATTATGAAACAAACATGTTTTTCATATTTTTGAGTTGGATTTAAGATTAAAACTAGTGTTATGCATAAACATATGATAAACAACCAAGATATGTGAAGAACACATAAGAACATTTAAGAACATTCAAACATATTCAAGAGAATTTAAATAGTTACTATTATGCTTTAATCCTAAATTCTCATCATGGCAACACAAAAAACAAGTTAGGGAAATTGATTATATCTTCATGCAAGATCCATATGGTGGAGGAGGAGACTCTTGGTAGAGGTCCTAAGGGTGGAGGAAAAGAAGAGTTAGGAGAGGAAGAGTGAGTCTCACTCAATACTTTGAGTCTCAGAAAGACCAAGATATAACAAGACTACTCAACTTCACTAGAACTCAAGAGAGGGGAAGAGAGTAGTTTTTTTTTGTGTGTTTTGGAATGAAGGAGAGGGAGGGATTATATAGTAGTGGTGGAGGAAATATGAATGGAAGGCTATTTAATGAGGGTTGACAAAGAATCATGAACCTAGACCTCATTTTAGCATTGGAGAGAATCTGGTGCATTAAATGGAGAGATTGGTGGGAGTGAGGAGCAAGCCAAAATTCAGTTTTCCCGTACTGTAATAGCTTGTAGAGCCAATTTCGAAAAATCATATCTGACTCAATTCTGATCGGAATTGTCTTGTTCTTATGCTTAAATTGAAGCCCCAAATGTCTAGTTTTTGGGAAAATTAACCCCATTCACAGATTCAAAATATTCTGAGAGATATCGATGAAATTGTGAGCATAGGTCATTTGTTAGAAAATGGTTTCAGTACAATTAACATTAATAGGTCCCAAATTAGCTCCCAATTAATATTAAATGGCTCCAATAACTCCCATTTTAGATTTAATTGCTTCTAAATTTACTCTAATTAAAAGATAATTGCACAAATTACTCATTGAATAATTAATATTTAACTATCTAATTAATTAGGTATATGCAACCTCACCATAAAATGTAGTCCTAATCAATCAAATTATGACACATTATTAATATCAAATTGATTATAATTATAACCAATTGAAATCAATTGTTCATAATCACATATAGTTGGACTCAATTTATGATAGTGCATCTCGGCTATTAAAACTTGATTTGATGATAACTTTCAATCTGGTGGTCCACTTAGGACTTATGACTAGTCGATTTGATTGTTACAACATCAAGATCATTTTGGTGAAATGAGATTAAAGATCTAATGACCCGAATCAAGATGCATATTCCCAAGGTGAAATTACCTTTTTACCCTCCATGTGAGGTTAAACGTGAGTTGCAAAATGGGGTGTCAACAGGTTGATCAAGGTAGAACTCATATCGGGGCCGAGCATTAACGCAGCGGTTAGTGTTGGTGTTGCTGTGATTTCGTCGGACGAGCCATGCTGGATGACCCCGATCATTGATTTCTTAGCCAAGGATTGGGTCCCTGATGATGAAAAGGAAGCTAACCGGGTTCGTCGAGTAGCAGCTCGATACTGGTTATCGGCAGATCATAAGTTGTACCGGAGGTCTTTTGGGGGGCCATACCTTTTGTGCTTACACCCTAAGAAGGTTAATGAACTCTTGGCTGAGCTTCATGATGGTGTGTGTGGCAGTTATGTAGGGGGACGCTCATTAGCACACCGAGCAATGACTCAGGTGTTCTAGTGGCCGCAGATGTAGAAAGATGCCGCCGAGTATGTGCGTAAATGTGAACAGTGCCAAAGGCATGCCCCCTTGATCCACCAACCAGCAGGACATCTGAATTTGGTCAGCAACCCCTGGCCTTTCACGCAATGGGAGCTGGACATTCTTGGCCCGTACCCCTAGGCCCCAGGCAACATAAGGTTTGTTTTGGTGGTTGTTGATTACTTCACCAAGTGGGAAGAGGCAGAGGCTTTAGCAAACATTTGAGATGTGAATGTTAAAAAGTTTGTGTAGAAGAACATAGTCACGAGATTTGGAGTGCCAGACTCTCTTATATTTGATAATGGGTTGCAATTCGATAGTAGGGCCTTTCGCAAGTTTTGTAGTGATCTCAACATCAAGAACAGGTATTCTACCCCAGCATATCCTCAAAGCAATGGCCATACCTTTTGTGCTTACACCCTAAGAAGGTTAATGAACTTTTGGCCAAGATTCATGATGGGGTGTGTGGCAGTCATGTAGGGCGACGCTCATTAGCACACTGAGCAATGACTCAGGGGTTCTGGTTGCCGCAAATGTAGAAAGATGCCCTCGAGTATGTGCGTAAATGTGAACAATGCCAAAGGCATGCCCCCTTGATCCACCAACCAGCAGGACATCTGAATCCAGTCAATAGCCCCTGGCCTTTCGCGCAATGGGGGCTGGACATTCTTGGCCCGTACCCCTAGGCCCTAGGAAACATAAGGTTTGTTTTGGTGGCTATTGATTACTTCACTAAGTGGGAAGAGGAAGAGGCTTTAGCAAACAATCGAGACGTGAATGTTAAAAAGTTTGTGTGTAAGAACATAGTCACGAGATTTGGAGTGCCGGACTCTCTTATATCTGATAATGGGTTGCAATTCGATAGTAGGGCCTTTCGCAAGTTTTGCAGTAATCTCGACATCAAGAACAGGTATTCTACCCCAATGTATCCTCAAAGCAATGGCCATACCTTTTGTGCTTACACGAACTCTTGGCCGAACTTCATGATGGTGTGTGTGGCAGTCATGTAGGGGGATGCTCATTAGCACACCGAGCAAAGACTCAGGGGTTCTTGTGGCTGTAGATGTAGAAAAATGCCGCCGAGTATGTGCGTAAATGTGAACAGTGCCAAAGGCATGCCCCCTTGATCCACAACCAGCAGGACATCTGAATCCAGTTAGCAGCCCCTGGCCTTTCGCGTAATAGGGGCTGGACATTCTTGGCCCGTACCCCTGGGCCCCAGGCAACATAAGGTTTGTTTTGGTGGCTGTTGATTACTTCACCAAGTGGGAAGAGGTGGAGGCTTTAGCAAACATTCGAGACTTGGATGTTAAAAAGTTTGAGTGGAAGAACATAGTCACGAGATTTGGAGTGCCGGACTCTCTTATATCTGATAATGGGTTGCAATTCGATAGTAGGGCCTTTCACAAGTTTTGTAGTGATCTCGGCATCAAGAATAGGTATTCTACCCCAGCATATCCTCAAAGCAATGGCCAAGCAAAAGCCACCAATAAGGCGATCGTGAACGGTTTGAAGAAAATGTTAGATGGTGCAAAAGGTAGGTGGGCCGAGGAGCTACCCAACGTTTTGTGGGCATACCAAACAACTCTAAGGAGGTCTACAAAAGAAACTTCGTTCTCTCTCATGTATGGGGCAGAATTCGACCCTACTCAGAACTGTAGATTGTTAGTGGAGAGTTTGGATTTCCTAGAAGAGTACCGAGAAGCGGCGACTATAAGGCTGGTTGAGTATTAAACAAAACTTGCCCGATGCTATAATTGAGATGTGAAGACCAGGGGATTCAGAGCCAGGGACCTGGTGTTATGGAAAACAGTGGGGAATATGCGGGATACGAATGCAGGAAGGGCCTTACCGGGTCACTGCCATCGCAGGTGCAGGTGCAGGAACGTACTATTTGGAGGACCTAGACGAGAGACCACTTCCTCAACCATGGAATGTTCACAATCTGAAGAAATTCTACCATTGAGTATCCATACATAGGGATACATGTTGAATGTAATGTCATATGTGCACATTGTTAACTAATGCAAGACCAATGTTTGTCCATGCAGATGTATAAGTACTTGTGATTTCATCATTGTTAACTCATTAAGCTCTGGTAAATGCATACGAGAAATTTCGCCTCAAAACTTTCTAGGGCAGAAACCTGTTCTCGGCTTGATTCTCATCATCGAACAGGTGGAAACCTTAGGCTAAATCATTATAAGGACAGAAACTTGTTCTCGACTCGATTCTCATCGCCGAGCAGGTGGAAACCTTAGGCTAAATCATTATAAGGACAGAAACCTATTCTCGACTTGATTCTCATCGCTGAGAAGGTGGAAACGGTAGGCTAAACCATTATAAGGACAGAAACTTGCTCCCGGTTTGATTCTCATTGCCGAGTAGGTGGAAACCTTAGGCTAAATCATTATAAGGACAAAAACCTGTTCTCGGCTTGATTCTCATCGCTGAGAAGGTGGAAACCTTAGGCTAAACCATTATAAGGATAGAAACTTGCTCTCGGCTCAATTCTCATCGCTGAGCAGGTGGAAACCCTAGGCTAAATATTCATAAGAGCAGAAACCTGTTCCTGGCTTGATTCTCATTGCCAAGAAGGTAGAAACCTCAGGTTAAAATTTTCTTAAAACATAAACTCGTTCCCAGCTTGATTTTGGCCACTATGTAGATGGGAGCCGTACACTGGGTTTTCTAAGGTTATATCGTAATGGTCGAGTAGGTTGAAGCTTATTCCTAAATTTTACACAAGGGCAGGATGCCTATTTTAAGAAAAAACTCTCTAGCCCTGTTCCCGAGCACACAAGGAGTACGTAGACCATTTCGGGAAGGCAAAAGCCACTGTCTTAGATGCTATCCTTATCACGAGAAAAGTAATTACCCCACATTTTCCTAAAGAGTTAAAATGTGTTAAAATTAGTAATTATCGCTGGGGATTCAATCCTTTCTAAATACGGGTAGCCTATTCCAAGCCGATCCTAGGAACAGACTGCTCGATCATGTGAAACACACATATAAAGAGAAAAACAATCAAAAAGAATAAATAAGCATATAACTGAAAGGGTAACTTAGTAGCAAGCATTCATAAGTGCAAATTAAAACAAGCAAATAAAGTTTAAACCAATGTTTAGTTGCCACAACCTGACAACTGTTGGGAAAGAAAACTTAGAAAAATTAAACCGGAGTTCCATCACCACAACCCGGTGACTCTAGGAAAAATGAGTAAATAAAAGGTAAACATGAATAAAAGCATATAAATAAAATGCGAAAGAACATAAATATTAAACGGAGGGATTAGTAGGCGGGAAATGGGCTGCATCACCGACTGGCGGCTCTAGCACGTCCTCGGGAGCTGGTTGCTGGGATTGTACGACCTTGGCAATATTGGCTTGGTTGGTGACCTCAGGGTCAACGTGGGCATCAATCACCTTTACCAACTCCCTCATACAGGAGGTGTCGGCAACGTCAGTTTGGCTCTGAATGGGGGAAGGGGGAGCTGGGTACGAGATTTTCTTTGGATTCCTGAGAGGGGAATCTTCGGGCACCCCCATTGCTTGAAGAGCTGCGAGCCATCCCTCCCCGAACCCATGCGACCTGGCCTGATGGACGATAGGCTCCATGGACCTCTTGGCATCTGCGAAACCCTTGTCATACCATTTGCTTTTACAAGCTCTAAGAGCCGCCTTCAAGTTGGCTATTTAATTAGCCTGGGCCAAGTTCAAACTGGCTGCCATTGCCAATTTTAGCTCAACACCCCCCAGCTTTTCCTCGGCCTCAGCTAATTTACCCTCTACTAAAAGCCGGGCCTTCTTAGAAGACTGAGCCTTTTTCTCGGCAACCTCGACAGCCTTGCTATTTTCCTTAGTCGTGGTGTTAGCAACTTCCTTCAACGCCTTCTTGGTTGACTCCACGTCCTCGGTTAGCTCTTTCATCCTCTCCTCGAGGATGTGAGTTAGCTGAGCAGACTGGAGACAAGTATAACAAACATAAGAGATAGGGAATTATTCATGCATAAAAAAGAACAAAAAATAAAGAGGATGAACCTATTAACAGTCATTTTCCTCTTGGTCACCATGGCTGCGTCCTGATCGGTCTCAACTTGTGTTGGCTCGGCTACTTGACAGGGGGTGTCCTACACTTCAACAGGCACGTGAACTCAACGGCTCAGAGATATGCGCTCTGCTGATTCATCTTGCACAGGCGCACGGTCCTCTGCAGTGGTGTACTTGGGACTGAGATCCCGAGCTTCGCTGGTGGTTAAAGAGGGTGGGAGGAAGTTCGTGTGCCGAACGTCTATATAGGACAAGAGTGGACTCTCTACAAGTAATGCCTGGTGGAAAGCTTGCCAAGTTGAATATACGGGGTCGATGCCGAGTATCAAGTGAGATGCTTGGAGCTGTCCGTCTGTATGAACAAAGATTTCTGATCTAAGTACAAAATTGAGATCTCGTACGTGTACACCTCGGAGATCTGGTTGGAACCTTTTTGATTCTGCAACAAATCAACAAAAAAGAGATTGATTAGTTCAATACGTGAGCAACTAATTAAAAGATGCAAACTCAATGCAAATAAGGGTTCTTGGTATTGAAAAACATCTCACGGCGAGAACGGGCAAGGGAGCTCGTCGACAAACCAATTTCCCTTCACCCGGACAAATTCACCTACCGAGTTTCTGTTAGAATCGGGAAGGCATGATATAAGCCGTACCCGTATATCTCTAGTTTTTAGGTAATAATCAAACCTAATATTGCCGCATAGACTATACATAAAATTAATCTAATGGTGATTCAACTGCAAACCGATTATGTGGTTTAACCAACTCACACAACTCACCACTCAGTAAAAATTAGGGGGGAGATGGTCGGCACACAGATCGTAAAACATAAGGGTACCTATAATGAGAGGGTCAATGGGGAACCTAATCCCACCCTCAAGAATGGCCATTAAGGGAAAGAATACTGTGTTTACCCCACGACGCCTTTGGATGTCAATATCACCCTCATGACAATAGGCAATATCAACATCCTCAGGGACGTTATAGGTAGCCTTAAAACTAGCCAATGAGGCTTCCGAAGACAAAAGATAAGAAAAACCTATTTGCAAAACTAGATTCCTAAGCTACGATTGAAAGAGAACTTAACGAAATAGAAAGAATAAGAGGAAAGACAAAGGAAACTTACTTTGGGCTCTAGGAAAATGGGGTGTTTTGGACAAGAGGATGAACGCATAGAGAGGTATGCACGGCAGAGAGAAAGTTTGGAGAGTGAAAAATGGAAAAGTGAAGCAGAGTTCCAGAATGAACTATTTATAGGAGCCAAACGAGGGAGTAAATGTCATTAAATTAATGGGGAGTGGGAAATGCTACGAATCCCCACCCTAACTGCTAGACGTGCACCCCCTTGGTTCACGAACCGTCAGACAATGATAACGGTTGAGCCAATATTCAGGTGTGGCACGCCTTTTAAGGGTGCATTAATGAGTCTTTCGAATTGTTGGGTATCCACCCGTTGGATTTCCCAGATAGTTTCCATCCTTTAATGTCCTTGATTTGTTCTAGGGGCCCGGGCACAAATCAAGGGGGGGCTAATGTACGGTATAAGAGTCCCCAGGCCTACTTAAGCCCTGGACCTTGACCCACCTTGACCCAATGGTGCAGCCTATGACCCCCACCCCTTTGTCAGAGGCCAGGCCCTAGGCCCACTAAGGCCATAGGCCAAGGCCTCAAGCCTACCTAGGGCCCATTGGGTGAACAGTCTAGGTCCGCAGTCATTATGCTTTGTCACTTAGGTCCTGTTTAGCTAATTATATCCCAGGCAAAGTGGCAACTGCTCGGGGATACACCTTGCTACCCGGCATTGCCTTGGGAATGTTGCTGCTGAGCATATCTTCTGAGGTGGGAAGCAATTCCAATGCCACTTCTCGCACTCCCACCTTAACACCCACTTTGAAATGATGGAATTGGACCCCCAAGCCCACTAATTATCTAGAGTAATCATAGCCCATCCACTAATATTGAGCTATAAATAAGAGATGGGAACGGGGGAATGGGGGTTGGAAAAAGTTGGAAAGACTACTAGGAAAATAGAGTGAATACTCAGAGAAAGCAAAAAGAGGGATTTTGTGAGGAAGAGTGAAAGGTGTGAGGATAAAGAAGAGTATTAGTGCCAACTGAGCATAGAACCACCCATAGTAGGAAATCCAAAAGCCCATGAAACAAATAGATTGTGAGCCCAAATAGGAGTCAAGCCCAACGGTCTTGTATTTTGGGTGCCCACATATGTTCTTTAACTTTCAAATTTTAATATATGATGTCTTTTGGTGCTGTATTATTGATTTGATATTTTTATGATAAATATTTAAATTTTTAATAAATTTTTAATTGTTGTTGTATTATTATTTTTTTAATTGTTTTTATGATTTTTAATACTTCAATAGTTGAATTGCTATATTGCTATGCTTTTAGAAAGATTTTTAGTGTTAGTCGTTTTTTTTTTAATAATATTTATGAGTTTTAATTTAATGTATTATATATTTTAAATCAAATATTAATAAATTAATAAAACAATTGAGTGGGACGGGTACCCTTGAGTGCCACCTAGATGGTGGAGGAAAAAAAAAAAAAACCGTCCTAAAGCGGGGTTGGGGGAAAGGGGAGGAACGGATGTGGGCAAAAGTGGTGGAAGTGAAAAATAAAAAGGCGAAACTATATTGTTGGTTCCTTAAGTTTACATATTGAGCACTTTTAGTCTCTGAAGTTTTAAGTGAGCCCTATTGATCCCTAGAGTTTAAAAAATAAGCATTATTGGTTCCTTCATTAACTTTTGTTAGTTTCTTTATCCATGCGTCTAACGGAACAATGACATAGCATTTTTTAAATGAAGTGACAATCCTTATATTATTAAAATTTACACGTCAAATATTTACCCATAAGAAACAGATCAGCCCAAATATTTGGGGCATTCAACGTATCAAACCCCTTATTTTAGAAACAGATCTAACCACATAGAGAGAGAGTTGCACACTTAAAGACCTTAATGGGTTTGTACCATAGCTACGTCCGTTAACCGGAGCCAAGAACGACTCTAACGACGGTGACCTCTATCTCTGAAATAGCAAGAGAGTCCTAAGTCCTCCCGACGTCATACCGTCCTCTATCCTCTCATCTTCTCTATGCGATGCTATACTCTCCAGGCGATGTCATCCTATGGGCTTAGTAAAGTTGAAGAATGACAATACACTCTAATCAAATCACCAAAATGATTATAAAATCACAAAATTCAAAACACCTCAAACTAATCAAATCCCAAGTTTGTAATTTAAAGAAAGCTACTGCAGTGCAGCGTAGGAGGAGAAACTAGAAAGAAGAAGAAACAAGTGGGCATAAAAATGGGAAATTATCAGTAACAGGAATAGTCATTTAATAATAAAAGGTTGCCATGTGTAATTTAAAAAAAAGCCATGTCATTACTTTGTTAGACATATGGGTAAAGAAATTAACGGAAGTTAACAAAAGGACCAATAATACTCATTTTTAAACTTCAATGACCAATAGTATTCACTTGAAACTTCGGGGACCAAAACTGCACAATAGATAAACTTAAGGGACTAACATTGTTGTTTCGCCAAATAAAAAACCAACATTGCACCTATCATGTTGCCATTCCTACGAGGAAGATCAAATATGCTTGCTAGGTGATTATATGTATTTTTTTTTTCTTTTCATTATTATACATCAAACATAATATATCTTTGATTAAAAAATCATAATATACCATGTCATAATTATGAAAAAAATTATAAAAAATTGTTGCGACTAGGATTATTGTTGCATAATAAAATATCCCTCACACCAAAAAACTTCCACTTCGTTTCAATCATTAGACATTCCGATTTTCGAGTGCATTATCAAGTTTCCAATCATTTTGTAGTTTCTTCCTCAAGACTTTTCAATTCTCCCCTGCCCCACTTCTCATGAGTAGACAGCAACTTTGCTGGTATTGACCATTCGCGATTTGTGGTCATCATCCAACTAGAACAATGGTATTAACTATTAAGTAATCAATTTTGTACCCAGCTAGTAACCTCTCCCTCTTCCTCCTCTCTAGTCCTCTTCTTCTTCTTCATTTTCTTGTTCTTTTTATTAATCTTTGTTTTCTTAGCCAATATTGTTGTGTTTTATTTTTGTCAGATAGACGATATTTTGTTAGATGACAAAAGACTTTATCAATTGAGTTAATTGAAACTCATGATAAAAATTCTTACTTTTTGGTCTATTAATATTTATGTGATGTAAAACAGACAACTAATTCCTAGATCATAGTAAGTGCTACAAGTCAAATAGCAAGAAATCTAGAAAGTAGGAGACAGCGGGTTGACAATGATGAAATTGCATGAAATTTGGTGACATTAGTGACCCCATCATTGATAATTTAATAAATTGTGATAATTTATTTAAAATGATTTTTTAAATGACATGTATTTTTTATTAACAAAATTATTTACTAAAATCTAGTACTTTAACATTAATAAGATTTTCATTGAGTACTATTTTTCTTTTTAGAAGTCTTTTTAGTTATAGGACTATAATAATATATAGTAGAAGAATATTGCAATTAATTAAAATATTTCCTTAGCGTGAAATCATCATTTCTAACACCCAACTTTTATTATATAATATATGATATTTATATAAGAAATTTGATAAACCAGATAAGTCATCATAGGCTGTTGATTGAGTCAATAACAAGTTGGAGGTATTGAGTCTAGGTAGTTCTTTAGCATGATGGTTTAAAAAACAATAAGTCCACATAGGCAAATACTCTCATAATTTTTTGCATTACTGCTAAGGTGACAAATTCTCAATATATGGTAAACAATAAATTGTTGAGGTGACAAATTCTCAATATATGGTAAACAATAAATTGCTATCAACAATGGGCTCAAGGAAAATTAATAACAAATTACCATCTCAAATAGATGTTAAATTGTTATATATCAAAGGTTTTTGTTAAATTATTAATTCTTCCAAAAACTAAAACTTGAGATTTTAAATGAGAGATAGAGTAGATGAGATTTTAAATGGTAAAACTTCATGCTTTAATATTATGTTAAAATCTATTCTTCCAAAACAAAAAAAAAAATATATATATATATATATTGAATTTTTTTTTAATTATTTAACCATATAATTCTAATAGTTTTTGTATAAAAATTTATAATTTTAATGTTTTAAACTACTTTTCTTTAAGAAGAAAGTTTTAAACTATGGATCTGTTTGGATACTGCTTATTACTGAAAACTGAAAACTAATTACTGAAAACACTGTAGTAAAATAATTTTTATACTATGAATAGTGCTCGTGGGACCTAGATTTTTTGACACTTGCTGCGTTTTCCGTACTTGTGGGTCCCGTGAACTGTGCACGGAACCCATTAAAAAAACTCAAAACGCCTACTGCATTTGCTATGCAAATGCACACTACATTTAGCTTCCTTTTTTTCTTTTTTCTTTTTTTTTTCTTTTTTTTTGAGAAGAAGGCTAATAAAATTATTAAGAAAAACTGGCTAGAGTGGATTAAAAGTATATCATTGAGGAATGGATGATTCTCCATCTACACCAATAAAATATTAATTAACCTAGTTATTAATAAAATATTAACCTAGCTAGATTGTGAGCTATAAAATTTCCTTGTTGACGTGTATGGGAGAAATTTACCGTACACTACAAAACACGCGGGTCTTAGGCCGTGTTTTTTTAAGCCGCATTTGCAAAAACGCAGCTACAGATGGGTTAAAGCCGCATTTTTTAAAAACACGGCTTAAATCTCTCACCTCAGGCTGCGTTTTAAACATGTGGCCATAGAATGCATCTAAAGCTGTGTTTTCTTGAGCTGTAGCCACATTTTTGGGGGTGGAGCTATGGTCACGTTTAAAACATGTGGCCATAGGACTTGCGTATTTCATTTTTTTTTTTTATTCTTAACTATGGCCGCGTGTAAAAACGCGGCTCTAGATTGCCTAAAGCCGCGTTTTATAGATGCGGCTTTAAAGTTAGTATGAAGTCGTGTGTTTAAAACGCGGCTTTAGGTTTTGCCTATAGCTGCAGGTTAAAAATGCAGCTTTAGGCTTTGTATAAATAGCAAACAATGGACAAACCCTAGCTTTCTATTTCTTTCCGTTCTTTTCTTCTTCTCAAGCTCTCAGCTCTCACAGACAGTGCTCAAACTCTCATCCTCCATAAAGGCGGCTACCTTCACCGATTCTCTTTCTGATCTTAAACTATTCTCTCTCTCTCTCTCTCTCTCTCTCTCTCTCTCTCTCTCTCTCTCTCTCTCTCTCTCTCTCTCTCTCTCTCTATGTATGTATGTATTGTCATTGTGATTTTGATCTTTGATTATGTCTGATTGAATAGGAAACCTAGCGGCTTCTTAGTGAACCAGGTCTTTCTCTCTCTCTCTCTCTGGTTGTAAATTTGTTTATTTATGGGTAGATTTGTCGGTTTAATTTATGCTAGATTATGTGTTTGCTTTGATGGTGGTGGTAATTAGGTTCACCGATTCATCCACAAACTCATCGCCACCACTGAATCTCACGCACCATCACCGAAGCTCAGCATCATCAACCTCCTCACCCACTTCGAAGCCCAACTCATCTCTGCCGAAGCCACTGCTGCCTTCCTCAGCCCATTGCTTTAGGGTTTTCCGCCGATCTCAAGTTTCACTCTATTCTTTCTCTCTTCTTTTTTCTTTTCTTTATATATATATATATATATATATACTTTTTTTTTTCAATGATTTTTGCGATATGATTTGTGGTCAAGACTTACAAGTTAAGATATGTGGTTTTTGGTATCTGAGATCTTGAGTAGTGATTTGGGTATTTTTAAATTCGTGATTAAAATGGTGTGGTTTGTTTGTTCACTTTGTTCTGTGATGGGATCCTTGTGATTTGGTTGTGTTCTCTTCTTGGGTCCCAATATATATTATGCAATCGAGTAGGCTTTAATGGGCTTCATTTCTTGGTAAAGTTCTCTTCGCCTCTGTTTTCATTCTCTCTGCTTACCAAGAGTTAGTATTTCAAATGCCATCACTTACATTTTTTTTTCCCAAATATACTTTGTTGTGATTTTTATGAGTTCTTAAGCTTGTAATGTGTTCTTTTAGGCAATATGATTCTGGGTTTTGAGTTTTTTTAGTTTTCAATTTGGCAATTGTTGTTGTTGGATCTGTTAGAAATATAAGGTTGCAACTCTTGGTTTGACTTTTTTTAATAATGAAATAGGGTATAGATTTGCATTTTGTTGTCAAATATTATAATTTTAAAGGAAAGTAGGTGATGGGTTTGAGTAATTGAAAGTTATAATTTAGCCATGTTTAATTAACTTCAACAATTTGGCTAATTAGGGCTAATAGTTAATAATGAGACATAATGGCTTTGATCTTCAAAGTGTGGCTACATTTGAATGTATAAGTTATAACAAACAATTGGGTCATTCAGCTCTTATTCAAATCTCTTTTGGCTTTAGGTGAAGCTGAATAAATAGTTGACCTTCATGAGTTGCTTACTAATTAAAGAGAAAAACAAGTATTTTTATGTATTACATTATTTTTCTAGCACTTTAAAAGCAAAATTTGTTGCTTTGATCCCTTTTTGAGCCTAAGCTAAAAATTTTGACTTGTTCCATTGTTTCATTAAACACCTAAAGATGGGTTGTTTAGGATTCCCTTTCTCTTTGCTTGTTTTTGGTTCAACTGTTGTTGTAGAAGTAATAATAGAATTGAAGGTAGGTGAAATAGGAAAAGAAAACATAGCTAGAATTCCCAAAAGCATAGAGGTCGGTCGGGCTAGGGTTTGTTAGTTGGTGGTTTGTAAAACAAGAACAACCCCTTTTTTTTAGGTCAGACCAACTAGTGAGATACTTCGATGAGCAAGTTAGCGAAAAAAAAAATCATGAAAAAAAAGTTCAATTAAATGACATGGTTGGGAAAAATGAGTGCATTCCTCTTTCTATGGTTGGGGGTTTATGTATAGTCTTGCTCAGACTAAGCTCCCTAGACTTGTTCTTGATCAGCCTACCCATCATGGACTTGTGCGATTTTTTACCTCTAAGGTTTTACGAAAATTGTCCTCTTTATATTTCTCTTATACAATACCAATCCAAGCCAAAAAGTTCTCAACAAACTTATAGAATCTACAATTTCTGCCACTAGGAATCTGGCCTATCATGCATTATGGGACACCATACCTGGATTACTTCTTCATAAAGGGAGCCATGGCTTTGAATCTCCTACTACTCAATCATGATACTCGTACATTTTTTGAGAAAATTTAGACCCCGTTTGTTAGAATTAACAAGCTTTAAACCCAAGTTATTAATTAGATTTATTATGAATAAACTTGTTAAAACAAACAAACATCAATATCATGCAGTGAAAAAAATAAATAAGACAAGATATGATAACCCATGAAAACCAATGAAACAAACTAGTTTCACAGTAAAAAACCTAGGGGGAAACCTTCCCAAAAAGCAATCCACTATAGTAAAGAGAAGTTTCAAATCTAGTACAAAACATTTGTCCCTAGACTTTACAATCATCGCATATGAACTCACAGCAGAAACCTTCTACCGCTTCAAAACTTCTGAACTCTTCAATATATGAACGCCACCCTTTTTGTTGCACGGATCCCAATACGTGACTAACTCCTTTGCACGAATCCCAATACGTGACTCACTCACCAACTTAAGGAAGAAGAATGTCGGTTGCAAAGTTCTTCACTTCATCAACAATGAAGATTAAGAAGTACTTGGTTACAAAACCCTAAAGCGTAAAGATGCAGTAGATTCTTTCAAAGAGAATAAGGCATCGGTTACCTTTTGCATATGTTCTCCTTTGTATTCTCTTATGTGACGACCTCTAAAATAAGCCTTATATATATCTAAGGTTAGGAGAAAAGAAGTCCCAAAGACACATTTAGGGATTCCAAGAAAACATATTAGAATTTCTGTTTTTTTCTTAAACCTCGACAGATAGGAGGTGTCGAGCTTTAAACTTCAACAGATACAGCTATCAAGGAGGTGTCGAGTAGGTGTCAAAAGGACATAAATTTGCTTGATTGATTGACCAGGTGTCGAGATTGCGATAAGAAAAAGCTTGGAAGCTCGACAGATAGCCAGGTGTCGAGAATGTGTTGAGCAGCTATCGAGCTTTAAAATTTAGCACTTTCTCACTTGATTCTTGGACAGACTTGCATGGTTTTAACACTTGATCTTGAAACACAGTTTCTTGAAGTGTTAAACACATCATAGATCTATCCAATTACAAGTAATGTGCGTTTTGTCAAAGGATAAGCCAATTACATGAAATAGTGACATATGTTCCTAACAAGTGAATCACATATGTCTTAACTGTTGGAAAAATAGATGTGCACAGCGGAAAAAAACGGATCTACTTCATTAGAAAATGATAACATGTGCTACGTAAGTTTCAGAATTAGAGAACAAGAATGCGTACCTTGGTGTGGTGAAATTCAAAACCAAAGATCAGAAGTTCTTGGGAAGACTTTTAATCTTCACTCCAATTCCACTTGATGCCCAAGATGTGTGGTCTCTTAATCAGTTTCCAAGGTCAAAATAAAGAGTGTACAACACTCATATAAAAACATTTCATTCCTTATGAGAACTCTCATGAAAAGACTTAATGAAAAGTCTCATGAAAAAGTCTTATGAAAATCTATATGTTTCTCTCCTTATATATATAACTGATTATCTAATTGGGCTAGCCTTTTGGGCCTTCCCAATCTAACCCAATTGGGCTTTAGTGTGTGGCTTGGAGTGGGACCAAAAGGGACCAATAAAACACTAGCTCCAATGGGCCTTGGGCTTTTCTGTCAACTTTTGACAAGTCCAAAGTTACCATTAACTATATTTAATACCACTATATAAATATAGTTGCACTCTAGGCCTTATCTATAAATTAGATCCCAAGACTTTATTGTACATGCAACCCCTTCATTAAAATATTCGTAGTAATACAAAGTCATGAATATTGACTGTCACTTTGAAGATTACTACATTTTAATCCTTGAGTACCCGGTTTAATCCTTTATGTTATTCAATATATATTTATGAAATCCAATTAAACTTATCTCAAGGGAATATTTTATATCTCCGTTAGGAGATTATGAATTCCATCTTGAAAATATATGTTCCATCAACACTAAATGCGGTTGCCCAACATACTGAGGTTTTGACCGTAATTTATAGATCTCACTCCTGATATATCAAAACAACCTACATTTCACGATCATGTCCATTATTCTCTCAAGACTTAGAGTTGATGTAAATAGAAGTCGTGAGATTTATTATTCATTTGACAGTCGTTAGGAGAATAATAAATCTCACAGCGGTCCAATTCAATATGTTTTAACTTTTAAAACATATCAACATATCAACTAGAAGTCTCCACTTCCATGATCAAGACAAATCATCTTAGTTGATATGTTATAGTCTTCGCAAATGAAATGCCCAATTTCATCACCGACTACGAACTACAATTCTGAGTTTACAAAGAACTTGTGATTTATATCTTTTTGTGACTTTTCACATAAATCCCATACTATGCATCTCATGGACTAAGATAATGTCCTATTAGTTCATATATAGTCTCATATAATTAAACAACTTAATTATTTATAACATGCCAATAAATTGGATTTTAGGGCATAAACCCCAACACTAACAATCTCCCCCTTTGGCAATCCGTAAAAAAATCACAACAAACAAATGAGCATATGAGAGAAGTCATAAATCACTCAACTCATATTCATTTGTTGAATACAATAAAATCTATCCTAACACAAACTCTTGAAAAACTTTGCAAGAAGAGAGTTCATGGCAAGTAGACTTTGACAACCTGTATTTCTAAAACACTTTAAACAAAACTTATCAAGGCATCTTAGTGTGAGACAGAAATAATAAATTGCATACAATATATAAGAAGCATGTGCATAAAGATAGAAAAGAAACAACACATGTAAAGGTAGGCGAAGAAGATATACATCATCAAAGATAAGCATAATGTATGTAAACATGGTCACACGACCGGTGTACAAGAATGAATTCCTAAGGTGATTCATCGCAAGGTCCCTACATGATGGTCTTTTCCTCTAGCTGGAATTTATAAAGCTAACTTTGATGCTTTGATTTTTTTCGAAAGTTTCATTGGCTGGTTTAGAAGTTGTATTTCGAGAGTCTGACGACATATATTATAGCAATTCTAAGCCAAAAAATACAACATCCACATTCGGTCGAGCTTGCAGAAGCCATGGCAACAAGTTGAGCAATCACTTTCATGAAGGAACTTTGTGTTTCGCAGGTTGAGTTTGAAAGGGATTTTCAATAGGTCATCATAACTATTAACAAACAAGGGGCATCGAGAAACACCACCACAAGCCCTAAATCAGTTCCAAGATAAGGCTTGACAGAGGATGTGAAATATAACTTGTAACTTGTAAGCCTTTAAGAACTGGATCTAAGAAATTTAGAACAATAGAAGAAAATAAAACATACCTCTAGCCATGTTGTTTAAATGATTTATGTGAAAAATAATGAGTTATAAAGAAATTCTTCTAATCTATGGCCTAAATTTCATATTTCCATTGATGGAGAACATAGGCTATTTAAAGGTTAAACTAGAGATTTTTTTTTAAAAAAACTTAACATTTGTGATCTCTTTAACACTCCTTCCATCAAGGAGTTCGGTTGATAGTTACTTTGAAGTATTTATTCAGAAATTGAGAGTTACTTTAAGCTGTTATTCACCAAATAGCATCTATTCATTAATGATATTTTTAGGTGATTTTTACAAATAGAATCCAAAAAGTGGGTCTTTACCTATCACTCTTACTATTAAAACATCTAAATATGTAATAAAAATAATGAATTAATTGGATTAAATTATACGGAGATATAAAATTTCACACTGGCACATGTGACACATTAGTAAATGTCAAACAAGTAGCCCACAAGCTGCCCAAACATGCAAGACTTGTGCTAGACCCAATCCTTGGTGGGGAGGGTGAAACACCAAATTTCACCCATAACCGGCCAACAAAACCCCATTTCAATATGCTAAATAATAATAATAATAATAATAATCATGGTAGTGAGGCCACTAAAGGGCTTGGGGCCATGGCCTATAAAGCCCATAATTGGGCCCTAAAGCCCATGATTTTTTTAAAAGTAATATACATGAGCGTGTGCATGTGCGAAGATAATATATAGTGTTTGTAATTCAAGCCCCCCAAATTATCTTTTTTATAATGATTCATAGCTCACAATCTTGTTCCAACAATCTTAATTGTTCAACAAATTAAAATATAATAAAATAAGACTAAGATGACCTAATTCTCTCATGATTTGATAAAAAAGTTGACTAAATTCACATTTTTCTGTTGCACTATGCTTAGGAGATTAAAGCTTGAAAGATGCTATAGCAATCCTAGCAATATAATTGAACCTTAAACCATGTTTTTTATAGCTAAATCACTTTTAAGCTAAACATAGCACATCAAGGTTGCGTTTGGCATTGGCTGAAAAATACAGTTTTTATTTTTTTTATTTTTTTTATTTTTACTATTTAGTTTATTTTTGCTACTATTCATCTTATTTTTAGTACTATTCATGGTCCCATTGCACTTTTTGGTACTATTTATGGGTCTAATTGTACTATTTCCGCTAGCTTTTAGCTTTATCTACAGTTTTTTCAACAAAAAGTTTTCAGTTTAAGCTAAATAAGCTGTTCCCAAACAGGCAACAATTATATATAAAGCAATATTTGAAACAATGTTATTGATTTCCCGGCCGGAATATTTTGTACCAGTATGCAAACCGGTACAAGAATACCTCACGTTCCACCTTGGGTCAAATTTTGGCCTATTTTGGGTCATTTCGGCCATTCTAGCCAATTTCGGCCAAGATGAGGATTTCGGTTGGTACTAGATTTTGCCTTTAATAAATAAATAAATAAATTAAAAAAAAAAAAACCTAAACTCGTTTTGGGCTTCACTATTTCTCCTTCAACTTCATCCTTGTCTCATTAAGCCACCACACTTCTCTATTGTGAACATTTCCTTTGTTAGAGAAAACTTACCTGTTGGGCATGTTGGGGTCCAGCCTTGCTTGTGTGAGGAAGCATTAAGACCAAAGAAAGCATTAAAAAAGAAGAATAATTTGAGAATTTGTTGGGGAGGACCTACATTAGTCAGATCAATTATCTATAAAGGCTTTTTGTGCTTGTGGGAAAATTTATTATTTAATTTTATTTCTTAAAATGTTATTGGAAAATATAGGGTAAAGGGTTGGGGAAAGAGGAAGCGGGGGTTGTATGTGATTGTATAAGATTTGTTGCGTAAAATATTGTAACAATTTTATAATCTATTTATACTATAAAATCGAAACTTTTGACTCTTTGTTGACTTTTTTTTGACTCTCTAAAAGCTTGCCATATAGGATTTGAAGTTTTTATAATTTTCCACGACAGCATAGTGTTTAAAAAATAAAAATAAAAACACTCCCTTTCTCCCCCAAAACAAAAACCCGATAACACTACTCTCTTTGACTCTTAAACAAAACATAAGTCCCATCTCCTTCTTTTTCTTCCTCTCGACCTCTCCATCGTTTCCCATGAAAAACACAAACATGAGAAATCAAGCACAAGATTGTTATTCCAATTCACCTCCACTTTACAAGATCCAGTCCTGTAAATAAGCAGAACCCAAGACCCTCGCCATGACTACACAATGCCATTAGAAGGACTTGGTAAAGAGGCTCCACAGAACCATTAAGATTCGAAGATTACGCAAGAGCCAAAAACGGCTTGAACAATGACCAATTTGTGGCGGATTGACCCAAGAGACAGCTCTCCACTTCCACCCATTTGCACGGATGGCTTTGATTGAATCTTTTTTCTTTCTTTCTCTCTTTGGAACAATAGCCATTTAGGTTTTTCTCTCTAACTTTTTGAGTTTTCAATTTTGGCAGATATATAGATTCCAATTGCTTCTTAACTTTTCCATTCCTATAGTCCTACTTAGGGTTTTGATTTTGGATTTTGGGTTCCTAAATTTCTTGATTAGTTTATTTTTATGATTAATCGATGGGCAATCCTGACCAATTAATATGTTTACATAGGGTTGTTGAAAATAAACATCTGTAATCATCCGCTCTGTTTTCCTTCAAACCCTATGTTCTTCAAACCTACTTAGGTTGCCTCCTTTGTCTAGACAAGATACATGTATATAAGTAATCTGTTTATAACCAAGTAATCTATTTGTGTCTTTTTAAGACATTTCAATGGGTAATATAATATTTTTGGTTTGGTTTGTCTCTGTGGTGGGCCTTTTTGTGTCTTGGGTTGGATTTCTCTTGCTCTACTACAACCCTATGATTCTAGGGTAGGAGAGTCGAGACTGAGCTAATTAAAACACATCTTAGGCCAACTTGTGCACAAGTTGGGCCTTTCTTGTGCCGACGTGCCTTGGCAGGAGTCTTGAGCATGTCACGTGCTCACAGTAGGAAGTACTGTTGCAAAATGTTATAGCAGGAAAAACACAATACAACAGGATAACTAAAACACGTTAACTAAAGTATTTTCTTCTAACAACAATAATGCATGAACAATTCCACAAAGGAAAAGTATCATAACGTGATTACGGCTAGAATAGATTAATAGCAAAAATTCACGTTAGTCCTTAATCAACCATGGGAAAAGAAAAAGAAGATTAGTCTACTAAAGGAATGGGCTTGAGTTTTCAGCAAATTCCAATCCAAAAAAGGGAACTAATCTCCAATGTGGGTAACCTTAGAGGGGAATCCTGTTGTAGAAGTTACTCACTTTAGAAAATAGACCTAAGTGGCTTAATCTCAGATTCTTAACTTGTTAGAGAGTGGGCTATTAAGAGGGAGAGAAGTGGGTAGCCTATTGGTACATGTTTTTACTCCTATCACTCATACTTTCCCTCCTTACTCTTGGTTTTCTGTTTTTCTTTCTTTTTCTTACTCGTTTTTCTCTGTTTTCTTTCTTTTTCCCATTGCTGTTGCTATTTTTTACTATGCACGTCTATGGCCTTTTTATATTTCCTGCCATGATAGGATTTACCATTTTTACCGCTTAACTGCTTTTGGCATGTTGTAGGTGTCCTTCCAGTATTGCTCACTAGTCTGCCAGTTGCCCAGCTACCAACACTACACTGTGTTGGTCGTGCCACGCCTCATTCCCAAACAAAAGTGGTTTTGTTTTGTTTTTTACTTCCCTTGACACTTATATCTGGATAAGGGTTGGACTTCTCCCCTACCAATCTCTATAGCATGCACTTAGTGATTCCAGCTCATGTTTACCTCTTTTGGGTGAGATATCATCCCAATAGAACATTTCCCCCAAAATAGCTTGAGCGGGAACTCCAAAATAGGCTCCCCCTTCTCCCTACCGCTAGACCACACCATTTCTTACCTCTGACCTATGGCCAACCTCCCTTATATTGGCTGGGTACAAATAGGTGGTGCTTGGGCCTTGTGTGCGTGTTCTACTTCCATATAAGTCCATTGCTTTTCTGGCGCTCACGCGTTTGCCATTGCCTACAAGTTTGTCTAACTCTTCTGCATGCTTTGATGCTTGTTTAACTCTTGTGGCGTGAATGAGTTTTTGGGTCTTCATTCTTTGCATCTTGTTTCTCCTTCGGGCTGAGCATTGCTTGGGTGTGGGCTTTCTCTTCTTTAATTCGGCTCATGTCTCTTTTCATCCTTTGTCCATGGGCTGTTTGGTGCTCCTATCACACCACCGCATTGTTCTTGCTATGATATCATTTACTTTTGTTTACCTTGTTATTACTTCTAGGCTGAAGTGCCTGCCATGCCAGTTTCTCATATTATTCCGTATTTTAGTCTTTACTGCCTAGCATTCCTGTTGGGTCAGTTCATTCAACATCCTGGGCTTCCTCATCCATTTCATTCTTTTCTACTTCTTACATTCCCATGAGCTTTTGCTAAATCATTTAGGCTTCCTTGGCCCAGTTACTACATCCTTTGCCTTTGGGTTTATTGGCCTTCGAACTAATCCCATTTGCTAATTCCTTTCGTTGGGCTCCTTCGGCCTGTTTTTGCTTTCTTTCCATTTCTTACGATTCCCATGGGCTTATTATTTCATTCTTTGGGGCTTCCTTGGCCTGTTTGCTTTCTTTGGGGCCACTTTATTATTTTGTGGGATTGTGGACCATTATTCCTGTCATTCTGGCCCAATGGTCTTTCCTTTGTTGCTTTCTTTTTCCTCATTTTTTCATATTGTTGGGCTTCTTCTGCCATTGGCCCCTTTTGTCAAAAATGGGCATCAACAGTCTCAAATTGTATGTATAGGTTTTAATTGTAACATATTTGATTAGATAGTTGCAAATAGTTTCTGTAGTTGTCTTAGTGTTTGTATAGAGCTACTTAAGTTGTTTTTCTACAAATCAAGTGGCAAGGAACATGACTAGATTTTCAAATATCTAAAGCATCGGTAAGAATTAAAAATCTTTTCTTTCTATTAATTTTAGTGTCCAAAGAGAAGGTAAACATAGGATTTTGTAACATAGGATCTTTTAGAAGTTTTTGTTATTTTTATAATTCTATTCGATAACAAGCCATTGATGAATTTGGGTTCTAGAGTAACGTAAGAGTTTCAGCTAGGGGCTAAATAAAACTTATTGACTATTGGTCCATTCAAGAAAATAATGGAGCTTTTCCGCAATTTGATTTTAATATAATTGAGATTTCGGTATTAGATTCCTAGGTTGGAGTTATCAGTTTAAAGTAAACATATACAATATGGAAAATCACTTGATGTCGAACTCTTTAAGCTGACAACAACATAGTACAATGTAGTTTGCTTCTATTTCTATCATAGAGTAACTAGTAATAGACTAATTTAGAAGCCTTCTCTTTTTGTGCCATTGATATTCTCTAAGAATATAACTTTGTGGCTGAACTCTGCCTTTTTTTTGTTAAAATATATTTTTAGGGGTTATGTAGACCATTTTTTTACCCCTCTTTCGAAAGCCACTGGTTCAGCCTGCCAATATTCTTGTTTTCTTTTTATAAGGGTCATGGAACTAACTCAACTTTTTGAAGAGAGAGGCAAGGAAATTTTTTGAATGTCTAAATTGTAATTTCAAAAATTACATATAAATGTTATAAAAAAATTTAAAAACTTTGGTGGCCATGAATCAAAATGGCTCCACCACTGGGTGTTGGATGTGAGAAGAAGGGATGAAAAGTCAAAAGATATGATTTTTGTTGATTTACACAATTTGATCCATGGCCCAAAAGAGATTTTGACAATGGCCCAATAAGCCGACAACAATAGATTTGTTAGAGAGTGGGTTGGATAACGAACGTTCAATGAGCTAAATGTTAATCACAATGGGATGGAGATCAAAGAAAATGATTAAGACAAGCAAGTTTGAAAGGAAAACACTCCTCGGTCAAGCCCGAGGAAGGAATATCTTTATATATATATATATATATGTGTGTGTGTGTGTGTGTGTTTCTTTTTCACTTATACAAATGATTCTATCCCCTTCTACAAAGCTCTACCTTTCTCTTTTATACCCAACCACAGATCATCTTAATCTTACATTTGGAGGGCTGAGATTGTACTCCTAGGACTCCCATCTCATCCGGAACATACTAATAAGTTTTACCCTACAATATTAGCTATGCCACCACTGTTCA
Source organism: Quercus wislizeni (assembly GCA_023055345.1). Classification (NCBI taxonomy): domain Eukaryota; kingdom Viridiplantae; phylum Streptophyta; class Magnoliopsida; order Fagales; family Fagaceae; genus Quercus; species Quercus wislizeni. The sequence continues at coordinate 34,694,082 of JALGQJ010000003.1, forward strand.
TGGTCATTTCCTCATTAATGCGACTAGAGGAGTGGTTGTCTTGTATTTAATGTGGAGGGAATGACTTCTACACCCTTCTTTCTTCATCCTTCTCGTATTCTGTGCCAAGTCTGCTTTCTTTCCTTCTTGATGTTTTAATTTTATGCATCTCACATAACTAGTGCTAGTCCTCGAGGTCCGAGGTGTATCCTCGTCCTCACAACAAGATTTTCCAAAATCTTCTTGCGCTTAAAAATAATAATAATCATGTACCTTTTTTAAAAAAATTCTATTATATCTATAAAAATAATAATAATAATAATTTTTTAAAAAAAGGTACATGATTATTATTATTTTTATAGATATAATAGAATTTTAACTTAAAGTTTTCACTTCATATTTATTGCTTTTTATCATTAGATAAAATATCAATTTATTTAGAAAACTGTTATGTTCACAACATTTTTATAATATTTTATAACAAATTACTAGAGGAGTGGTTGTCTTGTATTTAATGTGGAGGGAATGACTTCTACACCCTTCTTTCTTCATCTTTCCCATATTCTGTGCCAAGTCTGCTTTCTTTCCTTCTTGATGTTTTAACTTTATGCATCTCACATAACTAGTGCTAGTCCTCGAGGTCCGAGGTGTATCCTCGTCCTCACAACAAGATTTTCCAAAATCTTCCTGCGCTTAAAAATAATAATAATCATGTACCTTTTTTTAAAAAATTATTATTATTATTATTATTATAGATATAATAGAATTTTAACTTAAAGTTTTCACTTCATATTTATTGCTTTTTATCATTAGATAAAATATCAATTTATTTAGAAAACTGTTATGTTTACAATATTTTTATAATATTTTATAACAAATTACCAAAGGAGTGGTTGTCTTGTATTTAATGTGGAGGGAATGACTTCTACACCCTTCTTTCTTCATCTTTCCCATATTCTGTGCCAAGTCTGCTTTCTTTCCTTCTTGATGTTTTAACTTTATGCATCTCACATAACTAGTGCTAGTCCTCGAGGTCCGAGGTGTATCCTCGTCCTCACAACAAGATTTTCCAAAATCTTCTTGCGCTTAAAAATAATAATAATCATGTACCTTTTTTTAAAAAATTATTATTATTATTATTTTTATAGATATAATAGAATTTTAACTTAAAGTTTTCACTTCATATTTATTGCTTTTTATCATTAGATAAAATACCAATTTATTTAGAAAACTGTTATGTTCACAACATTTTTATAATACTTTCATAACAAATTTTAGTTGGTAGGTTGTTACTAATTCTCATTTGAACCTACCACAAAAATTATTTTTTTGCTCACTAATAACATCCAGTAACAATCTGTCATATAGTATTTGTTATGAAAATATTGTGAAAATGTTATTGACATAGCATTTCTCATTTATTTTTAGTTTAGGCGGGGTTCAAATCCTAGATTTCTTATTTGACAATAGGAGACTTTATTAATTAAGCTAATTGGAACTACGATAGTAATTATGTACTATATATCTATAAAATAGTGCTACATCCATAACATTTTCACAAGAGTAATGATACAACTACAAACTATTTTACAAATTGTTTTTGGGGTCAATTCTTACTAATTCTCATTTAACCCATCACTTTTTCACTTACCAAATTACCAATAACCACTCATCACATTCACAATTTATAAAATATGTTGTAAAATAGTTTGTAACTCTAGCATTTTACTTTTCATAATAATTTTACAAAAAAGCTAAGTGGCAAACTACTATTGGTTCTCATATGGACCTACCACTGGAATCACATTTTTATTTACCACTATCAGCTTGACACCTAAGTTTTGTTGTGAAAATGTTGACATTAACTATTAGTGGTAATTAAAAAAATGACGTGAATAGTAGATCTAAATTAAAGCCGATAATAACTTGTCACCTAGGCTTTATTGCAAAAATATTATAAATGTAACACTCCTCTGTAACCAAATTTTATGAAACACTTCTTATCACATACTCTTATAAATTTGTTTAAGATAAAAATGATGAAATCATGCTTTCAACATATATACGATTCAATCCACGTGGTGAGTGTGCAATAGTCAGTACGTGAGATATACTACACATATATATTCATGAATAGTGACCAAAAATAGTCACCTACAAATTTAGATAAGGTGCTAATTAAACTTTGTGGTTCACATCAATAGATTCAATACCACCAGATAGAGCACATGTCTATTCATGAATAATGATAAAAAATTGTCATCCACAAAGTTAGAAAAGGAACGAATTAAACTGTGGACTAGGTCAATACCACCTGGCAGGCAGGTAACTACCCAGTCCAATTATACTCAATTCGATCCGAATGGTGAGTGAAAGTTTGAAAACAGAAGCAACGAAAATAAAAATGAAAATTGAAGCAATTTACAGATGAAGCTTAATCTAGAGAATGGCTGGAAAGTTTGACAAGCAAGCTGGTTTTTACGCGGATGCTAGGCCAACTTATCCAACCGAGTGGTACTCCATGCTGGCTGCTCTAACGCCGCACCACTCTTTAGCTTGGGATGTTGGCACCGGCAATGGTCAAGCTGCTATTGGTGTTAGTCTCTTTTGTCCTTCCTCTATCTCTCTAATACATTGCAGTTTGATCAATCTTAGCTAGTTTATAATCAACACGTACAATTTATTATAATTTTTCTTTTAGAATTCTTTTTTCTAATGAGGATGCATATCCCACCTCTCTTGGAGCATCTTACTATTCTCTCAAATGGTAGAAACAGAGCTAGGATTTCGAGTTATAGTATAAACAAAATATATATTGGCTGATGATTGACTAGCATAATGAAGATGCTTTAAGACTTGCAGTGTTAAAGCTAGCCTAGATTCCTATCACAATTGAGCTTCCAATTGATGGTGCTTTTTAGTTATTCATTTAGATGGATAATATTGCTAAATTTTATTTTGGATCAATGGCTAAGAATGAGAATTTAAAAAAAAAAAATTCAATTCATGAGTTAGAAATTTTTTTTTAATTTTATTTTTTATATTTTTTTTATAAAAGAAAATAAATTTAAGAGTTAGTGCATCATGGGTATTGCACGGGGTATAAATTCATGAACTTGTCCGAATTTTGTACGGTTGCATCAAAAATTGTAAAAACCTATTGTTACTTTTCTACAAAATAAAATTGTCTCCTTGCATCTTGACGTTTGTGAAGAATCAAGTAAAACTAAGATTGTTAGAATTGCATTACGTTATTCTTGACAGGTTGCTGAGCATTATGAGCAAGTAGTTGGAACCGATGTGAGTGAGGCTCAGCTGAAACTAGCAATGCCACACCCTCGCATTCGATATCTCCACACTCCACTATCCATCACAGATGATGAATTAGTGGCCTTGATTGGAGGAGAAAATTCAGTTGATTTGGTTACTGTGGCCACAGCTGTCCACTGGTTTGAGCTCCCCAAGTTCTACTCCCTAGTAACACGGCTTCTAAAAAAGCCAGGAGGTGTAATTGCTGTTTGGGCTTATAATGACATAGTAGTTAGCCCCACTTTTGATCCCATAATGAAGCGTTTTCGTGACACACTTCTTCCTTACTGGGACCCAAAAATAAAATGCGTATTTGATGATTATAAGATACTTCCATTTCCTTTTGAAAGTGTAGGTATAGGATGTGAGGGGAAACCACAAAAACTAGATATACCAAAGGAGGTGTCACTTGAGAAATTCTTGAATATGTTAAGGTCATGGTCTCCAGTAAATACAGCTAAGGACCAAGGTGTTGATTTGTTATCAGAAAGTGTGGTAAAAGAATTTGAGAGTGCTTGGGGAGGACCTACATTGGTCAGATCAATCATCTATAAGGGCTTTATGCTTGCCGGAAAAGTTAGGCTTTAATTTTTATTTTTATTTTAATTTTTTTTTTGTAGAAACCAGGTAAGGGGCTGAGAAAAGAAGGAGTGGGTTGTTTATGATTGTTGCATAAAATATTGTAACAGTAATAATAATATAAAAGTTTATTCTCTTTATGTCCCATTGATATTCTATTATGAACCGGAAAATAAAATGATAATTTAGTCAATTCGAGAGACCAATCACTTGAACATTGATAAATAGAGACCGCCTTTTTTATTTTAATTTTGCTTATTCTTTGCATTACAACTGATACGGTGTAAATAGCCATATCAGACAAGGCACTAGCTAGCTAGTCTTAATATAATAACAATTTGAAACTGAAATTAAAAACAACTAATCTAATCTAAACAAACAATTCTAATCTCATCGGAATCATTATTGAATTCAAACTCGTAACTTTCTATTCAACTAATTCACACTGATCCTAATCTTGTCTTCAAATATTCAACTTGCTGTCTCTGATGTCTGAACTTGGATCGTGGCTCTCACTACAAAAAAACGGTTTTGAGGCCGCGTTTTTAAAACGCGGCCATAAGGCGTAAAAACGCGGCCTTAGGCCCGTTTGGCCTTAGGCCGCGCTTCCTTAGGCCGCGTTTTATTCCGCGGCCTAAAACGTGCGACTATAGGCCCGTGAAGTCTAAGGCCGCACTTTTTGAGCCGCGGCCCAAGACCCGGTCCTATAGCCGCGACAAAAACGCGGCCTCAGACAGCCCTTAGGCCGCGTTTTAAACGCGGCTTCAGAGAAAACCTTAGGCCGCGCTTAAAAAGCGCGGCCTAAGATTAGGGTATTAGGCCGCGCTTAAAGGTAATGGTATTAGGCCGCGTGTTAAGCGCGGCCATAGGCCTCACCCAGATGGGCCTCATCTCAGCCCATTTTACCTTAGGCCGCGTTTAAAGCGCGGCTTAAGACAGAATCTTAGGCCGCGTTTAACACGCGGCCTAAGATATGGTTTTAGGCCGCGTGGTAAACGCGGCCATTCGCCTGACCCCAGATGGGCCTCATCTCAGCCATTTGGCCTTAAGCCGCATTTTAAACGCGGCTTAAGACATAAGCTTCAGCCGCGTGTTAAGTGCGGCCATAGGCCATAACCTTAGGCCGCGCTTTATAAGTGCGGCCATAGCTCAGACAGCAGCATCGAAATTTTGATTTTTGGCCGCGTTTAAAACGCGGCCATAGTTGATTCTTTTTTTTTTTTTTCCCTCTCTGTCTAGGCCAGAAAACCTATTCCCAATTTACAAAACCTGTCACAAACGCAATTTCAGAGTTCATTCTCAAACATTTGGAATTTCATTCTCAAAGTTCATTCACAATTTCACAACTACATTTGGAAGTTCATTCTCACAAATACAACAACTAGAAGTTCAAATATAATAAATAAAGTACAATAACTAAATAAATACAGCAACTGGAAGTTCAATACAACAACATATTTACACAAATTAAACATTGTCCAAGTACACAAATCAACATTTGGAATCTTCAAAATGTCCACGATTAGTCCCACTCTATCTAGCAGCGCTATCCTGAATATATTATAGACATCGTATTAGTGGTACTAAACAATAGATTTTGCAATAAACACGCAACTGAAAATATATTAAAGGCAACATTTTTAGTACCTGCATAGCTTGTGTCATGGAAGGAAACTCGTGAAATCCTTGTAACATCGCTTTCACGCCCGCCAAACATTCATCCATTTGCCGCTTTGATTCCGCCATCTGCTGCTGATGTCGTGCATCTGATTCGGCCCGTATTTCGGCAATTTCTTCCTTATGTTGTGCATGCAATGAGGCGATAGCCTCCTGATGCCTCTGCTCTGATTGGGCAAGTTGGTCCCTCAGTGAATTTTCCAATTCAGTCATCCGATGGGCTGTTTCGCTGGACGATGGACCGGTCGAACATGGAAGGTTGGCCCCACTTCTTCCTGTTGGGGTTGGCCCAAAACCGACCCCCCGTACACGACCACAACGTTCTTTGCCCATCACTTGAGCGAATGCATCATCTGTGGACCATAAGATTCCTGCGTCACGCTCTCCTTGTAGTGAGCCCCCATTGTTTAAAATTTCATTCATTTTATCCTGTTTTCACACAAGACCCAAATCACATATTATTTGCTATAAACATATCATGCACAAAAAACAAAACATATAGTCCACCAACGATAATCTGACTTACAATCTTATCTCTCACTCCATCACTAATAGGAGTCCCATCTTTTTTGCTGTATACTTTCGCGAAAACAGCTGCACGCTCCACTGCTTGTCCACTTTCTTTTGCCTACATCATAATAATAACACGTTAACGCATTTTGACATAAAAAAAAATTTAATCTATCATAATAATAATAAAAAACCGGGAAAAAAAAAACACAAACACACACAAAACCGGGCTGCCAACTAGTACTACCCGCCCCCTTTTTTTTTCTTTTATTATTATTATTATTATTATTGGATCACTACGTGCCTTATGATTACATAAAATAGCCCTTTCTTAGGCCACATTTCAAAAAGTGCGGCCATAGGACCCTTGTTGACAGCTTGAAGACATATTTTAGTTGCGTTTAAAACGTGGCAATAGGCCACAACTATAGCCGCGTTTCTTAAATGTGGCCTAAGGTCAGTACCTATAGCTGCAGTTTAAACGCGGCTACAACCCCCTGAATATATATTGAATTTATCTATAGCTGCGTTTTAAACGCGGCTAAAATATGTCTTCAAGCTGCCAACAAAGATCCTATAGCCGCATTTCAATCGCATTTTTAATGTCTAACATTAGTTTTTATTATGAAATAAAACTATTAAGGCAAGCAATGGTAAAAAATTACGTACTACTTCACAATAAATGCTCAGATTCATCAGTAAACTAGTTTCTTCAAACTCTTCATATTCATCACACAAGAGGGTCATATTGCTCTACCATGTTCTTTGTAAGAATGTCAATAATGGTGTTATCAAATTGCTCTACCATGTTCTTTGTAAAGAAAAAGAAATAAAAGAAATCACCTAGAATTTTTTGATACCAATATGTCACAAGTTCGATTAAAATATCATGTGTATTAAAACTTTAGTTCTTCGTCTACAATACATTTCTTACCATATTCTCAGCAGTTTGGGCAAAACTTATAGGCCCCGACCTCGCTATGTCCTTCTGCAACCCACGACTTCTCTTGTTCTTATCAACTAATGTCTACAAACACATTCCCACCAACAATACCAACAAAAAAATTTATTAAAATAAAAATATTGGAAGACAATACCTTCTTAATGACAAAAAAAAACCCATCATATGACGAAATGAACCAGTAAAAGATAATAGAGCAAGAAAATATGCTCACCACCATTTTAGGATCAAACCAATAGTCAACTAGCTCCTCGTAGTCCTGCGTGTCAGCCCACTGTGGTTTGGCCAATTTGACATCTCCTATCGACGCATCTTTTACCTTGTATTTTTTTTTTAACTTGGTCCTTCGGTTCCTCCTCAGTTCCCCCAATAAGCGCATTGCCCAGGCCATTTGATTAGGTGGTTTGATAATTTCGGGCTCAAACTGCCACTTACTCTGAAATGCAAAACTACTCATTAGCATAGTGCAATAGTCCACCTTACTAAAAATGTCATTTGATTCTAAAAATTAAAAGTAGCTTAATAAGTTACTACCTGTATCTTATCCCACGCATTTTCTTTGAAATGATCAGGGACATGCGTCCAATTAACTGGTAGAAGTGGGCAAAGGGCCTGGCAGAGGCAAAAAGTGCCCAACCACCTTTTGAATGTTTGGCCGCTCTGTCCAATCGGTTGGCCGCTCTTATTTAACGGACATGTAAGTCTTTGGTGAGCTGGAAGAGCCCATATGCGGCTCATAAGTCTTTGGAGTGGCTTAATGAACTCCATTCATTTATATGCTAGATAAATATCGCTTTCATGAGTTTTGCCTTTGCTACAACGTTTGGACATTTTATTTGAATTACATCACTTTTGTACATTAGACCATCACTGATTTTTGGTGAAACAATCCAATTACCACTTTATACCTGCTCAAAATTTGTGGCCTGGACCTAGAAGACTAGTTTGTGGTCAGCACTTTGGGAGCGTTCAAATTCTAACCCACTAGCACCGTGTAAAGTGTCTGTGGATACCCACACCCAACCTCCCAAAATATTCCTAGTTAACGACAACAAATGATAGAGAGATCTAGCCTAAAATTGCATGGTTTCAATGTCAAAATATATAATAATAATAATAATTGAATAGTTTCATTATTTAATACTTGGATCTCTCACCAGGTGTTTTGAAATTTACAAAACAAGAGCAATCAAAAAGAGAAACTATATAGAGAAGTGATTATGTTAGGTTAGGACTAAGGACATCATAGAATGACTTGTATCATATGGGGGAAGCAATAGCATGCTGTATGGGTTAATCATGTTAACCCATACAATGGACCACTGTCTTCTACTTTGCTCAATAGCTGGAGCAATTTCGTTCATGGTTCTCTTTCAGGTGTCTTGGTTTCAGCTTGTCTCATGTAGAAGGGAAATTGTGTTAGTAGGAGGTACCATATTGCATGGAGAGCAAAGCATCCATCTTTGCTGTAGCATTTGGTTTGTTTTGGAAAAAATAAGAGGGCATTCCAAGGCAAGGAGCAATCCATGGGGAGAACTAAAAATGGGTTTCCTCAAGGCATTATACTCTCGACTATCAATTATCCATTTCATCAAAATATTTTTTTTTTGCTTTGTTGAAGCTTTAAAATTTATGCTATGATTATAAACTCTCCTTTTGTTTCTGCTTTTATGTTGTTCTTTTCTCCTTCCCGTGTTTCCTTTTTATACTCTTTTCTATTTGGGGTTTGGATCTGTCTTATCCCTTTGATATTTCTTGCAGGGAGGAGGCTAAAGAAATACAATTACACTCTTTGAAAAGCACATCAGTGCCTACTAATGACGTTTCCAATGATAGTAAAAGGTATAGACAAAATGTTGGTGGTTATTGGATACAGATTGATTTGACTAATAAGTTTTGTTAATTTTGGAACTTGACCTTTTGCTCTTCATAGATTTGATATTCGAGGATCTAATTCGGCACTTTTACATTCCAATATTTTAGAAATGGAGGAGAAAAGTGATAGTTTGACTAGCTATTTGGTTGACATTACAAGTGTCATTCATACATTTGAAGAGAATCACGATGATCTAGTCTTGGCATATGTTTCAAATCAATAAAATTGAATGTTGAATGTGGCCATACAACAACAATAACAAAGCCTTAGTCCCAAAATTTTGGGGTCGGCCATGGATCCTCAACAAATTATTTAGGCACTCATTGATGAACATTATGTTTGGCTATAAAATTCCATCAATAATAATGGGGAGATAAGTGCAAACATATCTTCAAATGTTTGAGTTTCTTCATTGGAATGTGAGGTTCAAAACACTAATCGGTTTATGTGAGGTTCAAATTAGCTAATTTTTTAAATATCATTTGATGTTATGGGTTAATCATGTTACTGAACTATCACATTTAAGGTTTGCTCTCCCGTTTAATTGTGACTTTACTGAGAGACAGTCTAGCAATAACCCCCAATCCCAAACAACAAGCTTCTGAAATTAACCAAAGAACTAAGGTCACTGAGAGAGAGTAAGAGTCAAAATGAACCTCAAAGCATCTCGTTGGCTTTGAGAAACAACATGAGTCGACTAAGCTTACCAAATAAAACAAAAAATTCTCTTGGGAGTGCCAAGAGAATTGACAGAACCTACCAAAAAAAAAAAAAAAAATTTAACATGCATAACAGAATGAACAACACATTCATCACAGGACAAACGACATCAAAAGGGCTTAAAACGAAAAAATGGAACATGATAATAACAAAAGCGATAATATTGAGTTGAACAAAAACAAAATTTAATGAAAACAACAATCGAACAAACAGAACTCAAGAAATTGTAAAAAAAAAATATCGGAAAGTAAGGAAAGAGTAGCTTCTTAATGGCATCAGAGGAGTGCTAGCAAGACATAAATCTATGTTCTTGAGCACCAAATCGATTTCAATTTGAGAGGAAACACTTTTTCAATCATCAATTTTCAAAACCCTAGAAACGGTAATTGAATAAGAAACCAAAAAAGGGGGAAAAATGCCTACCTTCACATCGGAGACGGGATAGCTTCAGATCGGAGATGGATCGGCGACAGTGAGATCGGCGATGGACGGCGACGGAGACGGCAACAGATCGGAGAGATCGAGAGTGAGAGAGAATAACGAGGGTGTTGGGCTCTTCAGAGATAGGTTCAAAACGTGTGAGGGAAAAACAAAAACGAAGGCTGTACAATAAGACCAGCCCAAAAAAAAAAGGGCCCTGTGGCTGCGTGTAGAAAACGCGGCCTAAGTCTAGCCCCAAAAAAACGCGGCCAAATGCGTAAAAAACGCGGATGAAGACCTGGGCTAAGGCCCCGCGTATAAAACGCGGCTGGCCCTTTTCTCTTTAAGCCCCGTTTTTAAAAAACGGGGCTTTAGGATGTTTTGGGCCGCGTTTTTAAAAACGCGGCCCAAAAAAACGCGGCCTGAAGGGTGCGCGTTTTGTAGTGTCTCTTTGGACATGACATATTTCTTGTTTTTATTTATATTTACTTTTGAAAAAGTTGAATTAAATTTACCGAACTATTCCCTCAAAAAAAAAAGAAAAAAAGAAAAGAAAAAGAAAACCGAACAAAGAATGCCTTGAATTTTTCTCTGAAACCCTGGTCCTTTCTTAGGCCTTGGCTTACGTAGAAGTGTGCCTTGCCTTTCCTGTGCAATCTTCGTCCTACCGGTTACTGTGGTCGTATCATTGCAACTTTTTTGCAAGTGATCGTCTGGGTTCAGTTATTGCTGCTTTTAGTAACCAACAAATACTGGAGAATGACCCTTATGCCCTATGCTTTGTTACAAGCCACCACCAAGTTTGTGTCAATTCAAAGTTCAACTAAAGTGATCTACGAAGGTGACCCAAGCTGGCTCGTTTCTGAAATTTTCAGCCATGATCGTTCTCTCAGTGCTTGGGGTCATGTTATATACTCAGGATCTCAAAATAATGTTGGATCAGTGTAAACCTTGGACTGCCCAACTCGTTGTGCTTTTAGCTAGAACATTAGCATAAGTGTACCAAATGATAAATTTTTAGCATTTAACATACCAAACACCAAAAATAATAGTTTATTTTTATTAAGCATTTCAGATGCTATTTTTTTTTATTTTTACCATTTGTATCCGTACGCTTTTATTAGTAAAAGTATACGGACACAAATGATAAAAAAAAGAATTTATTATATTTCTTTCTCCTCTCTTTCTGCCTTTCTTTCTTCTTTCTCACTTTTGCCCATCTCTCTTTCTTTCTCCTTCCTTCTCTTCTCAGGATCCCTCTCTCTTTCTTCTCTCTCTCTCTCTCTCTCTCTTTTTTCTCTTTTCTTCTTTCTTATCAAACCTTACTATTTCTTTCTCTTTCTTTTCTCTCTTCTTGAATATTAGACATTGCATTGGAGTTTTAGGTGTCCCACAATGGAGAAGGTGACTTGAAACCCATGATAGAGTCCCACCACCGCAATGATGACCCTCGTCTCTCTTCTTTAATCTCTATCTTGTTGGAGGATTTTAGTTTTTCATTTTTATTTTTTATTTGCAGTTTTTAGATTTGAAATTTGTTGGAGGATTTCGATTGTTGTGGTGGTGGTGACTATGAGTTTGTTCTGGGTATTTGGTTGGGTTTATTTTGGGCTACGGAGGATGCGGTGGTTGTGTAATGGTTGTGGTGGTGGTCACTAGTTGTGTTTTGTATTGGTTTGACTTTTGAGTTAATATTATTTTAATGTGTTGTAAATATTATTTTAATATATGGAATTAAAGAATAAAATATGTGATATATAATGTATTGTAAAATGATATGTTAAATTGACATATTTTTGCAACCTTTGATGCTGGTGCTCTAACAAGGCATCGCAGACTTTGGCCCATCATGCTTCACTGCAATAGGAGTCTTATCTTGCTTCACTGCAATAGGAGTCTTATCTTTGGCTTTAATAGTGGAAAATTTAGATAATTCACCACCATTTTAAATTTATTATTGCAATAAAATTTCCATTCCTTATAAAAAAAATTTAAATATTTTTGTCTTGTACGATTATTCTATTTTATTGTTTGTGTGAGCACATTTTTGCAGTTGTACCATCTTATCATGTGTAAGCACTAGCGTAAGGTGTGCTAAATGCTAAATTTTTAGCATTTAGCATACCAAACAAAAAAAAATCACTTTCATGAGATGTATCAAAAGCTAACTAAATTGCTACAATATTTTTTTATTCATCTCTCTCTCTCTCTCTCTCTCTCTCTCTCTCTCTCTCTCTCTCTCTCTCTCTCTCTCTCTCACAGATTCCCCACTTGATAAATATATTTGTTTAGTTAATGTAGATGAGGTTTGTTTTAGATTATTTTAATGTGTTATAATCTTAAAATAAAATATGAGATGTTGATGTATTGTAAAATGGTATTAAAATAAATAAAATAACTTTTTGATGTGTCAAAATAGTATTTTTTAGAACATCAGATGCTGGTGTTCTAAAATATGTCATTTTAATACACCAAAAGTTACTTTATTTATTTTACGACAACATTTAACAATACACCTTATATCACATGTTTTATTTAAGATTACTTTGTATTAAAATAATCTAAAATATCCCTCAATAGTATTAAAAAATTAACCAAAAAAAAAAAAAATACAAACTCAACACTGCCCCCACATCCCACCCCTACAACCCACCATCAGGGACACCAAAACCCACCACATCAGAACACCACAAAACTGATCCCAAAACCCAAAATAATAATAATAATAATAATAATAATAATAATAATAATAATCAAGATTTTTGAACACCGAAAACCAAACCCACCACTATCATCATCACTGTCCACAACTCACCACCATTGTTGCCACCATTTGTCAATCCAAACCTATACCCAAACACGTCATTGTCAACAACCTACAACCCAAACTCAAACCCACTTCCATTTTTCGATCACAACCCAAAACGAAACCCACTTCCATTTTTCGATCACAACCTCAAACAATCCTCCATCAATCCACAAACCCACCACCAATGACCATTGGGTGAAACAACAAGGAGAGAGAGGAGAGGGACTAGATTTGAACTATTGGTTCAAGCAAAGCTAGAAATTAAAAGAGGGAGCGAGAGAGATGTTGAAGGTGACTTTGAGAGAGAGAGAGAGAGAGAGAGAGAGAGAGAGAGAGAGATGAACGAAGGGAGAGCTAGAGAGTTAGAAAATTAGAGAAGAGAGAGAAGAAGCCAACTAAAAAAAATGGTTTTTATTTTTACAACATGTGACCTTAAGCTTCTATTAGTAAAAGCCTACAGTATGAAATGCCAAAGTGTTTTAGCATTTGAGAGATCTAATGTATGAGTGTTTTTTATATTTGGTGTGCTAAATGTTAAAAATTTAGCATTTAGCATACTTGGTGCTAGTGCTCAATGCTCTAATATAGATTTCATTGAAGGGAGAAAAAAAAAACACTTGATAGAGTAAGTAAAACGTAGCTTGCCAACCATTTATTTGGGAAAAATGCAGAAACACCCCTGAATTCTAAGGTAGTGATTATTACACTCCTTGAATTTTTTATTTTAGTCAATTTACTCCATGAACTTTACACATATGTCAATTAGATGCTTTTGTCACTCTACATTGAAAATAAGGTAATAAACTAACAGTCCACTCACGTAACATTCACGTGATAAGAGAAAAAAAATCACCAAATTAGAGAGAGAGAGAGAGAGAGAGAGAGAGAGGATATTGTAGCTTATTAGCTGCATAGCTTGAACTGCCTAAATTAGGACAAAGACTCTGATCAGAGGAGAGTAAAGAAAAAGCTTGGTCATGCCACTATCTCTCTACATCCTTTCTTTGCTGACTTAGGTAAGCATTGATTTTTCAAGGTGAAAATACACTTTTGGTCCCTACATTTTGGGACTATTCTCATTTTGGTCCCTTAATTGATTTTGCGCCATTTCAGTCCCTAAAATCAGAAAATCATTTCTATTTTGGCCTCTGCTGTCAACCCACAAACTAAAATGCATACGTAGCAGACGGAATGCCCTGTTTGCATAGTAAATGCTAAATATGTAGGGATTTACCATTTTTGGGTACTCGACTTTAAGGAAATCGAGTTTCTTATGGTACTTAAGTTCTATGAAAAAATTTTGAAAATTTTTGATGGAACTCGAGTTCCATAAAAATTTTTCAACAAATTTAAAGTTTATTTTTTCAAATAACTTGAGTTTCTAGAACTCGAGTTTCAGATAGATCTCTACATATTTCTAAAACAGTGGTATATTACTAATTATTTTCGAAAACAGTGGTAGTGGGCCATTTTTGCCTTTCTAACAAGGCTTGAGATTTGGGTTTAAGAGAACCTGTGTGTTGTAAAAGCGAAAGCTTTAATACCAATTTGTTGAGAATAGCAGAAGCATGAATATCTATTTGTTGTGTGTGTATCCAAATAACGGTGGGTTTATGCAAAATAGAAACAGAATGACAAAAAAAACTATCACACGAGAATACAAAGATTTACGTGGTTCGACTTTTGGCCTATGTCCACGGGTGGCGTTGAGGAGAAAATTTCACGAACAAAAGAAAGAGATTACAAATGTGGTATCAAAACACTCTCACAAAACCTAAACCCCAAATACACCCAAAAGAGCTCTCAATCACCAAAAGCACATGACTAGAGAAACCTGAAAATCTCTAGAACAAAATCACGCCTTAGAACTCTATGCAAAATACCAGAGAATATAAAAAACCTATTCTAATATTGCGGCACTCATAACTCATCAACAATAGCCGCATAACAAATGTATATATAGTTGAGATGTGGGCCTTTTGTAGTTGAGTACAATACAAACTCCACCTAGAAGTAGAATTGTTTAGGGAGTATTTGATAGAGTAGTTTGAAAATTGTTGTTTGGAGTTTTTAAAAATACGTGTTGATAAAAAAATGTATAATGTTGTTTAAAATATGAAAAATTGTTATTTGAAGTTAGTAGTTAAACAAGCTCTTAATGTCGGCAAAACATAGTCCTATTAGTACTAGGACTTGGTCAATTCCTTTGACCAAATTAAAAGCCACGTAACAACACCGTGGTTCTAGAAAAAGTTAACCACAGAATTTGCTTTCTCTGGGGTTTTGAAATAAACATACTTGGCAGCCGATAGAACAGCTTCTTGTGAGAACCCAAGTGTGTTTATGTGGTATGAGACTGAAAATGGTTGCTGATTTGCAGTGGTCAAAATGTAGTTGCATTTCAAAGATAAAGATAAAGATGGGTTTTGAAGAAAACCCAGTTTGTGAATTGGTGTTTGAGCTATAGTAATGTATTTACCACCATTTAGAATGGTTTTGCAGAAATGATAAAACACGGGTTCTGAAAGATTGAAATTCAAGGAGTGAGAAAGAAAGAAACTCGCCTATGCCTTCTGTGAATAGAGCGAATTTTTGAACTCCACCAGGCACCAGTAGAATGTTCTTTCTGATAAAACTAGAACCCACGTGTCAGATTGCAGAGGGTTTAATGGATTTTCGACACTGCACAACCACAGGGAGGCCGAAGACGACGCCGTTTCCAAGTGTCGCTAAACCATTTGCTTATGACCTATCACCTATGGTCCAGATCTTCAATTTTGAATTAATTTTTTTTGAATTAAAATTTTTAATTAAATTAGATTTAAGTTTTTTCAATAAATTTAATTAATTTATTTTCTGTTTAAATTTTCTGAGGAGGCTTTAAAAAAAAATTAAAATGCTGGCATTTAAAATGTTAAATAAAATATAGTATTATTATTTTATTAATTACATCAGAATTTATTGTGCAAATAGGATACTCTGTTTGTTACCTATGTTTTTTCTGTTGGTGAGTTGAGGACAAAGACCAAAACGGAAACAATTTTCTGATTTCAAAGACTGAAGTAGACACAAAACCAATTTAAGAATCAAAATGAAAATAAGCCCAAAATGTAGGAATTAAAAATGTATTTTCTCATTTTTCAATTACTTTTTTACATTCCTTATTGGTTTAGGCTATTCCCTGTTATCTAATCTGGGTCTTTATTGTTTTCTGATATAGAAGTTGTTTCCTCATCTAGGTCTTTCTTGTTTTGTGATTTAAGCTTGTGGGGTTTCTGGGCACTATCACAAATACAAAGTAGAAGGTATGTGCGGTTTCTTTCGCTATAAAAAGTCATCAAGGCCCAGTTCACACTCCTATCTGTTCTGCTCTTCTAGCTGTTAGAAATTAGAACCACCGACTAAGCCAATTCCTAATAGGATTTGGAAAACACACATTAGTTTTCCGTGTTCGCATTGAACAGCTCCCACACCGTTTATTCTCTTCTATTTAACTCCAACGCCGCCTTCTCTTTCTCATTCATTCAAAAACCATCCCCCATAATTCTTAAACTCTCTCTCTAAATTTTTCTCAGCGTGATGGCAGGATTTTCCGGGTCCTCCATACCCAGTTCATCTGCATTACCGTGCCCATCAGAGCTGGGTTTATTCTCTAAACCCAGAACTGGACAAGCTATTGACTATAAACTTGCTGCCTTGAAGCATAAATATGCTAGGCTACAAGACCAGAAAAACCAACAAAGGAAAGAAGGAGAAAAGAGTGAACTTTCATTGGATTTATTGCTTTCTACGCTGGAGAAGAGAAACACAGCCATTGCAGCCTTGTTGAAGCAAAGGAGTGCTATGTTAAAAGCCCCGCGAAACCAAAAACTAAGGGATGGCAAAAAGAGTGAACTTCCATCAGTTTCTTCCAAGGTCATAACAGAGAATATCCCAACTAATGATCAGATTAATTTGATTTTTTCTACAAGGAAACAAAGAGAACCTGTCTTTTATAATTTTCTTGCTACGATGGAAAACAAAGACCGCAAACCTCAGATTAGTGAAGCAAAACTATCTAAGACCAAGAACCAGCATGAAGTGGAAGAGGTCTCGACAGAATTGAGGTTGGGTTATGGTCCTAATTGCGTCAACCAAAAGAGGAAATCACCTGAAAACTTTGCTAGTAATGTCTCTTTTTCGTCTCAAGATTGTGAAATAAGCAAAAGAAAGAAAGTGAATGGCCATGAAGTTGTAAAGGAAGAAAGTCATAGAGGTGCTTCATTGGACAGCTTTGAGGATACTTGCGTTATAAGAAAGAGGGTTGAGGCAAGCCATAGTAATGAGCAATGGGTGAGGCTCTTTTTGGAGACAGACTTGGTAAGGAGGCATGTTTTGACTGAATGCGAACAAAAATATATTGAAGATTTCATAACTAAGTATGGGGTACAAGTAGTTTTTTGGGATTTTGATACCAAGTCCGAACATCAATTGATCTTCAAACAGAGAACAAATGGGAGCAATGTCTTCATTGAAGATTGGACCAAGGAATTTGTTATAAGGAGGGAACTAAAAGAAGGTGACGAGATTGGACTTTTTTGGGATAAAAGCAATTCAAGATTCAATTTTAGCATTCTCCAGCGAAATTTCTGCGGAGAATCCTCCCACAACTAGATTTCTTAGACAAGTTCTTTGTGGATTTTTGGTTACTTTAGGCTTGGCAGCTTTGAAGATAGTAACTATTTCTCTTTTCTCTTTTCATTTTTCTTTTTTCTTTTTTAGTTTTTTATTTTATTTTTTCAGCGGAAGGTCAAATAAGTGCTTAAAGGAAGGCCTAGATGTGTAGTTTGGCATTAAATAATTTCATCTTGAAATACATAATATTTTTTGAGATATGAACAAAAAATAGTGAGCAAAAATCTTTTTGGTTGCACTTTGTGCTTTTTGATTAATATTATTCACCTTGAAATTTAAATTATCAAAAGATATTTCATTTGTCTTTATTTCCCCATCATTAAGGTTGAAGTCATTGAATTATTAACAAATACAAAATGTAGTGACTATAGTTGTAATTAACCAAAATTAAGTTGTAAACTTTCAATTGGCTATCACGAGGGGTTATTAATCAAAAATGCAAAATATAATGACTACAATTGTGATTTACAAGTTAAGTTGTGAACTTTAAGCAGACTATTATGAAGGTTACTAATTAATTCATATTGGAAGAGAAAGTTTTGTTGCATTTGGAAGATTCTTGAGTATGTTTCCCGTTGTTGGTTCTTTTAGGATCATATTACAACAAGATAACAAAGTATATGAAAAATGGGTATATTATCCTACATGTAGATCACTACTGAGTTTCCCATAGGCAATCAAATTACTTAAGAATTGCCAACTAGTACAAAAAGAAGTGCCAAGAGCCATGTAGGAATATAGCTTAATCAGCACCTCTGTATTTTTAATAAAAACATCTACCATTCAAATTCCTTGACCCCAACAATGAAGCAACAAACCCAGAGAAAAAACAACGAAGCAACCCCATGGTTCGGACTGAAACCAAGCGATGATTTGGACTAAACCCAGGTGAAGCAACCCTCGGTTTGGATTGAACCCAGGTGATGATTCGGATTGAACGCAAGTGACAACCTTTGTTCTCTGAAACTTCCATGGTCGAGACTCTATGGTTCTTCCTCTGACCATCATCGCTATAATCGGCAGTGGTCTGATCTCAAGTTCATCTCTCTGAACCCGAACCAAATCCTTTTCTCTCAAGCCAACTCGATCTCTAGACAAAACCCCAGCCACCACCATCATAATGATGACTTCTCCACCTCAGATTATCTCTCTCTCTCTCTCTCTCTCTCTCTCTCTCTCACAACTAGATTTGCAGTAGCCTAAAGCAAGCAACAAAAACAAAAACAACGATAAACAACAAACCTAGAGAAGCAACAACGAAGCAACCCCATGGTTCAGATTGAAAACAAGCGATGATTTGGAATGAACCCCAGGCAAAGCAACCCCATGGTTCGAATTGAACCCAGGAGACAATTCAGACTAAACCCAAGCAATAGCCTTTGCTCTCTGAAACTTCCATGGCCAAGCCTCCTTAGCTTTTCTTCCAACCATCACTGCCACCATCGGCAGTGGTTTGATCTCAAGTTCATCTCTCTAAAGTCGAACTAAATCCTCTTCTCTCAAGCCGACTCGATCTAACGGTGAAACCCCAAACACCACCATCATAATGATGACTTCTCCACCTCAGATTCTCACACACACACACACACACTCTCTCTCCCTCTCTTTCTAAACCAGATTTACAGGAACTCGAGCCTTTGGGTTTTGGGTATTTTCTGAATCTTTGATTTAGGTCTTAAGAAAAGAAAAAGAAGGAAGAACAATGGGTTTTAGGTATTTTCTGAATCTTTGATTTGAGTCTTAAGAAAGAAAAATGATGGAAGAACAAGAACTCAGTGCAAGAACTAGAACTTGAGGAAACCAACAAGGAAAAGAAGGAGAAAAGAGTGAACTTTCTTTGGATTTATTGCTTTCTTCTATGCCAGAGAAGAGAAACACAACCTTGTTGAAGCTAAGGAGTGCTATGCTACAAGCCCAACGAAACCAAGAACTAAGAGATGGCAAAAAGAGTGAACTTTCATAAGTTTCTTCCAAGGTCATGACAGAGAATATCCCAACTAATAATTAGATTAATTTGATTTTTTCTACGAGGAAACAAAGAGAACCTGTCTTTTATAATTTTCTTGCTACGATGGAAAAGAAAGATCACGAACCTCAAATTAGTGAAGCAAAACTATCTAAGTACAAGAACCAGCAAGATTTGGAAGAGGTCTCAAGAGAATTGAGGTTGGATTATGGTCCTAATTGCATCAACCAAAAGAGGAAATCACCTGAAAACTTTGCTAGTAATGTCTCTCTTTCGTCTCAAGATTGTGAAATAAGCAAAAGAAAGAAAGTTAATGGCCATGAAGTTGTAAAGGAAGAAAGTCATAGAGGTGCTTCATTGGATTGCTTTGAGGATACTTGCGTTATAAGGAAGAGGGTTGAGGCAAGCTATGGTAAAGAGCAATGGGTGAGGCTCTTTTTGGAGACAGACTTGGTAAAGAAGCATGTTTTGACTGAATGAGAACAAAAATATATTGAAGATTTCATAACTAAGTATGGGGTACAAGTGGTTGTTTGAGATTTTGATACCAAGTCTGAACATCAATTGATCTTCAAACAGAGAACAAATGGGAGAATGTCTTTATTTAAGATTGGACCAAGGAATTTGTTATAAGGAGGGAACTAAAAGAAGGTGATGAGATTGGACTTTTTTGGGATAAAAGCAATTCAAGATTTAATTTTAGCATTCTCAAGCGAAATTTCTATAGAGAATTCTCCCACAACTAGATTTCTTAGACAAGCTCTTTGTGGATTTTGGTTTACTTCGGGCATGCAGCTTTGACAACAATAACTATATATATATATATATATATATATTTTTTTTTTTTTTTTTTTTTTTTTTTTTGAGTGGAAGGTCGAATAAGTGCTTAAAGGAAGGCCTAAATGTGTAATTTGACATTAAATAATTTCATCTTCAAATATATAATATTTTGTGGGATATGGACAAAATAGTGAGCAAAAATCTTTTTGGTTGCACTTTGTACTTTTTGATTAATATTATTCACCTTGAAACTTAGATTCTCAAAAGATATTTCATTTGTCTTTATTTCCTCATCATTAAGGATTGAATTTGTTGAATTATTAAAAAATACAAAATGTATTGACTATAATTGTAATTAACCGAAGTTAAGTTGTAAACTTTCAATTGGCTATCACGAGGGGCTATTAATAAAAAATGCAAAATATAGTGACTATAATTGTGATTTACATGTTAAGTTGTGAACTTTAAGCAAACTATTATGAATGTTACTAATTAATTCAGACTGGAAGAGAAAGTTTTGTTGCATTTGGAAGATTCTTGAGTATGTTTCTCATTGTTGGTTCTTTTTAGGATCATATGATTCATATTACAACTAGATAACAAATAATATGAAAAATAGGTATAATAGCCTACAAGTAGATAACTACTGAGTTTCCCATAGGTAATTAAATTACATATGAATTGCCAAATAGTACAAAAAGAAGTGCCAAGAGCCATGTAGGCATATAGCTCAATTAGCACTTCTGTATTTTCAATAAAAAAAACATCTAAGATTCAAATCCCCTAACCCCAACTATTGAATTATCAAAAACAAAAATGTTCAAAAGGATGCAAAAGTTGGTTGCTCATATACACTACACAATGGGACACATTTATTGGCTTCTCTATAGATATGCAATCAACAAACAGAATAGTGAAATGAGGCGGAATGATTGAAGTTCTAACTAGAGATTTATAAGATTTGTAAGTAGTACATACTTATAAGGAATCAACTTCAAAAAGAGACTTCTAAAACCCAAATTAGAGTTCCACTATTCAGACAAATCAAAACAATCCAATGAATGAAAAAGCTCTCTCTCCCTTGTAGGAGCGTTCTCTCTCGACATGGTGCAAGACCTTCCTCCCCTCTAAAGTAGAATAAGAGCCCTCCCTTGGATTACTCTTCCCATTGAGGAATATCCACATAAAACCCATGAATGGAGCAAAATATTATTGAAACTTTTCAGAGTCTACAACTCACAAAGGAAGAGGAAGAAGATATTTCTAATTGAGCATATAGCTCAATTAGCACTTCTGTATTTTCAATAAAAAAAACATCTAAGATTCAAATCCCCTAACCCCAACTATTGAATTATCAAAAACAAAAATGTTCAAAAGGATGCAAAAGTTGGTTGCTCATATACACTACACAATGGGACACATTTATTGGCTTCTCTATAGATATGCAATCAACAAACAGAATAGTGAAATGAGGCGGAATGATTGAAGTTCTAACTAGAGATTTATAAGATTTGTAAGTAGTACATACTTATAAGGAATCAACTTCAAAAAGAGACTTCTAAAACCCAAATTAGAGTTCCACTATTCAGACAAATCAAAACAATCCAATGAATGAAAAAGCTCTCTCTCCCTTGTAGGAGCGTTCTCTCTCGACATGGTGCAAGACCTTTCTCCCCTCTAAAGTAGAATAAGAGCCCTCCCTTGGATTACTCTTCCCATTGAGGAATATCCACATAAAACCCATGAATGGAGCAAAATATTATTGAAACTTTTCAGAGTCTACAACTCACAAAGGAAGAGGAAGAAGATATTTCTATATCAAGCGCTAGTAGACTAGAGTTACTTGAAGAATGTTCACTAAGCCTATTTAGGCGTCTATTATTAGATCGACAGCAAAACCTGCGAGCCCTGAAAAGTACTCTCAGATCAATGTGGAAGATGTGCTCAGATCTACGAATTGTAGAAGTGGGGAATAACACCCTCCAGTTCAAGTTTAGCTCAAGGTATCAAATGGAGTGGGTGGAAAAAAGTGGGCCCTGGAACTTCGACAATAATCTTCTTCTTCTATGCCAATGGAAAAAAGGGCCTAACTCTAGCGAACATCAGCTTCACCTATTCTCCTTTTTGGGTTCAGATTTGGTGATTGCCATTTGAGAATATGATAGAGGATGTTGGGAAGGAGATTGGAAATAGGCTTGGCCATTTCATTGAAGTGGACAAGTGGCCCTAGCAAGATGATCAAGCCAAATTCATGTGAGTAAAGGAGGATCTTCCTATTGAAAAACCCTTGAGAAAGGGGGGGGGGGGCTTATTGCAAATACAGAAAGGGAAAGAGCTTGGGTCACGTTCAAGTATGAACGGTTACCCACCTTTTACTTCAATTGTGGTGTAATAGGGCATGATAACAGACATTGCTAGTTGAAGAGGGATAGGCAAAATGTTAATCTTCCATATGGGGATTAGCTTAGGGTGGGAGGAGCAAGCAAAGGGGGGCCTGACAGAATAAGACCACCCATCAATAGGAGCAAAGAATCCAGTGAAGATGAAAATATTAGAGGAAAGGCATAGACGATGCTAGAAAAGGGCGGAGCTTCTGCCCAGATTGGAAGTGGGAATTTCGAAATGCCGAAAGGAAGTCAGAGCCTTGGTTTTGAAGACTTGGAAATGTCAAATCCTCCATTAGTGGAAAATCTAGTGGGATGGGACAGAAGAGAAAAAGAAATACAGGATTCAAGGAAAAGAAAGGAAGCACGAGAGGGACAAAAGGAAACTAATTCAGATCTTGTCAAAGACTTGTTTAAAAAGAAAGAGGGTTCTTTCTTAAGTGTGGGCCAAGCAAAATAGCCCACAGAAAAAACATAGGAAGTTAACAACCCTCTTAGGAGTAAATCCAAGCCCAAGGAAAATGAGATAAGAAATTTGCTCAAGGTGGGTGCAAAAAAAGGAAAGAAAGCCTAAGGTAAGGGGAGGTGGAAACAGGTGGCTAGAGAAAAAGGCAAAGCTCAGGAGTTAGTAATACCAGCCCAAACCCCCTTAGTTGGCACAAAAATGGGAATAAAATTATAAGAAGCTGAAGATCTAAGTGAGAGGCCTCGTAAGCGTGCTTGTGCCATGCTCTCTTATGAGGGTGACTGGTCTGGTGATTTATCGGCGGTGGCTGCAATGTAACATCGTCGGGTGCAATGAAGGCTCTAAGCTAGAAATGCCGGGGGCTTGGGAACCTCAGATTAGTTAAAGTACTACGAGAAATTGTGCAGCACTGGGATCCCATCACAGTCTTCTTAATGGAGACTAAATTAAATATGAGGGCCATGAAAAGGGAGAAGGAGAAAGCTAGTTTTGTCTTTGGTTTAATTGTTCCTAAAGTTGAAAATTGTGGAGGATTGGCAATGCTATGGAAGAAAGAGATCAAGTTAGAAATTATGGGATATGCTAGAAATTTCATTGATGCAATAATTACTGATGAGCCTTCTAGGTTCAAGTGGAGAATAACCGGGTTTTATGGGCACCCTGAAACGCACAGAAGAAAGGAGTCGTGGGAGTAGTTAAAAGGCCCGAATAGAAGATTCCAACTACCATGGATTTGTCTTAGGAATTTCAATGAGATTTTATCAGTAAACGAAAAACAGGGAGGAGTGCAAAGATCCCAATGGCAAATGGAAGGGTTCAAATCAGCAGTCGATTCTTGTGGTGTCAAGAATTTGGGGTACATTGGTCCACACTTCACATGGTGTAATATGTAGGAAGGCAAAGATAGAGTTTATCTAAGATTAGATAGGGCACTGGCAATGCAAAACTGGATTGATAAGTACAAAGAGGCTCGAGTCCACCACATAGTGGACTTAACATCTGACCACTTTGCTTTTCTTGTCTTGGACTCCTTTGTTCCTCAACATCTCAGGAAACGTCGGTTCCACTTTAAAGCAATGTGGATAAAAAAGAAAGAGTGTAAGGACATAATTGAGGCTGCTTGGAGAAATAGTATAAACCAAAATACCCCTAGTGGTATGGTCGAGAGACTTAATGAGTGTGTAGCAAAGCTTAATAGCTGGAATTTGGCCACTTTTGGGCAGGTACCAAAGCTGATCTAAATCAAAAGAAAGGCTCTTAATAACATGGTAGCAAGAGACAAAGATGGTAGATGGAAAGAGAAATCAATCATCTAAGAAGGGTGATCAATGGCCTCTTTGATAGTGAGGAAGTTATGTGGCAACAATGAGCAAAGGTTCAATGGCTTGCACTTGGAGACCGAAACACGAAGTATTTCCACTCTAAAGCATCGGAGAGGAAAAAGAAGAATACGATTCTTGGCCTAGAGGATAAGGAAGGCAATTGGTGTAATTCAAAGGAAGGCATAGCTGTGTCATATTTTGAGAAGCTGTATACCACATCATATCCAACCTGTGAAGTAGAAGTGATAGCCACAATTCCTACTAGAGTAATCAGTGAGATGAATTAGAGCCTTATTAAGGAATTCACAAAGGAGGAGGTGGAAGATGCCTTTAAGCAGATGCACCCTACAAAAGCCTCTGGACCTGATGGTATGTTTACTATTTTCTTTCAAAAATATTGGAACATAGTGGGTAATGATGTTATTTGTATGGTTCTAAATGTGCTCAACTTTAACATATTAGTGGCTGAGATAAACAAAACTAACATAACCCTAGTTCCGAAAACAAAAAACCCTGCTAAGATGACAGAATTTAGACCTATAAGTTTAAGTAATGTTGTCTACAAGCTTATCTCTAAAGTCCTTGCAAGTCGTCTCAAAACCATCATTCCTCAAATCATTACTGAAAATCATAGTGCTTTCCTCCTTGTGCAGCTAATCATTGACAATATGTTGGTTGCTTTTGAATTAATGGACTATCTTGATCATAAAAGAGATGTAAAGGATTGTTATATGGCTGTCAAGCTCGACATGAGAAAAACATATCATAGAGTTGAGTGGGGTTTCATTGAGAAAGTTATGGCGCGAATGGGTTTTCATGGAAAATGGATCAATCTTATAATGAGTTGCACTACTACTATTACCTACTCTATACTGATTAATGGGGTGGCCCACGAGTGCATTGTGCCTTCAAGGGGTTTTCATCTAGGAGACCTCCTCTCCCCTTATTTGTTTCTCGTATGTGCAGATGGCTTCTCATCTCTTATAAATGATGCAGCAAGAAACAATACGCTCAGTGGTGTCTCTATTTGTAGGGGATGTCCCATGGTTACCCACCTTTTCTTTGCCAATGATAACCTTCTTTTTTGCAAGGCAAGCACACAAGAGTGTCAAAACCTTATGGCTACTCTTGACCTCTATGAAGCAGCCCTTGGATTAAAGATAAATGCTGATAAATTCTCAATCTTCTTTAGCAATAACACCCCCTGAGCTAAAAGCCGAGATACTGGAAATCATGGGTCCAATGCAAGATTCAAAGCATAACATAACCTTGGACTGCCTTCCATCATTGGGAAGTCCAAAAAAGAGGTTTTTGTTGAAGTGAAGGAGAAAATTGCAAAAACAATGTCTGGATGGAAAGAAAAAATGTTATCTATTGGAGGAAGAGAGATTCTTAGAAAGGCGGTAGCCCAAGCCATTCCAACATATACTATGAGTTGTTTTCTCCTCCCTAAAGGGCTCTGTGATGAAATTGAAGGCATGATGAGAAGGTTTTGGTGGGGGTAAAGAGAACAAGAATAAAAAATAGCATGGGTCAATTGGAAGAATCTTTGCAAATCCAAGCTAACAAGAGGCATGGGATTTAGGAACCCCCAATCTTTCAACCTTGCCATGCTAGCAAAGCAAGGATGGGGATTGCTCTCAAATCCCCATTCACTACTAGCTCAGATTTACGAAGCAAAGTATTTTCCACATGGTGATGTCTTGAACTTAAAACTTGGATGCAGTCCATCATATGCTTGGCATATTATTTTTCAAACTTTGGAAGTTATAAGGAAAGGTACCCAATGAAGAGTGGCAAATGGTCAGTTAATACACATTTGGGAAGAAAAATTGCTTCTCACCCCTACTACATACAAGGTCTTTTCTCCTTCTATACATTTTGATGACTTTCCGATAGTCTCGACTCTTATAGACCATGAAACCAGGAGGTGAAAACCTGAGCATATTTAAGCTGTTTTTCTTCCCTTTAAAGCTGATACAATCCTAAACATGCCACTGAGTTACAATTTACCAGAGGACAAACTCATCTAGACTGGCAATAGAAGAGGAGACTTCATTGTTAAGAGTGCATACTACATCGCCCTTAGTTTGGTGGAAGCTGAAGAGACTAATGAAAGCTCATCTGGCGATCCGAGAACCCCCCTATGGAAGAAAATGTGGCATCTAAAGATTCCAGTAAAAATAAGAATCTTCGCTTGGCGGGCCTGCATGAATGGCCTCCCAACTAGACTGAACTTAACCAAAAGAGGGGTAAACATCAGCCCTAGGTGCCCTATCTATGATCAAGAGCTAGAATTCACAACCCACTATCTGATTCAATGCGATTTAGCAAAACAAGTGTGGGACAGATGGGAGGGGAGTCTGATGAACCTAAGAGAAAGTCGGCTCGATATCACAGATATTGCTCTAAATAAGCTGCTCAAGACCTAGAAATTTTCTTTGTAACTTTCTGGGAAATCTAGTATAGTAGAAATCAAAAGGTCATTAAAGATTTATGCCACTCAGCTGACCAAATATGGTTTTTTGCAAATACAATCAAGTGGGAGTATAAGGAAGCTGTGGCCTTGTGTTTTCAAAACCAAAATAACAAGGCATCCAGGTGGGAGGCTCCACCATCAAGTATGTACAAAATTAATGATGGTCGACCATCTAGTGTTGGGGTCATCATAAGGGATAGTTATGGAGAACCTGTGGTAGCCCTTAGTAAAGTCCTTCAAGGCCAATATTCAAGTTTGGAAACTGAAATTGTGGCTCTAGAAAAAGGAATCCTCTTGGCTAAGGAAATGGAGCTCTCACAGGTTATTTTTGAATTAAATGCTCTCATAATGGTCCAAGACATCTAGACAAAAGAATCAAATGGCAGCTTAGGCCATCTATATCAAAGCATTAGTGTCCTCCTTAAGTCCCTCAGGAGTTGGAAGATATGTCATTTGAAAAGGGAACACAACAGAGTGGCTTATGAACTTGCTCATTATGCTAGATGTAGTGGAACAAATTAGGTGTGGAAAGGGTGTACTCCCCTAATGATCCTACACCTGATCCATCTTGAATGTATCTAGTTTGTTGTATGTCTTAGCATCCTCTGTTGTACTCCAATTTCAGTATTAATGAAGATTTTCACAGTAAAAAAAAAAAAAAAAAAAAAAAAACCAATGACCTAAATATTCCCTAATGACATCTCCAACTTGAAATGGTCCATATTTCTTTTGGAGCTATCATCAGTATTCAACTTAACACTTCCAAAAGAGGGAGACCATGAAATGCAATTTGGTAGTTTAGTATGTTGGATAGTCATTATTTAAGTACATATATAATAGAGGAATAAGATTTTGAATGAAGGATTTTAAAAGCCTTGGAAAAGAAATCCATGTGCAATAAGTCTAGAAGCACCCAAAAGAAAAAAAAAAAAATCATCACAATTGTCTAGCAAATTGTTATTGGTATGTAATAAAAATGATGGAAGTATTAGAATAGATGAAAATCAAAAAAAACTTTTCAACTCAATAGTATGAAATTGTTGTAAAATAGTTTGTAATATTTCTCTTAAATTATATGCACGCGTTTGGAGAATGGTATAACATGAATTTGTACTAGCAATGTAATCTAAAATAATTTGATAAATCAAAAGAGGATGCAGGTTCCAAGTAAAAGAGAGGCAGAACATAAAAGATACTATCAATCTATCATAGTATAAATTATAAACAGAGCAAAAAATATCTTTTACCAAATATTAAGCATGATAATTAATTGAAACCTATTGTAAATTTAACCTAAACCCAAATAGGCACCAATCATAATTGATCTCTGAGACAAAAAAAAAAAAAAAAAAAAAAAAAAAAAAAAAAAAAAAAAAAAGGAAAAAGAAATGTTAGCAAGACCAAGACCCATATTTTTAAGTTGGCAAACTGTTATAAAATGTAATCCATTTATAGTCTTTTGATGAGTCTTGAGTGTATTTTATAGTTTAAGACCAAGACCCAAGTTTTAGATCAAGAAAGAATCAAGTTTAAAGCAATAAACAAAGGTTTTGGTTTCGTCACTTCGACACCAACTTGACTCCAGCTCGATTGATTGAAACTGTCACTTCGACACCAATCGACATTTGGCTTGATTGATTGAGATTGCGATATCAGCAAAAATCTGACACATGAAAAAACTCATAACTTGCTTGTTTCAAGCCCAATTCATGATCCGTTTGTTGTGTTATTTAAAGGACATCATAAGTTATCCCTAGGAAGGCTTTTCAAAGAGAGAAATCACTATATGTGCGGCTAGAGTTTGTATAAACAAGTTTCTCACAATTTCACTATGCTGGAGACTTTCATGGTTGATTTGAGCCTTTATCTATTCAACTTGTGAGAGTTCAAGAGCATATAGAGAAAGATTAACATAGTACTGTTATTGCTACCATAGTGAAGATCTATATGAAGCCATAGAGAATTCAGTCAATCATAGTTGCTGATCTAAATCTTTGAGTGGAGATCTCAGAGTCACAAACAAGGGAGTTTGTGTGTAACAGTTTCACAGTAGAAGAATCTGTGAATTTGGAGGTACGTGTGGTCATGCAAGTACTATATGAGGTAGCAGTAGATTTAGGGTTAAGTCTATTGTATAAACTTTGATTCTATTAGTGAAATGTTGTCTTGAGGATTGTTTTGGTTAAATCCTCCCCACATTTTTTACTTTGTAACCATAGTTTCAAAAGTTTTCCTGGATCATCATTCATGATTTTCATGTGATCTATGCTTGTTTGATGTTTGTTTGATTAAGATCTATTGCATATATAATTAATCTAATTAATTATTGGGTTAATATTTGATAAAATTTGAGACAACTGGAGTCTAAAACCCTTATATATATATATATATAAACAACATAATGAAAGCAGTTCATGTAGGTGTTTGGCTGTAGAAACAATAATTCACTATCGTGAAACATGAAAATTAAGACCCAAATCTAATAGCACAAATATGTATAAACAAGATGAATAAGCACACAGTAGCAGCACATCACGTGAATAAAAAGTACTTTATTTTAAACTAAATATCAATGATGACATGACCTCTGAATTTGAGTCTTATTACCTCACTGCTAGCACTAGTTGTGCTAATTAAAAACTAAATTTTTAGAATTTAGCATATCAAACACTAAAAAATCATGTGTCAAATACCAAAAAAATTAGCACATGCTACGGTGTAATTCTAAATTTCTAATTCTAGCATTGTATGGATAATTTGGGGTTTTTCTTTTTCTAATTCTAATTCTAGCATTTACACCAAACACTAAAGAAACATGTGCCAAGTGCCCAAAAAAAATATTTTAGGATTTTTTATTCAAACTTTCTCTCTCTTTATGATTGTTGTAATTAATTAATAGTTATTTAAATTTTCTCTCTCATATGTCTTTAATGCTTTTGGGAAGAACAAAAAAGAAATAACAAAAAAAGAAAAAAGAAAGATTATTTAATTAAAATGGTAAGAATAGGATAGGTGATATAGAAAGTATTATAAAGTGGTTAATTAAAATAGATAAAGTAAAATTTTAATGCGTTAAAATTTCAATTTAGTAGAACGCCTAATGCTATTATTAGCCAATGGCAAGCTAAAAACAAACCATGACCACGACACTTAACAGAATAACTCATCAGAACCACACACACCACACAACCAAAAAAAAAAAAAAAAAAAATCACCTACAAAGATAGGTACGAATTTAACTTTGGTCTAGATGAATCCCACCAGGTAGGCACGCAGCCGCTCAGTTCAATTAGAGTAAGTCTACTCATACAAAAATTTCTATAATTTTTGCTATAACTTACTTATGTGACGGGTTGTAAGTGGTAAAAAAAAATAGTGGATTTATATGAGTTCATGATTCTACCATTTACAAGTCAGTCACGTGATAAAATTGTGACAAAGTTGTGAAATTAATTGTGATATTAGACTTCGTCATCCAATTAAAGTCAATTTTGGATGCTGAGAGCGTAAGCATATACGTCATAAGTTTCGGAAAACAATTACCTAGCAACGACCATAAATATGGAAACAGAAGCAATTCACAAGACCAACAGACCAAGCTGAAGCTAAGAGAATGGCTGGCAAGTTTGACAAGCAAGCTGATTTTTACGTGAATGGTAGGCCAACTTACCCAACCGAGTGGTACTCTATGCTGGCTGCTCTCACTCCCCACCACTCTTTAGCTTGGGATGTTGGCACCGGCAATGGTCAAGCTGCTATTGGTGTAAGTGTCGTTTTTTCCTCTCTACATCTCTCTATTACTTTGTAGTTTGATCCATCTTAGCCAGTTTCTGTTGAGAAATTTTCACTTTGCGCTTATAATTTTTTTTTTTTTTTGCCACCAATGTGGGCTCATATCCCACCTCTCTTGAAGCATCTTACTATTCCTTTGGAGCTAAGATTTCAAGTTATGAGAGAACGAAGTATAAACAAAAAATTATACGGCAGATTATTGAGCTTGATGTGTGCTGTTATATATGGGTGTTTAGTTATTCTTCTACCAAATTGCTAGTTTGACTAGCATAATAAGGATGTTCTAAGTCCTGTACTGTTAGAGCCTAGATTCATGTCACCCGTAATATAAATTTAGAAGTCTGATTATCACAATCGAGCTCTCAATTGATGGTGCTTTTAGTGATGATTCATTTACATGGATAATATCAGAAAAGCAGAAATTGTTAAAACTCTATTTTCGATCAATGGCTAAGATTGAGAATTAATAATTAACTTTCAATCTCAACCCTTGAATTAGTTGAGTTAGAAAATTAAAAGAAAAAGGTTCAGAGTTAATTTTCAACTCTTAATCTCTACCAAAAGAGCTATTTCATCTTGGGTATTACATGTATTAATCCATGAACTTGTCCGTATCTTGTACAGTTGGACTAAAAAAAGTGAAAAAAACTATTGTTATTTTTCTGCAAAATAAAATTGTCTCCTTGCATCTTGATGTTTATGAAGAATCAAATAAAACTAAGATTGATAGAATTGCATTACACTGTTCTTGACAGATTGCTGAGCATTATGAGCAAGTAGTTGGAACCGATGTGAGTGAGGCTCAGTTGAAACTTGCAATGCCACACCCTCGCATTCGATATCTCCACACTCCATTATCCATCACAGATGATGAATTAGTGGCCTTGATTGGAGGAGAAAATTCAGTTGATTTGGTTACTGTGGCCACAGCTGTCCACTGGTTTGAGCTCCCAAAGTTCTACTCCCTAGTGACACGGCTTCTAAGAAAACCAGGAGGTGTAATTGCTGTTTGGGCTTATAGAGGCATGGTAGTTAGTCCCATTTTTGATCCCATACTGAAGCGTTTTTATGACACAACTCTTCCCTATTGGGACCCAAAAGTAAAATCTGTATTTGATGATTATAAGACACTTCCATTTCCTTTTGAAAGTGTAGGTATAGGATGTGAGGGGAAACCACAACAACTAGATATACCACAAGAGGTGTCATTTGAGAAATTCTTGAATATGTTAAGGTCATGGTCTCCAGTAAATACAGCCAAAGACCAAGGTGTTGATTTGTTATCAGAAAGCGTGGTTAAAGAACTTGAAAGTGCTTGGGGAGGACCTAAATTGATCAGATCAATAACCTATAAGGGCTTTATGCTTGCTGGAAAAGTTAAGCTTTAATTTTTTTTTCTCTCCACCGGGTAAGGGGTTGGGGAAAGAGGGAGTGGAGGGTTGTTTATGATATTTGCATAAGATATTGTAATGGGT
Source organism: Quercus wislizeni (assembly GCA_023055345.1). Lineage (NCBI taxonomy): Eukaryota > Viridiplantae > Streptophyta > Magnoliopsida > Fagales > Fagaceae > Quercus > Quercus wislizeni. The sequence continues at coordinate 34,726,260 of JALGQJ010000003.1, forward strand.
CAATAGTAAAATACTAATTTAGTAGCCTTCTCTATATGTGCCATTGAAATTCTCTAGTTACTTTTGCTCTTGAAAAAGTGATAAATTAAACAATGTGGGCCTTAAATTTTTAGCTGAAACCATAGTCCTTTCTTAGGGCTTGGCTTATGCAAAGTGTTGCCTTTCTTGTGCATTTTTCGTCCAACCAGTTACTGTGGTTATTTGTATCATTGCAACTTATTTGCAAGTGACCATCTTTGTTTAGTTACTGTTGCTTTTAGTAAACAATAAGTACTGGAGAATGATCATTATGCCGAAGATATTGCTTTGTTACAAGCCAGTGAAGCCACCATCAAGTTTGTCTAATCGAGGCCTAAGTAATATGATCTACTACGAGGGTGATCCAAGCTGGCTCCTTGCTGAAATTTGCAACCATGATCATTCTCTCTGTGCTTGGCCTCAAAATACTGTTGAATCGATGTGCTTCTAGCTAGCTCTAACATGGTAGCACAGAATTTGGCCCACCACGCTTCTCCGCAACAGGAGTCTTATCTTTGGCTTAAATAAGAGACATGTTTTTCTCCTTTTTCCAATTGTTTTGTGTACTTTTTAAATTTATTATTGAAATAAAATTGAATCCCTTATAAAAAAAAAATAAATAAATATTTTGTCCTCTGTAATATATCTTCTATTGAGGGGGGAAAAATCTCTTGACAGAGTAAGTAAAACGTAGCCTCCCAACCATTTAATTAAAAAGAAAGAATGATGAAATACAAAAACTAGTTTTAAGATTTGGGCTAATGTCAGCTAATACTAAACTTTTAAAAAATATCCAATTTGCTCCATGAGTACAAGTGTCACTTAAAATTGTTTTAAATTCACTAGCTCTTCATGATTTATTTTTCATCTTTAACTGCTATTTATCTACCATTGGCTATACACACTCCCCCACACATATATAGCCATAATACAGTCACTGTGTGCACTCAAAACAAGTTGTTAGATGAAAGCAGAAGACTTGAGGAGTATGGAATTTTCAAACAGTGTGAAGTGTCATTTGGGCCAACATTTTTAATTCTGTTTCAGTGCTCATTTCGTTTTGTCTGAGAGAGAGAGAGAGACTTTTATTTATTTATTTATTTTTCTAAGTGTTTAAAACTTTTAGTCCTATCTGTCTCTTTCTTGGAACTATTCTTCATCGAGGTTAGCATCTAGGTCATGATTATCATAATAGTGGTCATGATGGTTAGCTAAAAGGGGATTGGGTAGTTCTCAAGGGTTATCATGTGGCCATTGTTTTCTGTAGGCTTCTAGAGTACTTGGGCCTGTCTCACATAGAGTTCCTATATTAAGAGATTCTATCATTCTGAGAGCTTTCTAACAACATGACTAGGAGGAGTCTATATGTACATGAAAGTAGTCATCTAGGTTAGTGAGCCAATGAACTTCTGGCAGGTGGAAGATTCCTTCTGCATGGATGTTGAGCTTGACAATCATTGATCCTACAGTGATTTTGTGTCCAAATATTGGATGATCTGTAATAGCATACTCTTTCCAATTTCCATTATGGGCATCTTTTTCAAAATTTCAAACCAGAATTTTTGAAAATATTTGTTTGCATTGGGGAAAAGGAGCCTGTAAAATCTTGGTTCAAAAGGAATACACAAGTAATACTCATTGAGTGAGTACCATATGTAAAGATAATGTAATACAGTCCAATTGGCTATCCAAAAGGCAAAAAAGGTTTTTCATGGCTGGTCTGGTTCAGGATAAAGGGCAAGAAAATGGTTGTGGTGTTATTTAAGGTCATCATGAGAACTTTGATGATTCTTTTGGATCTGGCTTCAAGGGTCAGGGTTTTTATCTGGTCCTTAATGTCTGGGTGAATACTTTCTATCATATAAGTTATTTCAATAGGGGCTAAGGAGGAGGATGGATCTGAAGATGAGGACATATTTGTAGTAGGGTATACACACAAGGGTGAAGGGATAACCGTGGTGTTAATGACTGGGGGTTTCCTAGAGAGATAGTCAGTGATCAAGTTGTCTTTCCCTTTGATGTGCTTGACTTGGAAGGACCATTGAACCAATTTGACCATCTGAGCAATTGAGTGTGAGGAAGAATCTTCCTTTTAAACGGAAGCCTCTTTCTCTCTCTCTCTCTCACACACACACATGTATATAGTTAAACAATCAATCAAAAACTTATTTGATAAATTTGAGTTCTATATTGATATGACCTAGTTTTGAGATAGACTCAACGGATTTCATTGCATTGATTTTTTATTTTTTATATGTATATAGTTAAAAAATCAATCAAAGACTTATTTGATAATCTTGAGTTCTATATTGATATGAACCAGTTTTGAGATACATTCAACGGATTTCATTTGCATTGATTAATATGATACTCCTATATCATTAATTGTAATTTAGGGTCACGTTTTAAAGAAGCAAGATATATTTACAAGTTTTACATCTTTGAGCATTTCAAAGGGATAAACACCTGAAGTTTCAACAATTAGGACAAAGGATAGGTTAATAACTTCTAAATTTTGAATATTTTTTCTTTTAAAATATATACATCAATTATGGATGGTATCGTCATAAATTACTTACATTTTAAAGTTTGCATATTGAATTTTATAAACTAGTTATATAACCAAATTAGAAGAAGAAGAAAAAATCGTGTATAACAAAGTGTAAATTACTGTTTAAATGCAATCAGATCAAACCAAACATTTAAACAATTGTTTGTCTTTAGCTCAAAACCTCCTACTATTATCAAACATAAAAATATAATATACAATATAATAATTCAACCTAATGTACACAATAATGTAAGATTAAATCAAGAAATAAAATATCTATTATAAAAAAGGTCATTACTACATTCAAAAGTTTATTTACCCAAGAGTGGACTGCTCCACAGGCAGTGTTCGCACACAGAGCGATAGAGGAAAAAAAGAGAAATGTACCAGCGGTGCCGGCGAGAAATAGCATCATGGACTCCTAGTGAGACGAACGGTGTTTGGCAATTGCACACATAGTATTCATACTTTGATTTTTTTACCAATTCAATTTTTTTGGGGTTTACTTTTACTAGATTAGATCAAAAATTTGTGGACTCAATTCTAACTAAATTTGGAGATATATAGCAAATTCTAATCATAATAATCTATAACCTCAATAATTTGTGGAAAAAGTTAGTGAAATCTGTTGTATATATATAGGGACGGAATTAGGTGGGGCCTAAGGGGGCCAGGGCCCCCCTAGTCCTAAGAAATAATAATAATAATAATAATAATAATAATAATAATAATAATATAGCTATTTTCTTCATAATTTTATATTTGGGCCACTCCTCTACAATTTTACATTGATTTCATTGTAATAGCATTTGCATCAATTGTAAAATGATATAAGGCCCCAAAATTTTCCAATCAACCCCAAAATACACCTACATTAATCTATGTATTTTTGTAAATTTACACAATTACTATAGCACAAATGTATTTTTGTACAATGATACATAAATTGATATGGGTGTACTTTGGGGTTAATTTGAAAATTTTACACAATTACTGTAGCAATGCAAATGAATGTTTTAGAAATTATTTAGATTCAGAGCAGTGGCTTTTGGTCGGGTAAGAGAGTGATGATTTGAGATAATAATAAAAAATTGATAAGGAAATAGTATTCTAATGTAGTATAAAATAAATAATTTGATGTGTGGTATTTTGAAATGTAGGTGTGGGGAGTCGAGAAAGGTATCCTTGCCATAGCAGGTTCAAAGAGTGATTGGGCCCGATTTGGCATAAAATTAGGCCCAGCCCATTCGAGATACTCGACAGGCTCGACAAATTGAAAAACCCAAGGAGTACATCCCACCTGAGGAGGTCTCATAAGGGGTATCCTGTGGGAGACGAGGAGACAATCCAAATGAAGAGGTAGAGAGTTGATGAAGGCCATAGTAACAGATGGAGATAAGAAGGAAAGGAATCTTTTGGGTATAGCAACCATCACCTCCACATTAAATACATTGCAAAAACTCAGCCTACTGAATTAATGGTAGAATGACGCCTGAATAGTCTCCACACAACCTGTATTCAGCTCCATCATCACCACCCAAGCAAGGATGGGACAAGTATCCAATAGAAGAATTAGCTGCCCTCCAAGTTAAAAGCTAGGATTACAATTAGATGACTATAAAAGGGGAAAGATCCCATATGAACAGGGATCGGAGAAAAAGGAGAGACAATTAAGAACAGAAAAATTGTAAAGCTTTATGAAGTGTTAAAAAGGGATCCTCAGCCATCCTAAAGAGAAAGATAAATAAGAATTTGTGGTTTTATTATTCGAAGTCTGTTATTATTGAACAAACCTTTGGGCTCGTTCCTTTCTTTTATCTACCAAGCTGTTAATGTAAGAAGCCTGAGTGTTGGCCTACAAACCCATTTCTACAAATTAATTGTAAAGGATATACGAAATCATTCCAAAGCCCATTAGCTAGGCCCGTCTCGGTTGTTATCCCCTACATTAAGTATATAAAATAAAATAAAAAGGTTATTATACTAAAATAAACAATTTTTTTTGCATTACCTGATATAGATGCTCTAAAATAGTAAGAAACAATGGTGTTTTGTGTTTTTATCTTCGTTAGTAGATAATTGCATTATAATGTATTACAAAATAATGATTTTGTGTATTTGTCTTTATTGATGTCAAATATTAGCTATGATATATTATGCGGAAGAGAGAAGTATAAAATAGGAACACAAAAACACAACGTTTACATGGTTCAGCCTTACGACCTACGTCCATGGAGGAAATCCTTAAGGGCTACATCTTTATTATATAAGAGTGTAGTACAAAATCTATGTTACAATGAATCATAACATGTGTATATATAGTAAACTAAACCCTAGACTAATAGACTTCTAATACAATTAGAAGACTTGGCTTGCACACAAAGTAGAATTAGGCTTGGGCTTATGCTAATGGACTAATATATTTCTAACACCCCATCTCAAACTCAAGATGGAAGCTTGATGAAATCTTGAAATTTGATAAGATTGAGAAGATCCCTTGAATGAATTTTGGCTCTGTGACAGTGGTTTGAGGAAGACAATGGTCTGGTAGTGTTAATGTGACTTCTAACGGTGGTATGACTATACTGGAGAGTTTTGACAGCAGAAGTGGAAAGCCAAAGAAGATGAACGCAATGAAGAAACACAGAGGAAGGCAGAGATTGTTCTTAAACACATTGTAAGGACAGAAAATCATGGCCACAAGAAGGTGGCTCTGATACCATGTTAAATATTAGCTATGATATATTCCATGTTGAATATGCTTGAATATATGCGGAAGAGAGAAGCATAAAATAGGAATATAAGAATACAAGATTTACGTAGTTCAGCCTTACGGCCTATGTCCACGGAGGAAATTCTGAAGGGCTACATCTTTATTAAATAAGAGTGTAGTACAAAACTTGTGTTACAATGAACCATTACATGTGTATATATAGTAGACTAAATCTTAGATTAATAGACTTCTAATACAAGTAGGAGACTTGGCTTGCACACAAAGTAGAATTAGGCTTGGGCTTACGCTGATGAGCTAATATATCTCTAACAATTGATAGTTTGTTAATGCTAAACAAATGCTCATTTGAAATTTCATAATTTTTTTTTCCTTATACTTTGGCCCCCCCCTAACTCAAAATCTTGGGTTCGTCCTTAGTTGTATAAATCTTACTCCATTAGTTAGAAAAATTTGTATTCCTTAAGAAAGTAGATCAAATGATTTAAACTTTCGAGTTATATGTATATATATATGACAAGTTGACATGCTAGTGTGTCAAATGAGTGGCCCACAAGCTGCTTAAACATGCAAGAATTGTATTTGAGAAAGTCTATAAACACCAAATATTTCACCTCGATGATGTAATAGATTGTTAGTGGTAATTAGAAAAGTATTGTCAAGGGCTCAAATAATTACCGATAAAAACTTGCCAGTTTAACTATTGTGAAATTTTTGTGTATCATTGCTCCTTATTTTTATTTATTTAATTCTTTTTTTTATAACCTGCACGACTTGTATGGGACCCTTCGTTGGAGGCCTTGCAATCTCTCATTCGGTGAAATTCTATCTTCTTGTGCTAAACTAATGCAGTATATCTGCCTATAGTACACCACAAATGTGTCATGCCACACTAGCTAGTGATCAAGTAGTCATCTACCGGTAGTCTAAATTAAATAAAAGTGATGAGTGCGTAAGCGTATACGTCATAACTCATAAGTTTCGGATACCAAGTATTAACGACACCATACAATAAAAACAGAGGCAAATTTATAACAAGCACAAGGCTCTAAAGACTGAGCTTAATCTATACTCTAAAAAATGGCTGGTTTGTTTGGTAAGCAAGCTGATATTTACGTGGATATTAGGCCAACTTATTTAAGTTACTTGTTCTCCATGCTTGCTTCTCTCACCCCTCACCACTCTTCAGCTTGGGATGCTGGCACCGGCATTAATGGTCAAGCTGCTATTGGTGTTAGTCCCCTTTTTTCCTCTCTCTCTCTCTCTCTTACATACATTATTCGTAGTTTGATCAATCTTAGCCAGTCTCAATTGAGCAAAAATTAAAAAAAAAAAAAAAAATCTAAGGTGAGTTCATATCCAACGTTTTTAAGTATTTGATAATTCCCTTAGACATGTGTATATATAGTTCCCTCATCTCACACACATACACACAGATAATTACAAGACATAATCCATTTTCGGTTGTGTCAAAATACAATTAGAAGTTTTTAATCTTGGATTCCATAAAATCTCATGAGACTTTGAGAATCATTAGAACTTATACAATTTCAAGTAGTCATGTTAGGTCAATGGAGTTCAAAACCCAACAAATTATTAAGGTCTGTTTGATACTATTGTTTAAACAACAGTACACGTATTTCTACAATACTTTTTCACCCACACATATTTTCACAACACTTAAAGAACGTTACTAGAAATTTCTTACCAAACAGGCATTTAATCGGTTGAGATGATGTTCTAAGTTAAGAGGGCAATTTCAATAATTGAGAGCTAGCGTACTTCATTATTACAATTGAGCTTCCAACTAATGGGGCTTTTTAGTTACTCATTTCAATAGATAATATCTGAAACGTAAAAAATTGTTAGGTTTTATGACAATAAAGTGTTGTGGAAAGGTACGTTAAAAAAAGAAAAGGGTTAAAAGTCAATTTTTTAACCCTCAATCTCAAATATTTACAACTATTGTTGTCCGAATCTTGTATGGGTGTACTAGGACCAATTCTTATTATGAAAAATAACTTTCATAGGTTACGAGATTTACAAGCAATGTAAATTTATATTTCACACTTTTTGCAAATGTACATATAATATTGTACATATTTTGAGTGTATGCAATGTAAGTTTACATTGTTAGTACAATATAAATTAAGGATTTTCCTATGAAAAAACTACCATTAATTTTTTCTGCAAAATAAAATTTTCTCCTTACATATTTGCCACACCCACGCATTCGATATTTCCATACTCCATTAAATCCATCACAGATGATGAATTAGTGGACCTAATTGGAGGAGAAAATTCAGTCGATTTGGTGACTGTGGCCGCAGCTGTCCACTGGTTTGAGCTCCCTAAGTTCTACTCCCTTGTGACACGCCTTCTAAGAAAGCCAGGAGGTGTAATTGCTGTTTGGGGCCATTATGAAATAGCAGTGAGCCCAATTTTTGATCCTATAACGAAGCGCTTTCATGACTCCACTCTTCCCTATTGGAACCCAAAAATACAGTACATATTTGATTCTTATAAGACAAGCATTTCCTTTTGAGTGTTCGTATAGGATGTGAGGGTAAACCACAACAACTAGATATACCAAGGGAGCTTTCATTTGAGGGATTCTTGAGGATATTAAGGTCATGGTCCTCAGTAGCTACAGCCAAGGACCAAGGCATTGAATTTGTACGTTTTTAGATCCCTTAAAACACAAGTAGTTTAACTTAGTTATTCAGCCAAGTGATTACTTGGATAAATTATTCCGATCTAGGTTAACACATTCAAATCATATCATGTAAATAATGCGGAAAAGTAAATAACACAACGATATGATAACCCAAGAAAACCAAATTGGTAAAAACCCTGGAGAGGATTTAATCTAACTATCCTCAAGGTAAAACAGATCCACTATGAAAGAATTGAAGTTTTTTACAATAAGACTTAGACCACTAACATCCTATTGTTATCTCATGTAGAAAACTTACTGCCACGACCATATGACAGTTTCAAGTCCACGAACTACATCTTTCCATAATTCATTGCAATCACAAGTTCTCCCACTTGTGACTTTAAGACTCCACTCAAAAGTTTTAGATCTCCTTTAAATTCTTTATGCAGCAACGGAAGTGTTCACCAAGTTCTTAACATAAATCTTCATAACCCTAAGTGTGTATAAAGGTAAATACCTGTAGATCTCACAAGAGATTCAATACATAGCATATCAACAATCTCTAAAACGTGGCTAGGGTTTTTCCTTTTATATTTGGAGTAAAATATAAAACCCTACACATCAAATCAGGCTTGGGCTATGTTGGAAAAAATCTGCAAAAAATTAATCTACACGAGGTTCGATCGATCAAGCCTAATTTTTGATCAATCAAGCCTTGCAAATTTAGCCAATAAATCCTGCAATTCACTCAATTCCAACTTTACAAATAAACACACTTTGAGCAGCCTAAATCTAGACTCTAAGTTTTCATCATGGTTTGCCAACACATTACACATTGAAGTTCTAATACATTTAGTTCTTAAAATCTTAGAACCTAACAAACTCCCCATTTAGCAATCCGTGACAAAACACATCACAAAATTGAAATGCTCAAAGTTACAAACAGCCCCTTAAAAAAATTAACATGCCCAAAAACAATTTAACCTAACTACTATTTATCAGTTGCCAGTGTAGACAGCAGCACGACTGAATAAACCTATATATTCCTAAAACACTCAACAAACACATAAATGCATGTATGGAAAATACAAGTAAAAACAAAAGAAAACTCTTGATTTCTCAAAACAGGAAATAAAAGACATATACCATGAATAACCTCATATATTATAAATCAATAACCAATGTCTCACATGTGAAACAAGAAACAATAAAAGAAACATAAAACATAGTGTCTCCCCCTAACATATACAAGTCATAAAAAATACATCATCACCAAAACAAATACATCATGAGCTAAAATAAAATATACATCATGAAGCTCCTAGATACAATCTAAAAAAAAAAAAACTCCTCCTATCTCCATGCATAAACCAATATGTACTCCCCCTTTTTGTGACGAATTGCCAAAGGGCAATCAGGACACATCATCAAAAGGAGGTGGTGGAGAAGACCGTCAAACACCAATCAAATCAGCACACAAAGCCTGAAGCTCCGTGAGCACATCCAACAAAATCTGTTGATACATTGCTTGAATGGTCATGACAGTATCCAACATACTCCAAATAGATGAATCATTCGAAGAAGAAGGTGGAGGATCAGCGGCAATGGGATTGATATACTCCTCAGTAGTGGGATCGCTTGAAGAAGGAGGCTAAGATGCATCACCTGTGGAAGACTCTACTCTAGGGCGTTTAGAGCTAGCTTTCATCTGAGTCGCTCTTTGCTTAAGAAAGGTGGCACCTATAGGAGCAATAATATGGACAGGCTCGGATGCAGAAAAATCCTCTAAACCTAAGTCTAGTAAAATCTAATGAATGAAAATAGGAAAGAAAAGACCATGAGATTTAGCACTACTCCTATGAACCTCAACCAAAGAAAGAATGAAAAGAGTAGGAAAACTCATAGGAGCATTGGTGATGAGAGCGTACAAAAAACGCACATCTCTTAGGAGGAATAGTGTGTAAATGAGAGATAGGACAAATGGAATGACAAGATATCTGGAAAAACAAATAATTGAGCTCAGTAAGCTCATGGGAGGCAATTCAAGGATCAGTACCCCATCCAACGGTAGTACCGGTGAGTAAGGACAAAATATCATCAAGCAGAAGGGTTTCAGTGTATGGATACACAGGTTGCCGTATCAAAGGTACACCAAGAGCAGAGGCCACTACCTGGGGTGTAATGACATACTTTTCACCCCTTATCCAACTTTTCACAACCTTAGTGTTGGAATCATCAGAGTGGATAGAGAGGTTCAAGTAGAACTCTCTAATCAAGGCTGCAGGAGGAGGATGCTGTACATCTAAAAGAGGTAACCAACCCTGACTCTCAAAGTTCCTCCTAATCGCTGGATCTAACTCATCTAGAATTACCTTACGCTCAACCCAAACTGACCTATAGCTATTAAGCTTCTCATAGGTTTCTTGGTTTTTCTTGGTTCTGAACCTATCACTCTCAAAAACAAGGCTAGAGGTGATGGTGGATTTCTTATTTGTTTTAGTTTTCCTAACCATGATGCTAAGAGAGTAAAATGAAAGGAAAACAGAAACAAAGAAAGAAACACAAGGGAAGACTACATTAGAGAGGGTTAGAGCACAAAAATCTCAATAAATAACCATCTATATGATGCATGTAATGAATGCACATATGATGAATGCTCTAATGCATTAACATTTGTTCAAATTTTCTTCATAAACCATCAATTGACATGAACACAGAGTTTTAGACCAAAAACCCCAAATTTTGAAAAACCCAATTTCAAAAATCCCAACAAATTGATCAATTTATCATTACACTAGTTAGATAACATCATATAACAACATAATCAATCAATAACACAAGTTAATTTCATCAATTTTAGCCCAATTGAATAAAATCCCCAATTTCTTAGACTTTCAAGCCCTAGAATTTCAAATTAATGCATGAGAATCATCTTAATAACATCTAAGGACAAAAACCCATTAAACAAAATTGATTAAAAACAATTTATTTGAACAAAAATCCCAAAATCCCTAAGTTCGAAATTTTCAAAAAAATGCATGAAAATGCATGAAAAATGTGAATAAATTGAAAAATAAAAGGTAAAATTTTTTTTAAAACACTCACTGACCAATTTTCGATCAGTCGAAAATTAGCTTCGATCAGTCGAAAAACATATTCGATCGATCCAGCATGAATTGAGCACCGATCGAGCCAGGCAAATTGTAACCAAAAATTTTATCGCATTTTCGATCACTCAAGCAATAGATTCGTTCAATCAAAAATCTGGAAAAGTGAATTTTTTGAAAAACATAGCTAGTTAATGCAAAAATGACTCAAAACACCATATTTCATGAATGAAATGTATTAGTATGAGTTTAAAAGTTTTCCAAAAACACATGAATTCAACCCAAATCTTCCAAAAACACATTTTTGAATCAATTTGTCCTCAAAAACTCAAACATTAAACACATTTTGTATTAAAATCAATGAATTTTTAATCTTGGATGGCCACAACAAGATCACACACAATATCATGTACTAAGTTTAGCAAAGAATAACTTGTGTAGTATGTGCAACTAGCAATAGCTTGAGATACATGTGAGGTGATAAGTAGATAGTGATCAATCACAATATCTACAAAATTCAAAACATAAGTTTGAAAGAGAATTTCACCTAAAGAGTTATATTATATAACTCTCACATCTTCTAGAAAACAAGCTTGCAATCATGTAAGTTTCTTGTTTTGCCTCATAATATACACACCAATTTTATTTTATTTGAAATTATGAGATTAGTCAAGTAATGTACACACCAATTTGATTTCATTGTGAATTTATTATAGCCTAATAATGTACACACCAATTTTAGCATTAATCTAAGGCTACATCTTATGTTCTTTTTGCGCATGTACTATATTTTTTCAAGCACAAAATCTTATGATATGCACTAAGGTGTTTATGATTGACCAATAAACAGTAGTAAGATGGTTATTTATGCCTTTCTCTTAGGATTTTTTAGTCCTTACAATCAAAAGCATGTGACTTCAAAATCAAGATCATATGATCAAAAACTATAAACAATTCCCACACAACATGCACTACATGGCCAAAACTAGCAAAGTGCAGTAAAATAAGCCCATCCAAGCTAAACGAGGTACACAAGCATGTTATGTAAAGATAATATGGTCAACCTTGATTACAAGTCCAAGAGAGATAATGCAAAACACATTTTTCCTTCTTTCCTTTTTATTTATTTATTTTAAAAGAATAATAAAACAACCTATCATGAAATGCATGAATGTTATATAATGCAAATCCTAGAATTTAAAAAAAAAAAATCAAAAGGAGAATGGTCACAAAGAATATTGAGATGAAGCACAAGGACCATGTTAGAAAGATTCAATTAGATTGAGCATTTTGCATCCAAAACCTTTTAGATACAACTCTAGCATTGGAGTTATTATTCATATTAGACTGATATGCAACTCCAAGATTGTAATAAAAGTTTAATGCATTTACCAACTCATCAATAAGTACCATAAAATCTTGTGCTTGAGGCACAAGTACTTTTGGTTTATTTGTTCGATTTGCAGCTTGCAACTTGAAACAGCTTGGACGAATATGTCCAGTCTTTCCACAAAAATGATAAATTCATAAAGGTCTATCATGCAACTTATCCTTAGAGAGGGTAGGATTCTTAGGCTTAGACTCTTGAAGATCAACCCTAATCTCCCTAAGAGGTGGTGTAACTTCTACTAGTTTGACAATCTCACTCTTGGGGGGCTTAGAAGAAGAAACAAAATTTGTGGAATGAGTTTCAAACATAGAAATGCTATCTCCAAAACCTAGACCAGTTTTGTCTAAGGGAGACTTATGAATACTCAACATGTGATCAAGTTTAAAACTAGTAGACCTATTTGTTTGTTCTCTAGTAACAGATAATTCTAATTCCAATCTCTTAACTTTATCAAGTAACAACATGTTTTCAGTCTTCACCTTATTAATCAATTCATTAGCATCAAACAATTTCAACAACAAATTTTTCTTATCCAATTCAAGAGAAGCAATTTTCTTCAAACCTAAGTCAACATTCATAGCATCCTTTGCAGCAACTTTGCAAAGCTTATTATAGGCTTTTTGTAAATCAACAATCCCAGAGAGTTCCCCATCAAATTGATTCTCATCAACCACAACACTTTCATCAACTATAGCAGTAGCTGTGAAAGCATTGAAGTTTCCATCCTCATCACTACCAGACTCATGATCAGAAACTTCATCATCACTAAGGGTTATAGCTATAGCTTTACCTTTTGATCTCAAGAATGTAGGACATTCTGATTTCACATGACAATACCCTTAACAACCAAAACATTGTTGGCCCATGAAATTATTAGAGGTTTGACCTAATTTTTCTTTAGATTTATCAATATTATTCACTTTAGTGGGTTCATTCCTCTTAAAATTCCTAAGTTCAGCATTTTTTTACCTCTTTCCCTTCTAGTGTTGTTCTTATGAAAGTTTCTAAAGTTCTTGGCAAGATATGCAATATCTATAGAAGAGAGTTCATCATCAAATTCATTAACATCAACATCATCAACTGACTTAAGAGCTATTGATTTGGATTTGTTTGTCTTAGGTAGGTTTAGCTCATAGGATTGGAGAGATCCTACAAGCTCATCAATAAGAATGGAATCTACATCCTTGCTTTCAGTAATGACAGTCACTTTGGGTCTAAAATCCTCAGTCAAGGATCTAAATATCTTCCTAACAATCTTAGGTTAATCATAAATTTCACCCAAATTGTAAGCAGAGTTAAAAATATCATTCAATTTAGTATAGAATTCATCAAAACACTCATCATTAAACATTCTAATACTTTCAAATTTGGTAGTTAACTACTGCAGTTTGTTAATGTTAACTACCTTTGTGCCTTCATGCACAATTTGGAGAATATTCCAAGCAGTATGAGCAACCTCAACATTAGAGATTCTCTTGAATTCCTCCATATAAATAGCATTAAAAATAGTGTTCATGACTTTGCTATTAAAATCGGCTACTTCTTTCTAAGAAGTATGTTAGGACATATGTGATTCAATGTTAGGAACATATGTCACTATTTTATGTAATTGGCTAATCTTTTGACAAATGCACTTTACTTGTAATTGGATAGATCTAGGATGTGTTTAATATTTCAAGAAATAAGGTTTCAAGTTCAAGTATTAAAGCAATGCAAGTTTGTCCCAGAAAGAAATGATGAAGTGCTAGATTTTAAAACTTGATAGCTAGGATCTATTAAGGTTTAAAAACTGCTGAAGACCGTGGCTCAATAGATGACTATCTATCAAGGTTTATGAAAGTTGGTTTTTCAAAGTTGTTTTTCATTCAATCCATGAGTATGTGTTTAAGCTTTCTTTTCTCACAACCTTAAACATATATAAATATTATTTTGAAGGCCATCAAAGGTTGCACAATTGTGCAAGTATGAAGCAAAGTTTTGTTCATGCAAATTGTGACCGGAGACAGAATTTGCCCTAGTTCATCTATCTTTTGAAGAAGTTGTTGTGTTTGTACACCGTAAGGTTTTGTGACCAAGGAGCTTCTTGATTTTCATCTTGCAATGAACTGAAAAATTTTGCAGCCAACATCTTTCTCATGTTGGTGATTAAGTCGCGTACTAAGATCCACGTATCTACTGGTTAGTCATGTACTGGGAGCCGTGCATTGAAAATGAGAGATTATCACTACAGAACAAGTCCAATTGGGTATTGGGGTAAGAGTTCAACTGTAGGTTGGTATAAGGTACTGGGATTCCTTTACTTGTAACCGCTTGTTTTAATAATAGTGGATTTTTGGGAGTGGTGACTTTAAAATCACCCGATGGGGTTTTCGCCATGTAGGTTTTCCCCATTCGTAAACAAATCACCGTGTCAATTTAATTTCTGCTGTATACTTTAGTTAATTAGTGATTTATTTGTGCTACCACGCATTTTGCATTTTAATTTGATTAATTAATAAACTTGGCTAATTAATAAATTAATTCATTACAAAGGGTCAATACATTCTTAGCGTATCAAAGTTTGCCACTCGCTTATAAGAGTAGTTGGTTTCTCCAATCCGTATTCAACGGAATTCCAATCTATCTCATCAATAGATTTCAGGAATGCTTTAACCCTTACTTTCTAGTAGGCATAGTTGTTCCCATCAAAGTGAGGTGGGATCACAAGAAAGTGACCATGTTCCATGACATCAGGGATCAAGGATTAACTCTTAGATCAAAGTATCTAAATACAAGAGCTAACTTGCTCTGATACCACTTGTACATTTTTAGACCACTTAAAACACAAGTAGTTTAACCTAGTTATTTAGCCAAGTGATTACTTAAATAAATTATTCAGATCTAGGTCAACACATTCAAATCATATTATGTAAATAATGCGGAAAAGTAAATAACACAACAATATGTAACCTAGGAAAACCAAACCGATAAAAAACCTGGGGAGGATTTAACCTAGCTATCCTTAAGGTAAAACATATCCACTATGAAAGAACTGGAGTTTTTTACAATAAGACTTAGACCACTAACATCCTATTGCTACCTCGTGTAGAAAACTTACTACCACGACCACGTGACAGCTCCGAGTCCACTACTACTTCTTTCCTTAATCCACTGCAACCACAAGTACTCCCACTTGTGATTTTGAAACTCGACTCAAATGTTTTAGATCTCCTTTAAATTCTTTATGCAGCAACTAAAGCGATTACCAAGTTTTTGACATGAATCTTGATAACCCTAAGTGTGTATAAAGGTACACACCTCTAGATCTCACAAGAGATTCAATACACAGCATATCAACAATCTCTAAAACATGGCTAGAGTTTTTCCTTTTATACTTGGAGTAAAATATAAAACCTTACAGGTCAAATAGGGCTTATGCTGTGTTGGAAAAAATCTGCAGTAAATTAATCTACACGAGGTTCTATTGATCGAGCCTAATTTTCTATCGATCGAGCCATGCAGATTTAGCCAATAAATCCTATAATTCACTCGATTCCAACTTTACAAACAAACACACTTTTAAGTTTTGATCATGGTTTGCTAATACATTACACATTGAAGTTCTAATGCATTTAGTTCCTAAAGTCTTAAAACCTAACAGAATTGTTATCTGAAAGTGTGGTTAAAGAGTTTGAGAGTGCTTGAGGAGGTCCTAAATTGGTCCGATCAATCGTCTATAAAGGCTTTATACTTGTTGGAAAAGTTAGGCTTTAGATTTCTTTCTTTGAATGTCATTATAATAGCGTAAGGGGTTAGGGAAAGAGGAGGGGGGGGGGTTATTTTTGATTGTTGCATAATATTTTACAATGGTTAATGATAATATATTAATAATCTTCTCCTTTTGTGCCATTGATATTCTCTAGTTTCTTTACTCTTAAAGAGTGTTTAACCAAATGAAGTTAGAGTGTACTTTGAATTTTCTACAAAACTCTAATAAGTTCTTATAGCCTTGGCTTACGTTGAAGAGTATGCCTTACTTGTCTCTAGTATTGCTACCTTCAATAGAACTCACTCATATGATCACAAACATTTTCATCTATGTTGAACTCTTCAACTTTGTCTATCTCTTCTGTGTATAAATACCTAATCTGTGTTTGACTTCATCACAACAACACTTGATTGTAGTAGATGTTGGTGCAAATGTCTTCACATAAACTCTCCCAATTTTCAACAAGTTCCAAAGATGCAGTTGGTAAAAAAAAAAAAACTCGTTAGGGTTCTAAAGATGCAGATTGCCAAACTCTCCTAACATGCTTTCACAAGTTAGAATTAGGGTTTTATTGTTTTAATGCTATGAACATGCATTCACATGCCCATGCATAATGGCATATGTGCTAAGTTGCTGTAAGGTAAGTGAGATAAGTTATGCATTTGTAATGTACATGCATTTGTGATATGATCTTGCTTAGGTTTGATGATATGATTGTGTTCTTAATGCTTTGGCTAATAACATGATTTGTTTTGTTTCTACCTTGATTTTAATGATTCACATGCTGCTGCCTTGAATGATGTAATATGGTGTGATGAGAAGTATGATAGATGAATGCTAGGATGATGTGAAATGCCATGCTAGATGAATGTTAGGGTCTATGATGTGATGAGATGCATGATTAGATGTTAGGCCTTGGTTGATTGCCATGATAGATGTATGATTAGGTCTTTTAGGATGATTGATGCCATGTTGATTGTTAGATGAATGTTAGTGTGTGCGTGTATGTATGTGTGTGTGTGTGTGTGTGTGTGTGTGTTAGAATAACAATATTGAGTATGCCTTTAATAAGGTTAAGTCATAAAACACAATGATGGGAAGCCAACCTTAGGGTTTAGCGATTTTGGGTGTCTACCACCTTTCCAAGACCCTATCTCAACTCCAAACTCATATCTCTGGTAGTAAGATCAAAAGGTCATTGCAAAAATTGGATGACGACTCCCCCCTTATGTCTACAGTAAGCCACAGTATTAGTTGGTCAATGTTTTTGCTTTCTTTATAGAATGGTCATTGTGAAATTTGGATTAGCTCACATTTTTTAAGAGAGATCCAAATCAAAATTATGAATTTCCAAATTGTAAATATTTTAATTTACATATGTATTAAATAAGATTAAAATTTTGAGGGAAAAAATCTATGTGGCTCTACCACTGGGTGTGGGACTTAAGGTAAAAATATGAAAATTAATAGATAACTAACTCATGCAATGCACAAAAAATATAAGTAAAATTTAAATATTTGTATATTTCTAAAATATGCATATTGTGGGGGTGAAAGGCCCAGGAGTACATATCTACATATGTATTGGGCCAGGGGCCCAATTTGAGGACATTAAGTGGTCCAATGATGAATAAACACTGACATGAGGATCCATGGTAGTAGGCAAAGAGGTAAGGTCTGATCATGATTGCCTAGGAGGGGTCTAAGGAGGAATGTCACCTAGGCTGAGTACAGTCGAGGTCGGAAGATGAGGTCCACCATCAAAGCCAACATTCCAGATCATTCCATAGATAACGATAAGAATCAAGGAGGAACAGGACAGAGAAAAGCTACAAATATCTAAGGAAAACCTACTACCACTACATTGAATGCTCTACAGCTAACCCTGTAGACGCATTAATGTGGAGGTGATACCTAAACAATGGTTTTCAGCCAAACAGCTACTACACAAAGATTTCATGAAGGGGCTAATGTGACAAGTATCAACACCAACCATCTGGCCTGCACGTGGAGGGTAAAGATGAAAATGGAAGAGAGTATAAAAGGAGAAGGAGGCAATGAGAGAAGGATATTGAGAAATCAAGAAAGAAACACAGTGGCAATCATGAGCCAAATTTGTAATCAAACTTGTGAGAAATATACAAGAACTGATCACCTCGGACTGTGCTGAAAACGATTTTCTTTAGTTTAAATCAATCTATCTTCCTGTTCTTGTCATTGGAACCCACTTTATTTGTTGTCCAACTCATTTTAACCCAGTTTTCCAACTCACTCTCTACAAATTCATTGTTTTGGGCTTTTTGGGCCTGAGTCCATCCATATTTTAGGCTAAGGACCCAAATCTGGTCCTTACACAAATAGTTTTACTTTTATTTATGAGATAACTTTTACTTTTTTTAAACTTTCAAACCTCTTAAATATTAGAATTTACAAGTTTTAAAATTTTTTTTAGATGAAGAAATTCATGTTTTGGGGCAAAAATGAAGAAATATATTTTTAAATTATTTTCTTAAGAATTAAAAAGAATTTTTAAAAATTTTGGTAGAGCCACCCAATAACATGATTCCACCATGTATATATAACTCTTCTTAGTATTTGTTGAGGTCCTCTTCTTCTTTTTTCTTTTTTCCTTTTTCAAGGTAATGCTACCTCATCATATCATACTACAAGTCAAGTAAGCTCACTGAAGCCAAGTCTCTCCATAAGAAGGATAGAAGAATTAAATGGGAACTAGCTAGGTGAGTGGGAGTTATAGTCATTGGCTACAACCAAGATTGTAGCCAAATTGTGTCCTTCAATAAAGGACTTAGTGTTTTCCCCATTTTACACCCTTCAATAAAAACATACCATGTAAACATTTCACTAATAAATCAAATAGACATGCCACACACAATCACTCCATCCTAATACATCCTTTCTCCCCAATCTTTCTCATTGGGTCAAACCTTAATGGCCAAATCCTTAAGCTTTTATCACAACCACCCATCAATCACCATCGACAACAATGGCTCCTAAACTAAAGCTCTTGTCTCCTCTTTACTCGTTCTCTCTCTCTTCTAGACCGGGCTTCCTTTCTATCTCATGCACTCACTTTTCAATCTAGCGCTACAGATAAGCTAATGATTCATGAATTGAATATATGGAGGCTCTTTGGTTCTTTAGTCGTGCATCAGTGGCATTGGTAGGTGGTTGTGGTGAAAGCATAAGCCATAAGGGTTTAGCTATGGTGGTTCAAACCATGTGTGTGTGCGTGTCTGAGAGAGAGAGAGAAAGAGAGAGAGAGAGATAGAGTGGTGGAAAGAAACCACCACCAAAGATAATGGCAACATTAATTGATGGTAGGTGGAGTTGGAAATCTTATCGAAGTCTCCATAGTGTCTTTGGTGGGTTGGAGATTCGGTAATGTTATCAAGGAGGATAGGTTAGATTTGAAACATTTGTGAAATAGTGAGTTTTTTAATTTTGTTCTTGTGTGTGATAAGATATATTGAGTTTTAAGTAAAATGTTGATGTGACAGACTCTTGTTGAATGGTGTAAGTCGAGAGTTTTGCACTACATCCATATCAAATTCGTACTCAAAAGGAAAAAGACTAAGTCTGCTTCTACACTTCAACCCCAACCCAACCTCATGGGTACCATCTTACTCATTTGCCACATCATTTCTATCTTTTCCTTTAACAAAGAAAGACCAAATACTATAAGCTTTGACATTCACTCAAAGTCCAAAGAAGCCATGGCAAAAAATAAAGAAGTAGAAGATTTCTCATCACCTATGATCTGTCAGGATGAAAAATCATTCCAAAAAGATTTTGGGAACTCATCATCTTCTCATTTTACTTAAATAGAAAGAATAATTGCAACAAAGTAAGAGCAACTTCGATCAAAAACAAAAACATTCTCTATGGGTTATCATTGGAAAATTTGAAGACATCTCTTCACCTACAATAAATAAACGTAGTATATCACTTCAAACTTTGATTCATAGCCCAAGTCCATATGTTTTCTTTTGGAAGGCCAAAAAGTGTGTTTAGCAGCTCCAACAATTCAAGAAGTTGACTGTGCATGAGGCTTGCCACGTCACTAGTAGCATTATAAGCTTCTAAAAAATCTAGTGCACATTAGGATTTTCACACATTGGGTATATACGTATGAGTGAAAGAAATCTCACATTAAATAATAATTAGAAGGGTGATCAATTAATATAACATAGTTGGGTCCAAACTTATAAGTTTAAGTTTTTGAGTTAAGTGGTGTCCTTATATATTATATTAACTACTCAATTGAAATCTTCCTAAGTTGTTTTCTCCACAACAAATGGGATCAGAGTGGTGTATTGTTATAGGGAAAAATGAGTGTACCTAGAGCCCTTACAACTATAGTTCGTACAGGGCAAGCTCATAGAGCTCACATAGAAATCCCAACAAAGGATTATTGCCAATAGGTGCTAGATCACAGTGTGGCACACGAGGTTCCAATGGACATGAACATGTGGGCCCTTTTCTATGGATAAGCGTGTGGGGTTGACATGTGATTCCCATAGTTGACGTACAAAAGACCCTTGTATGACGTGATGGTGAAGAGGAAAAAAAGCTTATAGGCAAGGAGAAGTTAGTAAGACTTAACCAAGTCTCACATTTGGTTTAAAAATCCCATGGGCAAGCAGAGACTCACACATGTGGAGGATTTATTGAGTATACATGTGTAAGTGAAGAAAGTCGCACATTTAATAATATTGAAAATGATGAACAATTAATGTAACATAGTTGGACCCAAACTCGTAAGTTTACTTTTGAGCTTAATTAGTGATGCCCCTATGTTTTATATTAACTACTCAATCGGAGCCTCCCCTAAATATGGAGGATTTATTGAGTATACATGTGTAAGTGAAGAAAGTCGCATATTGAATAATATTGAAAATGATGAACAATTAATGTAACATAGTTGGACCCAAACTCATAAGTTTACTTTTGAGCTTAATTAGTGGTGCCTTTATGTTTTATATTAACTACTCAATCGGAACCTCCCCCAAATATGGAGGATTTATTGAGTATACACGTGTAAGTGAAGAAAGTCGCATATTGAATAATATTGAAAATGATGAACAATTAATGTAATATAGTTGGACCCAAACTCATAAGTTTACTTTTGAGCTTAATTAGTGGTGCCCCTATGTTTTATATTAACTACTCAATTGGAGCCTCTCCCAAATATATTTTCCTCAACATTTGGCTCATTAATTTAATTGATGGTGCCCCTATGTTTTAGGGTATGCTTGATTTGAGGTGGAATAGGATGGATGGAAAATAAAAGAGAGAAAATAGAAGTGGGTGTTGTTTGGTAAGAAGAGAAAAAAAAAAAAAAAAAATTGGTGAGGCCCAGGTATTTTCCACATGAGTCCACAAAAAATCTATCTCTTCAAATTGGAGAGAAAATAGGCATGAAAAGCCTATTACTTGCTCCAAATTGCCCCAATTCACTCTCACCTACACTCTCCTCCACGACGTGAAAGATATAAAATATCTCTCACCTAGCTTCTATTTTGTTTCTTCTGCACAGCCAACACGAAAGTATACATATCCAGCTAAAATTGGCAAAGAAGGTTTGTTCTACTTCTTTGCCAATTTTTATTATTGTTTGTTTCGAGCCACTAATATATCATATGTAATATATTATATTATATTATATATAATAATAAAGGAAATTAATATAATGAGTAAAAAAAATAATTAATATATTATATATAATGTTATTTTATTAACTTTACTTAAAAATAATTAATATTTTCTTCTTATTTAATGAGTATGTATTGTGGGAGGGTTTCTTGTCTCAGCCCCCAATTAGTAGGTATAGTTCGCTTTGGCTATGCCTCACAGTTTTGCTCAATCCCACATCGTGGAGAGACGCCTCCCACATGTGCCTTATAAGCTTGAGCCCAAGACACATGTGTACCACTACTACACATGAACGAACGCCTCCTCGGACTCGAACACTTATGTCCTTGGATTGTGAACTCATTCAACTATATGTTACTTGTTCTTGCTTGATCATCTTTCATATCCATATTAGCCGTTGTCCAATTCATTTGGGCCCAGTTCTTTGACCCACTCTCTACAAATTCATTGTATTGGACTCATAGGACCAAGACCCCATATAATTTGGGTCTGGACCGCAAATCGTGACCCTACAATTGGCGCTGTCTGTGGGAAGAACTTAGTCCTCAACGAGTGCAATGGTTAAACATGGTGGGATCAGGTCCACACCAGGCGGAGCCTACAGGTTCCCAGCGACATGACAACTTTCTTAACCTTGAATTGGAAAAAGACCAGGACAAACATCGAGAGGGTAGTATACGAACCACCCACACAAGCAAAAGCCGTTCTAAGGAGAGGAGTCACGTGTCCCAAAGGCAAGACAACAATAAAGCCCTACAAAGGGATATTGACGACCAAAAAAAGAAGCTACGATGTGCGCAATGGAGGCGCTCTCCCTCCAGTTTAGATACTAGCGAGGAAGGTGACAACAATTACAGATGAAAGTCAAGAACCCCACCAAGTGAGACATTTTCTTACGAGGACGAATACCACCATAGACGAAGACGCAAAAGTCCATCCTGCAAAGGCCTGGTGAACCACGTCATAAGCGAGGCCCTAGACTGAATCTCTAAATCACCCTTCATGCACAAGAAAGAGGGGGTAGAACTCCCTTGGCGATTCCATCAACCTACTTTCACTATGTGAAACAGTCGAATGGACCCCATAGAGCACGTAAGCCAATTCAACCAGAGGATGGCCGTCTATTCCAAAAAGAGGCATTGATGTGCAAAGTATTCCCGTCCAGCTTGGGGCCAATGGTGATGAGGTGATTCGACGACCTCAGGCCAAGTTCTATAAATTCCTTTAAGCAGCTAACACAAGATTTTGGATCTCGCTTCATTACGAGTAGCAGGGTTCCATGGGAAACACTAAAAGCCTACTCAGACAGGTACTAGGAAATGTACAATGAGATAAAAGGTGACTATGACGATGTCGCCATCAGCACTTTCAAGAGCGGCCTCCCAACTAAGCATGGTTTAAGAAATCCCTAACGAGGAAACCTGTCACAAGCCTGGGCCAGCACATGGACCAGATTGAGAAGTATAAAAGGGTTGAAGAAGACCAGCAGTTGGGAAAAGATAAAGCAAAAGTTGTCCTTCAGGAAAGAAGGGATTTCCAGTCAGACCGATTCAACAACAACAACCGGTCAAGGGGAGACTTTGTAGGGCAATCCAGGCCTGCCAATGCGCAGGCAGTACACGCTGTGTTCCGAGACCCAGTACATCAAGTCCTGGAAAAGATCAAGAATGAGTCATTCTTTAAATGGTCGAATAAGATGGCAGGAGATCCCACGAAGCGCAACCAGAACCTGTATTGCCAATACCACCAAAAACCGGGGCACACCACTGAGAATTGTAGGAATCTGAGGTACCACTTAGATCAGCTGGTCCGAGAGGGAAAATTGAGGCATCTCCTACACCATTCCAGCAGCCAGTAAGGGCAAGCGAATCCTGAGACGTGAAGAGACGCGTCTTTAAGACCTCCCATAGGCACGATAAATGTCATTCTTACTGCTCCGGGACGAACTGGCTCTTGTCCTTCCAGAGTGATGTCTGTGGCTCGGCTTCTTGCCGAAAGCGATGATCGGGAGTCTAAGAAAGCCAAGAAAGGAGCCTCATCGATACTGGGATTCTCAAACGAAGATAAAATCGGAACCACCTAACCTCACAATGATGCCCTGGTAGTCACACTCAGGATTGAAGGATACGATGTGAAGAGAGTGCTTATAGATCAAGGCAGTGCTGTAGAAGTAATGTACCCCGACCTGTACAAGAGGCTGAACTTGAAACCCGAGGACTTAACGTCGTACAACTACCCTTTGGTGAGTTTTGAGGGAAAGATAGTTACCCCAATGGGCCAAATTAAACTGCCCAAACAAACCGGCTCGGACGTGGTGGAGGTGGATTTCATCGTGGTTGAAGCTTATTCGCCTTACACAGCTATTGTGGCCAGGCCCTAGTTTCACACCCTAGGGGCTGTCTCTTCTACATTACACCAGAAGGTGAAGTACCTGTCAGAAGGCCAGGATAAGAAAATTGTGGGGGACTAGACCATGGCCAGACAGTGCATAGTGGCTGCCATCTCGCGCCAACCTAGTGTCGAACCCCAACCTTTACTGAGAAGGGGTTATAGCAATCAGCCATGCCGGCGTTGCCCAGTAATGAACCAGCCGAAGAGGTAAAATGCGAAGACCTAGAGAAGGTAGCCATCGGCGTTGATCTGGAAAAGTTCTTTCAAGTTGGCTCGGAACTACCTCCTCAAGAGAAAGAAGAACTGATTAAGTTTCTCAAAGAAAATGCGGACGTGTTTGCATGGGATGCTTATGAGGCCCTAGGTGTTGATTCGAGCTTCATTTGCCACCACTTAAACATTAACCCATCTGTCACCCCCAAGAAATAGCCCCATCGGCGCCCATCGAAAGAGCATGCCAACACTGTTAGGGATAAGGTAATGAAGTTTAAAAAAGCGGGGCCTATCAGGACGTTTTTTATTCGGAGTGGCTGGCTAACATTGTGGTGGTAAAGAAAAAGAGCGGAAAGTGGCGAATTTGTGTAAACTTCACTGATCTAAATAAAGTCTGCCCAAAAGATCCGTTCCCTATGCCTCGGATAGATCAGTTGGTAGACGCAACCGTAGGCCACCCCCAAATAAGCTTCTTGGATGCTTTCCAAGGATACCATCAAATAGCACTGGCTGCGAATGACCAAGAAAAAATAGCCTTTCTCACCCCCGTTGGAAACTACCATTACAAAGTTATGCCTTTTGGTTTGAAGAACGTAGGGTCCATATACCAGAGAATGATGACTAGAATGTTCGAGCCACAGCTCAGGAAGAGCATTAAGGCCTACATTGATGACATGATAGTAAAGAGTAAGGTAGCATCTGAACACGTGAGAGACCTCGAGGACATTTTTGAAATTCTGAGGAGACACAAGCTGCATCTAAACGCGTCCAAATGTTCGTTTGGGGTAGGGTCAAGAAAGTTCTTGGGCTATATGGTGACCCACAGGGGAATCAAAGTCAGTCCCGATTAGATTAGGGCTGTTAACAGTTTGCAACCCCCTCAGAATCCCAAAGAAGCCCAAAATCTTATCGGCATGATCGCTGCCCTTAACAGTTTTATTTCTCGGTCGGCCGATAGGTGTAGGCCTTTCTTCCTCTTACTGAATAAATGGAAGGGATTCAAATGGACGGAAGAATGCACTTTGGCCTTCCAACAACTTAAAAAGTATCTATCTCGGCCGTCAATCATGTCCAGTCCAGAGGCCGAGGAGGTTTTTTTCGCCTACATAGTTGTGGCCCTCCATGCAGTAAGCTTGGTGCTAATACGAATGGACAATGGCATATAACGACCGGTCTATTACGTGAGTAAAGCATTACAGGAAGCAGAACTTTGCTACCTACCACTAGAAAAGGCCATCCTAGCGATGGTTCAAGCCACATGAAAGCTTCCCCATTAATTTCAGGCACACACAGTTATCATTCTAACGCAGCTCTCACTCATGTTCGTACTTCGGAGTGCCGATTATACGGGGAGAATCGCTAAATGGGGCACGATCCTAGGGGCTTTTGACATCAAGTACATGCCCCGTACCTTTGTCAAGGGGCAAGTCCTCTTGGACCTAGTGGTTGAATTTGCAAAACCATCGCTAGAAGAAGAAGCAAAAGCGCAAGGCATGGGTGAAAAATCAGTTGGTGCAATCTCCCTACAAGAGCCCACATGTTGGAAAGTATATGTCGATGGTGCAGCAAACCAACGTGGCTCCAGAGTGGGGCTAGTCCTAATCTCCCCTGAAAGGATTACTATAGAAAATCACTGAGACTAGACTTCTTGGCCATGAACAATGAGGTCGAGTATGAAGCCCTGCTTGAGGAAATGTCATGGTTCAGAAAGTTGGTGGAAAGGCAGTAAACATGTTCTCGGACTCGAGATTGATCGTTGGCTAAGTGAACGGAGATTTAGAAGCAAGAGACAGAAGAATGCAAGAATATCTGGACAAAGCCAAGTGCTTACAATCTAACTTTGATTTTTTTAGCTTACTGCACATCCCTAAAAACGGAAACACCCATGCCAATTCCTTGGCCACGCTTGCTACCTCCTTGAGTCAAAGTTTACCTCAGGTCATCCTTG
This sequence comes from Quercus wislizeni, assembly GCA_023055345.1. Lineage (NCBI taxonomy): Eukaryota > Viridiplantae > Streptophyta > Magnoliopsida > Fagales > Fagaceae > Quercus > Quercus wislizeni. The sequence continues at coordinate 34,752,689 of JALGQJ010000003.1, forward strand.
TGGAAGATTTATACAAACCCACAGTGACCAAAGGAGAAGTAGTCCATGTCCACCACGTCTAAGTGAGGCCTAGCTGGATGGACCCTTTGGTACTGTTTTTGAAAGAAGATATCTTGCCTGACAACAAGACAGAAGCCGACAAGATAAGAAGAAATGCATCTTGGTTCTGGCTATTTGAGGACCAAAAGCTATACAAACGATTTTTTTTTGGACCATACTTGCTCTACGTGCACCCTGAGGCCTCAAAACTTATCCTAGAGGAGTTACACGAGAGGATTTGTGGAAGCCACATGAGAGACAGATCCTTAGCCCATAGGGCCATCACCCAAGGCTACTGGTGGCCAAACATGCAAAGGGAAGCACATGAATATGTGAAGAAGTGCGACTAGTGTCAGATGTTCATGTCGAACATACATCAACTAGGGGGGACCCTCAATCCACTGTCCAGTCCTTGGCCGTTTGCTCAGTGGGGCTTAGATATCGTCGGGCCCTTTCCCAAGGTAGCAAAGAACAAAAGGTATCTGGGTGTCGACACTGACTACTTTACTAAATGGGTTAAGGCTGAACCTCTAGCGAACATCAGAGGTGTGGATGTCAAGAGATTTATCTAGAAAAACATCGTCACCGGTTCGGGGTCCCCTCATTTCGGACAATGGCCTCCAATTCGATAGAAAACTTTCAGGAGGTACTGTTACGAGTTGGGGATTACGAATAGATATTCTACCCCAACCTACCTCCAGGGGAATGGATAAACTGAAGCTGTCAACAAGGTCATTGTGAGCGGACTTAAAAATAGACTAGATGACACAAAGGGAAGGTGGGTAGAAGAGCTGCCACATGTCCTATAGACGTATCAAACAACACCCTGCAGGTCAATTGGAGAGACCCCTTTCTCAATGATTTACGGAGCCAAGGTTGTTATCCCCCTAGAAGCGGGTTTTCCAACGCTAAAAACCAACTCATTCTATCCAAGTAGCAATGATGAGCTACTAGGAAAAAGTTTAGACCTTACTGAAGAAAGAAGGGAGAAAGCAATAGTCCAACTAGCATACTACCAGCAAAAACTTAAGCGAGGCTATAACGCTAAAGTAAAGCTAAGGCGACTAGGGCCTGGAGACTTAGTGTTGAGGAAAGTTCTGGGCAATGCTAAAAACCCAGCGTGGGAAAAGCTCGGACTAAATTGGGAAGGGCCATACCACATCACCTCAGTGGCTGGTATTGGGGCATATTTTCTGGAAGATTTAGATGAGCATGTAATACCACGCCTTTGGAATGTAAACAACTTTAAAATGTACTATTATTAATGAAAATTTCCCTTACCAACAAATACTTTTTTATATATATCCATATGAATGCCTCGTTCACTATTTTCTCCTTTGTTAAACAGAACCTAAGTTTTGCCTGGATCCTCAGACCACAGGCTTAGGGGAAATTAATCACTTGTACTATTTTCAAGTATTTAAACAGAACCTAAATTCTGCCTGGATCCTCGAATCATAGGCTTAGGGGAAATTAATCACTTCTACTAAGTTCTCCTGTGTTAAACAAAACCTAAGTTCTGCTTGGATCCTCAGACCACAAGGTTAAGGGAAATTGATCACCGATTGACACCCAAAAGCCCTTATATAAGTGTCAAGGAGAACTAGAGATACGATGTATATTACTGATCTCCTCCAAATCCAACACATTATTAACCTCGTATGCAACAACAAAATGATAAAGTCTAAGAGCGAAAAATACAAATTCAAAGAATAAAAGAAAGAGTTCATTCATTAACTTCAAAATATATTACAAACTTGACTAAATTCTACAATTACAACGTTGGAAAGACAGAACAAGGAAAATAAAATCCTGCAACTACTTTTTCTTCGAAGGGTGATCCTTTGTGGTAACGGCAGTCTTGGCCGAATCCCCATCCTTAGGCTTCTTAGCTACCTTAGCCTAGGAGATCACATCCCTAATTGTCAAGGCATCCTTAAATGGAGTATCACTGGCTGGAGGAGGGACCTCTTTACCCGTACCAACTCCAGCGAAGGTCCCAACATCAACAGGAAGGTCCTGAGCACTAGGAACCTACTCAAGAGCAAGAGAGGGCAAAGCACCTGAGGAAGGGTTGGTTGGGATCTCTCTGATATGCTCTGGATAAAACACCCTCTCTGCCTTCCTCAGCTCAGATTCTGCAGGGACCCCTGCGCTATTAAGGGCTGCATCCCAGGTCACAGAGCAGTAATCCCTGCACACCTCAGCCACCTTTTCAGTCAACCTTTGCTCCATTTCGAGTACCCCCCGCTCATAGGCTGCTCTCTCTCCGGCCTAGGCAGCTTTTTGGATCGCCTAGGCCTCTGACTTAGCCTTCTTGAACTCAACCTTTAAGCTCAGGACCATAACCTTTTCCGTGGCTAGATCCAGCTCCGTGGTGTAAAGACGTTTGCGTTGGTCCTCATCCTAGGCCTCAGCAGTCTTAAGTCCCGCCAGGGAGCTTTGATGACCTTGCTCAAAAGTTTTAAGCTTCTCGGCCAATTGGGACTTCTCCTCCTTGATAGACCCAAGCGTTTTATCCACCTCACGCTTGAAGTTGGACTCAACCTCAAGCTCATTATGAGCGCTTCTAACGCACTCTTCGGCCACGAAAATCTGTTGGGTGACCTGCACAAAATAACATGAGAATTACACAAAGAATACATGCTAAGAGAGTCAAAATGCTGATGGAATTGCACTCACCATTGCGAGGTTCCGCTTTAAAGACATGAACAGGTCAGGCTGCCTCATCCGCCTAAGCGCTTCCATGTCCTTTAGGAGAATGAGGGGCTGCTCCAAGGCCTGAGCCAAGTACATAGAATATCCTCGGCTAGATTCCTTTATCGTGGAATCGTAAGGAATAGGGGCCTCATCCATCTCTATCACAAGAGCCCACGTGTGCTGCGGACGGCGGACCTCGACATCGTCTCGGCTTTCCATGGACTTTAACCTCTTGACACAATGGTTTTTTGCCTTCTGTTGCTTTGCACCCTTCTGTGGGAGCATCTCCCTTTCCTCCAACTCCTTAATTGGTCTTTTCTTTTTCAAGTCAAGATTGGCGCACAGACCTTGGTCAACAGGAGGAAGATGAGGAGGAGGAAGGTTGGCAGGAGTTTGGGTCTTAGGAGCTTCTGATAGAGTCGCTCCCTTACCCCTATTAGCCATTAGACCCCTCAAGCTCGACCTTTTCTTAAGGTCCATAGCCTCTGCCTCCTCAGAGCTTGTTTCAACGAAAGCAACAATCTGCCTTGGTTGATGGGCTATAGAAAGCCTGTCAGACTCAGTCTCAGAATCCAAAATCTCCATGAACCTCTCAGGAGTCTTCCCCCTCGGTAAACTGAAATCTGTCTATCTCCTCTTCAAGTGACAAGTATGAAGAGGAGTCTACTCCTTCCGCTACAGGTACAACAGCAAGAGGAACCTGTTGAAGGGGTACCACAAGTTACGGAGGATTTAGCTGAACAGGCAATGCAAAAGGAGGTAGATCCCGCCTCGTAAGGAACCTTGGCTTAGAAACGTCTAACTGAGCAAGATGGGGGTTGCCTGCTCTCAACACTTGGCCCGTGTCTTGGTATATGCGCGACAAAGGCTCGTAACCTAAGATAAGGTGAGCGGCCCACAGCTGCCTATCTTCGTTCACGAATATCTCCGACCTCAGCAAAAAATTAAGCCTGGGGACGTTGACGCAGCTTATCTTTGGAGAAACGTGCTCTTTATCTGCAAAACATCCGAAATAGGCAAACATTGTTAAACCAATGATGAACATTGTCCAAGAAGATGTACTATTGAAAGCATAAAAAAATTCGCTCTTAAAACTAAAGTCTCGGCCGAGAGACCTATTCCTAAGGAACCCCACCTGGTATTCCTGCCTTAACTGGGCAGGGAAGACCATCGTGCCATCTCCCGAAGACAATTAGGAAGTTGTCCTTCATGCCTTTGTTGTATTTAGGGAGGCAAGATATCAGTCTCACCTTGTCGGACCGAGATTTGAGGTAATATCCCCCCAAAAAGGAGTGACATTCATACAAATGGACAACATCGTGCCACGTAAGACCGAGGTTCATCTGGTTGTTTAGCACATCTACGCATCCTAGGACTCTAAACACGTTGGTGGCATAACCTATGGTTGCGCAAGTAGTCCCTAGTTATCCTACCTATGGGAAGCGTCATTCCTCCCTCAATGAAAGCAATCATTAGTATGACAACTTCACCTCCTCGCCTATCTGTGAGTACGTGGTCTGGGGGACAATATTCTAGGCCTACTCTTGGGGGGATGTGGTACCTAGCCCTAAAACTCTTCATATTATCCGAAGAATCTACCAAATACTTGAATGTACCCATCTGAATGAACGGAAACAACTTAGAAAGAAGCTTCTAAACGAAAGAGAAAAGGCCAAGGAGGAAAGCCAAGAAAATATATATATATATATATATATATGAAGAAAAATAACTTACACAGATGAATGTGTTTGTCTCTATTATTTTTAAAAGATTTTCGAAGGAAAAGTTTTTGGGAAGCATTGTGAATTGGAGAGCACTACAATTTGGAGCGCTGGAGATCACTAAAGAGTTTGGAAGATTGGTAAAATAGAAGAGAATGTGTCCCCTCAAGGCTTTATATAGGGAGCGAAAAAGAGAGGGAGTTATCCCGCTCAAATTTCCAAGGGGAATCTCAACCGTTGGATCTGAGCTCCACCGTTGGATATGAGCTCCACCATTGGATCTGGAGACAACACCCCGCCTGGATAAATTAATGATGCTTCGTGGGTTGCGAAACATCAAAAACAACCATAAATTGCACAGAAAACTGAGCCTCCATACGCGTGAGCAACAAAATCAGATTGTAGCAGCAATTAGAGGATCAAAACCTGGCTTTTCTTCTCAGATAGAAAGAAACCCGAGGTTTGGAGGGGCTATTGTAAGGGTAAGGGCCCAGGATCATATATTGGACCTTGGGCTTTATCCAAGGATATAAATTGGTCCGAGGATAAAGAAGTAAATGATGAAAGACCCCCAAACCAAATTCCATAAGATGAAAGCAAATGTCTGGTTAATGAGTATAGTTCGAAATATATAATGCAGCGATTAAAGTGACCTCCTGAGAAGATTCAGTGACAGAAATGCGTTTCACGGACATGAGAAAAGGAGGAAGACCTGAAAATATCTAAGAGAAGACTGACACCACCGCATTAAATGCACAAATAGCTACTTTACTGGCCGCATTTATGTGGAGAAAACGTCTGAACAGTATTACCTTGGCTAACGCAACTCACAGAGGGCCAGGGAAGGTGGCTGATGGGACAAGTACTTAAGTGAGGGTCCAGATAATCAACAAGTGTAGGGTGAAGATGATTCAAAAAGGGCTATATAAGGCAGGAGACTCTCCACAGGAAGGAGGAAGGAAAAAGAAAGAACTCTGAAGTAATCTAAATAGCATTTGTATTTTGTTTAGGCAATCTATATGAACGAATGTCTCCTTGGACTCGAACACTTGTGTCCTTGGATTGTGAACTCATTCAGCTATATGTCGTTTGTTCTTGCTTGATCATCTTTCATATCCATATCAGCCGTTATCCAATTCATTTGGGCCCAGTTCTTTGACTCACTCTCTACAAATTCATTGTATTGGGTTCATAGGACCAAGACCCCATATAATTTGGGTCTGAACTACAAATCGTGACCCTACATGTACAAAGAAATTATATATTTTTTTATAACAAAGAAATGATATTTTACATACTATGTACTAAGGAGATAATAGCAAATTTATATAAATTACAATTTTTACCCTTCCACTTTTCTCTACAACCAAACAAAAAAGATTTTCATCCATTCATTTTTCCATCCCTCCAACTAAACACAAAACTAGGAAAAACTAAATATTTTCTATCATTCCACCATTTTCTATCTTCCCACTTTTCCATTCTCTCAACTAAACAGACCCTAAGAAAAAAGACCAATCTATTTATATTCGTCAATTGCTTCTGGTCTAAAGTCTCCTCCCAACTAAACAGACCCTAAGAAAAAAGACCAATCTATTTATATTCGTCAACTGCTTCTGGTCTAAAGTCTCCTCCCATTCCAATTTCCTAATAAAAAAAAAAAAAATTTAAAATAGAAAGAAAGAAAAGAGTACATTATGCTCTCCAAATGAAATTCTGATTTTTACAATTTTCTACCTAATCCCTATTGAAATCAGACAAGCTTGAAGCTCCTACAATGGTGGAATCACACATAGAGAGAGAAAGAAAAGGGAGGGAAATTGTTATGAATGATTTCGTATATATAAATATCTTACTCTGCTTCCTCGTATATCAGAAACAGAGTAACCACCTGCCCAATAATCAAGTCAACTAATACAAACATGACAAGTGGCAGATACTAACTAACGAAGTGTGCTCGGTAAATGACACCAATTTAATGCACTATAACTCTATGCTACTGTAGCTTAGCACTGCTATATACAAACTAGCACTTCTTTATACAAAACTACAATACAGAACTACTAAACTAATATTTACAAGATATTACTTCTCAATATATATATATGGGTCATGTTAATGAGTACCGTAGGGCATTGGTTAACAATCCAATTAAAGAAAGTTTTTATGGGAAAAGAAAAAAGAAAACAATTAATGTTTTGACAATTTTTTTCATTTTCCATAAAAGTTATGTCAAAACTTTCTTAAAATGGATTCTTACACAATGCCTCCACGGCACTCGTTAACATTTTCCTATATATATATATATATATATATTTACAAGATATTCTATACTTTAACAAATATCTACAAGACACAAATATCTACAAGACATTTAACAATCCCCGTACACGACGCAAGTCAAATTGTATTTGGTTACGAACTCTGGGTTGATGGTCAAAGTCTACAAATTCTTTTTCTACCTCGTGGTTGGATAATAATCCAACTTTCATTGAAGGCTCAAGGCTGAAGCTTATATATGAATTCAAAATGTTCTCTGCTCTCTCCGTAAGACTGAGAGCCCAATCATAAGAAGCAAGTAGTGAATATGGCTGGTTTGTTCGACAAACAGGCCGATATTTATTCAGATTCAAGGCCAACCTATCCAAGCGAATGGTTTTCGAAGCTGGCTGCTCTGACCTCTCAACACCCTCTAGCTTGGGATGCTGGCACTGGCAGCGGCCAATCTGCTCTTGCTGTTAGTCTCTCTCTCTCTCTCTCTCTCTCTCTCTCTCTCAAATTTGGTCTTAATAACTATATGTTTTTGCTGATTTGTGGATTTGTTAACCGAGTGACATGAAAGCATAAGTCAAAGATGATGAATGAATATTTACTTCTTTTTAGTCGCATGCACACCCCTAAAGCATTTTTGTGCTCTAAAAATTTGATTGGTTTGCTTAGCTATAACTAGTAGTGACTCAGAATCTGATTGGACGAAGCACTTCTATTCTACCATATAATCTATTATCAAGTGGAGGATTGAGATTATTGGATTCAAATTAATTAGGTCATTTTCAGCAGCTTATCTGAATTTTTGTATGGTTTGAATAATGAACAGTAACATTTAACTTTTACCTTCCTACTTTTTTAAATACACTTTCCAACAGATTCTTTATCCTTTTTTCCATCTCATTTAAATATTATTTTTTCATTCAATTTTTATTCTTTTTTTAATCATCATTTATTCTTCATATGTTCATTTCTAACAACTATATTTTTAAAATTTTTAACAACTATATATTTTTTTTTAAAAATCAAAATTTTCAATAATCAAATTTCTCAAATGGTAATATTTCTTAAGAGATTTTTATTTTTATGAGTAATGTTACAGTTACAAATTATTTTACAACATTTTTATAAACGGTTGATATAGCCAGCTTTTTATTGGTTTTCATCTAAGTCTAGTATTAACATCACATTTTTATTTACCAATAACTACTCTCTATTCCATTAAAATATTGTTTCTTTATTCTTTTTTTAATATTTCTTAATTCATCTATATTTTTCAAATTCCAAACAACATTAACAATTTTTTTTTTTAATGAGAAATGTTGAGTCTATAACATTTTTTCGCAATACTTTCACAACAAAATCTTATATGATAAGTTATTACAAGTTCTAATTTGAACCCACTATGTAAATTATTTTTTTACTCACCAATATCAACTAATAACAATCTGTCACATAAAATTTATTGTGAAAGTATTGTGAAAATTTCGTAGTAATGTTACTCAATTTTGACTTCTTATTTCTTATATTATTTTTCATTTCTTTTTTACTTTTTTTTTCATCCATACATTTTTTTCTTTCTTTTTTTCTCTTGTTTTTTCTCCTCAACACACGTACACCTACCCCTATATCTATCTTCACTCTTTTTTTGACTTTTTGTTTTTCTAGTTCTTGAGCTCCAGACTCCAGAACATATCTCCACTTCTCCCTCTCTCTTTCTCTCTTTCTCTCTCTCTCACACACACACACAAATTTCTCTCCCTCTATCTCACACAAACAAAATCTCTCTCATACACACATAGATCACCGGCAGAGAAGTGGAGATCGGCGTTCTACATGTTTTTTTTTTTTTTTGGGTTCTGTTTTGATTAGTTTTATTTTATTGTCTAGATTTCATTAGACTGATGAGAAAGATTGTTTTTGTGTTTCAAATCTTTCAATTGGGTTTTGTGTTTTTGTTTTGATTGTGGTATGTTTTAGTTTGTAACTATTGAGATAGAGAAACAAGAGAGAGTGAAGAACAACAGATAAAAGGAATGAGTGAGAAAAAATTATTTTTTTATTCAACCGGGTATTATTTTAAGGGAGAATATTGTTTAGAGTTGCTACAATGTTTTCTATATCTAGAGAAGCACTGTAGCAACTTTAAAAAATATTTGGAAAAATTTTGCATTTAGAGAATTTGTTGGAGTGTGAACAATGTGGGTTTTTTCTCCAAAAAATAGATATAGATAAGCTATTGGTGATGCTCTTAGGGTCTGTTTGATTGAAGTAGTAGAAAAGTGAAATGATAGAAAATGGGAAGGGAATAGAAAAGTCAAAGGATAGAAAAGATTTAATTTTCTCTCATTTGTGTTTGGTTAAAAGGATGGAAAAGTGGAGAGATAGAAAACTTATTTATTTTGTTGAGAAAAAAATTAGAGGATGGAAAAGTGAAGTTGATATATATTTACAATTATGTCCCCATTAAATAAAACAAAAAACCAACACATTTTTTAGCAAAAAAATTGTGGATGTGCAAACAAAAAAATAACACATTGTTTTTAGCAAAAATAATTGTGTATGTGCAAGTGGACCCAAAAAAAAAAAAATTGACTTGGGAATGTACAAAGCCTATATGCAAGTGCAAATGGGCATCTCCGTCAGCCCAGGTGCACAAAGCCATAAATAATCTCCCCTCCAATTTTATCCTTATTTTAGGGAGAAAATATTTTGGTGGGCCTAAGGACAAAATACTCGGACCCCACCATTTCTTTTCATTCCTCTTCACCCAACCAAATACATCTCAAACAAGTTTTCCGTCCTATTTTCTCTCAAAAGTTTTCCATCCTTCCTAAAATCTACTCTACCAAAGACACCCTTAGAGTACGTAACTCAATCATGATATTAAATTTAATAAATCTTTCTTTTTTTTTTTGAAATAAGTGAAGCATGGACTTTCTCATATCATTATTAATGGGTGATCATAGTTGTATGATAAATATGCTAATACCATGGTATCAGAATTCAATGATTGGGTTCACATCTATTAGATCAAATCAATGCCCTTTTGGATATGCATCATTGTTAGTTTCTTTCTGACATTTTTCCCTCTGTGTGTGTGTGTTAAAATACTTAGTATTCTATATATCTATATATATATATATATATATATATATATTAGATCGAATCAAGTCATAGTCAAAGGTTTTCTCCAACCCCCCAAAAAAAAAAAAAAAAAAAAAAAAAAGTCATAGATGAAGGTTTTCTTATAATATTAAATAAATAATGATAGGCGTAGTATATTAGGTTGTTCAATTAAATTTAAATACTTAAGTGCATTAACCACATATATTTAGTGTTATCTTTTAAAAGAACAATTAAATTTAGTATAAACGGGTAATTCAATTTGGAAGTCTAAGGTAGGTATGATTTTAGCTTAGACTTCACTACCCAAGAGTTATTTGGAATCACCACCAAGCAAAAACGTAATTTTAACCAGTGAAATTTTATTAATCAACAATATATAGTTTGAAAACCAATAAACCATCTGTAGCTTTTATAGAGCTTCCCCGGAAACAAAGAGATAAAGATAACATCCATGAAAACAAATCTTAGCTGAACTCTAACTACTAATTCATGAGTAGTCTAATGTAATCCAAACTTATGTCTAAACCCAAACTAAATAAATAAAATATTAAAATATAAAATATTCCAATGAAAATTGAATGAAAACCTGAAATAAAAATTCTGAAATTATTTTGTTCTTTTTAAGATATTCTTGAACCATATACATTATGTTCGCTTTTCCAGGTTGCTGAGTATTTTGAGCAAGTAATTGGAACAGACATAAGTGAAGCTCAACTAAAACATGCAAGGCAACATCCTCGAGTCAAATACATCCACACCCCCTTATCCCTCTCTGACGACGAATTAGTGACTCAAATAGGTGGTGAAAATTCAGTTGATTTGGTGACTCTGGCTGAAGCTGTGCACTAGTTTGAACTCCCAAAATTTTACTCCATTGTTACACGGCTTCTACGTCAGCCAGGAGGAGTAATTGCCATATGGGGCTACAATGACATGGAAGTAAGCCCAACATTTGATCCTGTGATGAAAAGAGTCCGTGAAACAATCCTCCCCTTTTATGACCCAAAGGCACAATGCTTGTTAGATGGTTATAGGACACTTCCATTTCCTTTTGAGAGTGTAGGTTTAGGTTCTGAGGGAGAACCATTGCAACTCGACATTCAAAGAGTGATGTCCTTTGAAGAAATGGTGAGGGGCTTAAGGTCATCTTCGGCAGTCACTAAAGCCAAGGACCAAGGGGTGGATTTATTACCTGAAGAAGTGATTAAGGAGCTTGAGAGTGCTTGGGGTGGTCCCTAGCTAATGTGATAAAAACTGTGACCATCAAGGCCTTTATGCTTGCAGGAAAAGTAAAGGTATTAATATTTTCATGCGATTCATGTTTGTGAACTAAATGTATGATCTTTTTTGTTTGTTGAGAAACAACTCTATTTATGATATGATGATAATGGTTAATAATAGTCTACTTGTCCTTAATTATTGGCCAGAATTGTGTTTCCTTCCTCCAAGTGAGAATGAAATGAAAACTTTAAATTTTCAACTTGCTTAAAGTTGTGATCACTTGTAAAGAAAGTTACAAAATATACATATATATATATATATATATATATATATATATACACTAGCACCAATAATGATAAGTCCAATACCAATATTGTTAGGCATACCATATTACCATGTCTATTTTCAATGGCATCCTCTCTTTAACGAAAATTAAGGTCTCTATCATTCCTTTTTATAATATAATCCCTCACAATATAATATAATCCCTCATCATTAGTATGGCTTAAAGAACCACATTTAGGATGCAGCTGTGAGAAGTCACACATGGTGCAAGTAGTAAACAACAGTAGAAAGAGAGCCTAATTGACATGCAAACACAAGCATGCTTTGCATATCTTTAAGTAGGTAAGACATTAAGGGCCTTGAATTTTTTGTACCAAAGTTATATCGTTACACATAATAGTAGTAATGTAAAGCAAAGTCTGATGTAGAGATTGCAGGGTTAGCTCTTGCTTCCATTGTTTGAGAAGTATCACAAGATTCACAACGATAGGGATCAAATTATATACCTCGGGTTCTCAAATAGCTTGGCACAACTTAACAATTATTAAAATTTAAATAAATAAATAAATAAATAAAAAAAACCTGTTTGCACATAATCTAAAAAGGAATAAATAAATAAGATATGGACGGTCTCTTGATTTTAAGCTAGCAAGGGCCAAAGTATTAAAAAAAAAAAAAACTCAAAATAGGCATCCTTATAGTATTAAAAAATTATAAATACGCAAAATCGTTGTTTCTAAATACATTAAGATGCAATCATTTACCAACAAAGGCAAAAACAAAAACAAAATAATGTTTTTTTTTTTTAATATTAGGCTGGGCTAGGATTTTTTTTTTTTTTTTTGGAAGTTAGAGTATTCATAGTGGTGGTGCTAAAAATTTTAGCTTTTAGCACATCAAGTTACTTTATCTATTTTACCACATCACTTTACAATACACCCGATATCAAATGTTCTATTTTTTGTATTACTTCATTTAAAATAATATAAACAACTCATTAAAATAATAAAGGAAGAGAGAGAATTTGAGTTTTTTAATTGAAGAAAGAGATATAATCTTAATAAATATTGTATTTTATTTTTAACAACTTATTACAATCAACAGGTATTTATACCAATTTACTGTAATTGCAAAAAAAAAAAAAAAGTTTTTAGCTTCTCCAATAACACATAATTTTTTGGTTTTTTGGTGGTAAAATAGTTTTTTTTTTTTTTTACTAAAATATAATCACCATTGTGAATGTTTTTATTGTTTTTATTAAGTTTTTGAGTTGGATAATTGCTAATTGTGTGAGGTTAGCTAGGCTTATTAAGGAGAAGGGAGGCATAAGATTGTTGGGAAGGGGGCCCAACTATAAAAATTAAATATATAATAACTATTAAACAAAAAAAATTGGACCCAGGGGGCTAGGCCCCCTTGGGCCCCCACTTGGGTCCGTCCGTTAATAAAGACAAAAATGGAATTGTTTATTATTGTTATTATTATTTTTTAGAAAGAAACTATATATAATCTTTATTAACCTATAACGAAATCGGCCTAGATTATCAGAAAGGTGTTATGGGATATCTTCCATCTACACTAAATAACCTACAATATGAATAACATATCTAGTAAAGTTATTAGTGACAGAGTTTCCCTCACGGAAAACATGAGAAAATATAAGATAGTAAAAAGACTCTGCAAAAGCTTTAGCATCCTGTATCAAGAGACCAAATAAGATGGAGAAACCTCTTTCAAAGAATTTATAACCAACTCGGCTTCCCCTTCAAGGACAGCTGAATCAATGTATATTACTTGAATGTAAAGACATGAAAATATTATATTGTATAAATCAGAATAGAGCAACTATCTTGAACACTCAAAAGCAAAAGGGATCTGATGAAGGAATAGAACGAAAGAATGCTGCATAGCATGGATATAAAACAAATATCACTATTTATGAACGTCGCCTTGAGCTTAGCTGTGTAGGGTTTGTTGCTAAAGAAGATAGTAAACTAGAGACAGAGGAGAAGCTACTACAACGTTTCCTTACATTTAGTTGTTTAGGTTTTGTGGAGAAATTCAAAATCCAAATAATAAACCAGTTAAAAAAAATATATTAATAATGATGTGGGAAAATTGTGGGGTCTCTGTACTAGACAATATTATAAAGTGAACAAAAGGGCAAATGTTCTCGATTTTTCTTTTATATGTAAATTAGACTTATCATACGCACTTTACGTGTACAATAATGTTATTTTTTATTTATTTGTTTTTTTTTTTTTTTTTTTGGTGTAGTGTTATAATGCTTAAAAGTGATATATAAATAGGTGTTGTATTTTTTTTTTTTTTAAATGAGATAAGATAATGTGGAATAATATTTAAAAATAATTAGATAGAGAACGGTAAGAAGTTGAAACCCAATTGGACATTTGAATTTCTTGATTGGGATAAGAATTGTAATAAGTAAAAAAAATTGAGATTTGAATAAAAGAAAGATAATATATGTTAGTGTGGAAGGACGAAGATTTGTGATAACTGTATAAAATTTGGATGACGAAAATTTTGGAATGATTTAAAGAATTTAAAAAAAAAGAAAACCATAGAATTTTTGGGATAAGAATGAGTAGTTTTTACAGTAGTGGTTTTTTTTTTTAAGAAGTAATTTTATTTTATAAAGATAATTAAAGTATTTGAATTCAAATAGATAACAAATATAGATAAGAATCAAACATTTAAATACAAATTGGTGGTGAGAATAACGGTTATTTTTTTTCCCTTTTGTACGTGAGATAGTATTACTTTTGTAGGAAAACAACTAAACTAGCAGGTATGTTATTTTAGAATTTGTATGAGGATATTTTGATACACCAAAAATTGAGGACGAATCAAGAGAATCCTCTTATTAATAGTATAGTATTTTTTTTTTATAAAGATAATTGAAGTATTTGAATTCAAATAGATAAGTGGTGAGAATAACAAATTTTTTTCCCCTTTTTGTACGTGAGAGATAGTATTACTGTTGTAGGAAAAAAATTGTTATTTCAGAATTTGTATAAGGATATTTTGGTATGCCAAAAAGAATGAAGACGAAACAAGGGAATCATTTTATTAATAAAATAATATAGATAAAATGTAATATTAACCGTGGTTATTATTATAATTCATTAAGAATACATGGATTCTAATTAATCTTATTTAGGGATCTTTTAAATATATACTACTGTAAGTTTCTTTAAAAAACATTCTCCCCTCTCCCCTGTGTGAGTTAAAAAATACTTAGTATTCTCAACAACAAAAAATTAATCTTATTTGGAGAGAATATGTTTAAATTATTTACAACTTATAGTAAAATAACCAAGACACCATCGGCGAGGGACTGAATCAAGATTGCATCTTTAAAGGGTACATGGATAATAAAAAAATCATCATTAAAAAATGAGAAATATATCTATTCAAAATAAAATTAAGAAAAAAAAAAAAACTAGCATCTATTAAGTGTGTTTGTGTGTGTATATATAAATATATTTCAACTTGATCATCTATCAAAATGGAATTTCACATAACTTTATGTAGGGTCGCAGTTTTCAGACCGGGCCCATTACAATGAATTTGTAGAGAGTGGGTCCAAAAGTTGGGGTTTGATGAGGCGACGGCTTATTTTGGGGATGAAAAACACACAGAATCAGACAGCCCATTGTCCTAGGGAGAAGGGTTCCCTCGTCCGAGGATGGGAATCCCCAACTCCTCTCGCATCCTAGAAGCCTCTCTCCTTTCTATGGGCCTCCTTCTTCTTGACCGTCCTCCTGTTTTGGGTGATCTCTATTGTTATATATTCCTCTTTTCCATTCATCCCCCTCCTACACTTATCAGTCATCCACACCTATCCTTGAGTGCATGTCCCATCGGCCACTCTTTATGGCGCTCTGTGAGCTGCTGTGGCCCCCACCGCACTGTCCAGGGGTCACATCCACATCAATAGGGTCAGGGTGTTAGCTGTGAGAATTTAATACGGAGGGGACAGCTTCTCCTGAGATTGCTTGTCTACCATGCTCCTATGGCTAGCCTATAGGGCTTGGAATCTTTTTTGCGATCCTTAAGGGGATTACCTCGGGCGATGTGGTGCCTTCCTCTTCTATGATTTTGGCCTGCCGAGGACAGGGTCACCCTCGGCAATACATTCTCGCAGTCTGGATTCCCTTCATTCGACCTCGGGCACTTCTTCCTCCTCGGCGTGGGCTTTGGGCTTGAAATGGAATGGGCTGAAGCCTCTAGAACCTTCTGGGCCCACAATAGCCCCTTAAAATCATGCTGCCCAGCTCCTCGGATGGGAAAGAGGATTTTGACGTTCTCGGGCCTACATCATGGCTAGTTAAGTCTTGTTTCCTTATGGGTGTCAGGGTTCCTTCGTCTACCCATGGCACGCTCCTAGCGCTTCGGCGTACGAGGTACATCGTCATCAATGGTTTCTTTTTGGGGATAACACGGATCGCTTCGGTATGAGGAATGTGTATTAAGTGACGCTTTTATGAAGCGGCGCGGACTTGGAAGTTGAAGGTTCCCTTGGGAATTTGGCGAAATTTATTTCGCTTGACATTCCTTTTTTCAGCTTTGTGCACGGTGAGTTCCCCCAGATTTCGCCTTCTATATAAGGCACCCTAAGAGGACCATCTTTCACACCCACCAGCTTTGGAACTCTGCAGAAGTTCCAAGTTTTTTCATTTTACTTGAACAAAAAAGATGTCGTCTGAATCATGGGCGTTGCAGCTGAGGCAAAGAGAACGGAGGCTAAGGATCCTCCTATTCTTCAACCGAACAAGAAAGAACACTCTCCTCCTTCGACCAAGAACCGTAGCTAGTGCAGATCATGCCAGGATCCTGATTATCCTCCAAACGCCAATCAAGAATGTGCAGGAGTTGGTTAAAGAGGAAGGGGAAGAAAGTGAAGCGAAGTTGAGGGGAGCAATTGAGATATCAGAAGGAGCCGTCTTTGCCATTGGAGGCAAATGGCGAGACCCATGGAGGGCAACTTCCTAGGAGTACCGATATTATATTGGGGGTCAGAGTTCGCTTCAGGGCAGCCTCAGCAGGTGGAAACCAGTTCAGGCACTACCGCCTCTTCTTCCTCCTCACCACCTGCACCAAGCATATGGGCTTGGAGGCTGCCTAAGCGAGACTGTGAATCCTCCATCACCACCAACCTTCTCCCTTTTATTAGCTAGCGTTGCCGCCAGCATACCTCGGCTGTCCTGTAGTTAGTTGTAAATCAAGCCTTCCTCGGCTATTTTGTAATTGATGTGAAATGAGCCCTCCTCGGCTGTTCTGTAATTAGTTGTAAATCGAGCCTTCCTCGGCTATTTTGTAATTGATGTTGCCATCAATTTATTTAATAGAAAAGGGACTTGTGATCTTTACTTGGTGGAACCTTCTTTGCTTGGTGAAAAGGAATACTTTTTTTATTTTTTATTTTTTATTTTGTTTCATATATATGTTTTTTTTTTTTTACTTATTTTCATTATGCATATATTTTTTGTACTGCCTCCACCTTTCCTAGAACAGCCGAGCATACAACGACACGCTTCATGTTGCAAACCGTGCGACCATTTAGAAAATGTTAGTTTTAAAACGAACGATCCGAGAAGACCATGGCGCGCCATAGTTCTGTCTGAGACTCATAGGGATGCTAGAGCGTCTATCTCTCTTAGTCGCTTGGTCCGAGGACCCGGGAATAAATCTTGGTTCTGTCTAGTACCCAGATAGTTGTCATAAGTTATTAGTTTTCCCATAGGTTTGAGTCCGAGGACCATGCAAGACCTTGGTTCTGTCTAACACCCAGATAGTTGTCACAAGTTATTAGTTTTCTCATAGGTTTAAGTCCGAGGACCATGCAAGACCTTGGTTCTGTCTAACACCCAGATAGTTGTCACAAGTTATTAGTTTTCCCATAGGTTTGAGTCTGAGGGCCATGCAAGACCTTGGTTCAGTCTAACACTTAGATACTTGTCAAGAGTTATTAGTTTTCCCATAGGCCTGAGTCCGAGGACTGTGCAAGACCTTGGTTCAGTCTAACACTTAGATACTTGTTAAGAGTTATTAGTTTTCCCATAGACTTGAGTCCGAGAACTGTGCAAGACCTTGGTTTTGCCTTCCGAGGATTCGCCATTGCTAAAGCCCCATTCAACTGCTCCAGTGGGTTAGAAGGCACCAATACCAATCTTCCAGAACTAGTCCCACCACGGAGCCCCCTGGAAGTGCTTCGCGCGGCCGCCGCCTTCCTTAATCGGGGCCCGAAGGGGCCGACCATGAGATTCGCGAGGGTCTGACCCTTGGTGGGGGTGAGGGCTACGCAAATGGTGCCAGAGGCCCGTTGAGCTGTGAACCGCCTGACAGTTCTCCTCTTGTGGCACAGTAGACTAGCCACCATCGTCTCCCCTAGGGAATTTGGCCTCATCTTAACAAGCTATTGCATTCATCATCGCACGAGCAACTTTCCCACAGACGGCGCCAATTATAGGGTCCACTTTGGGGAGGTCCTTCACTGTAGATGTGAATGAACCCAAACCCAACAAGCCCAATACAATGAATTTAGTAGAGAAATTGGCTCAAGAATTGGGCCTTAGTGAGGAATTCTTTAGCAGCCGGACAAGACCATATGGAAGTGGGATGACCGAATGCGTGGAGAAAGGGTGAAAGTTTATCCTCGGGCTTGGTCCGAGGATAAATTCTCCTTCTTAGTTCTTTGGTGTTTCACCGCGAGAGCGTTTGGGAGTCCTAAGAACTGCGATCGTCTTCCTTTCCTTCTTTTTCTTCCTCTCCTTTTTTCCATCCTTTGTGAGATCTCTATTGTTATATATCCTTCTCCTCTGTTCATTTTGGCCGTCCATCTGTTGATCATCCAGGTCGCTACTTGAGTGTCTGTCCCATCCAGCGCCTTCCTTAACTTGCTATGAGTTGCAGCAGACAAGGTGACACTGTTCAGGGGTCATTCCTTCATTAATGCGGCCAGACTATCAACTGCGAGCATTTAATGCGGAGGTGACAGCCTCCCTTATAATTGCTCCTCCACCATACCCCCGTAGCTGTCCCCCTGTGTTGGTCCTTTTGTTTGGGATGACTGGGAGGGCTGCCTTGGAGAGTGTGCTGCTTTTTCCTTTCATGACCCCAATTCGCTGAGGACGGGACAGTCCTCAACAATGCTTCCCAACAGCTTTGGGCCTTCCTTATTCATCCTCGGACATTTTTCCCTCCTCGGCTTGGGCCTTGGGCTTGATATTAAATGGGCCAGAGTCCCCAAATCCTTTGGCCCCACACTTTACATTCCTAAAATTATACTATAGATTTTACCAAGTATCGAATTTCACTGCAATTTCCCTTGTCTCTATGACTAGAGTAGAGGCTAGTCCAAATTCTCTTTTATAAGAAAAATAATAATTATATGTCATATCCTTTATGACAGGATTTTTTTGAGAAAATAAAATTATTTTATTATTAATTATTAAAAATAACGTTTGGTAAATTTAGTTTGACAAAATTTTTATTTTTATTTTTATTTTTATTTTTATGAATTCACTAAAACTTATCTTAACCATTTAGACTTTCTTTTTTTTATGGGAGATTTCCTAAATTTAATAACACACAATCAAGAATGTAAAAAAAACTAATTGCATGATATTTTCTTTTCTTTTTTTTATCAAAATGATATTTGCATTCTTGAGTAGGCATACACATGCCTATCTGTATCAATCACTATATTGTGAAAATTTCAAATTTATAAACACATATAATATGATCAAATCATTATACTATTTTTATTATCTTTCTATTTTTTCTATTAAATAGAAAATTAAATGTTACAATTTTTTATAAAGAAAACTATTGAACTATTGGAGGAAACTAATAACACAAGTTAAGAGCAAGAAATAGGAGAAATTGAGGCTACAATAGCTGGCCTTGAATAAAGGTTTGCAAGTTTATTTCATTTTAAAAAAGAATTAATTTGGAGGGTATATGCTAGTCTAATTTGTTTTCATGTCATAAAGACATAAAAGTAATTAAAAGTTTATCAATTCAATTAAGTAGTAGGTTCATATTTTTAATTTTATTGTTTTTAGTGATTTGCATTTGATTCTAAAAAAAAAAAAAAAACAGTGATTTCATTTTCTCATTATTATCTTATAAAATATTTTAAAATACACCTCACTTTGTGTGAAAATTCAACTAGTTAAATCCAATTGGATCGATTCACGACCACTTTTCCACGTGATCTTAATAAAGTTTCAAATCCAAAATTAAAATACAATTATTTTAAACTATGTATTGGCTGGTTACTTGGGTTGAAAATATTATTAGGTTGAAGCTGTGTCTGGCTTGATATATAATATGTTCCAGAAAAGAAAATATTTTCAAGTGTTTAGTTACGTTTTGAAAAATACACTGAAAAATGATTTCCATTGTTTGGCTTCCATATAAAATTATTTCTGAATAATAAAAATTAAGAGAGAGATTGAGGTAGAAAACAACAAAGGATCTTAGAATGTATTTTCAGTTTCACTGTGAGAAATATATGGAGAGGGGGCAAATGGTGAAATTAAAATATATAAAAAAATACCATATTGGTGACATGGCTCAAACCGGCAAGAAAGAACTTCATTTTTGGTACATGCTAGCTCGATCTCAATAGATTGAGCTTTGGTGCTTTCGTAGGTCTAAGGGAAAGAAAGGAAAAAAATGAGAGAACGCAAGCTACTTAACCAGTGAGAGAAAGAGGGCAATGTTCAACAGTGGAGGTGGCTGTTGGTTCGAGCTCTCCACTCTGCTATCTCTCTTTGCTTCAAGCATGTAGAGCGTGTGAGAGTGAAGGCTAAAAATGAAATGCCGTAAAATGAAGGTGTAATTGATTTTACACTCTAGTCAGCCCTATTTTACAATAAAAAGGAATTGGGTTTTTCAATCCACCCAAAGTTGTAAAAGCTTTTCACTTGAACCAAACGCATCCTAAATCCATTTTGATCCAAACTTTAAAAGTAAAAATCAAAAAACAAAACAAATATATATATATATATATATATTTATAATTTTTTTTCCAGACAGGGATGACAAAATCAAGGTTGTTTGTAAAAAAGAAAACAAAGGATAGATTGGATTTCTATAATAAGTTTGAAATTGTATTAATGAAAATTTCTCTCATAGAATACGTGGCAGTTATTTATTGGATAGAAAACGTGTGTATACAGTTAAAATCGTGTAATTTTGTTTTTGATTAAATCAAAAACCGCGTAAAGAAATTAATGGTGCTGAGCTGTTATATGGCCAGTTTACCCTTAATGATTTAATGATGTCCAAATTTTTTTTTTTTTTTTTTGGGTGGGACAAGCCTATCCTATGTTTCGTAACTAAGGAAAGGGATTTGGAGCTATCAAAAAACAAAAAAGGTAAGGAATTAGAACATTATTAAATCATTAAGTGTAAACCGGCCATATAACAGCTCAGCAACATTAATTTCTTTACGCGGTTTTTGATAATCAAAAAAAAATTACACGGTTTTAACTTTATACACGTGTTCTATCCAATAAATAACTGCCACGTATTCTATGAGAGAAATTTTCATTAATAAAATTTCAAACTTATTATAGAAATCCAATCTATCCTTTGTTTTCTTTTTTACAAACAACCTTGATTTTGTCATCCCTGAAAATTCAGATGCCCGAATTTTTATCCATCCTCTTATAAACGTCCGAGTGTTACACGTTTTTGCATTACCGTCTAGATATAGGCCAAAGTCATTTAAATTATTTTTGGTAACAAATTAAATTTGTCCTGGAATCAGACATATATATAAATAGAACCAAATTTTTTATTTAAAAAAAAAATAGAACCAAATTCTGATTATATAAAAATAAAAAATAAATAAGATGCGGATATGTACTTTCTTAGACTCATACTCACGGCCGTTTTATGTTTTGATAAAACTTCTTAACGAAGCAAAATTATCCCACAGATCCTATATTATTTCCTTCCTTTTATCATAAACACCGACTATATATACATATAACATAATACACAGTGGGTAACATGTATATTTTTATGCCGTTCTTCTCTCATTCTCTCTCATTCTCTCTCAAACTTAATTTGTGTTGCATCTTTATCTTATGCCATATTCTATTGGCTCTTTATACCATGGTTATATGTGATATGAACCACCATGACTATGAAGCCTGGTCTGAGTTAGAAGCCTTGAATAATACAATCAGTAGTAATATTGACGATAATTTTGGTAGCACACTAGCTATACCACAAGATGATTTGCGTGATATAAACTTCACTATGTTACCTTTCTGTGATATAAAGGTCACTATGTTACCTTCATCGGGTGGTGTTTTTATTCACAGCGATTGGAACGATTTTATTAACAACAGCGATTTGGAGCATAACAACAGCAATCCGGGAGAAATAATAAAGGGAGAAGAAACGAGAAATAAGATTGCAAAGGGAGGAGAAACGATAAATAGAGATGAAACGAAGAATAGAGTTGCCAAAGAAACAAAGAAGAGGGATGCTTTTAAAGATATGAATGGTGTACTTGTAAAATGTCTAGAAAGTTTTTCCCAGAAACCTAGAACACCTACAACTAAAAGGCTGAATACGAAGAATATTTACTCTCCGAAAGAAGAACTTACGACTAAAAGGTTGAATACGAAGAAGATTTACACTAAAAAGGAACCATCTTTTTTGAAGCTGAAGAGAAAAAATAAGGAAGAAGAAGAGGGTTATGTGAGAAGGTGCTTCCATTGTGAAGCTGAGGAAACACCACAGTGGCGAGAAGGACCATTGGGGCCAAAAACTCTCTGTAACGCATGTGGAGTAAGGTACAAGTCAGGTCGGTTAGTTCCAGAGTATCGCCCAGCTGCAAGCCCAACTTTTGATGTCTCTAAATATTCCAATTTTCACAAGAAGATACTGAGAAATAAAGGATTAGATCAAAAGTGAAGAGGATTAGAGATATGTTTTTTTAGATTTGATTTTTTTTTTTGTTCTTTTGAAAAAGATTTAGGATTATAAATTTTAATTATTCATTAATTTTATTGGATTGTATTTGTTTTATATATAGTTATCAAAATTTTAACAAAGTTTAGCGCAGGAGTTACATACTGATTGATGGAATCTGCCCACAATCACACAAATCCCCGGCGGGGTTTCCCCGCCCTGCAAAGGTGATGAGGCAAGGAAGGGGAGAGATTTTAGTCCCGCTCCATGGGGCAGGGTGGGATGGGTTTAGACTTTTTAGACCTGTCTTGTCCCTCCCCGTTCTCGCCCCGCGTTGATAAGGATTATAATTTTAAATTTTTCATACCTTAAAACCTTACTATTTAAACAAACATGTCAATATTAGCTTATTTTATTTCACCTAACTTGGTTCTCTGCCTTTATTTTGTTATGTGCTATACTATGAGATTTATTTTTTGTGATTGTCTTGTAAAACACTTGAATAATATCATTCAATTTTTACTAAAAATTAATTTGATTTGATGGGATAAATTTAGTTGTAATTTCAAGTATATTTTTATTAACGAAATAGGTTTTATTAAAAAAAAAAGTACTAGTTGTAGAACAAATTAACAAAAAATAGAACTTTACGGGATGGGGTGGGATTTTGCGGGGCCCCAAGGGGCGGGTATGAGGCAAGAAAGTTTATTCCCCGTCATGCAGGATGAGACAAGATAAAATCATGCGGGACAGAGACGAAGATCCTATCCTTTGACCCCACTTCATCTCATTGTCATCCCTACTCTTAAGACTCAAATATAGTAAAAATGTGGTAAGACCCTTGCAGAGTTCCCCAGTAGTTTAGAGCTTTATGACATTGACTTGCCGTCGAATTATTAGGTACGCGCTTCCTCATCTACTCTACCATGAATATACTTAGCAGGATTCACTATATATAGATCGCGTACATGCTCTGTCATCTACCCTACCGAGAATTTACTTATCTACTCTACTGTGAATTTACTTAGTAGGATACACTATTTGTCATCATCGAAGTCTGTCTTGGAGTTTGTACTTTGTGGTACAACTTGTATTATATGTAAAGTATCACTTGGTCTAGCACTACAAGTGCCATCGATGCTGTTCTGTTAGCCTTTGACATTGGACAACAATATCACCAAGTCTAGCACTGCCATCACTTGACAGTTGTGTACTTGCGAATCACTTGACAATTTTACGTGTACTTGGGAACATCACTTGATAGTTGTTTACTTGGGACAAAAAGAAGTATTTTTTGCTTGGGTAAGGCTTAGCTCCAATGTACTAGAGCATATACGACATGGACACGTGACAAAAATCAGACGTATGTTCATATCATGTCAGTTTCAATGCACTGAAGCTAAATCATGTCCTTTTTGCATAGCTGAAAGCACTAATGCTTGTTTAGACCCTTAATTTTAAAATTACGACTTAATTGCTTTTACTCTAAGAGTAAAAGAAGCGTAATCACCGAAACTACTCTCTAAGCCATAAGCAAGCAAGCAACAATAAATATAGAACTTAAAGAGTAAGGGAAGAGAGATATAAATACAAAATAACACCAAAATGTATTATCAAAGAGGAAACTGAAAAATTTAGCGAAAAACCTCTCCGCGACTCTCCAAGTCGAAATCGATCCACTAATGAATAGATTGGAGTACACGAATAACAAAAGACCCTCCAAGCCTAGTCTACCTAATATACCTGAGCCCTCCAAGCTCTTGCTACCAATGGACATCTCAGAGTTTTGTCTTCGCTACCTTACCGGATCTCACAATACTGTCTAATTGCATCCGCCAAGTCTTACCGGCTTCTTTTGGTAAATCTCCAAAGCTTCCCAAGCTCTAAAACACTCTTTACACTTTGAATAAATGAGAGTTGTGTTTGAGTACAAATCTCCTCTCAAGGTATGACAATGGGAGAGAGAAGGAGATGGGACTACAATGATTTCTCACTAAAGGATGAGTATCTCTCTCTCTAAAAGGTGGGTGTGTTGTGTTATAGAAATCTAAGGTTTTCTTTCTGAATAGCCTCTTTTACTTTTGTGGGTAATTAGGGTATATATAGTATGGGTGAAAGGTAAAAAAGTCACATTTAAAATCCTCAAGGCAAAGAGTTTCACGGGTACCTCGCGAGATGGCCTGTCTCACGAAGTACTCGCGAAATGCAGCCTAGCACTTGACTCTTCAACTTCCAACACATGCTTCTCACATGGCCTTTTCGCAGGAATCTTTACTCGCAAACTTCTTGTGAGCTAGTCGCGAAACTGTATTGATCTTCATTGCATGCTTGATTCTACACCAACTTAATATTAAACTCAATACAGTAAAATCCTACAAAATACAAGGAAATAAATTAATGTAATTACAACATTTTTTGTCACGGAACAAAGCCAACATAAAAAATAGTTGTAAATCACAACTTTACAATCTCCCCATTTGGCTATTTCGTGACAAAAACACCATAAAATAGACTTTAGACTTAAACGTGAGTTTGGGAACAATGACAAAACTCACTCACACATAAATCTAAAACCTATAATGAACTTGGAACACAATACCCGTATCTTGAAACACTTGCACAAAATGCATTAGACCCTCAAGGTAAAGCAAGTAATAAAATGACAAGTATAGTGTAACAAGTAAAAATGCGATCAAGTAAACATGATGTGAAATATATGAGCAACTTGATTAAACACAAAACATTCATATGGAAATGACCACAATGATCACATAGCAAAGAAAATGATCATCCGAACATGCAATCAATAAAGCACAATAGCATAGAAATGTATGCATGTCCAACACATAAACACGATGCAATGAGAACAACAAAACATAGATACTAAACATAACTCAAAGCACCATAAAACTAAATAAGAAAATAAACATAAAGTACACCAAAAAAAAAAAGTAAGCTTTTCTTGAAAAGAAATGTCTTCTCCCCCTTGGTATATGCATCTCCCTTATGGAATTTCATCCCCTACGAATGTACACGAGATAGAATTTCTCCCCCTGAGAATGTGCACAAGAGTCATATAGAAATGACGATACACTCTAATATACCCTCCCCATTTTTGTCATGAATAGACAAATGAATCAAGAGGAAGGAGGGAAAAAAATGAAGATATGGACAAGGGTAAAATGTAAGATGGGTGCAAGATGAATGAGAAAATGAAGCTCAAATAAAAGATAAAACATCTTAAAAACACAATGCTACAAAGCATAAAGAAAACATTGCATAATAAGGATGATGGAACAAAGTATAGACCAAGGCATGACATAGACACAAAAACATGTTATATGTGCTAAAAGGTCTAAAAAGACTTAACTAACATGAGTGAATGCAAAACATGTAAAGTGATAGAATGTGTGCATCAATGGTGCATCTATTGTGCATATAAGATGCATGACTAATGCATGAGCAAGCACTTATGGGGAAAAGTGTGTAAAAAAATACAATCAATGATCAAAGCATGATAAACATGAATAATTATGGTGATCTCCAAAAATTGGTACTCAATGGAGTCCAAAACAATGAAAAAATAGCATAGAGGCATTTTATTAAACACCTAGTGTGCACACACTATACATATATGATAAACAATGCATGAACTTGTGAAAATCTACCCTAAATACATGTTTAGAATACCACAAGAGGCCAACATCCAAAACAAATAGACATTTAAAATAAAACCCAATAAAAAAGATTGACAAAAATTAAGTTTTCAAACCCACATTTAAGAAAATCTCAACTACGAATATAAAACCCCCCAAAAACATAATCTAAGGATTAAAATCAATTAAAAGTATTAAAGATTACCTTAAAGATGTTTATAGAATGCAAAAAACTTGAAATTAGTTGGGTTTGATGTAAAAGTTTTTAATAAAAAGGGTTTGAAAAGGATGGAGTCATAATATAGTCATATGAGGAGTTTTGGACCAAAAACTCACGAAATACCCATAAAATAGCTGATTTAGGCATTTCGCGAGTAGCTAACTTACGAGTTACTCGTGAGCTACTCACAAAACCCACTGCCTGATGACTAAAAATGCATTTTTCAGCTTCACTACTCGTAGCTAAGTCGCAAACTACTCGCGAAAGACTCTGACCCCTGTTTTTCAACACAAAAACAAGCTTGAAACATTGAAAAATAAAGTAAGTACAAAACTTAAAAATAAAAAGTGATGAAAAACACTTCCAAATACAAATAAAATGATCAAAAATCTTTTTGGTTTGATCCACATATGGTTGAGTACACACACATCACATTTGAACATGTACAATCACACAAATGAGTGTGTTGTATGTGTGAATCAAGTATGAACTAGTCCATAGTCTAATATGAAGCTTCAATGATCAATTCAATCAAGTCATATACAACTAGCACGAAGTCAAGTGACCTATCTCACTAGTAGAAATGAACATATAAGACACCCCCCTCCCCCCAACCAAAGTGTTTACATTGATTGAAAGTTTTTCATTTGACTTCCATTTTTTATACTTTTTGATCAATACAACTCAATTTTTCAGCAGCAATGCTATGAAATTTTTTATATTTCTTTGAGGAATAAACTTTTGGCTTTGACATCATACATTTTGAATACAATTTGCTCCACTTTAGTCAAACTAGTTTTCGAAACAAGACTTTTTCAACTCTTTCTCTTTTTAGGGATTGACGTTTGTAGAGCTTTTTGTCATGAAAAAATAAATGTGACGAAATATATAGGTACAAGTCTACGCATGTATCAAGATCAAATAAAACCATTGACTAATCATTTATGAAAAACTTGAAGATCTATTTACAACAATTGAACATAGATTTCTAGATTTTGCTCACACTTAAAAAATGTGCATACATAACAAGTTAAGTTCGTAAATACACTACGTCATTAGTACAGAGGTACTAGGCCAAACTCACATGTGATATGTGCTTAAACAAACATGATTAAACTTTTTGAATTTTTCACTTTTTATGCGTTTTTTGATTTTTACACACACAAAACAAAAGCATAAAAGTAAGATCAACAACAAAAACAAAAACAATGCGTATAGAGAGATGCATGATGCACAAATGCATGATAATGAAGCATCTAATGCATGAAGAGTCCTACAAAGAACGAAAGAATTAGATCAATGACTAAAAGAGCAAAAGCTCAACCATAGATACCCTTCCCCATCCGAACGAAATGATTGTGAATGAGTGTATCATAAGAAGTAAGACGAGGGTTGAAAGAATGAGAACCGGAGATGCACATAGACAAGGAGGTAAAAGAATTAACCACATGCTTCAATAACTTACCACTTTCAATCAAATCTAGTTTAGATTTCTTAGCACAACATCCAAGAAACTCAAGTTTCTCTTTTCTTTTAATTTTTTTAAAAGCTTGAAACTTAGAGCAATGAAGTCTAAGATGATCAAAGGCACCACAATGGTGACAAACAATAGGTTTAGGTCTACTAGGCCTTTTATGGAGGGATTTAGCAACATGGTTTTGTTCTCTCTTCAACATGGAACATTAAAGTCTTATATGACCGATCATATCACAATAGTAGCAAGTAGGAACAAACTTAGATCCACTCATATCCCTAGGATGAGACCTAAACGAAGGCTTAAGCTTAAGAGTCTTTATCTCCACTTTTGATTTCTTTTGGGTGGAGGAATGTACACCGATTTGTCTTTAGAGGTAGAACTCACAACAGGCACAAAATCGGGTCTCATAACATGATTACAACAAATATTTTCTTCATTTTTGCAATAGCTAGGATCAACAATTAAACACTTGGCATACATCTTAGGAGATTCATTTTCACATTTAAGATGATCAACAAGCTTGTTAGACAAAACAAGTTTAGCATCCAAGTCCACATTCAAACATTCAAACTCTCTTATCTTTTTTAGCAAGTTTCTTATATTTCTCGACCAATTTATTGGATTCGTTGAGTTTAGCAATCAAATCATCCTTTTCACTAGTGAACTTGCTCAAATTCTCATGAAACTTCTTAAACTATTTCTTCAAGAGTTTGACATTTGGAATTTTAACAACACCCAAAGATCCATGTAACATGTCATCACAAATATAAGGATAAACACTCATAGGGACATTTCACAAACACATGTCATGTTACAATCAACAACATCCATAGAAGCATACAAAGCACTATCCATGGCAATAAACACAAAGGGTCAAGGATCACACTTAGGTAATTAAACCAACACAAGTGTATCCACTCTTATACCAATTGAAAGCTCAAATTAGTGCGAAACACTAATACTTGTTTAGACCCCCA
This sequence comes from Quercus wislizeni, assembly GCA_023055345.1. Taxonomy (NCBI): domain Eukaryota; kingdom Viridiplantae; phylum Streptophyta; class Magnoliopsida; order Fagales; family Fagaceae; genus Quercus; species Quercus wislizeni. The sequence continues at coordinate 34,781,344 of JALGQJ010000003.1, forward strand.
ATTTTAAAATTACAGTTTAATTGCTTTTACTCTAACTTATCTAAGTGTGGAACAAGAGTAAAAGAAGTGCAATCACCAGAACTACTCTCTAAGCCATAAGCAAGCAAGCAACAATAAATATAAAGCTTAAAGAGTAAAGGAAGAGAGATACAAACACAAGATAACACCAAGACGTGTTAGCAAAGATTAAACCGAAGAACTCGACGAAAAATCTATTTGCAACCCTTTAAGTCAAAATCGATCTACTACTAAATATGTTGGAGTACATGAATAATAAAAGACCCTCTAAGCTCCTACTAGCAATGGACTTCTCGGAGTCTTGTCTTCACTAGCTTACTGGATCCTGCAACACCGCTCGATTGCATCCGCCAAGCCTCACCGACTTCTTTTGACAAATCCTCAAAATTTCCCAAACTTTAAAACACTCTCTACACTCTGAATAGGTGTGGGATGTGTTTGGGTACAAATCTCCTCTCAAGGTATGACAATGGAGAGGAAATGAGAAAAGACTACAATGATTTCTCACTAAAGGATGAGTAGCTCTTTCTCTAAAAGGTGGGTGTGTGTGTTGTAGAAACCTATCTAGGGTTTTCTTTCTGAATAGCCTCTTTTACTTTTATGGATAATGAGGGTATATATAGTATGGGTGAAGGATAAGAAAGTCACACTTAAAATCCTTCAGACAGAGAGTTTCACTTGTACCTTACGAGATGATCTACCTCACTAAGTACTTATGAAATGCAGCCTGACACTTGACTTTTCAGCTTCCAACACGTGCTTCTCACATGGCCTTTTCGCGAGAACCTTTACTCACGAACTTCTTGCGAGCTAATCATGAAACTGTACTGATCTTCATTACATGCCTGATTCTTCATCAACTTAATACTAAACTCAATACAGTAAAATCCCACAAAATACAAGGAAATAAATTAATACAATTAAAACACTTTTTGTCATGAAATAAAGCCAACATAAAATATAGTTGTAAATCAAAACTTTACAATAGCAATAGCATCAAGAAACCCAAAAACTCGAAGCATGTTTCTTTCTAACTTAAAATGTTCATGGTTCTTAGGTCTTGCCCTCTCTGCATTCTCCTTTTTATGTCAATTTCAATGCATTGGAGTTAAGTTTTATCTTTTTTGCCTATCTCAAACAACAACAACAACATAGCTATAGCGTTAGTAAGAAACCAAAAAACTTGAGGCATGTTTCTTCGAAATTACAATGTTCCTGTTTCTTAGGTAATGCTTTCCCTTCATTCTTCCATACATTTTCCTGTCTATAGTGCTCACAAGATTTATGGTAATTTACTTTGTCAATTTCAATATTTAGAATAATTTGTTGTTTTCAATATTTTGAATTTAGATTACATATGGTTAAAAAGAAATGTTTCTTTTGTGTTTATGGATTGTCAAATATGTCTTTCTAAAGTCTCAAGAAAAAGAAGACGGGGGATTTTGATTCTCAAATCTGTTTTTTTTTTTTTCTTCTTTTTTTTCTTGTGTTTTTTAACGGTAACACAGAGGTGGATTAGAGTGAAGGGTAAAGTGACACTATTGAAACTGTGGGTAGGCAAACATGAAATCGATCCAAACCACAAATGACTAATTTAAAATTGTACCTATGATTTGACTAATTTATAATTATCCCTACTATTTAACTTCTTTGAAGATAAGGCCTCTTTGGTAAAAGTATTTGAATATAGTTTTTTTTTTTTTTTTTTTTTTTTGCAATCCATAAAATGGTGGCTCTCACACTTGAATTTATTGTTTGGCTAATATTTTCTAAATACAATTTTCAAAAAACAGTATCTTATTTTCCTGATGTAGAACAAAATTTTGAAAACGGCTAAGAGGGTGTTTTCAGGATACAAAAAATATTTTTAATGATATAGTTGTAAATAAATTGAAAACAGTGGATCTCACATATTTGTCCAAAATCTTTTATCTCTTAAATTAAGAAGTTTATCTTTATCACAAAAAGAATTCACAAATTTCAAATTTAAAATTTATCATTAAAAAAAAAATGATGAGTTCTATTTTCTTATCATTATCCAAAAAAAAATGTAATCTACAGATTCTACACGTTACTTTTTATAAATATATATTTTTTTAAATCTCAAAATTAGAAATGGTCTCCCAAACAATTATTTTTTGCTTTCAGTATTTTGAAAATTGTTCTTAAAAGTGGGAGTCAAACACGTAAAATATAAAAATTATTATTTGAAAACTAGTTTCAATTTCAATTTTTTGAAAATTATTTTTATACTATTTTAAAAGCAAAAACAAAATTCCTCCTACCAATCAGGCCTTAAGTGATCAGTTTTGATAGGCTAAAATCAAAGACTTCCCCAAAAAGACTTGTACTTATGGATAGGCTGTTTTGTATTAATATTTTAAAGTATTGAATTAATGTTAGAATTTAATATCTGTAAAAAATATATTTTAAAGTAGTGAATTAATATTGGATTTTCATATTTGATTTTTAGACTTTGGAATGAAAATTTCATTTGTGTTTTTTTGAAATCTGATGTTATTTTTTTAGTATTTTAATAACTGATGTGTCAATAGTCTATATAAGTAGTTTGTAAAATAATTTGTAAAATAGTTTATGACTACAGCATTGTTTTTTTTTTTTTTATTAAATTGTAATTTTCCATTTTTCTTGTACAAGTTAAATACCAAAAATTATTTTCAAGAACACTCATATATCCAGATAAATCGTTTTGTTTTTTTTTTTTTAAAGAATATTTTATGTCAAAACAAACAACCAAGAGACACTATATATTGATGATGAATAATTTGTGACCTCGTCAACTAGTCTGACTACCATCAACTACATTAAGAGTCACATTTTGATTTGGAGCAAACAACATAGTAATAAAGGTAGTTTTGGATATTCCAGAATATGCTAATCATAGTTTTTGTTTGCATTTTAACGAAGAGTGTCAATCCACTAACTCATGCATGACTAAAAAAATCTTTTGATTTTTGACTCTCTCTCTCTCTCTCTCACCAAATGCATCCCCTGTATTCCCCTCCCACTGCCAGATAATATATATGCTTTGAACCTGGACATTTCGATTCTCTAATGATAGAGATCCTCCCCAAATCTCTTTGAAACCCACTAAAAGCTGTCCTATGTTACTTTTTTTTATTTTAATAGGGTTTTCTGTCTTGTCATTTTTCTTCTTTTTCTTGTGCAAGTAAAGGGTGGGGGTGCAACTTGGAGCTAATAACTTTCATTATTCTACCCAAAAAAAACTTTCATTTCATTGTGTCAGCTCTTGGATTTATTTGTCTTTCTTTATTAATTCTGAATAAAAAATCAATGCTAGCTTTTAATGAAAAATAAATAACCATTCCTTTAGCAAATTAGCAAGGCTTTATAAAGATGGAGAAAATGATAAAAGCTCACTCCATAAGCTTTAGTTTGATGGCTAACTCCAAATAATCTGGCAATGACATTTTTTTTTCTTTTTTTTTGGTCTTGAATGGTGTTTTTTTTTTTTATATTAGTTGATGACCCTAGTTGGCCATTCGTAGGACAACCTTCAAGGTCAATTCATTTACAAAGTGATTAAACAATAAGGGGTTGTTTGGTAAACTTGTTTAAACACATGTTTTCAATTTTTAAACAACATTACACGTATTTTCACACACTTTCTCACCCACACATAGTATTTCCACACATGTTTTCAAACACATGTACCAAACACTCCCTAAATTGTCGACACTTCTATCAAATAAAAATTAAATAATAGATTGTTTGACACTAAATGAAAAGTCTAAAGACACAAAAAAAAAAAAAAAAAAAGTAATGCTACAGTCACAAACTATTTTACAACATTTTTACAAACTATTAATGTGACAAATTCTTATTAGTTCTAATATGAGTTCACCACTTACATTACATTTATATTTATCAATGATTATTTGAAAATTACTAAAATCACATCAGCAATTTGTAAAAATATTGTAAAATAGTTTATATATGTAGCATTACTCAAAAAATAATAATAATAATAATAATAATAATAATAATTATGCACTTATTGTCACAACTGAAAAATTGATGGAAACTTAATTATCTATCCGCATGATTAAACACTCATCAAATGTTTTTGAAAAATAGAAACTCATCATAAAGCAATGCTTTTAAAAGCATAAATCCTTTTCTTAATCACCAAGGAAGTTTAGACCTATTGTCCCACTTTTGTGCTTTTACTTCGACGGGAATGGTTAGACCAAGCTTTAGTCACGTGTTTATCTTCTCTCTATATTTTATTGGGATTTAGATGTTTTATGTCTACTTTAATAAACACCTCAAAATAATCTTTATCTTTTAGTTAAATTGTTTTCCTGTAAAAGAAAAACAAAAGTTGAAAGAGTAATGTATCAGTTCTAAAAAATATCTGAAAATATAGTCATCATTATAAAAAAAATTAAAAAATATTACAAATTACAGTGAAGAGCAGCAAAATAAATAAAAAAATGATATTTCCCAAGAGAATGAAATTTTCAGTCAATCACATTTCTCCACGCCATACCACTAAATCCATATAAGTACGTTTAAGATAGTCAATCCAAAAGTATACCACGTGAATTCTATTGTCATTATTCGGATATCAATGAAAATATTTCAAATGTCATTGAATAAATTACAAAAAAATACCAAAAAGTCAATCGCAAGTCGACCCGTGTTCTTGGACTCTTCTTTAAATATCCCAAATTACCTCCCTTTCCTCCAATTTTCTTCACAAGCCAAGCTCCTTATACTAGACTAGCTTTCTCTTAAACTGGTTCATTCAAGTGGCTTTTGGTTCAACAGGTTGTATTTCTTTTCTACACTTCGCGATGCTAGAGATTGGAACTTTGACTTTCACTTCCAACCAGAGGCTACGTGAAGAGCATTAAGTCATTGACAATGAACCACTCACGTATATTAGAAGATGGCAATCAGTTGGATTACAATTCACTTTACTTGGACCTACTACAACATAAAAGCAAAAGAAAAATATGTGAAAATTTCAATATATGTTTCTAGACTTTTCAAATTCTTAAAGACCTTCCAAGGTGCAAAAGAGCTTTGGTCAAAATTGCAACTCATTTGGCAAATTTTGAAAAGAGCTTTTAGGTCAATCTTGAAAAGTTGGTTTTGAAGTTTCTATCTTAAAATTCTTTCAAAATTTTACTTAGCTTTTTTGTGGAAATTGCAAAGTTTAAAAATACTTCTGATTTTTTTTTTTTTAAAGACATCCAATACATAATGTTGAAAATTTTGTAGTTCAATTAGTTGACACCTCTGATATTTTTAACAGAGATATCCAATTCCAAAATTCAAATCCTCCCACTCAACTATCAAATAATACTTTCTCAAAAAAAAAAAAAATCAAATAATATATAAAAAAGAAGAAGAAAAAATAGGTCTATACGGTATCATTCAATGAATATATAGTCATTAGTTGAATTATCTTTGCAACAAAGTCCTTCAAGCAAAGCAATCTTGTGGGCCTTGGAGTATTTGAAAGGATAGTGTTACTGCTGAATTGACAACAAAGTGTGATAGGATCCCATGGTGATGGCGTGAAGAGATGTGCTGCTTGCTAAAAGAGATTGAAGATGCAGTTGTATAGTTAGAAGATTACCCTCTATTTTTCTTTTTCATTGTAAAAAATGTTATTCATTGAAATAAACTTTCTCTATGGTTTCCCCAAAACAAAATCAAACATAAAATAAAGGAAAATTTTATTACATATTTTGTGCACTTCTTTTTGAAATCGTGTTTTAAAAACGCAATTTTAATATATATATATATATATATGACGCCATGACCGTGCATATAAATATTGTGATAATCATTACTCTAAAAATAAATATTTATGAAATAAATTAACAACACTTTTATAATAACTTCTGTAATCATTTCTCACGTCCAAAATTATTTAACAATATTTTCTTGCTGTCAAGTAAATACGATGCAAAACTTCCACAACTTCCATAACTACCGCTTTTCTACATACCTCCATTTTCAAACACATGCATGAATGGATAACTTTAAAGATATTATTAAATATCTTCGATGAGAAGAAAAATCACATTCAATAGGGAATTAAATAATTTTGTATATGTATAAAAGTTTCTATTTACTTCTTTAACAAGCATGACGTCACCCCTTACGTACTCATGCTTACATTTTGTGACTTCATCAATCCAATGAATTATAGCCATTTGTACAAGAATTCCAAGTGTTCAATCCCCTTTTGAACCTCTATAAATAATCATTCTTAACTCACTCCCTCACTCACTCATAGGCCACTGCACTTGAAAAGGAGAGAGAAAAAAAAAATAGTGAAAATGAGTGAACAAAGTAAGTCAAATCAGCCAAGGCCGCCCCCTTCCTTGGCAAACCTTCCGAAGTCACGAAGCCAGATCAAGAACACCATTCTGGCTGACATTTTCAAACCCTGTTTACCCACTACCACCTCTCATGGGAAATAATATAAGGCGCTTCTTCTTTTTTTTCTTTTTTTTTCCTTTTTTGCCAGAGGGGGAGTCAGTATCTTTGTGAAAAGAAATGCTGCGTTGTAATATTTTTACGATAAAACTTAGATGGGATGTTAAAATCAGTAACAATTTGTCACCTAAAATTTATTGTAAAAATATTGTAGACGTAGCATTTCAAGTTTGGGTTACAATCAAATATATATATATATATATATATATATGGGTCAGTGCATAGTTTGGTAGGTTCTTCAAATCGGTGGGAATCATTACAAGTGTAGCGGTTGAATTTTGGGCTTTTTTTGAAGGGACTGAGCCCAATATCGTATCGGGCCTACACCGATGTAGGAATAAATAATTCCTTCATCTTATCGGGGAACAGTCAATGAAGATGAAGAGCAACCCAAGTGGAAGATCTGATTCTCTATATCAGGCCGTCCTCGTTAATGATGTGTTGTTATTTGTTGTACTCGAGTTTGTGTTAATATATAAAATATAATGAACTCCCTTTTCTACCCTTACAAGAAAAGAAAAAAAGCTTTCTTTATCCTTTTATTTTGTTATGAATGTTTGAATTTAATTTTTAAGGTCAAAAGAGGTAGGGAATTATCTGATGCTAATTCTTGTTCAATACTCGTTTAGTCTTGAACTTTGATGTTTAGTGTTAGTAAAAATTATTTTTGTCAACTTATTTTATTATTCAACTTATTTTTGTTACTATTTATAGATTTCACTGCATTTTTTGGTATTATTCATGAATCTCATTATACTATTTCAACTAACTTTTACCTTTATGTACAGTATCTTCAACAAAAAATTTTCAGTTTCAGCAAAATAAGCGGATCTCAAACGAACCCTTAGTGATGCATGACATGCTTAGAAAAACAAAACAAAACTTAAGTGGTACTTCAGCAGTTATGCTAAGCTTATGGACACAATATCACCAGCGAAACGCAAATTCATCCTAATTAAGACAGATCACATTAAAGATTAAACTTACAAAATGAAAGAAGGTGGACAAAGACATGACATAGTGTCCAATAAACCTAAGTTCTTTCTATAACGTTTCAAGTAAATTTGTTTGGGAGTTCCACCATGGCCCATGCCTTTGTCTTTTTCAATTTTTGGATAGAACCCACCACCATTTGTTTTCTAATTAACTTAATCGATATAGACATCCATTTCAGGTCCACCACCAAGTATCATTATTTTCAGAATTTCCCAATTTATAGCTGTTTATAAATGTGAAGTTTAATTATTGGTTCACATCTCACCCAATTTCCTTTCTAATGGCCATTATCCATGTTTTATTCCTCTCACCCAAATTTGCTACATATTGTTTTTTGTTCTTTTTTTTTTCCTTTCAACTATAGATATAAATAAAAATAAAAATAAAAAAACGGCCACTTGGTTGGTTTTAAATGCAAGCACAAAAATGGTTTGGAATCTAAGTTTGTTCGTTTTTTACTCTATTATATTTTTGTATTAGATTTGACTAATGAGCCATGAGGAAACGAAGGGACACCTTGGAAACAAATGCACCAAAAACATTATCCTCACTTAAGGTTGGGCCAAAATGAGTATTTACCCCTTTCACTCAAAAGATGTAGTAAAATGTTTATATTTTAAAACTATCTAAAAAATATCCCTATTTTGAAACTCGATTTTTAGAAAATCGAGTTTCAATGAAAACTCGATTCCATGAAAATCGAGTTTCAATAAAAAACTCAATTTCATAAAAATCAAGTAATGTTAAAAATTTTACATGGAACTCGAGTTTCATGATTTTTTTTTTTTTTTAAGTTTGATTTCACATAATATGATTTTCTAAAAATCAAGTTTTTTATTGAAATTTAATTTTTTAAAACTTGAGTTTAAAATAAGGGTATTTTACTGGAAAATTTTGGTGAAATGGACAAATGCCCATTCTATCCCGCAAGATTGTGTGAGTCTAGCTAGATATTTCCAAATGACATAGAGATGGATATGGCCAAGGCAATTTAATTTGGTCACTATATCATGAGTATCTTTGATAATCTTCTTGGAGCTTTTTTTATTTCTTTTGGTGGGGTGTGGCATAGGGCCGACATAGGCCATGTGGGTATTCAACGAATGGTGCTCCGCAAATTGACATCTCACCCAACGTCTTACTATGCAAACCCAACAAAAGAAACCAAATTATTCCTTATAACGCATGCTTATGCTAACTGTTTTCTTACTTCTAATAAAACATATCACACGCATACCGACATGCACACACACATACACACAAAAATGCATGCAAGTGACCACGGTCATTTTCCCCAATTCAAATAAGAGATTTCCACGTTTTGCCTCATGAGGACCCTGAATCGGTGACAACGCAAGAGAGTAATCCATCTGAGGTCCGGGTCATCCCCCCCACAACCCTATGCACATGCAAACCTCACTTCCCCACGACCAACACTTGGAGATGGAGAACCTCGAGCAACTATGGGGTGGGTTATCCATAGAGAACACCAACAACGAGAACGTGAGCTATGTGCGCATATCAGTGCACTCATGGGCAGCGATTGCATGAAATCCGATCACCCAGTCACCTAGTCTGCCACTTCACCTCGAACCACCTCCATAAAACAATCCTCGGAGGTTGAGCAGGGGCCATGTAAGGGTGCGGCACTCAGTACACCCATACCAAGCCCCAGTGGCGTCTCATGTAGCACCACCAGTCAGACAACGGAATGTCCAGGAGAGTTCAGCCAGTGTGGAGTCTCCGGAATGTCTGCCCGCAGTCATTTTTCGCTTTCTCAACTTAAGCGAAATAAACATTGCGCTGAGGGAGGAGGAACCAAAGTTGTATATTATAATGTTCTCCAACCCAAGCCTACCATACATTGTGTCCGTCATGCATTGGGCTAGACTAGGTGAGGTAGAGTCAATGTACTGGATAAAGACAGCGATAGCGAGGTATCAATGCAATATTCGATCAACAGTGAGGACTCCGTGGACCCTGGGGGTCCCCAGTGATTACTTTTAACCCCAACTCTTCCTTCATGAAGATAGCATGGAATTGTCAAGGAGCTGGAAGTGTAGTTTTTGGGAACCACGCACACGAGTTATTGACAACTTTCTGTACTCTCACTCTCGGATAGCTTCCGAGGACACCCAACTTTTTTTGACAAGGCTTGGGAAGGAGGGATCAGTGAGCCACAAATGTTTGCACCTTACCGACCATGGGTTCAGTATCCACCCAACACACTCCCTGAAGGCTGCTATCCTATTCCCATTAAAAGGCAATTCCCCTATTTTATCATTTTCCTCAAGCATGTCATTAAAATCTCCTAACAGGATCCAAGGTAAATCAACCGAGGAAGCAAAATTTTTTAAATAGTTCCACAGAATTTTTCGTTTACTAAAATTAGGTGAAGCATAAATGGCAGTGAGCAGAAAAGGATGGGATTCATTTGGCCGGTACCTTGACCAACGCATGGATACTATAGTCACTTGTGGTGAGAATCTCCACTCTGAAATTGTTACCCTCATTCCACAACATCCATATGCCTCTCGAGAAACCAACTAGATCAACTCTCCGAGAGTGGGAGTACGGAAGGTTGTCAATAACTGCCTTCACCCGCTTCTTAGCAATGCAGGGCTCAACTAGGAGGGGTCGATGACTACAATACGGCTTGTGTACGTGGTTCTAAGAAGCTACACTTCTAGCTCCCTGACAATTTTATGCTATCATCTTCATGGAGGAAGAGTTGGGGTTAAGGTAATCATTGGGGACCCCAGGGTCGTCGAAGTCCTCATTGTTGACCGAATATTGCATTGATGTCTTGCTGTCGTTGTCTTTATTCTGTACATTGGCTCTAGCTCTCCTAGCCTTGTCCAATGCGTGACAAACATGATGTATGGTAGGCTTGGGTTTGAGAACATTATGATATACAACTTTGATTAAGGAGCACCACACACACCGTGAAGCAAACGAGTGCGTTGATACTTTCATGAAACGGGGGAACCACTAACAGCAAGTTTTGACTGTATATCAAACCTGCTCAAGTTTTGTATATTCAAGTTATGTAAGGGATATGATCAACCTAGGGGGAGTAGTAGACTGTGTGCCCGAAGGTCGGATATAGCTATTGATGTATGAACTTTGTTTTAATTAAATAAGACCTCCATTTCTACCAAAAATAAATAAATACATAAGAGACCACCAAACGAACACACGCATCAATTTTATTTTTATTTTTTAGATTTGGAAAAATTTAAACAGGTGACATCCATTTCATAACAATGTTTTTATCATCAAATTAAAATATCAATTGGTTTTTATGTAAACAGAAGTTGAACCCAAAATTTCTTAAACCTATAGTGTCCATTTCATAACAATTATTTTTATCATCAAACTAAGATACTAATTGGTCTATAACACTGTACGTATCTAAAAATGCTAAAAATGTTATAGTAATGCATATTTACACTGTTTAGATTATCTATTATATACTCTATTTTATTTAAATAATAATTTTTATTTTTTCATTATTATTATTTTCATTTAGTCTCTTTCTCCTCAAAAATCTCAAAAGAATACTATATGGCCTTCTCACCTCCCTCTCTCTCTCAAAAGAATACTCTCTCGTCTCTCAACTCTTCGCTGCTGCTACTAGCCCATCACACCTAACTTCTAACTTTTTAAAAATTAAGGGTCTCATCCACTTGCCATCACTTGGAGTAGTTTGTCACCTTTTGCTCCTTTTTATTTTGGTATTTAAGTTTTAATTCAGGTGGTTAGTCTGATTGCTAAAGACTCTTATTATCGAATAAGACATCTAGGATCCAAACCCTGTCTACATAAAAAAAAACAACCAATGTCACCAGAGGCGGATCTACAACCAACCCAGGGGGTTCAAACAACCAACCTAGAGGGTTCAAATGAACTCCCTGACCTAGCCAAAAACCAAAAATTTTTTTTTTTTTTTACCCCTAAAATAAAATTTTGAACACTCTAATCCTAAATTTTGTTTAATCCCAATTGAAATAAACTTGAATATAATCATTTTAGTACTATTTTCACAATAATTTTATAATAAAAGTTAAGTGGCAAGTTTTAATTTGTTTTTATCTAAACTCACAAATGACATCACTTTTTTACATATCATTAACAACTTGTCACTTAAATTTTGCTCTGAAAATGTTGTGTTAGTAGCTAGCTGTACTCTTAAAACTACTGCTTCATTTTTAAAAATAAATAAATAAATAAATCTTCTCTTTGTACTTTGACTTACTTTGTCATTGGCTACACAAATGATTTTTTTTTTTTTTTTGGCACTTTTCTTCTTCATTGGCAAAAATTACACAACTTTTAACACACAAAAATTACAACACTATTGACCCTCTTAGAAAAAAAAATCCTGAAGCTGCCATTGGGTCATGTCTCATGAAATGTAAATCAAACTTTATCATATCTATCTAAGGAAAAAAAAAATAATTCCATTTTTTACCCACAAATTCATTATGGAATTGAAACACATATTATTGTCAAATTACGTTATAACAAGGGCCAAATTTCTGATATTGTCAAACCTCGTGTTGAAATTTGAAAAGGAAATCAAAATTACAAGAGAAGAAAAAGAGAAACTTAAATGAATAAAAATTTATAATTTAAAAAAAAAAAAATGAAGAAGAAGAAGGAAGAATGCAAAACACACCCTTGAACAGGTGCTTCTGCATTAATGACTACAAAAAAGAAGAAGATAAAGAAGAAAAAATTGAAAGGGAGAGATACGTTAAAATACCTATGAGCAGTCTCAACCATGGGCCTTAGCATGAAGTAGAGGAGTGGGTCTCATTTCTTCTTTTTGAATGAGTCTCAACCATGGGCCTTTGCATGAAGTAGAGGAGTGGGTCTCATTTCTTCTTTTTGAAGGAGTCTCGACCATGGGCCTTTGCATGAAGTGGAGGACTGGGTCTCATTTCTTCTTTTTGAACGACCCCTAATTGTTGTGAGATTTTTATCTTCTTGGGTACACGTTCAGTGTGTTGCAAAATCAAGCTTTGCTGTGGGCATTGTGTTGTGCAGTGTTGTGATGTCTGCTGGGGTCTTATTCAGTGAAAGATCAGACTGTTAACTAATGTTTATTTTTCTTAAAATTTTTAATGATTTCTAATTTTCTAGTTCATTTAGTAAAAATAAAAAATTAAGGCCTTGCCAATAATATGCATTGTCGACCACACTATATCCAAAACACACAAACTTTTTTTTTTTTTTAACAAAACGTGAAGAGAGAAAATTAAAGCTCCCAAGTGTATCCCAAAACACAAAATTTAACGTTCATCACTTGAAATCTGCCAAGAGAAAATATATATACACACACACACTAACAAAAGGCAGAAAAATAAATCTCTCTATCTCTCCATCATAATTCTTGAAGAAATTTTAAATTCCAATTATTTTGGGTCATTGTCACCTTCTTGCTCACCATATTGATTCTATTTATCCAGCTTTTTTTGTATTAGCTGCTCATCAACCAGTGATTTGGTGTAGGTGGACTGTGTGAGCCAACCTTGCTTTGATCTACAAGTTAGATTCTAGCTTTCGATTCACTCTCTCTCTCTCTCTCTCTCTTTCTTTCTTTCTTTCTTTCTGTTTTTTTTTTTTTTTTTTTTTTTTGGTTCTTCTTATAATCTTCTTCTAATCTTAAAGTGATTCATTGGCTTTCTGATTCTCGGCTGAATAAGACCATGAGTGCTTTAGTAAAGCCATTTTTTCTTCATAAAAAACTCCATTTAGAGCTCAATTTGAGTCTGGCTATCACCACTCATTCACTTGTTTTTTATTTAGTTATTTATTCAATTTGTTGCTATGTTATAGGTAAGGGATGAAGCTAGAACTTTGAGTTAGGGAGCAGCTTTATTGTTGACAGCATGCAGTAATTTCAACTTTTGACTTTGCTACTAATTAGACTTAGCTGTTGAGATTTTTTTTTTTTTTTTTTTTTTTGTGGGGGGCAGTAAGAACAAAATTATTTTTGTTTAGAATTTTTTAAAGGGTAGGGTTATTTATTTTGGATAAAATTGGTTAGTTGGGCTTAATTTTTTTTTTTTAGTTTTACTGTTGGTAATTTTTGTCGTTAAGCCTTTTTTTTTTTAGTAAACAGTAATACTTATTAGAACACACACGAAAATAGTAATACTAGTATTTTAAATCAGATTTATAATACATTACATAATTAGAGTACAACTACAAAAGGGTCTAACTTTTGTAGTTATAGATTGGGGTTATAAACAATGGACACTAAACACACACAACCAATTTGGGATAAACATCCCAATTTTTTTTTTTTTTGAGTAAACAGTATTACTTATTAAAAACACACACGAAAATAATAATATTAGTATTTTAAACCAGATTTATAATACATTACATAACCTGAGTACAACTACAAAATTAAGAGTCTAACCTTTGTAGTTGTAAATTGGGATTATAAACAGGGAATAGCTATTTTTTAGTTTTACAAGCTTTTTTTATAAATTACTAATATGATAAGTGGTTACTAGTAATTAAAAAAATGATGTGAGCGGTGGGTCTATTATGCAAACCAATAAGAATTTGCTACAAAACAGTTTATAAAAATGTTGTAAAAAAGTTTGTGAGTATAACATTATGCCTAAAAGAATCAATGATATTATTTAAGGGAAATAAAATATAATTTTATAGAATAAAATTGCTAAAAATTAGTACACATATATATATAATAATTTTTTTTTTTTAATTTGAGGGGCCATTCCCACCCCCCCCCCCCCCTGGCGGTCCAATGATACCTCCATCCCTGTTATAGGCAATGCTAGCTCAATGCATGAGACAAGTAAATAATCCCTGAGGCTTCCAAATTTTTTCCAATAGAGATGTCCAAGTACCAATGGGAGTATTAATTAAGTTTCAAAATATTCACCAATAAGTAAAAAATAAATTTTTTTTTAAAGCAAACCAAGAAAAAAAATCTTTTTAGATGTGACAATTACTATTCATTTTTCTTAGTTTTAGTGTGTAGAACTCATTAATCTCCCACTAATAAATAAATTTATACTCAAAATTTTAGCGAAAATGTACCTTAATTTAGTCCCTATATTTTGGATTGATTCTCATTTTAGTCCCTAAACTTTATTCACACCTACCTAAGTTCTTGAAAACAAAAAATCATGTTTATTTTGGTTCTTGCCGTCAACCTACTAACAGAAAATTCATACGTGACAAATGGAGTACATAGATGGCATGTTATATGCTAACATGGCTAATAAAATAATATTTAAAAATACCACATCAGCATCTAATTTAAAAAAATTAATTTATCAATTTTAACAAAATTAAAAAAACATAAAAATACATAGATCCAGATTTGAACAAGAATACATAAGAACATGAACCCAAATCACACAAGAACTCAAGAACACAGTGATTGTTCATGTTCTTCCCAAAACATGATTGTTCATGTTCTTGAAACCTAGCAAACCGATCAAAACAGTGAAACCAAAATCAAAACAGAAGCCACCAATCTGAGATTAAACGATCAAACCCATATGAAATAAAAAATAAAATAAAAATAAAAACCGATCAACCCATCAAAACCAAATCACACCCATCAAACTGTTCAACCCATCTATCACCACGAATCTCATGCTTCCGCTTCACAACCATCAACCACTGCCAATCTCAACCTCACCCAGCAAATCACCTACCTTAGCCCCTTTCTCTCTCTAATCCGAGTTTTTCAATTTCACATACACCAATCAACCCATCCATCATCATTGAGTTCCCAAATCAAGAAACTAAAACATCAGATGTAGCTTTATAAGACCAAACTCCATGGGAGGAAGAGAGAGGAAGCTCCACCTCGTGCATATTGAAGAGAGAGAGAAAGAGAGACAGTGGTTTAGACTGAGAGAATTAGAAAGGGACAAGAGTTTTTAACTTCAATCTTGAAAAAATTAGATCCCAATTTTTTTTTTTTTTTTTTTTTGCTCACTGCCACCTTAATGCTCACCATCTTGATTCTTTTTATCAAGCTTTCTTTGTAGTAGCTGCTCATTAATTGGTGATTTGGTGTAGCCAACCTTACTTTGATCTTTGTTGATGCTCACTTTGGTAAGGAGGCCCAATAATAGAAAGGAGCCCAACAATATGGGAGGGAATAAAGAAGAAGAATTAGCAAATTGAGAAGAAAACCATTAAACCCAAATTGCAGGAATGATGGTTCATATGCCTATAAAATAGTAAGAGGGCCTCAAAGAAAGCAAGCAGGCCCAAAAGAGCCCGAAGAAAAAAGTAGTAACCCATGGGCATTATGAGAAATGGAAAGCAAGCAAAAATGGGCCGAAAGAGCCCAAATGAAGGAACTAAGTAAATGGGGTTGGTGGAAAAGTCTATAAACCCTAAAAGTAAAAGATATGGTAATTCGGGCCGGTGAAGCCCAAAAGACTTAGCAAAAACCCATGAGAATGAAGGATTGGAATGGGCCGAGATGCCCGAGGAAATTAAACGGGCCATGATGCCTAAAGGAATAAAATGGGCCAAGGAAGCCCCAAAGGGATGAAATGGGTCAAGGAAGCCCAAAATAGCGTGAGTACAAGCCCAACGATAGTATTGGGCTACTGGAACTGAGCAGAAGGAAAGTGTACAGCAGGCCTAAAAGAGGCCTAGCAAGTACAAGTCAAATGATAACATGGCAGAAACAACGGGTCAATATGGCAAAGGTGTTAGCTAACCCACAAAAAGGGTAAGGGTTGGATTGAAGAAGGAAAAGCTCATGCCTAAGCAAGACCCAACCTAGGGGGAAAGCAAGATAAAAAGAATGAAAACCTAGTGTCTCATCCACGCCATAAGATGTAAAAAATGAGTAGCAGAACGTGTAGCAAAGACCAGACAAGCCCCTAGGTCATGGCAAACGCATGAATAGCAGACAAGCCATGGACACACATGGAAGTGGAGCAGCACAATGCTTAGGCACCACCCATTTATACCCAGCCAATACAGGAGTGGTGGGCCATGGATTAGAGGTAAGAGAGGGTATGGTCTGGTGGTGTTTTTTTTTTTTTTTTTTATTTGGGTCTTGAATGGTGTTTTTTTTTTAATTAGTTGATGACCCTAGTTGGCCATTCGTAGGACAACCTTCAAGGTCAATTCATTTACAAAGTGATTAAATAATAAGGGGTTGTTTGGTAAACTTGTTTAAACATATGTTTTCAGTTTTTAAATAACATTATACGCATTTTCACACACTTTTTCATCCACACATAGTATTTCCACACATGTTTTCAAACACATGTACTAAACCCTCCCTAAATTATCGACACTTCCATCAAATAATAATTAAATAATAGATTGTCTGACACTAAACGAAAAGTCTAAAGACACAAAAAATAAATAAATAAATAAAAGAGTAATGCTACAGTCACAAACTATTTTACAACATTTTTACAAACTATTAATGTGACAAATTCTTATTAGTTCTAATATGAGTCCATCACTTACATTACATTTATGTTTATCAATAATTATTTGAAAATTACTAAAACCACATCAGGAATTTGTAAAAATGTTGTAAAATATAGTTTATATATGTAGCATTACTCAAAAATTAATAATAATAATAATTATGCACTTATTGTCACAACTGAAAAATTGATGGAAACTTAATTATCTATCCGCATGATTAAACACTCATCAAATGTTTTTGAAAAATAGAAACTCATCATAAAGCATTGCTTTTAAAAGCATGGATCCTTTTCTTATGCAGTGTTTGTTTTGGTTTCAAATCACTTCTAGAAATGTTTTTTCGTAAATGTGGGTGTTTAATTGCGTATGGAAAATAAATTTTCCACAAAATATTTTCAGTTGACCATGTGTTTTAATAGCTTTGACTCGGAAATGGTTTGAAGTGAATATTTTCACTTCAAACCATTTCCGGACTCACGTGCAAAGAGAGAGAGAGAGAGAGAGAGAGAGCCCAATCCTCAGACCGAGCTCCAGTCCGACGACCACAGCAGCGCACTCCTCAGACCAAGCTCCAATTCGATGATCGATCGCAGCACCGCGCCGATCAAGCAAAGATCGACTCCAACACCACTCGATCTCGCCTCTGCCGCGCTATCTCACCTCTAGATCGAACCCAGTCGCCTCTCTCTCTCTTCCTTCTTCTCTCAATTTGATCGGATTTGATGAATTTTTTTTCTAGGTTTTGTTTCTTTTGTGTTTCTGTATTGACCGGATTTGATGAATTTTTTTTCTGGGTTTTGTTTCTTTTGTATTTCTGTATTGACCGGATTTGATGAATTTTTTTCTTGGGTTTTGTTTCTTTTGTGTTTCTGTATTGAGGAATGATATTATATATTTGTTTGGCAGTTGAGAAAATGCGAGAAAATGTGAGCAATAAATAGAAAATGTGTTTTCTATGGTATTTTCAAGAACACAACAAAATACCAGAAAATATTTTTCAAAACATTTTTTGAAATGCAACCAAATACTTGAAAATATTTTCCTTTTCCAAATATAACATTTTCAAAAAATATTTATTTAAAAAAAAATATTTTACATGAACCAAACATAACCTTCATCACCACTTTTGTGCTTTTACTTCAACGGGAAAGGTTAGACCAAGCTATAGTCACATGTTTATCTTCTCTCTATATTTTATTGGGATTTAGATGTTTTATGTCTACTTTAATAAACACCTCAAAATAATCTTTATCTTTTACTTAAATTGTTTTCCTGTAAAAGAAAAACAAAAGTTGAAAGAGTAATGTATCAGTTCTAAAATATCTGAAAATATAGTCATCATTATAAAAAAAATTAAAAAATTAAAAAATATTACAAATTACAGTGAAGAGCAGCAAAATAAAAAATGATATTTCCCAAGAGAATGAAATTTTCAGCCAATCACATTTCTCCACGCCATACCACTAAATCCATATAAGTACGTTTAAGATAGTCAATCCAAAAGTATACCACGTGAATTCTATTGTCATTATTCGGATATCAATGAAAATATTTCAAATGTCATTGAATAAATTACCAAAAAAAACCAAAAAGTCAATCGCAAGTAGACACGTGTTCTTGGACTCTTTTTTGAATATCCCAAATTACCTTCAAGAAAAAGGAAAACTTTTTCTTCAATTTTCTTCACAAGCCAAGCTCCTTATACTAGACTAGCTTTCTCTTAAACTGGTTCATTCAAGTGGCTTTTAGTTCAACAGGTTGTATTTCTTTTCTACACTTCGCGATGCTAGAGATTGGAACTTTGACTTTCACTTCCAACCAGAGGCTACGTGAAGAGCATTAAGTCATTGACAATGAACCACTCACGTATATTAGAAGATGGCAATCAGTTGGATTACAATTCACTTTAGTTGGACCTACTACAACATAAAAGCAAAAGAAAAATATGTGAAAATTTCAATATATGTTTCTAGACTTTTCAAATTCTTAAAGACCTTCCAAGGTGCAAAAGAGCTTTGGTCAAAATTGCAACTCATTTGGCAAATTTTGAAAAGAGCTTTTAGGTCAATCTTGAAAAGTTGTGGTTTTGAAGTTTCTATCTTAAAATTCTTTCAAAATTTTACTTAGCTTTTTTGTGGAAATTGCAAAGGTTAAAAATACTTCTGATTTTTTTTTTTTTAAGACATCCAATACATAATGTTGAAAGTTTTGTAGTTCAATTAGTTGACACCTCTGGTATTTTTAACAGAGATATCCAATTCCAAAATTCAAATCCTCCCACTCAACTATCAAATAATACTTTCTCAAAAAAAAAAAAATCAAATAATATATAAAAAAGAAGAAGAAAAAATAGGTCTATACGGTATCATTCAATGAATATTTAGTCATTAGTTGAATTATCTTTGCAACAAAGTCCTTCAAGCAAAGCAATCTTGTGGGCCTTGGAGTATTTGAAAGGAGTGTTACTGCTGAATTGACAACAAAGTGTGATAGGATCCCAAGGTGATGGCGTGAAGAGATGTGCCGCTTGCTAAAAAAGATTGAAGATGCAGTTGTATAGTTAGAAGATTACCCTCTATTTTTCTTTTTCATTGTAAAAAATGTTATTTATTGAAATAAACTTTCTCTATGGTTTCCCCAAAACAAAATCAAACATAAAATAAAGGAAAATTTTATTACATATTTTGTGCACTTCTTTTTGGAATTGTGTTTTAAGAACGTAATTTCAATATATATATATATATATATATATATATATATATATATAACGTCATGACGGTGTATATAGAAATTGTGATAATCATTACTCTAAAAATAAATATTTATGAAATAAATTAACAACACTTTTATAATAACTTCTGTAATCATTTCTCACGTCCAAAATTATTTAACAATATTTTTTTGTTGTCAAGTAAATATGATGCAAAACTTCCACAACTACCGCTCTTCTACATACCTCCATTTTCAAACACATGCATGAATGGATAACTTTAAAGATATTATTAAATATCTTCGATGAGAAGAAAAATCACATTCAATAGGGAATTAAATAATTTTGTATATGTATAAAAGTTTCTATTTACTTCTTTAACAAGTATGACGTCACCCCTTACGTACTCATACTTACATTTTGTGACTTCATCAATCCAATGAATTATAGCCATTTGTACAAAAATTCCAATTATTCAATCACCTTTTGAACCTCTATAAATAATCATTCTTAACTCACTCCCCCACTCACTCATAGGCCACTACACTTGAAAAGTAGAGAGAAAAAAAAAAGAGTGAAAATGAGTGAACAAAGTAAGTCAAATCAGCCAAGGCCGCCCCCTTCCTTGGCAAACCTTCCGAAGTCACGAAGCCAGATCAAGAACACCATTCTGGCTGACATTTTCAAACCCTGTTCACCCACTACCACCTCTCCGGGGAAATAATAAGGTGTTTCTTCTTTTTTTTCTCTCTTTCTTTTTTTCTTTTTTTCTGGAGGGGGAGTCAGTATCTTTGTAAAAAGAAATACTGCATTATAATATTTTCATAACAAATCTTAGATGGTCTTATCATCTAAAATTTCTTGTGAAAATATTGTAGACGGAATATTTCGAGTTTAGGTTAGAATCAAATATATATATGGGTCAGTGCATAGTTTGGTAAATTCTTCAAATCGGTGGGTATCATTACTAGTCTAGTGGTGGAATTTTGGGCTTTTATTAAAAGGACTGAATCCAATATCGTATCGGACCTACACCTATATGAGAGGAGAAAAAACTCTTTTTATAGGAATAAATAATTCCTACATCTTTTGCGGGACAGTCGATGAAGATGGAGGCCAACCCAAGAGGAAGATCTGATTCTCTATATCAGGCCGTCCTCGTTAATGATGTGTTGTTATTTGTTGTACTCGAGTTTGTGTTAATATATAAAATATAATGAACTCCCTTTTCTACCCTTACAAGAAAAAAAGAAAAAGCTTTCTTTATCCTTTTATTTTGTTATGAATGTTTGAATTTAATTTTTAAGGTCAAAAGAGGTAGGGAATTATCTGTTGCTAATTCTTGTTCAATACTCGTTTAGTCTTGAACTTTGATATTTAGTGGTGGTGCATGACATGCTTAGAAAAATAAAACAAAACATAAGTGGTACTTTAGCAGTTATGCTAAGCTTATGGAGACCTATCAAAAAAAAAAAAGCTTATGCACACAATATCATCAGCGAAACGCAAATTCTTCCTAATTAAGACAGATCACATTAAAGATTAAACTTACAAAATGAAAGAATGTGGACAAAGACATGACATAGTGTCCAATAAACCTAAGTTCTTTCTAAAACGTTTTAAGTAAATTTGTTTGGGAGCTCCACCATGGCCCATGCCTGTCTTTTTCAATTTTTGGATAGAACCCACACCATTTGTTTTCTAATTAACTTAATCGATATAGACATCCATTTCAGGTCCACCACCAAGTACCATTATTTTCAGAATTTCCCAATTTATAGCTGTTTATAAATGTGAAGTTTAATTATTGGTTCACATCTCACCCAATTTCCTTTCTAATGGCCATAATTCATGTTTTATTCCTCTCACCCAAATTTGCTACATATCGTTTTTTGTTGTTTTTTTTTTCAACTATAGAAAACAAAAAAACAAAAAACACAGCCATTTGGTTGGTTTTAAATGCAAGCACAAAAATGGTTTGGAATCTAAGTTTGTTTGTTTTTTACTCTATTATATTTTTGTATTAGATTTGACTAATGAGCCATGAGGAAACGATGGGACATCTTGGAAATAAATGCACCAAAAACATTATCCTCGCGTAAGGTTGTGTGGGTCTAGCTAGATATTTCCAAATGACATGGAGATGGATATGGCCAGAGCAATTTAATTTGGTCACTATATCGGTATCTTTGATAATCTTCTTGGAGCTTTTTTTTATTTCTTTTGGTGGGTTGTGCCACAGGGCTGCCATAGGCCATGTGGGTTATTCAGTGAATTGTACTCCGCAAATTGACATCTCACCCAACGTCTTACTATGCAAACCCAACAAAAGAAACCAAATTATTCCTTATAAGTTATAACGCATGCTTATGCTAGCTGTTTTCTTACTTCTAATAAAACATATCACACACATACCGACATGCACACACACATACACAAAAAAATGCATGCAAGTGGACCACGGTCATTTTCCCCAATTCAAATAAGAGACTTCCACGTTTTGCCTCATGAGGACCCTGAATCGGTGACAACGCAAGAGAGTAATCCATCTGAGGTGGCACCGAATGGTGAAAAAACAGATTTATTGAAGCCACGAATGGTGATTTACCGATGAAGCAAGATTTTTTAAATAATTCCACAGAATTTTCCGTTTATTAAAATTAGGTGAAGCATAAATGGCAGTGAGCAGAAAAGGGTAAGATTGATTCAGTACCTTAACCAACGTGTGGATACTATAGTCACTTGTGGTGAGAATCTCCACTCTAAAATTGCTACCCTCATTCCACAACATCCATATGCCTCCACAGAAACCAATTGGATCAACTCTCCAAGAGTGGGAGTACGGAAGTTTGTCAATAACTGTTTGCGCCCGCTCCTCAACAATGTGGTGCTCAACTATGATCAGGATTTGGGGTCGATGCCTACGATGTAGCTCGATCAGTCGAACTAGGTAGTTTCTGAACTCATCTTTCTACAGCTTACTTGTTATTGAATCTTGACTTGAATCACCTTGTTCATTGTCTAATAATACCTATAAATACTGGGATCTATATCTAGACAAGTTTGTATTCACAATTTGCCAATTGTTCTAAACTTTTAGAACCTAACACTATTGACTTTTATGCTTCCCAAAAAAAAAAAAAAGATTCCTATTGGATTTTTTAAAGAAATTATTTATTTTATTTTAAAAAACTACTTATTGTTTTATAGTTTGCATTTTCGTGTTCTTTTGATATAGGTCTCTGTTCTTGAGTTCTTGTGTATCTTTGTTCAAAACTGAATCTATGTATATTTATGTTTTAATTTTATTTTTTTGTTAAAATTAATAAATTAATTTTTTAAACTTAGATGCTTATGTGGTATTTTTAAATATTATTTTATTAGTTATATCAGCATCTAACACATCATCTATGCACTTCATTTGCTACTTGTGTGTCCAAAACACAAAAAATGAAGAGACAAAATTAAAATCAGACAAAACATTTCTAAAAATACTTAAAATATAAACTAATAGCATACAAATCTATTAATAAAATTTAATGTTCATCGCTTGAAATGTACCAAAAGTGAGAATATATATTTCTAATAACAAAAGACAGAAGGAAAAAAAATGTGTATATATATATATATATATACATATATATATATATATATATATATATATATTCTCTCTATCTCTCCATCTTAATTCTTGAAAAAATTAAATCTCAATTTTTTTTGCTCACTGCCACCTTGATGCTCGCCATCTTGATTCTTTTTATCAAGCTTTTTTTGTAGTAGCTGCTCGTTAATTGGTGATTTATTGGTGTAGTCAACCTTACTTGGATCTTCAAGTTAGCTTCTAGCTTTCTATTGACTCTCCCTTCCTTTTTTTTTTTTTTTTTTTTTTTGGGTAATCTTCTTAAAATCTTAAAGTTACTCGTTGGCTTTCTCTGATTCTTGGCTAAATGAGACTATGAAAGCTTTAGTTTTTTCTTTATAAAGAACTCCAGTTAGAGTTCAATTTAGGTCTTGCTATCACCCAGTCATTCACTTGTTTTTTATTTACTTATTTATTCAATTTGTTGCTCTATTACACTCTATCACGTAATTGAGAAGTTGACATACGGATCAGTACCTTTACACCTTTAGCTCTATACGTATTTCCCCTTTTTTTTTTTAATCACCATGTTTTATCTCTGTACCTATTATATATCACATAAACCCAATTTACCCAAGTTTACTCTCTTACATTTGTTTCTCAAAAAAAAAAAAAAAACTGTTACATTTTTTTTAATTAATTTATTTACTTTTTAACTTTTCTCTTTGTGCTGATAATTCTTTTCTTATGTACACAAAAAATTTGACAACATTTTTTACACCAATTTAGATAGCAAACTAACAGTAGTTATCGTTGAATCTTCCATTAGTATCATTTTTTTACATACCATTAATAATTTATCACATTAATAAGTATCAAAATTATTGTCTTTTTTGTGTTTATAAATTTTCTCTAATATGATAGAACCTGTTTTCTTTATATAATTAATAAATATATTAATATCACATTAATATTTATAAATTTTCTCTAATGTGATACAACCTGTTTTCTTTTTTGCGCAAGATAACGCATGGGCCGGTTCAAAATTTTCGCCTTTCAACCTTTTGTTGAACCGGCCCATGCGTTATCTTGCGCAACAAAGTCATTAAAGCAAAGCAACGTTGTGTGCCTTGGAGCATTTGAAAGAGATAGTGTGATAGCATCCTAGCCTTTTTTTTTTTGGAGAATGGATAGCATCCTAGCTAGACCGTAGAATACGATTTCTAGTGCGAAGGGTATTGTGGACCTTTTCAAGCTGTGGTTTTCTTTCAGGAAGTTGGTTTTTATCAAATAATTTTAGAATGCAATTCCCATGAACTTGTGAAGTACTGTATGTCAACTCGATAGAGTCACAGTTCAAAAATCTTACACTGGCCTTTAGACAGTTTTCGATATATTAAAATTTAAATTTATGTAATCATGCTGTCCAGGACTCCAGGCTATTGCTGATCAGTTTGCTAAAGAGATTGAAAAGCTAATTGTACAAAATAGTATTCGTTGAAATAAAGTTTTCTCTATCACTTCTCTTAAAAAAAAAAAAAA
Organism: Quercus wislizeni; assembly: GCA_023055345.1. NCBI lineage: Eukaryota > Viridiplantae > Streptophyta > Magnoliopsida > Fagales > Fagaceae > Quercus > Quercus wislizeni. The sequence continues at coordinate 34,806,156 of JALGQJ010000003.1, forward strand.
AGAATAAAACATTAAATAGAGTGTGCTGGCTCCACTAAAGAAGCAATGGATGCAGTTGCTTAGGGTTTCAAGTAGAAAAAGAGACTCAAATTTTAATTTAATTAAATCAAAATATTAGTCAATAAATAAAATAATATTTTTTATTAAATGAAAAAAAATGTTACATTTATTACATTTTTCACAATACTTTTTACAAAATTATTATAAGTTGTTATTAATAGCAATATATATATATACATATATATATATTTTGGGGTGATTTCAAATTATAACTAATAACATCTAGAATTTGTTATAAAAAATATAGTAAGAGTTGCACTTCTGACTTCTAAAAAAAAAACAATATACAAAGATATAACAGCACTTTTATAATAACTTCTTTAATCATTTTTTGCTTGTAAATTCTTTTATCAATTTTTGTTAAGTCGATATGCCTCAAGGAAATTCTGTTATGACTCAAAAAAATAATAATAAAATTAAGTGGATGTAACAGTTCTACCACTACCGCTTTTCTTGGTACCGCCATTTTAAATTCTGCTCGGTCGAACTTCCCTCGAAATATGACAAACAAACAAACAAATGACAGTTCATATTAAAAGATACGGTAAATGCTTGAGATACAATAGGGTATTTTCTACTATTTTCGATTAAAAAAATTCACATCCAATAGGGTATTAAATAATTATGTATATAAGTTTTTTTATTTCTTTTTTCCTTCTTTAATTACAAGCCGACATTATTGGCTACGTCATCCCATACGCAACCATTGGGTCCACCCTTACGTTTAAATGACCTCAGTACAATGAATTTTAGCCATATGTCCAAAATTTTCCAATTATTCAATCACTTTTTTTTTAAGTCATTAATATCTATAAATGTAATCACCCTTAAGTCTCTCTCACTCACTCAAAAGCTACACTCACTTGAAAAGAAGTGAAGTGATAAGAAAAAAGAGAGTGAAATATGAGTGATCAGAAAAAGACAAATCAGGGCAATGGGGGCGGCCAATCTGCTCCTAAATCATTTGCAAACCTTCCGAAATCACGAAGTGAGGTCAGGACGAAGATCTTCACTAACATGTTCAAACGCTCTTCATCCGCTCCCTCCAGCTCCTCCTCTGGGAATTAATAATATCATCTTATATATTATGTACTTTTTTTTTTCTTTTTGTGGGAAGGGGAAGCAATATCTATTTGTAAATTAGAGATGTTTGTGCTAAGATCTAATATGTAAAGTCTAATTTCTTCTTTTTTTCTTTTTTTTTTTCTTTTTTTTTATGAACAAAAATAATTAAGGACAATTTGAGCTGGCATTTTCCAACTGAGTGTGACCATATCCATCACTCATTATTAAGGGAATTATCAATGAAGAGCAACCCAAGTGGAAGATCGATCTGATTCTACATCAAGCCCTCCTCCATAAAGATATGATGTTATTTGTTGTATTTCCGTTAATATATAAATATACTGAACTCCCTTTTCTACCCCCCAACAAGGAAAAAAAAAATTTCTTTTTCATTTATGAATGACTGAGGTTGTTTGGATGCATATTTATCATCATTTAATTTCCATCTTTTCAATTTCTGTCACCTGTAATTCATCACTTATCATTTTAAAATACCACTACCATTTGCACCATTACTCACTTATTATCATTCAATATTTTTCATCCGTTTGTGGGACCCACACACTGACCCATAGTTAATTGACTTTTATCTCTCCTCTTTTTCTTTTATTTTTCTTTGCCTCTCCCCTTCATTTTCCCCTGTTTTTCTCTGTTTTTCTCTTTCATCCATGTTAACACGTACTTTAATCAAGTCCATCATGATCCTTATTTTCATGCTTTTTCCAGATCTACAATATAACCAAATAGCTATACAGTAATTTATTAGGTTGTCCAGTTTTTTTCTTTTCAACCCAGTGAAAAAAAAAAAAAAAAAATCCCAAGTCCAGAAACCAAACCCAAAAACCAACGTGGTAAGAAAAGAAAAGAAGAAAAAAAGAAAAGGAGAATAGAAAAGAAAAGAAGAAAAAAAAAAAGAACCATACCCAGAAAGTGAAAAGAAAAGAAAAGAAGAAAAAAATAAAAGGAGAAAAGAAAAGAAAAGAAGAAAAAGAAAAGAAAAGAAGAAAAAAAAAAGAACCAAACCTAGAAAGTGAAAAGAAAAGAAAAGGAGAATAGAAAAGAAGAGAAGAAAAAAAAAAGAACCAAACCCAGAAAGTGAAAAGAAAAGAGAAGAAGAAAAGAAGAAGAAGAAGAGGAGAAGGTGTGTTCCAGACCCGTGAAAAACAAACAAAGAAGAAAAGAGAAATGAAGAAAAGAGTGAGCAAAAAGTTTGACCATGGACTATGTGTAATTTTAATTACAAAAATGTCATTAAAAACCGAGTTAAGGAAACTGAAAACAGTTAAAATGTATTTTCAGTTTCTATAACTCATCACTCAAAAATCAAAAAATTGAGTGATGGAAACAGAGTTATGAAAACAGAATTATGATGGTGCCAAACAGACTTCTAGCTATGGATCCCACCATTTTTGAGTTATGAGTTATGAAAATTGATGATCCAAGCACCCTCTAGAATCACTGAATATATATATATATATATATATATATATATATGACCCATAGTTAGAAGTCTGTTTGGCACCATATATATATATAAATAAATATATATATATATATATATATATATATATATGCATGGTTGTCAAAATCGCGATCTGGATCGTAAGATCGCACGATTTTACGATCCCACCTCACCAAAACGATTAGAATCGCACTAGGATCGTTAAAATGGTAGAATCGTACGTAGGATCGTGTAGAATCGTATAGGACCGTAGGATCGTATGGGATTCTACCGATCCTACCAAAAATATAATTTTTTTTGTTTTTTGGTTTTTTTTTTGGGATAAACTTTTTTGTTTTGATGAAGCTTTAAGGATTTTTATTTTTTCATGTTGTGATGGTATGACTTTTTAATTTTTTTTTTTATTTTATAAAATTATGTCAACCGAAGCAAATGTTTTCTAGTTTCAAGTTCATTTGTAATGAAAATGAAAGAATGTTTCATCATTTCTAAATGAAGAATTTGACTTGGCTTTGCTGCATTTTAAGCTATAATATTGTTAAATTTGTTTGATCAATATACTAATTTGTGTTCTAATATTACTAAAATATTTTTTTTATATAATTTTATCAATTATGCTTGTATTTGTTTATTGATTGATTGATTTTTTTGAGTATACTCTTTAATTGTTGCTGAGTGGTATAACTTGAATAGTTGAGTGTAAAATTGTATCTTGATATCTTTTTCAACTCTAGTATACAAATATATAATGTCTACATAAATGATGAAATGGATGATGATGATTAGGAATTTAGGACGAGGGTTATAAGAACCCTAGAATGGAAATAATTAAATGTTCATTTCACCTTAATGTTCATCTTACTTTTGGATTTCATATTATAGTTAGCTAGTTTCTATTTGCTAACTTATTTTGGATTTCAAATTTGGAACTTAGAATTTAAAAATATTTTCCTTATGTTTTGATAAATATTTTGGTATCTGGTTACTAATTAAATATTTATTGAACTTTTTAGATACATTGAGTCAAAACTTAAATATATTTATTTCGTTAGTATAGACTTAGCGATGTATGACATACAAATTACATCATATGATGCAAATCTAAGTTTTTTTATGGATGAATTTATAATTTACGTGATTATTCAACATACAAAGTCATTATCAATGTATTTTTTGCTTTAAATATGAAAATATGTAGGATCTTACGATTCACGATCCGATCCTACGATCTACGATCTCACCTACCTTCAATGATCCTACGTAGGATCCCGATTTTGACAACCTTGTATATATGTATAGCTCAAAAGGGATGGGGAATGTTATCTATTGCTAATTTTTTTATATATATTCAGTGATTCAGAGGGAGCTTGGACCATCAATTTTCATAACTCATAACTCCGTTTCTATAACTCATAACTCAAAAATGGTAGGACTAATAACTAGAAGTCTGTTTGGCACCATATATATATATGTAGCTCAAAAAGGATGGGGAATGTTATCTATTGCTAATTTTTGTGGTACTTGCCTTGCTTGGACAGAAAACAAAACAAAACTTAAGTAGTAATTAGCAACGCAAATTCATTCATAAATCTGACTCTCAAAATGAAAGAATGGGGACAAAGTCATGACCCAGTGTCGTATAAATCTAACTTCTTTCTATTTGCATTATGTTTTTGAGAGCTCCACCATGGCGGCATGGCCCATGACTGTCTTTTTCTATTTTTTGGACATAGAACCACAACATTGGATTTCTAATTCACGTAATCCCTACCTAACAGACATCCTTTTTCAGGTCCACACCAAGTATTATTATTTTCAGAATTTCCCAATGGATGTTTTATTCCTCTCACCCAAATTTGCTACATTATTCTTTATTTTTAATTTGTGTTCCATTTTCCTTTTCTTTTTCTTTTCAATAAGGTTGTGTTTGGTTCGCGTAAAACCATTTCCAGAAAGGAAAACGTTTTCATGTGTTTGGCTGTCACAAAATTCATTTTACGGAAAATTAATTTTGGTGTTTGGTTCATTTAAACATTTTACAACAAAATGCATCAAATCCCGCAAAACGCTCGTCCGACGAGCGTCCGACGAGCAGCGCAATCAACAATCGCAATCGCGCCGCTCGTCGGACAATCGTGCCGCTCGTTGGACGCGCACCGCTCGTCGATCGCGCCGCTCGTCGATCGATGAGCGATGCGATTGTCCGACAAGCGCGCTCGTCGATCGCGCCGCTCGATCGACGATCGCGATCGTGCACCGCGTCGCTCGTCGGCGCGGCGCGACGCGATCTGGGCTCTCTCTCTCTCTCTTTTTTCGGAAGTGATTTGAAGTGAAAATGAGGGGAGAAAATGATTTCCGGGTCAAAGGTGAAAATATTGGTCAACCAGAAGTCATTTTCCGGAAAATGATATTTTCCGTGACAGCCAAACACTCCGGTTTTATGGAAAATGATTTCCGGAAACAGTTTTCACCCAATTCAAACACACCCTAAGTCTCATTACCCCCAAAGAAAAAAAAAAAATATCATTACCACTAGCTATATAAAGAGAAAAAACACAGCCTTATCATCTACCGTTTGATTGGTTTTAAATTTCAATGCAAACATAAAAATGGTTTGGAATCTATTAAGTTTGGTCTTTTTTTAACTCTATTATATATTTTTATATTAGATTTGACCAGTGAAGAAATGATGGGGCATCTTGGTAACCACATGCACCAAAAACAGTATCCTCACATAGATAGTGTTGTGTAAAGATATGGAGGGCCAAAGCAATTTAATTAATTAGGTCACCCTGATGATCGGTATCTTTTGAAGTAGCCTTTGGTTTTCTTTTTATCTTATTAGGTGGGTTATTCAATGAATTGTGTGCTCCACGAATTGACATCTCTTCCAACGTCGTACTGTGCAAACCAATTATTCCTTATAACGCATGCTTCTGCTAATTGTTCTATTCTTTATAATATAATAAAACTTCACACACACACACACGCGCATACAAGTCTAATGGAAATTCTAGTCAGCAAAAAAAAGTAATGGAATTTCTATTTTTATTACACTTTCACGTTCACATCTCAATCTGCAAAAATAATTATCATTCATCATTGAGTGTTTTTTTCCCCCTTTTGGTTGGAAATTACGATATTCTATACAGTCACACCTAACTTTTTAAAAATTAAGGGTTTCATCCACTTGCCATCACTTAGAGTAGTTTGTCACCTTTTGCTACTTTTTATTTTGGTATTAAACTTTTAATTCAGGTAGTTAGCCTAATTGCTAAAGACTCTTGTCATCAAGTAAGAGACTTGGAGTCCAAACTCTGTCTACATAAAAAATCAACTGATGTTTCATGAAATGTTTATCAAGGTTTACAATATCTATCTGATGATAAAAATAAAAATAAAAATTCCATTTTTTGACACAAAATCATTATAGAGTCAAAAAACACATATGTTATTGTCAAATTACATTATAACAAGGGCCAAATTTCCGATGTTGTCAAACCTTGTGTTGAAATTTGAAAAGAAAATCAAAATTACAGGAGAAGAAATTTAAATGGATAAAAAAAGGGGGGAAAGAAAATCTTTGGTTATAGCGAGGTATTGTAGATTTCACAAATTTGTTATTTTGGAGGAGCATGGTGCAGTTTTTTTTTTTTTTTTTTTTTTTTTTTTTTGTGATAAAGTGCAAAACACACCTTTGAAATTTAGGTTGATGGATTGAGGTTTTCATGAAAAAAAAGAAAAAGAAAAAAAGAAGGTGCTTCTGCTTCAATGACTACAAAAAGAAGAAGATAAAGAATAAAAAAATTGAAAGGAGAGGGAAAAGTTAAAATAGCCATGAGCAGTCTCAACCATGGGTCTTGGCATGAAGTGGAGGGAGTGGGTCTCATTTATTCTTTTCGAAAGAGCCCGTAATTGTTGTGAGATTTTTATCTTCTTGGGTACACGTTCAGTCTGGTGCAAAATCGGGCTTTGCAATGGGCCATGTGTAGTGTAGTGATGTCTACTGGTGGTCCTATTCAGTGAAAGATCAGACTGTTAATTAATATAATATTTATTTTTCTTAAAATTTTTAATGAAGGCTAGTTCACTCAGTTAAAATAAATAAATAAAATAAGGCCTGGCCAATAATATGCATTGTAGACCCCACTATATATAAAACACAAAAACTTTTTATTTTTTTTAATAAAACATGAAGAAAGAAAATTAAAGTCTCCCCAGTATATCCCAAAACACAAAATTTAACGTTCATCAATTGAAATCTGCTAAGAGAGAATGTATGTATAGACACACACTAACAAAAGGCAGAAAAATAAATCTCTCTATCTTTCCATCATAATTCTTAAATAAATTAAATTTCAATTGTTTTGGGTCATTGTCACCTTGTTGCTCACCATATTGATTCTTTTTATCAAGCTTTATTTGTAGTAGCTGCTCATCAATCAGTGATTTGGTGAAGGAGGACTGTGTGTGAGCCGACCTTGCTTTGATCTTCAAGTTAGCTTCTAGCTTTCGATTCACTCTCCCTTTCTTTTTCTTTTTTTCTTTTTTTTCTTTTTTTTTCTTCTTCTTGTAATCTTCTTATAATCTTCAAGTGATTTATTGGCTTTCTCTGATTCTCGGCTGAAGAAGACCATGAGAGCTTTAGTAAAATCCTTTTTCTTTATCAAGAACTCCATTTAGAGTTCAATTTAAGTCTTCCTATCACCCACTCATTCACTTGTTTTTTATTTAGTTATTTACTCAATTTATGTTATACGCAATGCCAGTTCAATACATGAGACAAGTAGTCAACTGCCTTAATCTCCCAATTTTTTATCAAATAGAGATATCCATGTACCAATGGAATTATTAATTAAGCCCACAAATATTCACCAATAAGTAAAAATAATTTTTTTATCAAAGCAAACCTAGAAAAAAAAAATATCATTAGATGTGGCAATAACTATTCATTTTTCCTAGTTTTAGAGTGTAAAACTCATTAATCTCCCACACACAAATGATAAAAGAACTTATTAATCTCCCACTAGTAAATAAATTTATAGTCAAATTTTATTTAAAGATGTTAAATATATAGTACTTTTATTAAAGTTTTCAATCATAATTTTTTTATTTTTTTGGTAATTGGTTGTTTCACTCAATAAATAGTGTATTTTAGCTGTATAGTCATTTAGTAATACAATGGATTCGTTTTAATTTGTAATTTTACATCTAAAAAATAAATTTTAAATTAAAAAATTAAATAATCTATTTATTTATATTCAAAATATAAGAATATGCTCCACTTAAAGTAGTCGTCTTAGAATCCATAATACCTTGAGAGGTTAATCTACAGATCAAACCCAAGTTTCCTTTGTTACAATTTTTTTTTTTTTTTTAATTTAATTAGTTTTTTAGATTTCTCATTTGTACTAGTCATTCTAAGTTGGTTATTTATTTAATATTTAAATATAAAAAATATCATTCTCAAAGTTTATCCTTGATTTGTAATTTTTCTATAGGTTTTGGTAGTGGGAGCTAATTGTTCTTGTTTTAATTATTGTGCCTTCTAGCACATTTATTACTTCAATATACTCTTTCATGAACTAGCTAGTTCATGGGATATATCCATTTTATAGAGAATGTTATATTTACTTGGTCTTGCTAGGATGATATAACTTTTGTAGTGAGAGTTGCCATGGATGAGATTTCTTAAATATAGGTCCAAATGTGTTGACTGATCGTTTTACTACATGGAGGATATATGTGAATATTTTGGCTTATTGTACTGTATCTTATTCAACATTCTACTTTCTATTTATTAGAAGCTAATTATTGAAATGTCTTGTGTTGTCCATTATGTGTGATTTTGTGAATTTTGAATGCAGATTGCCATTGCTTCCATTGTTCACCTCTATGTATTTTCGGCAAAACCTTACGAGCTAATGGGGGACCGCTTCACTGAAAGTATTTCAGTTCTTGGAGATTATTCTGCTGATTGTCCTTATGAGTTTGATGTGATGTTTAAGTTATTTATTTTTCATAAAGTCAGTTTTTTGCATGGTGGGAGCTTTGTTTATTGAGTATGTTGCTTCTTTGTAATATGACTAAGATGGTCAGATATCTTGTTGTGACAATTATTGCAATGATGTATGTCTTGAAATGTCTCGTTGGTGGTGGTCCTGGTTATGGAAAACCTTAAACAAACCCTCTTATATTGCACCTCTAGTCTTTTTGCCCTGGTTTCATTTCATGCTATGCATGAAAAATATTGGTTTAATTTAATTTATTTTGCTTTTATCTTTAAGCTATAGATGATAGTGATACATCATTTTTCAGATAATAATTAGTATGGTATGTCATTTTGCCGCACCTACATTACTTTTCCCACATTATGACCTTATTAAGAGTATCCCAAAATATACTAACTATATGTGTTTGTGTGGGCACCCCAATGTGATTCACATAATTATATTAATAATTAGATTTCTAAAAGAATTATCAAATTTCTTAATATTCGTAGTAGAGAAAGATTTTTCCATAGCAATAATTGTTATAAAATAAGCCTCTGACAATCTAAAATATAAAGATAGCATCAATGTAATTGATGAGGACATATCTTTTTGTGAAAAATAAGAAATCCTACTTGGTCTCTACTAATCCGACAGAGGTTTGTTTGGAACTGGATATATATATATATATATATATATATATCTGTGGGGGCCTTTTCTGAGTAGGATTGGGCTGCCTCCTGCGGTAACGGGCTGGGCTGCCTCCTGCGGTGATGAGCCCTAGTGTTTCTGAGTAAGGGAGCTGGGGCCGGTCCAATTGCAACTCAACTTGGGCCAGTTTGTGCACAAACTTATGCCACGCCTGTTAGGAGCAAGTTCTTCGGCAAGCAGAATCGTAGCAGACAAGCTATGACAGGCTAGACTGTTGTAGACAAGTTATGGCAGGCAGATAATAATGACTAAAAAAACAGAGTATTCTATCTATTCGAACAGATGGCTAGGAATCTCTTGTTAGTAAAACATGATTATCGTTACAATGATACCAGTCATTAAGAAAAATAAAGAGAGTAACATTGATTAATTTGAATAGGCAAAATATTAAGTTATAAGTCTTGTCTGCCGTAGCAAATCCAAAGAGGGGAGAACGCCTCTTCTCAATGCAAATAATCCCCAGGCAGAATCCTGCTACGGGAATTAATGGCTTTGAGGGAGTCGGCCCTGAATGGTTATAGTCCCACTGGGAAAGTTCTCGTTTTGCATTCTTTGGAAGGAAAGTGAGATTTTGAAGGGGGAGAGAGGGAAACCGACCTATTGGTGCATGCTCTAAACTAACTCTCTCCTTTCTTTCTTAGTTTTCTTTCATTTTCTCTCTGTTTTCGTTCTAATCTTTTTTCTTTTTCTCTTACTCTGCTTTTTCTTCTACGTTGTGAAAAATCCCCTGTTTTTCGATCCCCTACACAGGGCACGGCAAGGGCCTCTTTATAGTGCCTGCCGTGACCAGTGTTTTACTGTTTTGCCCCTTAACTGCCTTTGTCTGGTCTGGGTATGTCTGCCAATCGTACAAAACCCCTGCCTAGACAGAGGCGGATCCATTTTGTCCATTCTGTGCACCGCGGACTCATTTTGTCCCTGCGTGCCGCGGCCTTTCCTGCCACAATGTTAAATTTCCTCTCTCCTCACACTCAGAGCATGCACTCAACGGTTCCCTCTCAAATTGCCTCTTTTAGGTGGTCTATCATCCCAGCAGGACGTACCTCCCAAAAGAGGCTTGAGCAGGGGCCGAAAATAGATCATTTCCCCTCTCCCCACCACCAAACCACACCCCCTTTACCTCTTACCTCTGGCCCATGGCCCCACCATGTCCTGTATTGGCTGGGTACAGGCTGGTGGCGCCTGGGCCTTGCGCGTGCTTCCCTCTTAAATTCGTCCAAGAGGCTGCCTGCTGCTCATGTGTCTGCCGTGACCTGGAGACTTTCCTTCTGCGTTTTTCTGGCCTTTTATGTGGGCTTTCTTTTGATTCTTTGCTTCAATTAGAAACTGGGCTTCGTATGATGATGGGCTTTATATTTCTTGTGCCTACCCTTTGTTTTTTCTTTGCTGCCTGCCGTGTTAGCTTATAGTTCCTGCTGTAATGACTCAATCCTGCCGGGCCCCTTTTTGGGCCAGCCGTTTTATTCCCTTTCTCAGTGGCCTACCATAGGCACTGTTTTGTTTCCTTTTATTCATAGGCTCCTATGTCCCTTTGTTTTCTTCTTTTGGGCATCCACGGCCCATTTGCCAACTCTCTTGGGCTTCCTCGGCCCATTTGCTAATTCCACACTCCCATGGGCTTTGTTTACTAACTTCATTGGGCTTCCCCGGCCCAATAACCTTATCCTTATCTTTGGGTTTTATGGGCCTGCCATAAATCCCTTACTTTCTTAGTTTACATTACCTTGGGCCTGCAGCGACCCTTTCTCACTTTTCTAACTCATATTCTGCCCATGGGATGCTATTTCTTTCTTTCCTGGCTTCTTTGAACCCGTTTACCTTTTCAAGGCCCAAATATACATTGTTGGGCTAGTGACTCATTATTCCTGCCGCTTGGGCCTAATGGTCTTTTTTAACTATTCATAGTCAATTTGCTGTGGCCCTTTATCATTGGGCTTTTCTTTCCATTGGGCTTTCCACAAATGGCCCTCAACAATATCTCTTTTTTAATAGGGTATATCTACTGCTTGGCTCAAAAGGTAAATCAAGCTACTTGACATTGGCTTGGAAAAAGGAACCATTCAAATAACCTATTGCTTTGGCTCAAAAGCTGAACAATCCAATCCTGAAAAAATTTCTACTTGCCCCAATGTTTTATGTCTTGAAAATTCAAGCTAGTTGAGCTCTGAATAAGAAATTGTTCAATAACATTCTTCAGACAATACCAATTTAACCCACCTTCTAGGCTCATTTCCAATACTATCTTTGTAGGTATAGCAATCAACTACAAATAATAATACATGCCATCTCAATGATGAATAATCAAATGTAAAGTAATAAATATGCTTTTGATTGGTAGCATTACATATGCCTATACAAGTTATTATTTTTATTAAATGAAGTTTTATTACTTAATGAAGCACATAATTGAAACAAAAAGTGCAAGAACCTTTTCTCTTGCTTGGGGTTGAGTCTGGCTGGTTTATTATGTTTTTGGTTTGAGGTGCAATATAAGAGGGTTTGTTTAAGGTTTCGGGGGTATTTTGGTCATTTTTAAGTTTCGAGGGTATTTTGGTTATTTTTTAGGTTTCAGGGGTATTTTGGTAATTTTTTGGGTTTCGGGGGTATTTTGGTAATTATTTGGGTTTTGGGGGTATTTTGATCATTTTTTGGGTTTCGGGGTGGGTACTTTGGTAATTTTTAGGTTTCGGGGGTATTTTGGTCATTTTTAGATTTTGAAGGTATTTTGGTCATTTTTGGGTTTCGGGGTTATTTTGGTAATTTTTAGGCTTTAGGGGTATTTTGATAATTTTCTTGGTTTTGGGGGTATTTTGGTCATTTTATGGGTTTCGGGGATATTTTGATAATTTTTTTTTGGTTTTTTGGGTATTTTGGTCATTTTATGGGTTTTGGGGATATTTTGATATTTTTAAGGTTTCGGAAGTATTTTGGTCATTCTCACTTTAGTGGCATTTTGGTAATTTTAATAATTGAGTAATTGGGTGGGTTGGGGTTTACCCATAATAATTGGGTTGAGTTGGATTTGAGTTAGAAACAATTAGTTAAATGGGTTTTAATGGGTAAATGGATTTTATATACCCAACCCAATTATACCTACCCTAAACCCACCCATTTGCCACGCTTAACCCAAATTCAAACAAAGTAACGTTTTGTGCCTTGGAGCATTTGAAAGGGGTAGTTTGATAGCATCATCCCAGGCCGTGAATACCATTTCTAGGATCGATATATTATACTTTGAATTTATGTAAACAAGCGGTCCAGACTGCCAGGCTGCCAGGCTTCAGCTGAGTTTGCTAAAGAGATTGATCTAAGAGCTAGTTTGTAAGAGTAGAAAATTTGCCTCTTCTATTGTACAAAATGATATTCTTTGAAATAAAGTTTTCTATATCACTTCTCCTAAAAAATATATATAATACATAAAAGTAATTACTAATGAAATAAAAAAAACAGCATTTTTATAGTACCATCTACTAAGAGATTTGAGTTTAATCCTCATCTACACCAAAAAATCAATTGGTGTCTTGATCTTATAACAAGGAGCTATCAACAAGAAAATGCGTCATAGATTGAAACTATATCTAAAAAAAGTAAATTTTTTAATAATTTCCTCCGTTTAAATTATTTTACCCATTTTTTTTGTCAAGTCAATATAACAATTCTAAACCTATGGTCTTCTTCGCAAGGCCATTTCAAATTAAAAAATGTTAGAATCACAACAAAATATTACACAACTCATCTACGTGGTAAGTTGTGAGTAGACTGAGTGGTGAAATTATTGATCCATATAAACTCATAACTTTTTCTGCACACTCACAACCCCATAGAAAATATTGTGTCACTTATTGTTATACTAGCATTTTTCTTTTAAATTTTACTTTGTCCAACTTCACTTGAAAAATGAAATATGACAAACAAATGACGGTTTCATATTTAAAAATATTAGTAAATATTTTTTATTAAAGATTTTCTTTTTTCTTTTTTAAGAACACGATTGGCCCGGTGCTAAAAATATAACCAAAAACACACAAAAGCCTTATGCATCAAACTCAACAAACTAACAAAATAAAGTTAACTTTAAACAGTAGCACGCCACAACCAGCAAGACATATTGTTCCTCACCATAGATAAAAAAAAAAAAATATATATATATATATATATATCATTTTTTTAGTAAGTCTAATCCCACAAAAGTTTTTATAACTTTATCATAACTTTGCTACGTAATAATTCTGGAGTGGTAGAAATAAAGTTGTGAATCCACGTGAATCCATGATTTCATATTATGTTTTCAAGTTTAAAATCATAATTTCAAGTGGCACCGTGATAGTATGTACTACCTAGTACCTACAGTACACACGGTGAGTATGTTGTTGTTATCGTTGTTGTTGTGTGTTTTTTTTATTTTTTGGGAACGGGTGGCAATCTATTTGTAATTTATAGATATTTGGGCTAAAATCTAAGACGTATTTGTATATGTGGGCCAGTTGGGTAGGTTCGCCAAACCAGTGGGGATTCATTACAAGTGGAAGATTATTCTATATAGGCCCTCGTTCTTATCTGGGGAAATAACTTCTGGGCTAAAATGTCGGTGATGATATGGGGATTGAGCAGCCCAAGTGGAACATCTAACTCTATATCAAGCCGATTAATGATATATGTAATTATTTGTGGTGCATGCCATGCATAGAGTTCGATTAGAATCTACTTATTTTGTTAAAATTAAAAATTTTTTGTTGAAAATATTATAGATAAAAGTAAAAGTTATCTAAAATAGTACAGTAAAACCTATAAATAATATTAAAAAGTGCAATAGGATCTATGATAATAGCAAAAATAAACTAAATAGTAAAATAAGTTGGTAAAATTAATCATGTTAAACGGACATTTAATTTGCAAAAATAATAATTATTATAAAAATAGAATGAACAAAAACTTGATAATTAGCAGCAGTTATGCTAAGCTTACTATGGACACGACGGATATCATTTTAGAGAAAAGGACAAGTCATTCATGTCCTTGCATGCCTCTTGTCTTTTTCTCTTTAAGGCTAGAACCGCACAAATGGTGCTTTAATTCACATAATCTCCACAGAGATCCTTTCAGGTCCACCACCAAGTACCATTGTTTTCAGAATTTTCCAATTTATAGCTGCTTAATTATAAATGTGAAGTTTAATTGTTGGCTCACATCTCATCCAATTTCCTTTCTTTTAATGGCCATAATCCATGTTTTATTCCTCTCACCCAAATTTGCTATATATTTTTATTTTTATTTTCTTCTTTCTTTCTTTTTCTTTTCAAGTTAGCACAAGAATGTCTCATTACCACTAGAAAGAGAAAAAAACCCAGCCATATCAACTACCATTTGGTTGATTTTCAATGCAAGCACAAAAATGGTTTGGAATCTAAGTTTGTTTGTTTGTTTGTTTTTTTGTTTTTTTTTTTTTTTTTTTAACTTAATTATATACTTTTATACTATTAGATTTGACTAATGAGGAAACGATGGGGCATCTTGGAAACCACATGCACCAAAAACATTATCCTCACAAAGGTTGTGTGGGTCTAGCCAGATATTTCCAAATGACAGAGATGGATATGGCCAAAGCAATTTAATTTGGTCACCATTTCAATATCTTTAGGTAATGTTGTAGTAGCTTCTTTTCTTTTCTTTCTTTCTTTGGATGGGTTGTGGCCTGGGCCATGGGGGTTTATTCAATGAATTGTGCTCCACATATTCACATCTCATCCAACATCATACTATGCAAGCACATCAGAAGAAACCAAACTATTTTCTAACTGTTTTCTTCTATCTAATTAAACTTTACACACACACATAAATGCATATATGCACAAGTCTAATAGAGTAGCTGTTGTTGTTGTTATTCTGCATTTTCACTTTCACATCTCAATCTGGAAAAATAATAATAATTTATCAACGACTTTTTTATTTTTTGGTCAGGAGTTGGAATTAAATAGTCACACCTAAAATTTTTATTCCCAAGGGTGAAGGGTCTCATCCACTTGCCATCAGTTGGAGTAGTTTGTCGCCTTTTTCTCCTTTGTATTTCCGCTTTAAACTTTTAATCCACTTATTGACACATAAAATTAATTACTTAATGTCAAATTACGTCATAGGAAACGCTAAAAAATGCCCAATTACTCGTGTTTTCAAAAATCGTGTGTAAACATGAAAAGGAAATCACAATTAGAAGAGGGAGAACAAAAATATATACAAACAAACATAAATCATAAATGGATGAAAAAGAAAAGGGAAGAAAATCTTTGATTTTAGGCCATTCTGGCTGATGTTGGAAACCCATCACCTCCAATGACCACTGTCAACAACCTTATCTAGCCATTCAATCGGCACACCAACCATGTTTGTTGGTTTGGATCAGTTGCATGGCACTCCCAAAAATTTGAAAATTTTATATATATATATATATATATATATATGTATATAATTATTTTAATATTTTTAAAATTTAGTCTACAAAAATAAGAGTTGGTCACCCCAAATATTTAAATTAGTTTAATGATGCTCTTAAAAAAAATAATTAGTCTAATAGTTATATAACTTTATTTTTCGCTGTTAAATATTTGATAAATTTTTGCACTAACCATGTCTGAATCTATTTTTTTAACCCGTTATGTGGCAATTAATAAGTCATTGACTCATTAAAAAAATCTTGTCTCTAAAAATGCACATGAAATGTCTCTTTAATTGCTATATAATAGGTTAGAGTAAGATAGTTTCAAATATTTTTAGAGCCTAACTTATTCCTCCAAGTTCTGGATCATTCATGTTTTTTAAAATTTCATTAGTTCAATGAAAATATTTTTTACTTACTTTAGTATAAAATTTGATAAAATATATCGAAAATGAAACTTTTTAAAAATTTCACAATGAAGATGGTAAAAATGAATTTTATTTTATGAAAGATCACCATCAAATATAATTTTGATTGAAAATGCGAAGTTCTTTTTTTGTTGTTGGGTGTGTGTATATATATAACTTATAAAATAAAAAAGTGTGTATATAATAAAAAAGTGTATGTATGTGTCTCTGTGTGTGTGTGTGTTGCCCCGGGGGGGGGGGGGGGTGGACTTGTCTTGATAAATATATTAATCTTGCAACCTGGCCCTCCAAACAAAAATTCCTGACTCCGCTCCTGGTTGTTGAACACCCCTCATTTTAATTATTATGCTTTGAAAATGTTCTGTAATATTGAAATTTGTTTTTTAATACTTTAAAGATTTTTAATAATGTAACATATATTTGAAATCATATCTCTCTCTCTCTCTCTCTCTCTCTCTCTCTCTCTCTCTATATATATATATATATATATATATATATAGACACACAAACAGATCGAGTACTCGTTCAGTTATATATATCAAACACACCCCTTGCTCAAAATAAGGGAGGTAGGTAGTTCCACAGAGGAACATTATTGTATTTTTGAAAGGGAACACGCTTACTTGAAAAATCATGCCTAAAATTGAATCAGCTTATAGGATAGCCTGTTGAGGAAAACCAAGCCAATATGAAAAATTAAGACCCAACCTGCTGTATGGAACCCTCACCAATCCCATCAGCAAATACACCTCCATGTAATCAAACCGTTTGATCAAATTCTATCAGGAAAACAATGGCTATATTCATAAGAGCAAATTGCACAAGTGTGTGAATTCTGTTTATAAAAATGAGGTGAAAACTACATTTTCGTTCTTATATTTTCACGCGATTCCCACTTTGGTCCCTATTTTTTATTTTCACCGCTTTTACTCCCTATCTTGAAAAACGCATCTCGTTTTTATCCTTGCCATTACATCAGAGACGGAAAATGCACATGTAGCAAACAGTAGAATTAAAAAATATTAAAAATATTTTATTTTATTTTAAAATAAAATAAGATTTTAGTTATCATTTAATTATTTAAATAATAATTGTTCTTCATGTTCTTCCCCCGAGAACATGGTTGCCCAAAAAATAAGAAAGTCAAGATTTTCTTCTCTTTTCTTGCATTTTCTTAGCATCCAAACAAGCAAAAACATATACAAAACCATGAAGCAAAAATATATACAAAACCATGATCAAACTCAGATACTCTAACACAATCAACTAACAAAACCCAAAACACTTAATCAAAAAAATAATAATAATAAAATAAAACAAATAAAACCCAAAACACAGTCAGATCAAAAACAAAATACCAAAAATACCAAAACTCAAAGCCAATCCTCATCAATAAAATACACCAAAACACAATCATGAGCTAGTCAAATCAAACCACAGTGACCATCTGGGTTTAGAGAGAGAGAGAGAAGATCAGATCTCGGTCAAGGTGGGTTTTGGCTATGGATCTTCAACCATGGGGTTTCGGCCACGGGTCTTTAGCCATGGATTTAGAGAAGATGAACATAAAATTTAAAACCCATAAAATTTGAATTCAAACCTAGATTGGCCGAAACACAAAACTCAAAACCATATTTCAAACCCCACACCACCAAAGCATTAAACACAAAAATCAAACCCATATTTTTGACCCCCAAATGCTAAATCCAAACCCATATTTTTGGCCCCCAAACACAAAACTCAAAACCCAAATTTTCCTAGTTTCAGAGAAACCAAATAGAAACCTCAAATCCAAACCTTAGAGCCAAAACCAAACCACTTGCAACCTCAGATTCGAAGCTATCAAATCCAAACGGAATCAACCTCAGACTAGCCAAAACGGAATCAACCTCAAATTCGCTGCTTTCTTCTTTCTCGTGTTTGCCTGGGGTGTGGATTTGAGAGGACATGGGAGAGAGGAAAAGAGAGACAGAGAGGATGGGATTGTGTGGGTTTTAATGAAAAGGAGAGGATGAAAGACTGAAAAGGAAAATGTTCTTCTTGTATTTAAATTTGGGTTGGTTTTTTTTTTTTTTTTGAGAAACATCTAGGTTGGTATTTTTGTTGTTCTTGTTCTAGATACACTTAGATCTTGATTCATGTGGTTTTTGGTTTTTAAATATGTTTTTAGGTTTTTTTTTTATTTAGTTAAAATTGATAAATTAGTTTTTTAAATTTAGATGCTGATGTGGCATTTTTTAATACCAAATAACATTTTTTATTATTATTTTAATGGCCACGTTAGTTTTTAGTGTGCCAACAATGCACTCCGTTTGTTACATGTGCATTTTTCGTCTCCGATGTAATGGTAGGGGACAAAAATAAGATGCGTTTTTCAAGATAGGGAGTAAAAACAGTGAAAATAAAAAATAGGGGACCAAAGTGAGAATTACGTGAAAATATAGAGACAAAAAAAAAAAAAAAAAAAAAAAAAAAAAAAAAAGAGTAGTTTTCACCTAAAAATTATGTACGTAAAGAAGCATCTACAAGAGAACTCACAACAAATAGAGAAGTAAAATAATCACTCTGAAAATGTAGGTTTTCATGGCCCTACCACGTTAAAATCTTTTGTCTCCTTTTCTTTTATTGCTTTCGTTTTTGATACTGCCATATGTAAATTTTTGTCTCTAGTTTCGAAATCAAAACACTTATCCTAATTTATTAGTATATCAATTCTATTTCAGTTTTGGTTGGAGTGGTTCTCGGATTGATTAAGTCATACCCATACGGGCCATACCCACCTTTATTAAAGATGCAACAGCTGGGGAAAAATTATGAAAGCTATATCTATTCTATGTATGTGATGCTTAAAGTCATAAACTTGTTTCTAAAAAAAAAAAAAAAAAAAGTCATAAACTTGAGTGTTTGATGTGATTGACCAAGAAAAATGGTATATATTGTTTTTGTTTCGCATTTGCTATTTCATGAATTATTCAAGGACTCTATTTAAAGTATTACGACTATGAATCATTATTCAACAAAACTATAGAATATGAAAACATTGTTCCCCTCTCTGAAAGTGAAACTAATAGATAAATAAATTATATGTAAGAAATTTTGCCTGTGTTACATGCATGGCTGCGTAGTAGTTTAAAATGTGATGAATTGATCCTGAAATCTTCAAATTAACGTCACACCACTACACCGAAACCAATGATCCCATTAGTCATGTGCCTTTCTATTAGTGGTTGGAGAAGAAACCAAAAAAACAATGTTGAATATACTTTTTCAAATGATAGGAAAAGGATCCATTCGGTCAATGATTTAAACCTATATATAGTCTAAGTCCAATTGGCTTGACCGTAATATTAAACACGGGTTCTTTTCTTTCCCACCAATTATCAAACATTTATGGCACTTTTGAACTCTGATTTCCTTGGAAAACTTTTACTAATGTCTGACTAAAATTCCGATTACAGGCAGACACACTGTATGTTTTTAACGAGTTCATGGGAATTGAAAATTATTTCATGATTAAACAACAACAGCCTATATATGATGGTCAAATATTCTATTCAGATTTCAGAATCTAAAACATCATTATGACATGTTGCTTTGTCATCAATTATATCCACTTTTTCAGCAAATGTTTTAACTTTTAGGAGTTTGTTTAATTGACTGCACCAACTCCTTGACAATTATCAATGTCAGAAATGGACAGTGCAAAGTTGGATTTTCATTTTTCCCAAACTTTAATTTGCGAGTTCCGATTTCACATGCAGATGAAATATAAAATTCGTTTTTTTTTTTTCTTTAATTGACTGAGAAAGAGAAATATACTGGTGAAATAGAGAAGTCCAAAAGTTAATTATACATATATAACCCATGATTTTTTTAAAAAAATCTTGAATAATAGTATCCCACAAAAGATTTAAAAAATAAGTGTTAGTAGGATATTCCCAAAAATCAACAAAAGTTCTTTTTTTTTTTTTTTTTTTTTCAATAATGAAAGAGAAACTGACTTTTTAGGCAAATTTAAGGCAACTTTATCAAACAATTTGGACAGTAGTCATGTGCCTTGAGGAATCACCATTGGTTGTAATGCTTAGATTCTTTTCTTCCTCATTAAGTTCGAATAAACTTTTACTGCAAACGAAACACAAATCTATCATTAGGGTTAAGAATTCTAAGGGGGCAATGAGTATGTCTGCATGTCCAATGGATAGGATCATCAAGAATAACAATATTTACCTAAATAAAATTTAAAATTCAGGAGAAAATAGAAAGATAGAGATTGGGGATGTTTGGCTAATGTTTTCAACAACAATTTTCAGTTTTTAAACAATGTTACACGTATTTTCATACATTTTTTCACTCACATATATTTTTACACATATTTTCAAACAACAATTTTCAATTTTTAAGTGCATGTTCTAAACACCCCTATGGTAACATTTTTTTATCTATTATATTGTTAAAGTTATCTCAAGTACATTTACTATCATATAAACTTATAAATTTTTTGTAATAAAATTTATAATAATATAGACATTTTTATTATATTAGAAAATAGTAGTTAAGAAAATACTAAAATTAATTAATACCAAAAAAATAAATAAATTTATCTTTTCTAATTTATAAATACAATATGATTGAACATATGAAGATCATTCTATTGATAATTACTCTTTATCATCAGCAAGAATACTAATTATTTGTTTTGTGTATTTATATTGCCACTAAGTATGGCTTACTCCTATTAACATAAAGAAGTGTTATATTCACAAAATTTTTATAATAAATCGTATGTTGTAAGTTATTTTTTGTTCTTATTTGAACCCACTATTAAAATTACTTTTTCACTCACTAAAAACAACCATTAACAACCCACTACTTAAGATTTATTGTGAAAATGTTATGGACATAACATTTCTCATTAACATAATTCATAATTAAAAAAAAAAAATTTATTTCCAAAAGAACTTACATAATTAAATGCAGTCCTTCATCTTCATACACAGTCCTAAGTTTAAAGACTTGTCAGACTTCTAGAAACAAAAGATATACCCAATGTCCTTTTATTTATCAAGAATGTATTTGGGATGTTATATATGTAGCTGAGGTACTCTTTAGAGACTGTATGGTAAACTAAACCTTGTTTTATTTTAATAATCAACTCCGTTTGGAGTGGGTCTATTTGTTAGGCTCCACTAGCATCATGGGAGATGTGTAAGCTTAATGGGGAGAGTGGAGCAAATTTCAGGGAATTCAACCCACATCTCAAAATAGTAGATCATGGTCCAATCATTTTGGGTTTGTAGAAAATACTCTGAAATTCACTAAGTGTTGGTTGGTCATCTATACCTTCCTGTGATATGGATGACCAATATCTCTTTGAACGACTAGCATTTCCTTGGACAACCTATTTTTATGTTTGTGATGCATCTTTCTATTTTCTCTTTTCGGAAAATTATCTTAGACGTTGCTAGGCTTGGACGACCTTTATGGATGAATGAGACTTGTTATAAATCACCATCAGTTTTCATATTACAAATTTGTCCAAAGTAATAATAAGAGAATAAAAAATTAACTATAAGTTAATTTAGCATATTATTTCTTAATACAATGAATATACTCATTATTGTTGCTAAGATTAAATCTTAAAAATCATCAATCATAAATAACACCACCCCAGCAATCACTCTTATATATTCTCAAATATTCAAGAACAAATCATTTTAAGAATTCTAATCCATAGGATAGGTTAACAGTTAAAAATTCTGAATTAAATTTTATGATTTTGTTTTTAATTATATGTAATAATTAAAAAATTTTAAAAATAAATAAGTGTGCGTTTGTTTGAGCTTTTTGAAGCCCAAAAAGCGCATAAATTAAAAAGTTGACAATATTTTGTGTTTGGCTGAGCCCAAAACGCAACTTTTTAAAAAAAGTTGCGTTTTGAACTCAGGCAAAACTGAAGTCCAAAACGCGCTTCATTTATGGACCTCAGAGGTCCATAAATGAAAACGCGCAGTAGCGCGTTTTGTGATTTGTTACCGTTGGCAAGGCTTTTACCCAAATACCCCTCATCTCACAGTCACTCAGACACACAGACAAACGCACCAAACTCATTTCTCTCACACTGAACCCTCATCCCTTTGCTCTTCACGCCGCACGCCTCATCCCTTTGCTCTTCACGCTAGATTTCTGCGCTCTGCTCTGCGCTCTACTCCGTGGTAAGCTTCTTCCTCTTCTTCTTCTTTCTTTCTTTCGTCTTCTTCAACGCGATTTTGATTTTTTTTTTTTTTTTTTTAATTTCTGTCTAATCTGATCTGAGGAATACGTTTTGAAGGTAGAGATTTGCTACCAAAACACCAAGCAACACTGATCTGCTACCAAAAATCACCAGGTACCAACTAATTCAGAAGCTTTTATTTTTATTAATTTTTTTTTTTTACCGAGTGTGGGAAAAAAATTTTCAGATCTTGCATGCTTCTGTTTTCTTCAGCTTCAGCTCTCTTTGATTTGTTTTCTCGCAACCCAGAAATAGATTAATGGGTATTGTTTTTGTTGATTGGAATTTTACTTGATTGGAATTAGTTATTTTGTTTTCTCGGTAACAATGTTTTGGGTTTTTCTGTTTGTAGTTCTGTTTGGATTTGATTGAAAAATCCTAACTCCCACTGCAATTTAACAAATCCCACTGCAGTTTTTTTGTAGTTCTGTAATTTAACAAATTGGAGTTACCGGGTTGGGTTTTTCTGTTTGTTTGCTGAGAATGATGGGGGGGGAATAAATGAAAAGACTTTTGTTTAATGGAGCAAGTATTGTATTGTAGCAAGTATCAGTTAAGTGAGTCTGTGTGAGAAATTATGAATTTTTTAATGAAAAACTCGGTGCCTGTAGTAGTGTTGGTTTATGTCCCCATTCCATAAATCTTCATCTATATAAAAGAGAGGAGCAAGTTGATGAGTTTTCCACATGATACAGAAATTGTTGCTCTTCCTTTTTTTTTTTTTTTGGAATAAGATATAATTGCTGCTGTTTGTTTGTAACAATGCAAATGGTAGCTATCTATCTCCGTAATATATATAACTTTGTTGACCGTATAATATGAATTTTGAGTTTGCCAAAGTGTGAATGTATAATATATATATATATGCATTGGTCAAATTTTGAGTTGTGCTTCAACCAATATTCAAGTTTGTTTCCCCTGTTTATTTTCACAGTTGACCTGATAATTGCGTACTTTTCTAATAGTCTAGCATTAGAAACTTAATATGAGCAGCTCATTGGTAGGAACTAAATAAAAGAAAAGAATAAATAATTGGAAGAGATGGAGGTGCTGTTCAGCAAAAACACTAGGCCTAGAAATGTAGGTATAGACTTTGAAAAATGCTTTCTTTCTTTCTATGTGGGCTTATTTATGATGAATCTGCGAAAAAAATGATTCATTGTAGTGCAGTGGGAGTTAGGATTTTAATATTTGGAAATTATTCATTATCATGGGCATGTAAATACTTTGAGTTTGAGGTATCTTTGCTACAATAAGATGAGTTTTTGTGTAGGAATGTTACTGTGGCGACCCCAATAGCCTGGTGAGATAGAACACTGTTTTTTTAATTGTTAGGATATGTTTGGAATGCTAAGTATGACTTAGAAGCTATTCTATTTTTGGGTTGTATTTAATACTGATTTGTGACAGAAGATAGTCTACTTGTGCTTGTGGTGTGCTTCTGGTTGGGAGATTTTGTGGATGTAAGGTTTTAAAAGAAAGGTTTAGGGTTCAAAGAGTGATTAAGGTTTTGAAACAATGGGGAATAAGGACAAGAGCACTGTTTCTTTAAAAAAAAAGGTTCCTGCCAAATTCTAGATAGCAGCTGTGTTTTGGAATTTATGGCTGGTTTGGTAGATTACTTGCTGACTGTTTGGTAGATTCCCCATTGCAAAATTTTATGGCGTCTTATGTAAATATTGTGTTGAGTTTGTATCTTTTGAATTGTTTTAGATGGGTCAATATGCTTTATGTGTTGATGTGTGAAAAGCATTGAAGTGTTCAAATTTGAAAAGCATTGAAGTGTTCAAATTTGAAAAGCATGGGTCTCCCTTTGTAGATTTAACAAAATACATATGTGTGGTCTCCCTTCCTGCAATGGTGAGTATGGGATGGTCATCCAAGGTTCTTTGGAGGTGCTTCGGACCTTTAGGAGCTGTTTTGTGAGACATCTGAAAAGGGACTACAACAGAGCTGCACATGAGCTTGCTCAGTTTGCTAAGGTAGCTGGTTCGTCGCAGCAGTGGAGAGGAGTGGAGCCGCCTATGCTTCGGCAAGTTTTGCTGTTGGATAGGGCCAAAATATAATGTTGTTTTTGTCGGTTTTTCTCTCCTTGTGTTTTGCGTTCTGTTGTAATTCAGTTTCTGTATTAATGAAATTCTAGTTTCAGTTTCAAAAAAAAAAAAAACGGAGGAATATTAAGGACTATTATGATTATGATTCAATTTTATTGCTGTGCAGTTTGATAGGAGCAACTGTAATAGCTCTTGGGTTTTATGCTGTGATATGGGGGCAAGCACAAGAAGAGAAGACCATTGAAAACGGAGGAATTTGTAGCTTTGAGTCATCTTCTGCTAAAGTACCTCTTTTGGAAAACAAAGGCTTGGATATCTAGGACACTTGCACAAGAAATTAAAAACCAGCTATAGCTTTGGTTTTATGTTTTTTCACTAAAGTTGTTGAAATGTGGTGAAAGATACATTCAATAACCATGTGTGTGTGTATATATATATATTAATCTATAATGGAAAGTTTAAAATGAAATTTGATGGATTTCTTAAAATATCAAGTGCTTTGATATAGTCTTTTGAGACGCCTGAAATGGCCTGCACAGCTTTATAAGTCGATTTTATAAATGCTTTTGGTAATGCCTTGTTTTGGAATGAGTTACCAATACTATACATTTTGTCATAGTTCTTAACAAGTCTCAATTTCAGCCATATTTTGAAAGAGTATAACCTTTACTGCTGAGATAATTAAAGAGTAATTATTGGTTAATATGTCATAACTAAGCAACATTAATCAAGTGAATCAACCTTATCTCACCAAATTTGAGTTCAACAAAGCATTCAATTTCATATTTGATTGATGCCTTCAATTCTAGTAAATGAAATGTCTTGCTCCTACCAAAGCCCAGAATGAGAAATGATTTTTGGTAAGAGAAAAATTGATTTAAGTATGATGAAGTAATTGATTTAAGTATGAAACAAACTCACATAAAAAAAAAAAAGTATGAAATAATTCTCTTATATATACATTGTCCTCTTTGGTCATTTACCCCTCAAAAAGCCACTTTTATAAGTGCTAGCCAAACACTCAGCTTTTTCATTATGCACTTTTTAACAGTTTTTACCAAACACTCAGCTTTTTGAAACTCCACTTTTTCATTATGCACTTTTACAAAACTCCACTTTTTTCATTATGCACTTTTTCAAAAAGCTGAACCAAACTCACCCTAAATAAAGAGTTAGATACCTAGGCGCAAGTTTCACGTTTAAGATATTGAGCTAGTGAGTTGTTTGACTGTGAAAACAGGAAGGTTCTGAAAAAGAAAAAGAAATGTGAACGTTCTCACTTTTTTGACCCAAAGAAAAAAATTTAAAATTTTTTTTGTCCTTTTACTATTTACTTCTCTTTTATTTATTGTAATCTTTTGGGGGTGGGCCTCGTGTTTAAGCTTTTTCAACCATCTATAAGAAACGGCTTTAGTGAGTCCGTGAGTGATCAGTAAAGAAACCGCCCTCCCTGTGTTAGTAAGGGTTGAGGCCAGTTAATATTTCTGTTTGTAGCCTTGTTTCCTGCTTTCAATAAAATCTTTCAATTCAGCAACCAAAAAAGAAAGAGTGTGTAAGAAAGAGAGAGAGAGAAAGAGAGAAAGAAAGAAATGAATGAAGGTGGAAACGGCGGTGAAAACCAGGGCGCAGTGAATGACCAGCGGAGGAGGATGAGGAGTTCTTCATTTGCCAACTTACCTCCACCGCGAGGCAAGGTCTGTGAGAAAATCGTTGAAGAGGTTGTTGATTTGATCAAGGGTCCTTTCCATGTGTTCACTTCAATGCCAATAATCCCCACAAACAAGAAATAAATAAATAATTAATTATTAGTATAATTCTTATGGGTTTTCCTCACACTCATGTAATATGTAGTAATTTGGTAATTGGGTTTGGTTTCTTTTTTTTCTTTTCTTTTCTTACTAGTAGTATTACTATTTGCTAATTTTGTGTTATGGGTTTTGGGATTGGGGGTTAAGCTTATGCAAGACTACTGGTGTTTCTTCTTTGTATTGTCCTAAAAGGCAAAAGCATCACCAAAAGCAGCATGCTTTATAATTTTGTATTTGCACCAACTATATGTATATGTGTGTGATGATGATAATGTTAAGCTAATGCTGTCTTTATCCAAAATGGTATTTTATTTTTGGTTTGTATTCATTAATTGCACATTGTTTTGGCAACCAGGCAGAAAATTTTGGAAGAAGTGGAAATAATTTAGAAATGTTATGTGAGAGTGATCACTGAATCAATTGTGTTGAGCATCCTATTACAAAATCAAAAACGCAAACACAAGGGTAACAAAATACCCTACGAATTTCACATTTTTTACAATCCCCTAACCCCCACAAACAGATAAAGAGTGTACATGTGTGTGCTGTGCTAACCAGTGAATATGGTGTTTTAGAGAATGGAGAGATGTGTCGGGGACTGACAGTACGTTGACTGAGCTGAGCTGGCTGGGCATGTGGGCCAGCTTCATGCAGCACACTCATTTTGACTTATCCTGTGTTAACCGTACGTATTTTTGTCTTCTCTTTGTAACCGGTTTGTTTAAAGTGCGTGATGGATGTGATGTGGGCCGTTGGATAAATATGATGATAAATATGATTTCTGATAAGTTTGTGATGTGTGTAGATTTCAAATCCCCCTTATCCATGGTAAGTTTGTAACTTTTGAATTATCCAAAAATATATAAGTGTAACTATCTATCCCCACAAAAAATAAAAATAAATATTGGACAGTAGTCCATTTGGTTTGATCAATCACCATCCGTAGTAATGCCTAGATTCTTTTTTTTCCTATGAAATTCGAAGAATCTGTTACTGTGAAATAGCATAAAATATTAATTTTGCATATTTAAACTCAAAAATCACCTAAGTCTATCAAATATAAAAGTGTGTAAATATATATAATTGTTACAACGTAAATACACAAATAGAGACAGAGAAATAATTTGAGAGAGTTACAAAAAGTTGATAAATAAATCATATTTCAAAGAAATATACTGTAAAAAAAATAAAAAATAAAAATCATCTAGTGCAAGTGTTTTTAAAAAGTAATTGTGAAAAATATAAAAAGTAAATTCTTATAATAAAATAGACATGAATTTTTTACATTAGTTTATATGAATACTCTATAAAATGCAACTCTCAATCATAAAAGTTGTGAATTCTAAAGGGGTAATGAGCATGTCTGCATGTCCAGTTGAAAGGATCATCTCAATAACAATATTTACTTACTAAAATTTTAAAATTCAAGATAAAATAGAACAATAGAAATTTATATCATAATTATAAAAAAAATATTTTTTTAAATGATAACATTTATTTGTTACATTGTTAAGCAGTCTCGATCATATTTATTATCATATCAAATTATAATTTTTATTAAAAAAAAATTAGTAGTAATTTAAACAGCTTCTTTTATATCGAAAATAAATAGTAATTAAGATATTACCAAAATTATTGAAAATTTTACTTAACAACTTGACTTAAAAATAAAAGTAATTAACTAAAAGTCTTGCGACTCAATTAATTGACACCTCCTGACATCTAGTATTCAAATTCCTCTTCTCTTAATTATCAAATTATCAACAAATAAGAAATGATTAATACCACATAATAAATAAATTCCTCTTTTCTATTTTATAGATACAATATAATTTTAACTTATGAAATGCATTCTATAATGATTATTCTACATCATCAAATCAGATTACTAATTATTTTGTTTTGTGTATTAAAAAATTGACTCATCAATTTATAAGGTCTTTATTATAATATTAGCAATATCCTCTACTTAGGCCAATGAGTATACCTCACTCCTATTAACATAACTTATAAAATATTTTTAAATATAATAACAAAGAACTTTATTATCAAAATAACTTGCATAATTAAAAGCATATTTCTTCATCTTCATACGTGCTCCTCAACCTTCTAGTAACAAAGATATGCCCAATATCCTCCTGTTATGTATCAAGCTTGTATTTGGGATGTTATATAGGTAGCTGGGACTAAACGTTGTTTTATTTTATTTTAATAATCATCCCCCTTTTTTTTCTTTTTTAAACTAATTATTAATATCTTTTAGAGCTTGTCTGGCAGAAGGATTTTTGTTTTTGTTTTCAAATCAGTATAAAAACAATTTTCAAAAAATTAAAATTGAAATAATTTTTATATTATACATGTTTGGTTTCCACTTTTAAGAAAAATTAACAAAATCCAAAAAATGTATATATTGTTTGGGAGACCATTTCTATTTCTAAAATTATTATTATTATTATCATTATTATTATTATTATAAGGGAATAAAGCTTTTCTACCTTTTTTTATAATGATAAGCTTCAAATTTGAAGTGTGAAAATTATTTTGTGATAAAAATAAGCTCCTTGATTAGCCCAAAAAAAAAAAAGATAAACTCCTTAATTTAAGAGATAGAAGACTTTGGACAAATATGTAGAGTCTACTGTTTTCAATTTATTTATAACTATGCCATTAAAAACATTTTTTGTATCTTGAAAACATTCTCTCAGCCGTTTTCAAAATCTTGTTTTGAATAAGATTATGATACAATTTTTTGAAACTGTATTTAAAGAATATCAGCCAAACAATATATTCAAGTGTGAGACTATACCCTTATCAAACATGCCCTTAACTTTCTACCTTTGTAATTCTAGTTATGAATAGTTTGATTTAAAAAAAAAAAATCCCATCACTCTTATTTATTGTCTTTTTAAAAATTAAAAAAAAATTACTCCTATTTATTTTACTATTCCAACAACTCTAATCCCATAGGGACAGTTGAAAATTCTGTGATTTTGTTTTTAAATATACGTAATTTATTAAATAATTTTTTTTAAAAAAAAAAAAGTTAAATGCCCATACACTAAAGGTACGTTTGGTTATACTGAGTTGTTTGATTGTGAATTTGTGATTGCTTCATCTCCCACATTTTTTGACCAAAAGAAAGATTACCTTTTACTTATCTATCTATCTATACTACTAATAAGAGGATTACCCAATTTCGTCTTCAACTTTTGGCATACTAAAATATCCTCATGCAAATTCTAAAATAACATACCCTTTAGTTTAATTTTATTTCCTACAAAAAAGCAAAAAATGTTAAAGAGTATTATTATCTCATGAACAAAAGATTTTTTAAAAAAAAAAATCAAATATATGATTCCTATTTGTATTTGTTATCTATTTGAATTCAAATACATCAATTATGCTTTTTTTTTTTAAAAAAAAAACTTCATTTATGTATGTGCACAAGGAAAAAAAAAAAAATTTTTCTCTCCACCTATTTGTATTCAAATGTCTGAATCATATATGTATTTGTTATCTATTTGAATTCAAATACTTCAATTATGTTTATAAAAAAAAAAATTCAAAATTACTTCTTCCAAAAAAAAAAAAAAAACATGATTCTCACCACCCATTTGTATTCAAATGTCTAATTCCTATCTATATTTGTTATCTATTTGAATTCAAATACTTCAATTATGTTTATAAAAAAAAAAACACAAAAATATTTCTTAAAAAAAAAACCCCACTACCTCACGTAAAAACTACTCATTCTTAGGAATTTTTATGTTTTTTTTTTTTTTTTAATTCTTTAAAACATTCCAAAATTTTTGTTATCCAAAATCTATACAATTATCACAAATCCTCATCCATCCATAGTAACGTATATCATCTTTCTTTTGTTTAAACCTTAAATTTTTTTACTTATTGCAATTCTTATTTCAATCAATAAATTGAAATGTCTCATTGGTTTCAACTTCTTGCGGTACAAAACTAGCCTCATTTTGAACACGTTAAAATTGCATCTACCCACTGCTATCTGAACTCCCATTAACCACTATCAAGCATATCACGTTTCCCACCTTCCTACTTCATAGATTCATTCTAATTTAACAAACCTACCAGTTTCATAACAGAGTCAAACATGGCAACCTTTGAAATTTGTTGAATTTCAATATTTAAAGGTACATTATATCTAATTTATTTGGAGAAAATAATTTTTATTAAGGTATGAATTTAAAGGTGTTTGTTGTTGACAAAGAGCTTGGTGAGAAAGACAGAGATAGTCAACTACAATAAGCCCAAATTGGGATATTGGGCCTTGGGCCCTATTCGAGGATATGGATACGTCCGAGGAGGAATAGATGATTAGGGGAGGCCCAGAGTGTAGAATCACATAAGGAAATGATGGAAGGATATAGTCCGAGGAGTTTGTCCTCCTCGGATATGAAGAATATCAGTCAAGCAGATGATTAGGCAATTTAGGTGACCCTCCAGGGAGATCCAGCAATAAGGATGAACTTCAGGCACATGCAAAGATGATAAGAATGCAGAAATATCTAAAAGCAAAGGCTACTACCACCGCATTAAATGCACTATAGCAACTTTTCTAGCCGCATTTATATGGAGAAGACCTCTGAACAATGCAATCTCAACCACCACCATCCACGGGGAGCCAAGGAAGATGCCTGATGGGACATATACTCGAGTGGAGGCTTCGATGATGAACAAGTGTATGATTATGATAGTTTAAAAAGAAACAATATAATGTAAAAGACCTCCCAGAAGGAGGGGGATCGGAAGATATAGAAAAAGAAAAGAGAAAAAGAATTATTGTAGCACTAAGGGTTGTATTAACTCTCAGGAACAATTATTCAAATAACAGTTCATCTCCTCGGACATTTATTTCATCAAGTTTTATCTGTATTTTTCTTCGTTTGTTCATCTTTTAAATCCTTGCTAGCCGTTAGTCCATTCGCTAGGAGCCCAGCATTTTCGCCCACTCTCTACAAATTCATTGTATTGGGCTCATTGGGCTTATATCCCAGATCTTTTGGGTTTAGGCTACAAATTGTGAACCTACAATTGGTATCGTCTGTGGGAAGAGCTTGTGCAAGAGTGAAAGTAACAATCGACGATGGCAGAACCAGGTCCACAACCAACAGAATCGAGGGCATCACAACATGGTGACCCTTTCTTAAACCTGGAGCGGAGAAATGATCGTGAAGGAAGTGTGCGTGCCACGCATACTGACCAAAGTCAACCTCGAGGTGGAAGTCATATATCCTATGCAGAAAATAACAAGAACCTGCAACTGGAGATTGATCAATTAAAAAGAGAGTTGTGCCACGCAAAGAGAAAGCAGACTTCTTCAAACTCTAACGACTATTCTAGTGATGAATAAGACATTAATTATAGGCGGAGGTCTCTAACCCCACCCAGTGAATCTTTTTCTTATGAAGAGGAGTATCATCAAAAACGGCGGTCTTGGAGTCCGTCACGTAGAGGTGTGGGAAACAACGCTATGAGCAAAGCCCTGAACCAAATATCCAAATCGCCTTTCACACGCAAGATTGAAGATGCAAGACTTCCTAGTCGTTTTCATCAATTGACTTTCACTATTTATAATGGGCGAATAAACCCTGTGGAGCACGTAAGTCATTTCAACCAAAGAATGGCTATCCATTCTAAGGATGAAGCTTTTGTGTGTAAAGTTTTTCCCTCCAGTCTAGGCCCAGTCGCAATGAGATGGTTTGATATTCTGAAAGCAAATTCTATAAGCTCCTTCAGAGAGCTTACTCAGTCATTTGGTTCCTGTTTTGTCACATGTCGCAGAGTTCCTCAGCCGTTGACTTCCCTACTATCTTTGAGCATGCAAGAGGGTAAAACTCTGAAAACGTACTCGAAAAGGTACTGGGAGATGTTTAATGAGATTGATGGTGATTTTGATGAATTGGCCATCAGTTCTTTCAAGCTTGGACTCCCCGCCGATCACGATTTGAGGAAGTCTCTTACTGGCAAACCTGTCACTAGTGTGCGTCAGCTGATGGATAGGATTGACAAGTATAAAAGGGTCAAAGAGGATCAGCAGCAAGGGAAGGGGATGTATAAGTCTCTCCCTCAGGAAAGAAGGGATTACTAGTCGGATTGTTACAATAATAATAAATCACGAAGGGATTTTAGGGGACAATCAGGATTGTCAAGCCTTCAAGCGATCAACGCCGTGTTCCAAGAGCCAGTGCATCAAGTTTTGGAGAAGATTAAAAATGAACCGTTCTTCAAACGATCGAATAAGATGATAGGAAATCCTGAAAAACGTAACCATAACCTCTATTGCCAGTATCATTAGGATCATGGGCATACCATAGATGATTATAGGAGTCTGTGGGATCATTCGGACCAACTTGTCCGCGAGGGCAAATTAAAACAACTCCTGCATCATTCTAGTGGTCAAGGGAGCCAGGCAAGTTTTGAGTCTTGAAGAGGTGTTTCTTCAAGACCCCCCTTGGGAACTATCAATGTCATCTTCGCTACACCAGGGAGAACAGGATTCTGCCCATCCAGGATAATGTCCGTAGCTCCTCTATCCTTAGAAGACATTAATCAGGATCCGAAGAGGGCTAAAATGGAAATTCTGCTAGTCCTGGGCTTCTCGGATAAGGATAAGATAGGGACCATCTAACCCCACGATGTTGCTTTGGTGATCACCCTCCGAATTTGAGGATATGATGTGAAGAGGTTGATGGTATATCAAGGCCGTGCTGCTGAGATAATGTACCCCGACCTTTACAATGGGCTGAACTTAAAATATGAGGAGACTTAACTCCTTATAATTCCCCATTGGTGAGTTTTGAGGGGAAGGTTGTCATCACAAAAGGCCAAATCAGACTACCTGTGCAGATTGGTCCAGAAGTGGTAGAGGTAGATTTCATCGTTGTGGATGCCTATTCTCCCTACACAGCAATTATTGCCAGACCCTGGCCTCATACATTAGAAGCAGTTTCTTCTACTCTACACCAAAAGGTTAAATATCCGTCCAAGGGTCAGGTTAAAGAGATACTGGGGGGATCAGTCTGTGGCAAGGCAGTGCTTAGTGGCTGCCATCCAGCATAAACCCGAAACTGAGTCCTCTGCTCATGAAAGGAAGGGGTTATAGCAATTAAAACCCCCGGCGTTATCCATTGATAAGCCAACCGAGGATGCGAAGTGTGAGGATTTGGTAAAGGTTACTGTAGGAGACGATCCGGAAAAATTCTTTCAAATTGGATCCCAACTACCTCATCAAGAGAAAGAAGAACTGATATAATTCCTTAGAAGGAACATTGATGTCTTCGCCTGGAATGCTTATAAAGTCCCAGGAGTTGATCCAGAATTCATCTGTCACCACCTGAAAGTTAGTCCATTGATCACCCCTATGATACAGCCTCCTCGGCGCCCATCCAAAGAGCACGCTAAGGCAGTGCAAGAGGAAGTAACGAAACTCAAACAAGCTAGAGCTATTAAAGAAGTATTTTATCCTGAATGGCTAGTAAATACTGTGGTGATGAAGAAGAAGAGTGGGAAGTGGCAAGTGTGCGTAGATTTCATGGACTTGAATAAAGCTTGCCCCAAAGATCTATTTCTTATTCCCAAAATAGACCAGCTAGTGGATGCTACTGTTGGCCATCATCGGATGAGTTTCTTGGATGCCTTTCAAGATTATTACCAAATACCTTTAACCCTGGATGATCAGGAGAAGACTGCTTTTGTCACTCCCATCGGGAACTACCACTACAAAGTAATGCCATTTGGTTTAAAAAACACGGGATCCACCTACCAAAGAACGGTGACGAAGATGTTTAAGTCACAATTGGGAAAGAATATCGAAATCTACATAGATAACATGGTGGTGAAAAGTAAGGTAGTTTCGGAGCATTTGGGAGACGTTGGAAATATTCTTGAAGTTCTTAGAAAATATAAGTTACGCCTAAACGCTTCCAAGTGCTCATTTAGCGTGGGGTCAGACAAATTCTTGGGCTATATGGTAACTCACAAAGAGATTGAAGTCAACCCTGATCAGATAAAAGGCTATTAACAACTTGCAATCACCTTGGAATCCCAAAGAAGTGCAGAAATTAACTAAAATGACCGCTGCTTTGAATAGATTCATCTCTGGATCAGTAAATAGATGCAGAAATTTTTTCTTATTGATCAACAAGTGGAAGGGGTTTGAGTGGACTAAAGAATGTGTCATAGCCTTCTAGCAACTTAAAGACTATCTAGCTCAGCCACCAATCATGTCCAGTCCTGAGCCAGATGAAGTCCTGTTTGCCTACATTGCTGTGGCCCCTTATGCTGTAAGTTTAGTACTAATACGAGTTGATTGTGGTGTACAACAGTTGGTTTATTATGTGAGTAAGTCGTTGCATGAAGCCGAGGTGCGTTATCTACCACTGGAGAAAGCTATCCTAGCAATAGTGCTTAGTACACGGAAGCTGCCTCATTACTTCTAAGTACATACAGTCGTCATTCTTACTCAGCTTCCGCTTAAAGCCATACTTCGAAGTGCCGACTACACAGGAAGGGTAGTTAAATGGGGTACAATTCTAGGGGTTTTTGACATCAAGTACATGCCTCGTACCTCCATAAAAGGACAAGTCCTCATGGATCTGGTGGCTGAATTCACGAACCCCCAGTGGAGGAGTTGAAACCAATAGAGAACATGGATGGAAAATTGGTTGGTATGATCTCCCAACAAGGCCCTTTGCCCTGGGAAGTGTATGTTGATGGGGCATCAAATCAGAAAGGTTCTGGAGTAGGGCTAGTGCTGATATCCCCTGAGAAAATTATCATTGAAAAATCATTAAGGCTGGACTTCTCGGCTACAAATAATGAGGCCAAATATGAAGCTCTACTAATGGGAATGGCCATGGTTCAAAGAATGAGCGGAAAATTAGTAAAAGTTTTCTTGGATTTGAGGCTAGTCGTCGGTCAAGTAAAAGGGGAATTCGAGGCGAAAGATGAGAGAATGCAAGGGTACTTAAGTCAAGTTAGGTGTCTACAGTCAGAGTTTGAATCTTTCAACCTACTGTACATCCCCAGAAGTGGTAACGCACATGCTGATTCTTTAGTTATGCTTGCAACCTCCTCGGCACAAAATTTGCCTTGGGTTATCCTTGTTGAGGATTTGTACAAATCCACAGAGACAAGAAGAGAAACAGTCTAAGTCCATCAAATCAAAGTAGGGCCAAGTTGGATGGATTCTATAATTCAATTCTTGAAGGAGGATATTTTGCCTGAAGAAAGGTTAGAAGCTGACAAAGTACGAAGGAAGGCTACAAGGTTCTGGCTGTCTGAAAACCAGAAATTATACAAACGTTCCTTTTTAGGACCTTATTTGTTATGTGTTCATCATGAGATGACTAAATCGCTCTTAGAAGAGTTGCATGAAGGAATTTACGGAAGCCATACTAGTGGTAAATCCCTAGCACATAGAGCTATCATTCAAGGCTATTGGTGGCCAAATATGCAAAGGAAAGCTCAAGAATACGTCAAGAAGTGCGACCAGTGCCAACGGTTTGCACCAAACATACACCAACCAGGGGAAGTTCTTAATTCACTATCCAGCCCATGGCCATTCACTTAATGGGGCTTAGATATTATAGGTCCATTCCCCAAAGCAATGGGAAATAAGAGATATCTTCTGGTCGGCGCAAACTATTTTACCAAATGGGTTGAAGCCGAACCTCTAGCTAACATTAGGGACGTGGATGTGAAAAGATTCGTTTGGAAAAACATTATCACTCAGTTTGGGGTTCCTCACGCACTCATCTCAAACAATGGCCTTCAGTTTGACAGTAAAGCATTTAGAAATTATTGTGGTGAATTGGGGATCACGAATAGGTATTCTACTCCTGCCTATCCCCAAGGGTACGAATAAGCGGAGGCTGTTAATAAAGTCATAGTAAATGGGTTAAAGAAAAGGCTAGATGACGCAAAAGGCAAATGGGTGGAAGAACTGCCACATGTTCCTGGACATATAGAACTATGTCTCGTAGGTCCACCAGGGAAACCCCCTTCTCAATGACTTATGGGGCTCAGGCTGTTATTCCTTTGGAGACTGGTTTCCCAACACTGAGAACTAATTCATTTAGTCCAAGTGACAATAATGAACATCTAAAGAAGAATTTGGACCTGATTGAATAGAAGAGGGAAAATGCAATGGTCCAATTGGCCTACTACCAACAAAAGCTCAAACAAGGTCATGATGCCAACGTAAAGTTAAGGCCTTTAACTCCTGGTGATCTGGTGTTACAGAAAGTTGTGGGCACTGCAAGGAATCTAGATTGGGGAAAGTTAGGACCCAATTGGGAAGGGTCCTACCGTATCACTTTGAAAGCCGGCATCGGAGCATACTTTCTAGAAGATTTAGATGAACATGTAGTGCCGCGTCCTTGGAATGTAAACAATCTAAAGAGGTATTATTATTAATAAATATTTCCATAATCAATATGTTCATTTGTTATATAAAAGCTCTGTACTTTTTGCTATTACAATTCTTATAAGTGTTTAAACTTAAATCCAATCATGCCTGAAGTCCTCGGACCAGATGATTTGGGTTAGTTAACACTCAATTACGATTCTTATAAATGTTTAAACTTAAATTCAATCATGCCTGAAGTCCTCGGACCAGATGATATGAATTGGTTAACACTCCGTTACCATTCGTATAGATATTTAAACGTATCTTAAGTCATGATTAAATACGTTGGATCACTTATTAGGTTTGAATTAACACTTAGTAGCACTCTTGATAAGATTGAGGTAAAGTACTCAATCATTTATCTAAATAGCAGTTTTTATCAATATTCAGTTAAGTTATTTGCCTCATTAGCAAGATGTGGTAATTGATTCTACTCAAGTTAAGATGGCAACAGATCAACATTATCAACTACAATAATGAATCCCATAGTGTATACGGTAAAGATATAGAAAATAAAAGAAAAATTCTTTCATTGATCATAAAGAAAGTATGGTACATTCCGTTACAACCAAAAAAAAAAAAAAAAACAACAACAACAACAGCAGCGAAAACAAACAAATGGAAATAGCAAAAATGTCCTAATATCCTAAGCTTTCGTTTTAGAGGCCAACGGGTCAATAGTCTGGCCGGGTTGGGAGGTAGCAGCATCTAGGGCCTTCTCCTTAGAATCAGAAGAATTTTTCTTCTTGCCTTGATCTTTATCAATGCCCTGGAGATCCTTGGTTTTCTTACCTTGGCCATCATTTTGGTTAAATTCCTTAGGAGCTTCTCCCTACTGCAATACTCCCTACATACTATAGAGAGTTCCTCTGTGAGTCTGACTTGAGTCTCCTCCATTCCAAGCGTATATGCTGCCTGCTTCTCAACCTCGGCTTCCTCCTTAGCTAGTTGGGCAGCCTCCCTGACCTTTTGAAGCTCTTCGCGAAGACCCTTCACCAGTTGCTTCTTTATTTCCAGATTAATTTCAGTGAAATGCAACTGCTTGTGTTGTTCTTCAGCTTGCTTCTCAACATTTTTTAGGCCTGCATCAAAACTGTCCCTTGCCCTAATTGCCTCCTTTAGCTGTTCGGACAGCTTAGCCTAGGTCTCCTTAAGACTACCACCGTTTTCTCGATCTTGGACTGAGAATGGGCCTCCGCCTTGGCATCGTTGTGGGCATCCTTAACCCATTCCTCGGCCACGTAAGCCTGTTGAGTAATCTACATAACAGAATAATTTTTTTTTTTTTTTTAATAGTGTAAAACAAAGAGTAGGAACTAGTAAAAATAATCAAATGTTTATGTAGAGAAGTAAATCGAATGACTTACCTAGCCAAGTCCCTCTTAAGGGATAGGAAAAGTTCTTGCTGACTAAAGCGCTTGTAAGCATCCATGTCTCTTGGTAGGAGAAGTGGCTTCTCCAAAGCCTAAGCAATATGACCTGCTCGCCCTCCTTGGTAGTTCCTGACTAAAGTGTCCCAAGCAAGGGGAGCACCATCTAACTCCAATTTAGGGGACCATATGCGGGGTGCTCGGCGCACATCAACCACGAGAGGCTCCTCTTGAATCTTAACAAAAGAGGACCTTTTACCTCGTTAGTCCTGAGTTACTTTTTCTTGTTTACTTCCCTTTGAAAGGGCTATTTTTCCTTCATCAGAGACTTCATGTTGCCTCTTATTCCTTAGCTCAAAAACTGGCTTCAGCCCAAGGTCAGCAAGAAGCTGAGGAGGGGGAGGAGGAGGGTTCACTAGGGGCTTGGACTTGTGGGCTTCCTATGGGGTAGACACTATGTTTCTCCCCTTCATGAGTTCCCTCAAACTCTTGCCTGCTTTTGGAGACATCTCTTCTACCTCTTCGTCTAAAGAGTCCTCCACACAAGTAATCACAGGAGCAGGGGCCTGAACACACGAATGTCTCTCTGTTTCTTCCTCGACCTCCGATATAAAAATCGCTTCTACTCCCTGTGTCTCTTCTTCTTTGAATTGAAATTTATCAATTTCTTCCTCAAGTGAAGAAGAAGATGCAACTTTTTCTTCAGTTGCTGCTATTCCAAGGGGCACTTGTTGAATTGGTGAGGCAGCTAATGAAACAACTTGTGAGACTGGGTGATCAACTGATGGAAGGTCGTATGGCACCAAGAAATGAGGCCGAGATATGTCTATACGAGCTAATCGATAATCGTTTGCCCTGATAGCATTGCCGACTTCTTGAAAGGTGTTTGAAAGGGGCTCGTAATCCAAAATTAAATGGACAGCTCAAAGTTGTTCGTCGTCACTTACAAAGATCTGGGATCTCAATAGGTAATTGAACGTGGCTACGTTAGTTAAACTGAGCCAAGGAGCTACGTGATTTCTGTCTGTTAAATAAAGAAAAACTGAGCATAGTCAGAAACTTAGAGTCCATTGTAAAAAATATATGTACATAAAAAAAATAGTAAAACAAAGCCGAGGATAAACAACCTAAATCTATTGTTAGGAAACCTAAATCTATGGTATCCCACCTGGCTCTCCTAGCTGGGTTGGGCAATGAAGACCATCATGCCATGCTCCTGATGCAATCAGGTAGTCATCCTTCATCCTCTTGTTAGACTTGGGAAGACAGGAAATGAGCCTGACAACGTCGGATCGGGATTTAAGGTAAAATCTCGCCCCTTTTTGTTTATGACCCTCATACATATGAACTACGTTAAGCCAAGTGAGCCCCAATCCTAAGTGTTGGTTCAAAGCGTCAATTGCTCTTAGGATCCTAAAGAGATTAGGTGGGCACTGGTGGGGACAAGGCTTATGGTTATGAAGGTAGTCTCTTGTAACCTTACCTATGGGAAGAGTCATTCCTTCTTCTATGAAGGCTATCATGGGGATTATAACTTCTCCCACCTTTTGGTCAGTTACTATCCCTTCCGGGGGACAGTATCGCAGGGATACTTCCTGGAGTATGTGATATTTTTCTTTGAATACCTCTATCAAAGCAGGGCTCTCCACTAAATGCTTAAATCTACTCATTTCGAATAAGCAGAAAAGAGAAAACACTAAGAATGACAACTGGGAAATGAGAATTGGAAGGCCAAGGAGGCTATCTGAGGAGATAAATAAGGGTTCGATGAAGTTAGAACTTACACGAACTGGATTAGAAGGTGACCTTTGAAATTCTCAGAGGGATTCTCAAGGATTTTTGAAGAAATGAGACTGATGATTTGACAATTTTTGTAAGTTTGAGTGCTTGAGTTTGCTGGAGATTCTGAATGATTGTGAGGTAAAGAAAAAATAAGTCTCTTTTGAGGCTTTATATAGGGGGCAGAAAATGAGTGGAACATATCCCGCCCAAACCTTAAAGGAAAATGTTGTCTATTGGATCAAGGTCTCACCGTTGGATGCCAAAGACACAACGCCGCCTAGAGTAATTAATGACGCTTCGCGGATTCCAAAATGTCAGTAGCAATGATGAAACGCCTAAAATTACGTTCTTGCACATGCAAATTCAGGTATTTTTACATTTTTAACCGTCGTTACTTTGACAGATCAAAATCCTATTTTTTCTCCTCGGATGTGAGGGAAAAATTAAAATTTTGAGGGGCTATTGTAGGGGTGATAGCCCAAATTGGGATATTGGACCTTGGACCATATTCGAGGATATGGATACATCCGAGGAGGAATAAATGATTAGGGGAGGCCTAGAGTGTAGAATCACATAAGGAAAGGATGGAAGAATATAGTCCGAGGAGTTTGTCCTCATCGGATACGAAGAATATCAGTCACGCAGATGCTTAGGAAATTTAGGTGACCCTGCAGGGAGATCCAGCGATAAGGATGAACTTCAGGCACATGCAAAGATGATAAGAATGCAGAAATATCTAAAAGCACTGCATTAAATGCACTGCAACAACTTTTCTAGCCGCATTTATGTGGAAAAGACCTCTAAACAATGCAGTCTTAACCGCCACCATCCACAGGGAGCCAAGGAAAATGCCTGACAGGACATATACTCGAGTGGGGGCTTCGATGATGAACAAGTGTACGATCAGGATAGTTTAAAAAGAAACTATATAATGTAAAAGATCTCCCAAAAGGAGGGGGATCGGAAGATATAGAAAAAGAAAAGAGAAAAAGAATTACTGTAGCACTAAGGGTTGTATCAGCTCTAAGGAACAATTATTCAAATAACAGTTCATCTCCTCGAACATTTATTTTATCAAGTTTTATCTGTGTTTTTCTTCGTTTGTTCATATTTTAAATCCTTGCTAGCCATTGGTCCATTCGCTAAAAGTCCAGCTCTTTCGTCCACTCTTTACAAATTCATTGTATTGGGCTTATTGGGCTCATATCCCAGATCTTTCGAGCTTAGGCTACAAATCGTGACCCTACATCTATTGAGGTATGTATTTGATTCCTTTGTAATGTTTTGTAATGTTGAGCCTATTTTGATTTATTTTTTTGGTTTTACCTTGAGTCTCATTGCATACGCAAAGTGCGTGTAATGAGTCTAGTACTGCTAATAACAAGATTCTCTTATTTGGTTTCATCATTTTGTGTACCAAAATACCCTTCAATTCATATGTTTAGAAAGTTTAAATAATAGGGTTAGATAGGTAAAATTACTAATTGAAACAGTCCTAAGTTTATTTTTTCACTCTATCTCTCTCTCATGTAAATTCTTTTTTTTTTTTTTTTTTTTTTGCTAACTTTTTTTTTTTGATGGACTTGTAAACTTATTTCCCTTATCCAATATCCGTTAAATTAGGCACTTCCATCTCTCTTTATTCCTTCTAAATGGCAAGTCAGTTACCAAAATCAAATATAAATAAGAACAAAATTTAGTTACAAAATTTGTTATAGTTTTAGGCTACAACCTTATTCAATATTTTTTTTTTAATTGGAGGTAAATTTTGATAAATCTACCATTGGATTACATTTTCTTATTATATCCTTCATTCTTGCAAAATTTATAGAAAAATAAATATCAATTATTATATCATCAATAAATTATTTAAATTGCAAGTTTTTGTAGTTTAAAATTATGTATAAAATATAAGTTTATAGATCATATAGTAAATAATATCGAATTGACACAAAATTTGACACATGTATTAAGGGTATAAAGAACATGTAATTCAACGGTTATATTCTTAAAATATGTAATAATGTTTATTTTATTGAATAATATTGTAATCTTAGATTACAACTAATTTTGTAGCTAAATTTTGTCCCATAAATAAATGTCTATCTTCATCTATTTAATCTTTAAAAAATATATATATCTTTCTTCTTCTCTCAAAAGAATGAGTTATCTTTTCCTACAACGTAATTTTTTTAAAGCTTTTTTAAAATCCTTTTATTGCTAATATGATTTTGATGGTTGTATATGATTTTTATTTGCTCTTTTCCCTTTTGTTGTTTTTGAAAATTTTTGACACTAAACCCAAAAAAATACTTCATCACATGCGCAAAGCACGCTTGGCTAGGCTAGTTTATTTTTTTTTTTTTTGGTTGTGTTTTTTTGGGGGTGAGCGTCCTTGTCAAGCAAACTTTTTCAACCATTTAATTTATAAGAAAGGGCTTAGCGTGAGTAAGAAAGAGAGTTCTCAGCAACCAAAGAAAAAAAAAAAGAGTAAGAAAGAGAAAGAGTGAAAGAGAAAGAAAGAGAGGTAGAAATGAATCATGGCGGAGATCAAGGCAGAAACGGCCCTCAAAACCAGC
Organism: Quercus wislizeni; assembly: GCA_023055345.1. Classification (NCBI taxonomy): domain Eukaryota; kingdom Viridiplantae; phylum Streptophyta; class Magnoliopsida; order Fagales; family Fagaceae; genus Quercus; species Quercus wislizeni. The sequence continues at coordinate 34,848,610 of JALGQJ010000003.1, forward strand.
GGCCAGGGAATGTCCGGCCGGGGACTGGGCCTGATTTTGGCAACCTTCCTCCACAGCGAGGCAAGATCATAAGGCAAGTCGTTGCCGATTTTGCTGCCGATGTCAGTAACGTGCTCAATGCCACAATTCCGTACGGAAGAATAAGAAGCAATAATTAATATGTAATATGTATATTTTAATGAGTTTTCCTTTCTTTTCTTTTTCTTACAGGCAGTGTTCGCTGATTTTGTGTTATGGGTATGAGATTGGGATAGGCTATTGGGTGTTTGAATATATATGCTTTATAATTGTATTTGTACCGCCTATATATGATGATAATGTTAATCTAATGTTGTATTTATCCAAAAGGGTGTTTTATTTTTGGTTTGTCTTTCTGAGAAAAGTTAAGTCGAATTTCATCTTTTTCTTGGCAACCAAACAGAAAATTTTGGAGATCACAGAATCACATGTCTTGAGAGAAGTGTCAGGCTGTGCCTTCTTACAAGATCAAAAACACAGAACACAGGGAAAAAAAAAAAACCCTACTAATTTTCACATTAATTACAATCCCCTGACCCACACAGAGAGACAAACAGTCAGTGTGTACTGTGTTGTGCTAACCAGTGATGATGGTGTTGGAAAATTGACACGTGGCGGGGAATTGCAGTACGGTGACTGGGTTAGACTGGGCTGGGCCTGTGGGCCACCTTCAGCAGCCCACACTCGTTTTGCCGTATCCTGTGTTAACCGGTTTTTGTGTTCTTACTGGATTGTTTAAAGTGTAATTCAAATAAATTCTTTTGATATTTTCAACAGGGAAATTCAAAGAGTTCAAATTCAACCCTTTCAAGTTTCAATAGTAAGTTTCAAATTATCCAAAAGTAAAAAAAAAAAAGTCTAAGTACTTATCAAAAGAAAATTTGTACAATTAAGGTCGATTCTAAATTAATGTGAATAATGTCTTCCACAATCTTTGTATATTAAGTCTTACTTATTTGAAAAGATTTTCATTTTTTTGGCAAAAATATAATTTACACTAGCTAACTTTGCCTAAATATTACTTTAGTATTTTAAGTTAAAAGTTTGTTATTGTAGTTGTAGGTATGATAGGCCTAGTAGTGTGTATATATAAATATATATATATATATATATATATGTTGGGTTGGGGCCCAATCTGAGGACAGCCAATAGTCCGAGGACGGGTAAACACTATCATGGGAGCCTGTGTTAGTGAATGAAGAGGTGAGGTTTGGTCATGAGAGTTCAGGAAGGTGGTCCGAGGAGGAATGCCTCCTCAGCTGAGCTAAGCAGATGTCCGAAGATGTGGTCTGCCATCCATGGCAACGTTCCAAGTGATTCTATTGATAAGGATGCGCATCATGAAAGCACAAGACAAAGGGAAGCCATAAAATATCTAAAATAAAGCTGCTACCACTGCATTGAATGCTCTCTAACTAATTCTGCCGTATTAATGAGGAAGTGATATCTGAACAGTAATTTTCAACCTTACAGCTACTTCTAAAAACTTTAGGAAGGTGCTGATGGAACAAAGATCAACACCAACGATCTAATCTACACGTGGAATGTGGAGATGAAAGAAAGAAGATAGTATAAAATAAAAAGAAGATCTTGAGGGAAAGGGATCAGAGAATTAAGAGAGAAACACTGTAACAATAAGAATTGTGTCTATAATCAAATTTGAGATATATATACAAGAATTAATCTGCTCAGATTGTGCCGAGAACGATTTTCTTTAGATAAAATCATTCTATCTTTACTTTCTTGTCATCTAGATCTATTATAATTATTACCCAACTTATTAGAACCTAGTTTTCTAATCTACTCTCTACAAATTCATTGTATTGGGCTCTTTGGGCCTAAATCCTTTTACCTTTTGGGCTTAGAAACCAATAGCAGCTTCAGAAATGTTTCTTAGGGTGTTCCTGGCTAGGACAGACTCAAGATTTGAACTTAAGGGGGCCCAAAGCAAAAGGGTCAATTTCATATTAAGGTCATTTAAGTTTAGTTAAGAAGGAAAAAAAAATGGTATATTTGGGTACCAATCAATCCTAATGTACCTTTTAGAGTTATCACTTTATATATATTATATTTAATTTGTTTATAAATTAGAACCCCACCCTTTTTTTTTAAGAGCTTTTAAAAAATGTAAATTTATATAATCTATTTTTAAGCTATAAATTCATATACGTAGTGTGTGTTTGGCATGACTTAATTTTGCCAACTTGTTTTACTATTTAATTTATTTTTGCTAATATTCATGAGTCCTCATATACTTTTTGGTATTATTCATGAGTCTCACTGTACTATTTCAACTAATTTTTATCTTTATTTACAATACTTTTAACAAAAAAATTTCAATTTTAACAAAATAAGCGAATCTCAAACAGACCTCTAACTTAATAATATATTGCACAAGATACATAAGATTCGTTTTGATTTCTATCGCAACTCATTAATATGAAAAACAAAATAGATAAAAGGTAAGAAAAAGAAAGATGTGGAGAAGTGAATCCCACGTGTAGAGTAGATGGACTCTTGGACAAAATACAATAGTAAAAGGAAAAGTCTTGTGCCCTTTATGTGGCACTAGAGGGACTCAATAGTAAAAACCACATGTGCCTGACATTTTTTACCATAAGCTTAAAAGTAGATATAGGGAAAGTAAAAAACCTAGTGAGAAAACAAAGAGACAGTGGGCTGGTGGAGAAATCGAGGTGGAAGAAAGAAAATAATAGAAGAGGATTTCAGCAAACTGGTGGAAAAAGCTAAGCCAAAGAAGAAGAAAAAAATACAGGAGGATTTTTGTTGTTCAAACAGCAGACAACATCAACCATAACAGTATGACAATCTAGACAAGAAGAACTGAAGAAGCATAAAGGATTCAGGTAAAAAATGACAGTTGTTGGAGGAAGAATAAGAGTTGAGAGAGTGAAATTGAGGTAGAGAAATTTAAATGGGTAAAATTGGGAATTTGTGATTTCTGTTTTGTTATTTTAGATTTGTGGTATGATTATATTATGTATTTTTTTTGTTTAGACCGAAATTTTGTTCTATTTGAAGGTTTTTCTTGTTACGGGTTGTTAACTGTTGTGATCTCTTTGAGCTGATTTGATGAAATTTTGATGATGGGGGCCTAGATTTTGGGGAAGGGGGGGGGGGGGGGGGGGGGGGGGGGGGAGGAAGTTGTATGTGAGTATCTAACTTGATGCATATATTCCTACTAATTTTTTTTTTCCCTAAAGGTCAGGGGGGGCTTAGGCCCTTTAGGCCCCCCATCTCTCTTGATGGGCTTGTTTTATTACAATTTTTTTTTTTTTTTTAGATTTTAGTTCAAAAATTTTTTTTAAGCTTTTTCTTTTTGCTTGAAATTAGAACAAATAATCCACCAAAATTTAATTTGATTGGGATAAAAAAAAATTTGAGGGTGTTTCTAATTTTTTTTTTGAGGGTATTTCTAATTATTTCTTAAGGGTAGATAAATAAAAAAATTAAAATTTTTTTTATTTTTATTTAGGTTAGGGTGTTTCTAGGACACCCTGACCTGAACGTGACACCGCCACTGTTAGGAACCAAATTGTGACCTAACAATATTCATGTAACTTTACCCAAAAATCATTTTATTTATTTATATTTGAAATTAGACATTTCAATCTTGTAATATTACTAACCTGATCAAATTAGTCCTTCCGTCCACTTTCTTTAGGCATGATGTTGTATTTATGTATTGAGAATTAAAATATTATTTAAGTAATATTTTAATTAATAATCGAGGAATTTTGGGCTTTTATCAAAGGGACTAAACCTAACATTGTACCAGGCGTACACTCCTTGTGAAAGAAGGGAGGAGTGACTACTCCCGAGTATCGGGCTTTTTATTTATTTATTTTATTTTTTTAAACCTCTCATGCTCCCCTTATTTCTCTTTTACTAGCAAAGTTTTGATTTTTCGACCATCTCAAAGGAACTTGTTTTATTATTTTGGCTGCATCATAATTTAGAAATGGTGAGTGCAAAGATGGATTTTCCAAAACTTTTGTAAATTTTCATTTCACATAGAGGTGAGATACAAAGTTCCTTATTTTCTTTTTACTGAGAAAGATAAATATATCAGTAGAATAGAAAAGTCCAAAAGTTAGTTATAAATAATATATGGTTTTTATATTAGGACCTGTATTGGTTCTAATGCATTCAGTATATTTATCTGTTTGGATGTTGATATGTAATAAAAAAAATTTTCTTTTAACTTTTTCTAGCTAAATTACGAAAGCTAAAGTACAGACCGGACGATGATGACAACTCCTGCTCTGCACCAAGAATCAGAAGACCCTGAGAATACGTTTTTGAGAGATACTTCAAGGAAAAAGACATATGCCGAGGTGATCCAAGCAGCCAACCTACATGAATCTAACTATGAGATGGGTTATGGTGAGATGGAGGACCTAGCAAACCTTGAGAGCAGCACAAACCAGCAGAGTCCATTGACGGCCACCCAACCTGAAGCTGAAGGAGAACATGATGATGCCACCTAGGAAATCCGAATTACTCCAGAGCTGAAACAACAACTAGCGGGCCCATGGAAAACAAGTGTCATCCTCAAATTGATGGGTCGACCACTAGGTTATCGCGCACTCCAATCCAGGTTAGCCGGTATTTGGCGCCCCATAGGTATAATGCAATTAATTGATATTGGGTATGGCTTTTTTATTATGCGGTTTGATGTTCTTAAAGATTAACAGCATGCCCTCATGAACGGTCCATGGTTTGTGGGGGACCAATATTTACACGTTTAGGCTTGGGAAGCGGACTTCCATCCATATATTGCCAAAATTACACATATGGCGGTTTAGATCCGCCTAGAACAACTCCCCATAGAATACTACCATCCCGAATTCCTAAAACACATGGGACATAAACTAAGAAAACTTCTCAAAATTGACGCCATCACTAGTACCGCCATTCGAGGGCGATACGCTAGAATATGTGTCCAGCTAGATATGACCAACCCGCTCCCAAAACATGTGAAAATAGGGTCCTTTTGGCAAGACATAGTATATGAAAATCTTCCCATGATGTGCTACAAATGTGGCAGGATTGGACATTGTGAACCTCAATGTCCAGAAGCCATAGCTGAACTGACCAACCTGCCACCTCAGGAACTTGAACAAAGAAACCCAGCAACACCTCCGCTAGACCCCAACCACGTGTCTGCTCCATGGAAAACGGTGCACACCAGGCGCACCCGTGCACGTGGACGACCAAACAGCAACTTACAAACCCGGAAACCTGAACAAGCTGACTCCTTATCCCCGAACCTTCCACGTGGTCCATCTCGCGCCATGCTTGAACAAGCAAACTGATCTCCACAAAGTGAATCGGTGACAAGACAAGGGTGCGCATTGGAGCTTGGGACAGCTGATGTGATGCTTGGCGAGGTGGTTGCACAAGAAGAACTTCAACCAAAGGAGCAGCCACGTGAGCCAAGGGAGAAAAGCATGCAATCTGCATGCCAAGACGTCTGGCCTAGTCTAGGCACTAAGCCCCTTGACATGCCTTTGGCTGGATTGCATGCTCCCTCCATGGCCAAACGTCCTCACATCGTCCCTTGCATGTCCCAAGACCGTGAAATGCAGCATGTAGAAATAGGCACGACACCTCACACAGAACCCACTTCCTCACGTCAAACTCCACAACATGGCTCCCTCCTCGGACCAACATTCTTCCACAGCCACCCCGACGAACCCCGACCTGAGGCAATCACCCACTCCCCAAAGCTTTCCCCACACTCTAGCCACCCCCACCATGAACAATCAAGCTCCACCCTCACAAGCCCATGAACTCATGATGGCGAACCTCGAACAAGTGTGGAGCAGTCTGTCCTTAGAACACTCCCAAGACGAGTTGGTGAGCTTTGTCCGAATCCCGGTCCACCCCCGAACAGCAATGGTGTGGAATTAAGTGTCACAAACCCCGAGCCTGCCACTACGGGTCGAAACACCACCACAACCAACACCCCGCAACAGGTCCCGCTCCAATGCCCGGGTTCATCGTCCGGGGCACCCATACCAAACCCCGGCGAGGTCATCTCGAGCCCCACCAGTCCGGCAACGAACCATTTCGATGAGCTCCTCAAGTGCAAAATCCCCGGACCCACTGCCCGCAGCTATTTTCCGCTTCCTGGATCGAAGCGAGATAAACATCTCCATGCGGGTAGACGAACCCTACCTTTACATCATCATGTTCTCAAACCGCAGCCTGCCATTTATCGTGTCCGCCACACACTGGACCAGGCTCGGCGAACTAGAAGCGCTGTATCGCATCAAAACCACAACAGCGAGGCACCAGTGCCAACCTCCACCTGCAGCGAGGACTCCGCCATCTTGGAGAGTTCAGAATGATTCCCTCACTCCTTATTCCTCATCCATGAAAATGATCGCATGGAATTGTCAATGAGCAGGAAATGAGATGTTTAGTGCACATGCCTATGAGCTCCATCGTAGGCATCGTCCTGAAATGTTGATTATCATTGAGCCCCGCATTTCTGATGATAGGGCTCAAACTGTGATTGACTCTCTCCCTTATACCCACTCTTATCGAGTGGACCCCACTGGTTACTTTGGCGGTATCTGGCTACTATGGAACAAGAGCCCCTCCTTCATGGTAGAAATTATCACTCGTAGTGAACATAGCATCCACGCCCTTGTGAAGGTACATTCATCTTCTGCCTCCTTTTTATTTACTGTTGTTTATGCCCCTCCCCAGTTTTATAAGCGCAAATTCTTTTGGGACTATCTTCAAAATCTAGCTCTGAACAGTGCTCTTCCATGGGTTCTTATGGGAGATTTTAATGATATGACCTTAGATGATGAAAAACTAGGAGGCCCCCCTGTAAATAGATCTCGTATTTCTGCTTTTAGAAATTGCATAGACAATTGTGGCCTCATAGACCTAGGGTTCCAGGGCCCACATTTCACTTGGACCAATAAAAGCCCGGTTTGGCAAACCACCATTAAAGAGCGTTTGGACAGAGGTTTGGGTAATGCCGAATGGCTTATGCTCTTCCCATCTACTCAAATCCACCACCTCCCTAGGGTAAAATCTGATCACTGCCCTATTTTGCTTGACACTAATCCATTTGAGCGGAAACCATCCAAACCGTTCCGGTTTGAGCAAATGTGGCTCACTGATCCCACATTTTCTTCACTTATCCAGAATAACTGGCGAGCTTCGGCTCTGATCCCCTCTGGTTCTTCCTCCTTATCCAGATTCCCGCGGTGGCTAGAAGCGTTGACTGAAAACATTCGCCTGTGGAATAAAAACCACTTTGGAAATTTATTTCAACGTAAAACCCGACTGTTAGCCAGACTGCGGGGAATACAAGTGGCCTTAGCCAAGACTCCCTCTGTATTTTTATACACGCTAGAACAGCAACTGGCACAGGACTACAACACTGTCCTCCACCAAGATTTTCTGTTCTAGCGCCTTAAATCCCGGATCATGTGGCTAAACCATGGGGACGCTAACACGAAATTTTTCCATCTTAAAACCCTCCAACGGCGTAGCCACTCCCGGGTTGTTACTTTAAAAGATGAGACGGGATTATGGCTTACTGAAGAACCTCTCACCCAACACATTCATAATGCATTTAAAAAACTGTTCCAGGCCACTTCACAAAATGTTCGGCCTCCCTCTAGGACCGACAAACAACTTTGTCCTAACAGCCCCTTCTACCACCACGCTCAAGAGCTTATTAAGATCCCCCAACCGGAAGAAATTTTTAAAATCCTCCAGGAGCTCCTTCCATTAAAGGCACCTGGCCCGGATGGCTTTCATGCTCTCTTCTTCCAAAAAAATTGGTCCAGCTTGGGCCCAAGTATAATTCAGGTCATTCAAGACATATTCACACAGCACACTCTCCCTCCGAGCTGGGGTGATATGAATTTGGCCCTCATTCCGAAAGTAGCCCATCCTGAAGTAATTTCTCAATTTCGTCCTATTAGCCTCTGTAATGCTCTCTATAAGCTACTGTCTCGCATCATCGTCCACTGGCTCAAACCCTACATGGCAGAGGTCATTAACCCCTGTCAAGCAGGATTTGTGTCGGGGCGCCGCACGAGCGATAATATTATCATCGTGCAGGAGGTGATTTGGACTCTAATTTCTCGAAGAGGTCGGACAGGGTATGTGGCGATCAATGGATCTGGAAAAAGCCTATGACCGGCTTGAGTGGAACTTTATCCAAGACACTCTTCAATTCTTTCAGCTGCTTCCTACTCTCATCACCCTCATCATGAATATGGTTACCTCCACTCGGTTCCACATTCTTTGGAATGGCACTCCTCTTCCAGAAGTTATGCCAAGTTGAGGCATCAGACAGGGTGATCCTCTATCTCCGTATCTTTTCATCCTCTGCCTCGAGAGATTGTCTATCAAGTTGAATGAGGCAATCTGTGACAAAGCAATCCACCCCATCTCCTTCAGGGGTCGGGTTCGCCTTTCGCACCTGTTCTTCGCGGACGATATCTTCCTTTTCACAAGGGCTACTGTTCGAGATTGTAAGAACCTTGGTAGGATTTTATTAGATTTTTGTGAAAGGTCGGGCCAACTCATGAGTCTCACCAAATTAAAAGCGTGGTTCTCTCCCAGAACTCCTAGGCGTACCAAAGATCAGTTGGCAGGAATCCTTGGGCTCCCCACCACGGACCGCATTGGAACCTACCTAGGTACTCCTATCTTTACCTCCCGCCGCACTGCCAGTTCCTATGAATACTTGGTGGAAAATATTTGAAAGCGAATTGAAGGATGGCAAACCAAATATCTTTCGATGGCTGGTTGGGCCACACTCATCAAAGCTTCCATCACCTCTATCTCGGCCTATGCAATGCAAACCACGCTTCTCCCCCAAAATATTTGTCATCGCATCGACAAATTAAGTTGTAATTTCCTTTGGGGGGATACGGATCACCACAAGGGATGTCACTTTGTTAACTGGGCTACGGTCACCACCCCAAAGGCAGCGGGTGGATTGGGCATCCCCTCCACCCGCCATTGAAATCATGCTATCCTGATGAACCAGGCCTGACGCCTTTATTCCAATCCCATAAATCTAGAGGCCTGGGTCCTTCAAGCAAAATACTTTCCGCATGCTACCCTATTTTCCAGTCCTCACGCCTCTCACGGATCACACATATGGACTGCTTTTTCAGTGGGAATCAAATTGCTCCGTGAAGGCATGACTTGGATTGTTGGAGATGGTCAAACCATCCAGATTTGGCAGGATTCATGGCTTCCTGATGGCTCACTCCGTAATTACATTACGGGCCCCCTCCTTCTCCATGATGAAGATAGTAGGATTCATTTGCTGTGGATAAATCAATCCTGGGCCTTTGATTTGCTAAACTTCCATCTTTCCCCCCACCTCCAAAACCTCATTCAAGGTATCCCTATCGCCCGTACTACTCACTTCCCTGATGCCTATCTTTGGCCTTACAATAAGGGCACGTGCTCTGTTAAATCTGCCTCTCATTTTCTTTATGATCAAGCTCTGGTTCCATGGAACACTACCTTGTGGAACTGGATATGGACCCTACCTTGCCCCAGAAAGATCCAATTTTTCCTTTGGAAGGCCATGCGCAATCGGTTACCCACTAGAACATTCTTGGCCCATGGTCGACAACATGTAGACTCCCATTGCCCCCGGTGCAACTCCCCTGAAACGACTCTACATATACTTCGAGATTGCCCCTGGGCGAGAGTAGTCTGGTCTCAATCTCCAGGAATTTTGCCCTTCTCTTTCTATCACATGCCTTTACAAGACTGGCTCAGGTACAATGCCACATTGGATAGAACTATCCTTCCCCACCAACTCCTGTGGCGAACCTACTTTCCTTTTACCTGCTGGAAACTTTGGCTTGCCCGCAATGAAAGAATCTTCAAGAACCACTCTAGATCCCAACATAGCCTTCTATACTCGTCGGTGCAGGCAGCTACAGAATACCATTTCCTTGCGGGCACCACCAGTCAACCTCCAAGCCGCATCCCTCATCTTGTTAGATGGTACCCCCCCCCCCCCAATTTCCATACCTCAAACTGAACACCGATGGAAGTGCTCTAGGAAACCCTGGGCCAGCGGGGGCAGGAGGGGTGTTGCGAGACCACAGGGGCCAATGGATAACGGGCTTCTCACTTCGTGAGGGCTTTGCAACAAATAACATGGCTGAACTGGCTGCGGTCAGACAAGGCCTGGAAATGGAATAAGGGTTACGAGCTTCTTCATCTTGAACTGGATTCCAAAGTGGTTCTTTCTTGGCTGACTAACCATAATATGAATTACCCGACTAATCTGTTGCCTTTAATTTGTGATTGCAGGAACCTATTACACCAGGAATAGGAGGTGCACGTGCATCACGTGTACCATGAGGCAAATGGATGTGCTTACCTACTAGCAAAGCGGGGAACTCGCCAACAGCCTTTGGTATGTGTATATAGTTCATGTCCCACTTTTGTGACTGTAGCATATATCATGGACCTAACTGGCCTTGGGGAAACTCGGCTTTGTACCCCAGGCACAGCTAATGATGTAATATGAACTAGTTTTTATTTAAATAATACCCTCCGCTTTTCATCAAAATAAAAAAAAATAAAAAATAAAAATAAAAAGTAAATTTCATCATGATGGGTCTATTATAACTAGACACTTAACTAGAATTTTGCCCTTATTTTTAACCCTTGAATACCCCACAAAAAAATTTTAAAAAGAGGAATTTGTTTGGAAATAACTTATTTAGTTAAAACAGAAATTTTTTTACTGAAAGTATTGTAAATAGAGATAAAAGATAGCTAAAATAATACAGTTAAACTTATGAATAATACCAAAAATGCAATGAAATTTATGAATAATAATAAAAATAAATTAAATAGTAACAAAAATAAATTAAATAGTAAAATAAATTGAATTTAAAGTCACTTTTCAAACGCAACCTAAGTGTTATTAGAACATTCCCAAAATCAACAAAAGTTCATTTTGCTTACTTATCAAATACCAAAAAGTTCATTTTTGCAAATGGTGAAAGAGAGAGTAACTTTTTATGCAAATTGTCAGGCAAGGCCGTCAAAATAATTTGAACAGTAGTTGATATGGTTTGACCAGTCACTAGATTCTTTTCTTGCAATGATTCTTCAAAAAAAAAACAAAAAAAAAGAAGGGAGGTTCCAACTTCCAAGAAACTTTTATGGCAAACGAAGCGCAACTCATGACAAATGTTGTGAATCCTTGGGGCAGTGAGTATGTCCGCATGTTCTATTGCTGGATCTTCTCAATAACATTCAGCAAAAAAAGAAAAAAAAAAAAGAAAAAAAAAAAGAAAAAAAAGGGATCTTCTCAATAACAACATTGCTTAATAAAAATTTAAAATTGAAGAAAAAAATTGAAAAAAAATATATATTTACAATAGTAACATATATATATTTATTGCTTTTTAAATTACTCAATTTGTAAGTTTTTTAAATAAAATTAATAGTAATTTTAAATATATATAATAAAAAAATAGCTAAGTAAAATTTAAATATATTAAATTACTTTTTTTTTTTTTTTTTACTTAACAGCTTTTTTTTGAGGGGAAAATTTTACTTAGACATAAATATGATTAATATCTATAAGTTTTTTTCATAGACACAAGATTATTTGAACTTGTGAAATTTGTTCTACAATTATTATTTTTTATCATCAAGCTATAACACTAATTATTTGTTTTGTGTGTTTAAAATGTATTACACCACATTTTTACAGAATTTAATTTTTTTAAAATTAACATATTAATTTATAAGTTCTATATTTGTAATATTTGCAATATCTTATAAATTGGCCAATGAGTATGCATCACTCCTATTAACATTAATTATTTTTATTTTAAAATTATTACGGTGGGGGCCAATTAATCAGGAGGTACTGTTAAGGCAGTACTAACTGAGCCTATGGCTTAATCCGAGAACATTAGCTAATCCGAGGATGTCCAGATAAAATTATAAAGGGAAAAGGAATAAAGAGAAAAGTAGAGATAATATGAGATAAGCCCAATGAATGTCTGAGGAGAAAAGCTATCTCGGCAACAAGGGTCCGAGGTCAGTAAGAGTGTCGTATCATCATAGATTTTTTTCGAAGTTACATCACAATTAAGAGTTAGATGCTAGAGAAGGGGTAAGAAAGGAGAATGACAACAAATATCTTCAAAAAGCTGTTACCTTCGCATTAAATGCCTCTTAACTAATTCTCTGGCCACATTAATGTGAAGGTGATGCCTGAACAGTGGTCAAGTTGCCTTACAGCTACAAGTTGATGGTTTTGGGAGATGTTAGATGGGACAAAAAGGAGTTCTCAGAATCTAACCTACATGTGTACGATAGGGATGATACCAAGATTGTAGTATATAACATGGGAAGATATACTAAGGAAAAAGGAGAGAAAATCAAGGAATTTTGACAATAAGACAGTGAATTCCGGTAACTTTGTTCATAAACAAGACATTATATAAACTCCTCAGGCCATTCCGAGGAGAGTTTTTCTAATCTTACTTGTGTTTAATAGCCTTTAATTAGCAAACCTCATCGTTTTATTTCATAAGTAGGTTTAGTTCTTTCATCCACGCTCTACAAATTTATTGTTTGGACTTTTTGGGATAAAATCCAACCCTATATTGTTCCACCCCAAGTTCAGTCCTTACAATTACCGAAAGAACTTACTTTTTTTTTTTTTTTTTTTTTATAACAAAAAGAACTTACATGATTAAATGCAATCCCTCTTCTCCATACATAGTCCCAGGTTCAAAGACTTGTCAGCCTTCTAGAAACAAAAGATATGTATCAAGCTTGTGTTTGGAATATTATACATTAAGAATTATTTATTTTATTAGTCTTCTCAACTTTTTTATAACTTTTTTTTTTTTTACCAAAAGAAATTTACCCGTTATGTTTTACTCTTTTTTTTTTTTTTTTTTTTTTTTTTTTCAGGAAGGCTGTTTTTTGGGCGCGTCAAGCTGGTTGTTTGTTTTTTCTATATAAGAAAGGAAGTGGGTGAGAGTGAAAGTGAAAGAGAGAGAGAGTGAGAGAGGGATAGTTGAAATGGAGCACGGGGGACAACAAGGCGGAAACGGCGGCCACAATCCGGCCACAGGGAAAGCTCCGCCGGGGCCTGGGCCTGATTTGGCCAACCTGCCTCCACCTCGAGGCAACAAAATCATAAAAAAAGTCGCTAAAGAGTTTGTTTCTGATGTGATCAGAGTCTTTTCGTACCCAGCAGGCGGAAATTAGTATAAATTTATGGTTATGGGGGCTGTTCTCCTCGGACCTCATGGGTAATCTAATGTACTGGTTTTCTTTTTCTTCTCTTCCTACTTCCTAGTTGTACTATTTAGCTATTTGCTATTGTTGTTGTGTTTTGGGTTTGGAAATTGGGATTGGGGGGTTAAAGCTTTATCTGCTTGTGCCAGACTACTGGTGTTTCTTTGTATTTTCGTAAAAGCTTCGCCAGAAGCTGCTCTTATAATTGTACGACCGCCAATATATGATGATAATGTTAAGCTAGTTAATGTTGTGTTTGTCCAAATGGGTATTTTATTTTATTTTATTTTGTCTTAATTGCATATTTTCTTTCTTGGCAACCAAACAGAGAGTTTTGGAAGGAATGGGAATAATTTAGAAATGTGAGAGAGATCACAGAATCAAATGTGTCTTGAGAGAAGTCAGGCAGGCTGTGCCCTCTTACAAAATGAAAAAACACAAAACACAAGGAAAACAGCCCCCACGAGTTTCACACTATATAATCACAATGCTCGGCTTTGCCACTAAAACTTCGCCGCCACAACCACCGTACCGTCACCATTGCTGTCTTCTAACCAAGCTCATCTTCCTTCTCCTCAACACGTCGTCGTTTGCCTTATCCTGTGTTACCGTACTTGTTTGATCTTATCCTGTGTTCAGTTAGGGTGCTTGGTGTATGTGCCGTGACGTGGGACCCACCAGTCGTGAGAAACAAGTAACATACCCGTGCAGGGTGTATTTTTCCGGGCCATTGGATCAACAAAAAATTCAATAACTTTTGCAACAAATAATTTTTAAAAAAATTTGATAAGTCAAATCGATTACAGTTTACAAACCAAAATAATTGTGATAAAAACTGTGTTATATGTCAAAATTAGTTCCTTATTCAATTTCTTAAAAACAAATTTTCTAAAATGGTTTATTTATATACATCGATTATACATTAGTAAAAATAAATTCTTTTTTACATCTTTAATTTTTTAAATAAAAAAAGAGAAAAAGAAAAAAGAAAAAAGAGGTTGCACTGATTTAGAGTACTGCGGTGTCTTATCACTTTATGTACTAGGCCTTGGAGGCTTGCAGGCCAGTGCAGTGGCCTTTAGTATGTTAGAAGGGTTCATTAACTGTGAGTTTGGGGTACTTGTTGGGGTGTGTAGCACTCACATCTCACATGTCTTCAGAGTTGGTAGCAATTTACAGGCTACTTTTGTTTTTGGCTATATGCCTTCTTTGGTATATGTTGATTTAGGTAGTTGTGTGCCTGTTGTAATTTTTATTTCTTTGTTGATTTTGGCAACTTCAGGGCTGTGTGATATGTCTGTTGGTTTAATACAATTGTTACTGATTCACAGGGTGGCTCTGTGCATTTTGACGGATAAGTCATAAGGCGAGGATTAAAAAGAAAAAAGAAAAAAGAAAATTTTTTTTCAGCAATATTAATAATTTTTTTATTTTTTGAGGTTTGAATTTTTATTTTCTATTTTTTGGGATTTGTTCTGTTTTGTTTAGAGAGGAAAAAAAAGGGGGGATTTTAGTTTCTAGGTCACAAAAATTTTATCTTTCTAGTTTTTTATATTTTGATATAATTCATTCCTTTTTTTTTCCCTCTCTCTCAGATGTCTGTTTACCTCTTTTTTTTTTTTTTTGCTATAATTTGAGGTTTAATTTATTCATTTTAGTATCTTACAGAATTATTCTTTTAAAAAAAAAAAAGTTAGGAGAATCAATTCAATCTAATAACTAATCCAATTGGATAAAATTTGAGGCCTTCTACAATCTGAAGGCTTTAGGTGGTCACCTAACTTTATCTGTTGAACTTCTTGTTAGTCATTTTCAAAGGAATCCACTCACCTGGTTTGAGCAAGAAGGGGAGAGACACAGCCCAATGACGCGATTCATGTTCATTCATTTGCCAACCTAATTACAACACCACTTACCAGCTTTAACGATTTGTCATTTTCATTCTTTTGTTTTGGTTTTGTCTTTTTTGTTTGAAGATGCCAATTTTCTTACAATATTACACAATAACTTCAAAGATCTACCCATATGACTATATCTTATGTAGGCCCTGTGGTATCTATGACTATAAGATTTTTTTATTTTTATTTTTTGAGAAGAATCTATGACTATAAGATATAAGATGAAGATAGATTTTCTTTTCTACCTATGTCTTACATAGGCCGTGTGGTATCAATAAAAAATAAAATTCCGGAATCAATATTGATATTTAACCCAGTTTTAGCCCTTCATTCAATATCCTACATCCCTACCAAAGTCTTGAACTGGGCGCAAGGCATCACATACTACTTAGAGAACCTTTTACCCCCCTTGATATCCTATCAGCGTACCATGTAAAAAGATTTAGTATCGAAAAGTTTACCTTCACGACAGTTTAAATTGAACTTCCTCCAACCCATTAGTTGACAAGTAAAAAAAGAACAATTCACCTAGATTTTAACATGTGACTTATTTAAACAATATATGTAAATAGCCTCAAAATTTATCATACACTGAATTGGATGAAATTCCTCCAAACTAGTCAGGAAAAAAAATTCTTGTCCACTCAGTAGTTTATGAAACAATGAAACCTACCTAATCACATGTGGCACTTAAACTTGAATGTTTGATTTCTATAAAAAAAAAATTAACAAAATGATAGAACTGGGGTTCAAAATTTTTCCACTTTATTTGTTGTTAAGTAGAAAAAAAGTCAACGGTTTTAATTTTTACATATAGATGAAATATGTAGTATCTTGCTATTTAATAAAAGATGACAGGACCTTACATGAACAGATGCATTTTACAAGTTCTAAACTCGTAACATTTATAAAAAATAAAATAATAATAATAAAATTAAAAATAAAATTATTATAAACTCGTTAAAGATGAAGACATAAATTGCATGGAATTTAAAGGAATGTAAAGACAATACAATAAAATAAAATAAATTGCTTGGTATTTAAAGGCAAGTAAAGACAAGATAATAAAATAAATTGTTTGGAATTTAAAGAAAAGTAAAGACAAGACAATAAAGTAAAGTTTATTGGAAAATTATTTTTTAGGAAATTTTTCCTAAATAAGTTCTATTCTTGCCACATCAAGCCTTATGGATTCTTTACTAATAGAAGAAATGGGAGGCAAGCCATCACCATTCTCTAGGCAACATACCCATATTGTGCTTAGGAACATGGTTTAGAACCCATTTAAGAAAAATACACCCATGATAAAGCTTTATTTCTAACAAGAATGGTTGCACATATGGCCTAAGCCATCACATACCATCTAGTTGAGAATGTAAAGATTTATCATAAATGTTGTGTTTACTTTCTTAAGTGAGAAAGTAATCAAAAGAGTGAGAAAGTAACCAAAAGAAAAAGGGGTAGAAAACATTTTTCAGGTTTTGAGAGAGAGAGAGAGAGAGTATAACAAATAAATAGAAGGAATGAAAAATATATAAAGATGAACAACTACATAAATGCAAAAAGATAGATAAGCAAGTAAATAAAGCAACAAAATAAATAGATGAACAAATAAATAGGAACAACAAGATAAATAGAGCAATAGATATATGAACAAATAAATAAGTTTTTCCTAAATGCTTAGACTTGATGAGTCCTACCCCCCTAGGGATGCTTCTCACATTGTGTCTACGAAAAGGTATGAAACTCATCTAGGAAAAACCCAAAAGCATATAGATATACAACAAGTAAATAAAACAACAAGCAATATAAAAGATAGAACAAGGAATTAAAATGCAAGAATGTAAAGAGCCAAATAAATAATGAGGCATTTTTACATATAGAATGTTATGATGTTACAAGAAAAAGGGGAAATGAGTATAGCTATAAAGAAGCTAACCCCATTTCCTACAACTTACCCACTTATCCAAAAGTTTTTTTTTTTAAATATTTTTTTTTTAATTTTTTATGAAAAGAGGGAGTGGCTGGAAAATTTGAGAGAGGTTTTCTAAGGAAAAATGAGAGAGAGAGAGAGAGAGAGAGAGAGAGAGAATTCTAGCCTAGAGAAATTTTTGTAGGTATTTTTTGTGTGTTTACAAAAAAAATGGGGCTACATATAGTAGTAGAGAGACCATGTGGGGTGGGGGCGCTGATGCAGTACCTCCCACATAGCTGCACGGTGTCATTCAGCTATGTGGGGTGTGTTGCACAACACCCCACATGATGTCTCACATTTTTTTCCTAAGCTGTCCTATTTCGTCTTTTTTTATTATTTTTTATAATAATTCTGGTCTGATTTTTGTACTACTGTTTAGAGGCATTTTCGAGCTCCAATTTCTTCAAATTTGGTATTTCTGGATGTCTAGTTTCTATAGGCTCTAACCTTGCTCAATTTGGAGTTACGGTTGCCAAGATATCACGTTTGGAAGAGAGGTGACACAGTGTAGGAAATTTTGCAACACCTTTCTTGAAAAATTCATTTCTCTCTCAATTTGTGATATATATCGTCAAGCCCTTTATATTAGAGGTCGTCGAGACATCATAATTCAATCTTATTCTAATAGATTGTTTCAGTTGTTGCTTAGTTGGTATGGTTGTTTGTACAAAAACAGCCTAAAGCAACTATTTTTGACTTGAAAATAGTGAAACATTTAATCAAGGTTTCAGAATTGTTTTGATATCTCATCTATTTTAGGTCCGATTGTGGCTTGTGAACTATCGTTTCGAAGGGAAAAATATGACCTTCAAGATGGTCCAAAATTTAACCCGTTCGGACGGTTGGATCAAAAAGTCAATTTTTTCACCGTCCTTAGTTAGGGTTTTTGGTCTTACTTCTTGTCAGAAGTGACTAGATAGGTTGCAAATTTTTGCTTCACCATCCGATCATGTTTCATTTATTTATTCCCCCTTTTGGCTTTAAAAATCATGATTTTCACCAGTTTTTTAGTTTTAAGCATTATTTTGAGGCGTTAATTGGGACCGGACAAAATACGGTAAGCTTCACATTGATTTTTAGTTTTAAGCGTTATTTTGTAACTAAATTTTATCCTTACAATATTATATGGCTAAGCTTCACATTGATTTTTATTATATATTATAAACACAAGGCATTGCTTTTAATAATAGTATAAATCATCATTATCAACATGAGGGTCCGTTTGGTAATGTTGTTCTAGTAATGTTGTTTGTATTTTTTGAAAATACGTGTGGATGAAAAAATGTGTGAAAATACGTGTAATGTTGTTTAAACATTGAAAACTGTTACTCAAAACGCCTTACCAAATAGCCCTTATGACTAGTCAAGAACCTTAGTTTCACCCATGTGAGAAGTACCAACATGGCAAAAGAAAAGTTAAAAATAAAGACAAGCAAGCAAGTAAATGGAAGAAAAACAAGAAACGCTATTTGCATACTAATCAATTATAGGATTAATCAATTCAAAAGAGTGGTTGTTGGGTTTTGTGCAGTGGCGGCAGTGTCATGTATGTGGTGGTGGCTGGCTTTGGTGTGTTTTTGGTATGTTGATGGTTGTATATGTTGAGAGGAGAGAGACAAAAGAAATATTTAAATGAAGTAAGAAATTAATAAAGTATTGAGTCAAATGTGTGCACGTTACAAACATGGATAGATATATAAACTAGAAAAAATAGAGTTTTTTTAATTGGTTTAGCTAAAAATCTGGGGAGATTAAATGCTCTAATGGCAATAAACAAAATGACTAATTTGACTTGGTTAGAAAAATTACCGGATTAAAATAGCTAACTTAAAACTTAAAGGACTAAAATGATTTTTGGGCAAAGTTATCCGACTACAATAACCAACTTCAAACTTAAAGAACTAAAATAATTTTTAGATAAAGTTAATGATTTAAATTGCATTTTTGTATTTATTTTTATATTATAGAAGGTAAGAGGGAGATTAAAAAATCTTTTATTATTAGCAAAATTTTTATAACTTATGAATTTGATTAGCTTTATAGTTTAGTTTAATTAATTTTTGTATATACATTATTGTCAGTTTCTTTAAAACCTTCTCCTCTCTTTCAGTATGTGTGTGTTAAAATATTTAGTATTCTAAAAAAAAAAAATTGTAATATTTATTGCATTTTTCTTAGTATTTAATTTCATTATTAAAATAAAGAGTTTAAAAATTATAAGATTTAGAGGGTTTTTTTTAGAGAGAATCTCTTTCTGGGTATTTGAAGACTAATTATTAATTATTTTTTTTATTTTAAATTTACTGCCTCTACATCTTTAATTATGAACAATTCAATAAAAAAGAAGAAGAAGTTTGCATCACTCTTATTTATTTTCTATGTTTTTTAATTAAGAATTGTTTATTCTCATGCCAAACAATTGTAATCCCATATTCTCTGTGAATTATTATTATTATTATTATTATTGAGAACTGATTAGAAACTTTCATTAAAAGCGAAGCCAAAAGAATACAAAAAAAGAAAAATAAAGAAAAAGTATAAACCCCAGGCTTAACTACATGCAGTTAGCCAAGGAATAAAGCTGCTCCAAGTGCACTAAAGAAAACACACTACACCATGCCTAGACATGGCAAAACGGGTCAAACCCGTTTGACCCGACCCGTTTGACCCGCAACCCGTTTGACCCGTAACCCGATTGACCTGCAACCCGTTTGACCCGTTTAAAAATGACCCGTTTTGACCCGTGACCCGTTTTGACCCGCGACCCGATTGACCCGACCCGAACCCGACCCGACCCGCCCGTTTTGCCATGTCTACCAATGATGAGTAGATTGAGATTAAGGTGTAATTTTTATAAAATATTTACTTATTATTCTTTACTTAATATGTTATGTACTCCATTATAGGTTGTCATTCTTTGCATGCCACCTTCATTTTCTCTTCCTACTTTAAATAGATCGATACCAAGATTAGTTTCTAGAAAGCTGGAACAAGAGTTGCACTAAATTTGGGTATCAAGTCAAGTGTTTAGTGGTAATTGGTAACAATATCATCAGTGAAAATCTAATTATAGTTAAGGAACTCATAAACAATTGACAGATTGCATCTACTTCCAAAAAAAAAAAAAAAATTTTGAAAAATACGGGTTAACTCGACCCGACTCGCAACCCGACCCAACCCGCTACCCGTTTGACCCGCAACCCGACTCAACCCGCGACCCGTTTGACCCGCAACCCGATTGACCCGTTTAAAAATGACCCGTTTTGACCCGTGACCCGTTTTAACCCGCGACCCGATTGACCCGACCCGAACCCGACCCGACCCGCCAGTTTTGCCATGTCTAACCATGCCCCACACAAAAAGCAGCTGCTAAACCCATGAGCCCCCTAAATTCTTGACTGCATCAGCCGTTGGTATTCATCCAACAGCCCGTATGCCCCATTGAGAATCAAACTAGGATGAACTTGTTTATGCTCAAAGTAAAACTTATTACGAGCATTCCAGATCGACCATGCCAGGATAGCCCAACGTTCCAACTCACATGACTCCAATATCCTAGCCATATGTCCAAATAATAGGAAGAAGTCACGTGCCTCATTAGAGCATTTTTGTGTTTTCCCCTTAACTAGGGCCATACGTTCCTAGCTAGAGGACACTCCCATAAAATATGATCCGTTGTCTCAGGTTCTTGGCAGCAGACACCACACAGCGACCTTATCTAAACCTTTCCGCGATGCAGGTTGGCTCTAGTTGGCAGACTGTTTGAACAGGCTGGAATGTCCGAACCTTTGGTGGCACATTTAGTGAATTAATAATTTTTTTCTTTTTTGATTGGAATACTGAGAAATTTTATAAAACTTCAGGAGAACAAAGAGCTACATCATGAGAACACGCGTCCTCAATCAGGTTGGGAGTTTCCTCCAACCAAACTACAAAGTCACCCACTTGTTTTGCAAATTGGGCTAAGATATGGGCTGGCCTATTGCCCTCCCTTTTGATATGACAGAAAGATACAAAGCGAAACCTATCAAGTTGGGCCAAAATATTTTCTGTGACAGGTTCAAGAGAAGCAGGGGCATCCAAGAGACCTGTTAGGATATTCTTGAGATTGCTAGAATCCGTCTCAAAATACACTTCCTTGATCCCCAACTCCCACGCAAACTGGACTGCAATCTCCATGGCTTTCGCCTCGGCATCTAGAGCTGATAGGTTGGCGGGGATTCTCTTGCACATCGCTGCCAGAACCACACCTTGAGAGTCCTGTAGCACCATCCCCGCGCCCATAGCGCGCACAGCATTAAAATTCGTAGCATCTACATTCATTTTGAAGCGAGGGGGGTCTGGAGGGTGCCATCTGGTTTGCAGTACTGGGGTTTTCCACGCCACTCTTTCATTTACCCCTCTGTACTCCTCCACCAAGGACACCGCGTTCCTGACCAGTGATTTCCCCTCACGCGCTCCACCACCATTTCGGACAGAATTTCTTTCCTTCCAAATTTCTCAGCACAGAGATATAATTTTTCCATTAAATCTGAGCATATCGAGCTATGTTTCACCAATTGCCACATTACATCAATGAAATACCACCTGTGGTCTAAGGAGAAAAGGAGCACTGTCTTGCTATTACTCCAAACTTCCTTTGCTCTATCACAGAACCAAAATAGGTGCAAGCTGGTTTCTGCCTTTTTCCTGCACTGAATGCAGATATCATCCTTGGTGATTTGCCTCTATTTCAAATTTGATTTGGTTGCCAACGCTTCGCGGCAAGCCCTCCAGGCGAAACTCCGAATCTTGTTGGGGAGGTTCAGATTCCAGATGCTTTTCCATAATTGTTTCATTCCTGACGCATCAGAGAATTCCACCTTATTGATATTCCCCAGCTCCCTTATACTGTGATAAGCGCTACTGACCGAGAAGTTCCCATTTCTTGTGCCACTCCACACCATTCTATCTCCCGGTAGCCTTTTGCTTAAGGGGATGCTCAGAATCATGTCAGCTTCTTCAACACTAAAGAGCTGCCTAACTACATCCGAATTCCACTCCCCAAGATCTTAAACAATGAGGTCGCTCACCTTTGTGCCTTCCCATGGGGGTTGAGCGGTAGAGAGAATCTTAGGGCAAGAGTTGGAGGGAAGCCAATCTTCAGACCAAATTTGAATGCTCTTGCCGTTGCCCACTCTCCATTTCCTCCCCTTTTTTTCCACTGTTTGGGCAGACATAATGCTTCGCCAGGCAAAGGAAGGGTGTTTGCCAAGAGAAGCTTCAGTGAACTCACTATCTGGGAAATACTTAGCCTTGAATACTCTCGAAAACAAGGACTGAGCGTTAGTCTGTAGTCTCCACCCTTGTTTTGCTAGGAGGGCTTTGTTAAAACTCTTTAGGTCCCTAAACCCCATCTCGCAAATTTCCTTTGGCTGACACATTCGCTCCCAGCTCACCCAGGCCAACTTCTTCTCATCTTTTTTTTGACCCCACCAAAATTGTCGTGTCATGCTAGTGAGTTCATCACAGAGGTTGTCCGGAAGCTTAAAACAGCTCATGGTATATGTCGGGACTGCTTGGGCCACAGCCTTGATGAGCACTTCTTTACCGGCAGCCGATAAGAGCTTTTCTTTCCATCCGGACAATTTGTTGGCCACTTTGGATTTCAATTGGGCAAAGGAGTTTGTTTTGGACCTACCAATGAGGGAGGGGAGGCCAAGGTATGTTTTGTGTTGCTTAATCACCTGAGCACCAAACATTGTTTTAATCTTTGACTGTATTTCCCCCTCGGTATTTCTGCTGAAGTATAATGAGGTTTTTTCCTTGTTCAGTTGCTGTCCCGATGAGGACTCATATACTTTGAGAATTCTTAGAATTTCTGACCCCTCAGCTTCAGTAGCTCTCCCAAAAATTATGCTGTCATCCGCGAAAAAGAGGTGGGAAACTTTTGGACCTCTTCTACAAACTGAGATCCCACGGAGCCTCTTCCCTTGCATAGCTTGGTGGAGCATTGCCGATAGATCTTCCGCACAAAGGATGAATAGGTAAGGAGACAAAGGGTCCCCTTGGCGCAGCCCTCTGGATGGAATGATGCGACCCCAGGGCACCCCATTAATTTTAATGGCGTATGTGACAGAGCAAAGGCATCGCATGATCAGACCTATCCATTTTTCTGTGAAACCCAGTTTTTGCATGATCCGCTCTAGGCAACTCCATTCCACCCTATCGTAGGCCTTGCTCATATCCAGCTTCAACGCCATTTCACCCACCAGACCTTTCCTTTTCTGATTTATATGGTACATTTTCTCTGATGCCACCAGTACATTGTCCGAAATTAGCCTTCCAGCCACAAATGCACTCTGATTTTCACTCACCAGCTGAGGTAATACCTACTTAAATCTATTGGCGATTGCCTTGGACACAATTTTATATGCAACATTACACAGACTTATCGGGCGAAAATCTGACACCCTTTTTGGTTCTTTTACTTTTGGAATTAGTACAATGTGGGTTTCATTAAAGTGCGGGGGAGTAATACCCAAATTTAAAAACTCTAAGACAGTGTTAATGACAACAGGGCGTACCGTAGGCCAGAATTTCTGGTAAAAAATTGGAGGCATCCCATCTGGACCCGGGGTAGAGGTGGGGAACATGTGCTTCAGTGCGGAATCCACTTCGGAAGCCTGAAAATTCCGTGTAAGGATTGCGTTCATAGTGTCCGACACTTTCCTGTGAATAGAGTGGAGCAGCTCCTCACTTACTTCTGGGTGGGACGTTGAAAATAGATTCGTATAATACTCCTCAAAAGTGTTTCCAATCCCCTCTTCCTCATTTTGCCAATAACCTGATTCATCCAGCACCCCTTGTATGTTGTTTCGATGGTACCTGCTTGATGCTTTTGTATGGAAGAAAGAGGTATTTTTATCCCCATGCTTCAGCCAAGATATCCTAGACCTCTGGCGCCACATGACCTCCTCAGCATCCAAAAGCTTGTTTATCTCCGATCCAGTGCAATCAATCTCCCCCAAAGTGGCCGATGATCCCTTTCTGCATTCCAGTGTCTCAAGCCTAGCTTGCAACGCCGCCAATTTTTTACCCACATGCCCAAAAGATGCATTATTCCAAGAAATTAGGGAATGTTGACACTCACTCAAACAGGAGGACAGGGGAGACTCGGAATCCTTACTTGCTCCTCTGGCCCAGGCATCTTCCACCACCCCGACACAAGCTTCTTCCTTCAACCACATTTCTTCGAAGCGGAAGAGTTTTTTCCCCCGCCGTCTCTTGCTACTATTCTGGACATCCTTAAGGATCAAAATACAGTGATCAGAGGCGGAATTGGGTTTATGAAAGAGGTTCAATTTAGGAAATCTTGCCGTCCAATTTGTTGATACTAACACTCTATCTAGTCTTTCCCTGACCCAACCTCTGCTACCTAGCCGCCTGCTCCAGGTATAGTCTTGGCCCGTGAAACCCAGATCACGAAGGCAGCTAGAGTTTATTACCTCACGAAGGCAGCCAGTGAATTAATTTTTAACTTTAACAAAGATTAAAATAAGAAAATCCCATCTTCTTTTACCAAAAGAATTGACCTTTAGGGGACCACCATTTTTAAATTAATTTTTAACTTTAACAAAGATTAAAGATAAGAAAATCCCACCTTCTTTTACCAAAAGAATTGACCACCATTTTTTGAATTGGGAAATGATCTATATATATAAAGAACTTGAGTGAGTGAGTAGGAAAGAAGACTCAGGAGGAAACAATAAAGAAAGAGAGTGAGGCGGAGGGAATGGCCGGCCGGAGCATACTTCCTTCGCCAACCTACCTCCACAGCGAGGCGGAGTCTTCTGGAAAATCGTTGCTGATTTTGTCGGGGGCCTCTTCCAATGCCACTACTCAGATGACCGGAATAACAAATACTAGTAGTTGGAGTAGTACTACTTAATTCTCTATTTATGGGTGTTCGTGTAAGGTGTAATAATTGGTTATCTATTTCTTTTTAAGTTCTTTTATATATATATATATATATATATATATTGGTATTTGCTAGTGTTGTGTTAGGGTTTTGGTGGCAAAGCTTATATATGCTGGACACTATATAGGAGTACTAGTTTTTGTTTTTCTTTTTTAGTATTATCCTAAAATGCAGCACCAAAATCAGCATGCTTTCTAAATGTTATGTACCGCCTTTTATGTATATGGCGATGAACAATATTAAGCACCTATTGCTCTATTTTATTTATCCCAGAAGCGTATTTATTTTTGGTTTGTCGTAAATTAACACAAGTCAAAATTGCATATTTTTCTTGGCAAACAAACAGATAATTATGGAAGGAATGTGAGAGATCACAGAATCTTGAGTGAATTAAGTCAGGCTGTGCCCTCTTACAAAATCAAAAACGCAAACGCAAGGAAAACAGTACACCCAAACGAATTTCACATTAATTAAAATTCCACACAACCTAGAGAGAGAGAGAGAGAGAGAGAGAGAGAGAGAGAGTGTGTTGAGGACGTGAGTCGTGACAGACAATAATAGTAGGCCGTTTGGTTCACCGTGATGTTACATTATAATATAATATTATGTTATTATAATCTTACATTAATGTAATCTTAATATAAGAATACAACATTACATTGTTTAGGAGGATAATGAGATTATGATGATTCGATATATTTTGTAATTTTAAATTATGATAATGTTAGATAAAATAAAATAAACCAAAGACTTTAATATCACATCATTGTAATGTGCATCACATTAAGAGTACATCACAGCGAACTAAACGCCCTCTAAGAGTTTGGTAGGGTTGGTAGTCTGAACCTCTGTCTTATCCTGTGTTAATTTTAGAATTGCAATATATATATATATATATATATATATATATATTTC
This sequence comes from Quercus wislizeni, assembly GCA_023055345.1. Lineage (NCBI taxonomy): Eukaryota > Viridiplantae > Streptophyta > Magnoliopsida > Fagales > Fagaceae > Quercus > Quercus wislizeni. The sequence goes on from JALGQJ010000003.1 coordinate 34,874,690, forward strand.
TTTCTTTCTTTTTTGGAGGAAAGAAGAAAAGAACCACAAACTTTCAACTATGATATTTGGCAAATTGTGACCGACCGCCGGTCATTTTCAAAATTTTCAATGATTTTATGCACTTTGTCATAACTTGATGACATTTGTAATTGTTTAATCATTAAACTATCACTTTCACATCAATCTATCATTTATTTTCTTTATTATTCATGGCACAAAATTTGTACCCACAAGCTTTCTCTTTCTCTTTTAGATCAATTCCTTTTTCCCACTTTATTTTTTAAAGAGCAATGCTACACAGACCCAAAAAAAAAAAAAATCACAATATTTTTTACAATAGTTGAAGTAGTATGTTTTCACTGATATCATATATTTGTGAGTTGTAATAAAGCGGTGTAATTTGGACTCTAAATTGTTACTCAATTGTCTTCTCTCACAGTAATGATTAGGGATTAAATTAGTCAGTTTTGAACCTAACAAACATTAGTCCAAACCTCAAAGGTATTAATTATATTTTACGTACCCTATTGTATTTAACAAAATGATAAAACCCGGGTTCAAAATTCCTCACTCTATTTATTGTGAGAAAAAAAAAGTTTGCACTTTGTACTTGATGAAATATCTCTGTTTGCTATTTAATAAAAGGGTAAGACTTAGATATAGTACTTAGATGTTATTTCTTAGATTCCCCTCTTAAGATTCTGTCATGTGCATATTTTCTCATGAGATGAAAGTGTATTTTTTAGTTAAGTAGTCATATAACTGAATTTTAAAAAAGGAAACTAAAAAACATCATCTAAGATATTGTTCTTCAATTTTGTCCTTAATAAAAGATGACGGGCCTTACATGAACATATGTATATATATTTTTTAATAAACTTGTACCTTTATGTCATTCGTTGTTGAAGAGAGAGGAATCTAGACTATTGGATGGATCATAAAGCTGTGATCAGACTTCAGAGCTTAATTTACGTTCTTAATTAGCATCTCAGTTTTAACTTTAGGTTGCGTTTGAATTGGCAGTAAACGATTTCAGGAAATCATTTTCCGTAAAACTCACGTGTTTGGCAGCTACGGAAAATAGAATTTCCGGAAAATGATTTCAGTTTGACCGAAATTTTACTCCTTTGACCCCGAAATGGTTTTACACTTTCATTTTACCTTCAAACCATTTCCGGGTCACGCGCAAAAGAGAGAGAGAGAGCGAGAGAAAGAGAGAGAGAGAGACAGCACGAAAGAGAGATCGCACCAGCACCCAGCACCGACGAAGGCGAGATCGATCCACATCCAAGAGCTCCAACGAACCTAGAAAACCCAAGACCGAGCTCATTCGTCGAGCAATGCCCCAATCGTCAAATTGCGAACCCATTCCTCAAATCGTCGAGCTCGTCCGTCAAACCCATTCCTCAGATCGTCGAGCTCGTCCGTCGAACTCATTCCTCAGATAGTCGAGCTCGTCTGTCGAAGCCATTCCTTAGATCGAGAACCCAGATTGTCCCCTTGAGATCGTCCCGCCGAATTGTCGATTTGCTTGCTCTGGGTTGATCCTTCTCTGCGTCGATCTTGTCGCCGATCCGCTTGCTGTCTGATTTTGGGTTGATCTCTGATTTGATGAATTTTTTTTTGTTAGGTATTGAGAATTTGGGTTTTGATGAATTTGGATTTTGTTGGAGTTGATGATATATTTGTTTGGAAGCTGAGAAAATGCAAGAAAATGTGAGAAACATGATAAAATTGAGTTTTTTAGAGTATTTTCAAGAATACAACCAAACACCAGAAAATATTTTTCATAAAATATTTTGGAATGCAACCAAACACTGAAAAATATTTTTCTTTCCTAAAAATAGCATTTCCGAAAAATATTTATTTTCCGAAAAATATTTTACAGGAACCAATCACAGCCTTGGTCACTGAATTGTAGAGGATGATTCTCAACTAGTTTAAGCTTATGATAGCTAGGAAGCCCAAAGTATCCCTGATTCCCTATAGACATTATTAGAACCTATAATCCATATATTAATGGTTGTGGTGGGGCAACAAAGCTAGCTTGTAGCTAATATTTAGAGTTCTTTATTATTATCTAGAAACTCGGATACACAGAAGGCATGCGTAGCTCGTTGTACCATATCATCTCATCTCAGTAAAATACTTGCTGTTATTTGATTTTTTTTTTTTTTTTTTGAGAAGGTGCTCTTATTTGATTGAAATTTACCATTTGAGAGAAAAAGTTTGTATTTTATAGTAATAGACAGTACTACAGTAGTAGTTTTTAGGCTAACTGTTATTTGATTAAAAAATAGGATGAAAAGATTTAGGGGAGAAAATTTAGAGGAACATCCTGTCATGATTTTAAATTTTAAATTCAAATAAAAAACCAAAACATTTTTTTTATACCCTTATCAGCTAATTACAATAATATTATATGGATAATTAAGTTTCATACTGATTTTTATTATATATTATGAACGTAAGGAAAATCGGCTTTTAATCTATACTATCTATAACATAATTTTCTTTTTTAGATTGGACTTTTATATGGTTCGGAAATACCTTTAAATAGGAACAAAATTTCAGGACAACCTGATAAAAATATATCTCTAACTCTACTTAAAGTTTTAAAATACTTACAAAATAAGACATTCTTCTACTAATATATGTCTTCAAAATAAACTTATCTAAAATTAAAAAAAAAAAAAAAAAACTTCTCAGTCTCTTTTGTATATTTCCTTCAAGACCATGCTCCAACTTTTTTTTTTTTTTAATTTTATCAAGACTCACCGGCTTCTTTTATTTGATTTTTGGGTTGTATTATAATATAAAAATTGAGATAAATAAAAAATTATGAAACTAGAAAAAAAAAAAAAAAAGAAAAGAAAAAAGATCTCATTGCATTAAAACACGTGTGATAAGTTCAGTAATAATATAAATCTTTATCATCGGCATCACTGTGACTGGTCAAGAACCTCAGTTACTTCCACCCATGTGAGTGAGAAGTACCAACATGGCAAAAAGAAAAGTCAAAAGTAAAGAGAAGCAATTAAATAAATAGAAGAAATACAAGAAAAGGAAGTGAACACCCACTATTAACTACTGCTTTGAAGAATCCCCCGAAGGATTTCCCTTCAAAAAATCAGCAACAATGTTCACTAAGATCTTATTACCTCGCTTTTGAGGTACTTTCCCAAAAGAAGGGGCAGGATGGAGCTTCCCTTGGCAGGGATTTTGCTTGGCGCCGTTGGGATTTTCACTCATATCTATTACCACTACTACTTGTCTCTCTTTTTCTATACTATACTGTGAAGTGTTGAATATTGGAGACTGGTGTGCAGCTATTTCAGTAATGTTCCATCTCTATAGCAATAGGTTTCAACTTGTTGCCTTGAAATTGTGACTTCACGATTTCAGAATTTTTTTTTTCGACCATTTTTTGAGTTTGTGTAACAAAAATTATTATTCTTTTTTTTAGTAATGTTAGTAATACTTTCCCACACACTTTATTATCAGTTATTACTATCCTATACGGTAGATTATAAATGGTGAAAAAAAAATCTATATATTAGTAACAGATAATCAATTATAATCTATTGTGTATAACAATAGTAACAAAATCTGTGATTTTAACATTATTGTTCTTCTTTTATAGTTTTATATAGAAATTGAAAAGGATATATAACCCCTCAACCAAAAGAATAAATATATATATATATATAGATGTCATATAGGACCATATTATAAGTGTGAAAGTCTGAAAATTTGAACCTATATATACTGTATAGGAAGGGAGGGAAATCACCTACTGTGCTCCAATGAGGGAGAGATCATCGTTTTTCTCCTCAATCGTTTGCTTTGCCTCCATTGTCTTCCTCCTCGTTCCTTTGCTCCGCCTCCACCATCAACGACATGCGTCCCAAATGGGTCACATTGTTTTTTTTTTTTGGTTATGATTTCATTAGTTTTATGAGGAAGAATTGTATTTTTTGATTTGATTGTATTTTGTGTTTTGTTCTAATTGTTTTTTTGTACTTTGTAATTGTTGAAATAAAAGCTAAATTTTTTAATCTGATTTATTCAAGTGTGTGGAGTATTCTAAGAAATGAAAATGGTTTGGAGAATGAACACTGCTCTTAATCAAGAGAGCTATTATTGTAGCAACTCCAAAAAATAATTTACAAAAATTTTGATTTTAGAGATGTTGTTAGAGTTGATTAATTTTTTTGAGTTTGCTTTCCAAAAATAATTTTAAAGAATTTGCTGGTAGCGTGTGTGTGTATATATATATATATATATATATGCTTTCCTATTACTATATCTAGTGTTTATTAGGAGGCCTGAGTTGTTGTGGTTGAGAGTTGGAAGGTGTTGTTTGGGTTAAGCCTTTGGTAATGTTCATGTAATAAGTATATGCTACCAAAGCAATGAAAGCATGTTTTTACTTTCCTGTGCCAGGTATTTTGCTTTGTCTTGTGACACTTGTGGTAATGAAAATGTTATGCTAGTGTTCTATCTAATGAAAGTAGTTAATTATATTTATCTACTTCTGAGACCAGGTATCATTTTTTTTTTTTTTAATAAACCAAAATGTAGTAGAACAAGGTACGCAATCAGAGAGAATCCATTTTATAGTTAAATTCTGTTGCAATATGTGTGTTTGTGTGTCTAAAATAGAAGGGGAAGAGAAAAATGGTTGGCTTAAAAAATGGTGCCATATGATTTAAAATAGGTAAACAATTAATCAAAAGGACAAATTCAAGGCTAAGCACTTAAACCCATGTTCTTTCTGAAGATTCCTCGCAAATAAAATCGACCCATTATATTAGAGGTTTTCACAGAAAAGTTAGAATTGCATTGTTGCCTTAATTTACTTCCTGATATGGTAGTTACCCATCTATAGCTTCTGATTCAAGAAGCTCCGTTTGATTTTCTTTTTCCTGCAATCTCTTACTAATCTTTTCCTGAAAATTAAGATCCGACTCCAATGCAATATATATATATATATATATATATATATATATTTAGATATCTTTTGATTTTGTTGGGGCATTAAAGGGTGGATTCAACTTTCTTTGGGACCCAACTTAGATCCTTCAACGTATACCTTAGCTTAGATTGGGCAGTTTTGTTTGTGTTATGTTCGATTTTCACTACGTGGACTGTGCAAGTTACTACCTCATATTTCTTGTTTTTAACTTTTTTTTTTTTTTCTTCTCCACTAAATTTACAGGAATTATTTAGCAAACGCATGTTTTATTATCTATCTATCATATATTTCTAATACAGTAATTTGGACTTTGGAGGCCAAGCAGTAATCAGTAATCACCTCTTCCACCATTGAAACTGGATTTATTATTATTATTTTTTGGGATATGATCAATGAGAAAACCATGAATGCAGGAAATGAATTTGATCCTCATCAACGACAGGTTCTTTCATTCAGCAAAAAAGAAAAAAAGAAAAAGGACAGGTTTTTTCAAGCTTTTTGACAATTGACATAGTGGGCCCCGGAAATTTAAGGGGGATTTTTTTTTTTTTTTACAGGAAATAAAAACCTTATCCATTTTATTTTTACATCCGAGTTTACGTACAGCAAGGTTTTTGTTTTTTGTTGTTGTTTTTTATTTTATTTTATTTTATGGAAGTAGGTGTATTTGTCCGTTTTACGTTAAAATGTCATAATAATAGAACTCGCAGAAATTTTAGGTTTACATATTGCTTATATGCTAAATATTGTAGAAAATAAGGGAAAAATTGAGACTGTCAAATTAAGCTCAATATAATAAATAAAAATAATAATCTGACTTCTTTTGTATTTGCAAAATGCACCCGTTAAAAATGATATAATACAATTTATTTTAGGCAAAAATTCATATCACGCCCTCTAAATTTGATAAATGATTATCTTCAAATTTTTTTTAACAAGTTGGTCATTACATATATCCATTGCAGTTTATCCAGGAAAACTGAATTATATCATATGTCAATATATGGTTGCAATTTTATATATAGAAGACACGTACTCTAGGGATGAAAATAATAATTCACTCAAATTTCAAGTGTTATATGGATTATTTAGTCTTACTTTTACCATTATTTTATATATATATATATATATAAATAAAATTCAAACTGCTCTTATTTTTAAGTATAACATTCTTTTTTTTTTAAGTAATAAAAATAACTCATCCAAACATACTTTTACAATATAAATTGCTCTTATTTTTAAACATTCATTTAAAAAAAAAAAAAAAAACTAATCCAAACACACTTTTACAATATAAATATCACAAATGACCAAAGTCTTCCTTTCTCTTAAATTTTGTTTGGGGATATATATTTTTATTTTCTCTAATGACTAAGTTAGAGCTAAAAAGAATACCAACTAGCAAGGGCCTCGATCATGGTTCATGCTTATGCACTCACCAGTCTATTAATATTGTGTGCGCATGTGCTAATTAACAAAAAGTTTCGTTTTGTTTCAGCTTTATTTGATATAATATAACATTTATATTTTTGAAAATTGGTTATCTTCAATTTCTTTGTAGCACATTATATAAATTAGCTTGTAACTCCATGCATATACATAGATACACTTAAAGATATATAATAAGATGCATAATATAATTCCTGTATATATAATTAGATACTATTAATCGTTATTTTTATATTTTGTTAACTCTTTTAAAAAATTTGTAAGGATATTATTAAGTATAAAATGTAAATTATCCATATTTAAAAAAAAAAATTATTGTGAAGCACTTTATTTATTTATTTATTTTTACTATTCATTTATTCTATACTCTTTGATTTTTGTACTTAATAACTTACTTGGATGAATATTTATGATGTGATCTCACATTTAATTCTAAAATAAAGAAATAAAACTCTTTAAAAATAAATAATTTAAGACACATGGGTCAAAATTGGAACTCTAATTTGAAATTTTAATTTGAATTTATCTCAGTTTCACCTATTATTATTGTAGGGTCCACGTTTTTCAGGCTAGGCCCCGTGGATAAATGGGATCTGGGCCAGGCAGATCCATTACAATGAATTTGTAGAGAGTGGGTTCAAGAGCTGGGCTTTGGTGAGACAACGGTTAATGTAGAGGGTGGAGATGATCGAGTAGAAATTAAGAACACAGAGGTGGACGGGCTCGCGATCCGAGGGAAACGAGCTCCTTGTCCGATGATACGAACCCCCATCTGGTCTGATTCACCAGAGGCATGAAGGAGGAACCTGTGCCCCTCCCCCACCTTGGGAGCCCCCCCCCCCCCCTCTGGGAGATTTCTTATCTTATATATCTCACTTCAGTCCATCATGATCCTACACTTATTAGTCATCTCTGCCCACACTTGAGTGTGCGTTCCATCACCCACTCCTTCTGACATTTTGTGAGCTGCTGTGATCCAGATAGCACTGCGTAGGGGTCACGTCCACATAAGTGGGGCCAGGATGTTAGCTGTGTGTATTTAATGCGGAAGTGACGGCCTTTCATGGGGTTGCTTCTCCACCATGCCCCTATGGGTGGCCCACGACGCTGGGACTCTCCATTGGGACGCTCTAGGAGACTCCCCTCGATGGCGTGGTACTTCCCCCTTTCGTGATCTTGGTTCGCTGAGGACGGGGTTGTCCTCAGCAGCATATCTTGGCAGTCTGGACTTTCTTTGTTCATCCTTGGACATTTCTTTTTCCTCGGCATGGGCCGTGGGCTTGATATGAAATGGGCCGGGGTTGCCAATTCCTTTGGCCCCACAATAGCCCCCAAAATCATGCTGTTCGGCTCCTCGGGCAGGGAGGAGGATTTTGATGTTCTCGAGCCTATGTCATGGCCGGTCGAGTCTTGTTCTTCTAAGAGTGTCAGGGCCTTTTCGTCTGCCCAAGGCACGCTCCTGGCGTTTCGGTGTACAAGGCGCGCTGTAATTAAGACTTTTGGGGGATGACGCAGATTGCTTCGGTATACGGGGTGCGCATTCAATGGCGCCTTTATGAAGCGGCGCGGATTCAACAGTTGAGGGTTCTCTTGGAAATTGGGCGAGGTTTATTTCACCTAGAATTCCCTCTTTGAGCTTTGTGCGAGGTAAATTCCCCACAGATTTCGCCTCCTATATAAGGAACCCTGGAAAACCATTCTTTTACAACTACAAGCCCCTTAATCCTGCGAGGACTCTAGGTTCTCCCACTTTCATGAACCAAGAATGCCACTTGATTTATGGGCATCGCAGCTGAGGCAAAGGAAGCAGAGGCCAAAGATTTTCCTATCCTTCAACCGGGCAAGAAAGAGAACATTCCTCCTTCGACCAGGAACCGTAGCTGGCGCCAACTGTGTTAGATCCATGACGAGCCTTCAGACGCTAATCAAGGATGTGCAGGAGTTGGCTAAAGAGGAAAGGGAAGGAAGTGGAGCGAAGATGAGGGATGCAATTGAGATATTAGAGGGGGACCACCTCCGCCATTGTAGGTGGTTGGCGAGACTTCTGGGGGGCGATTTTTTAGGAGTACAGATATTGGCTTTTGGATAAGAATACGCTTCAGGGTGGCCTCAGCAGGTGGGAACTGATTCAGGCGCTTCTGCCTTTTCCTCTTCCTCATCGCCAGTGCCAAGCGTACGGGCTCGATTACTGTTGGAGTGAGGCCGTGAATCCACCATCACCACCAACCTTCTTCCTTTTATAGCTAGCTTTAAAGCAAGCCTACCTCGGCTGTTCTGTAGTTAGTTTTAAAATACGCCTTTCTTGGTTGTTCTGTAGTTAGTTTTAAAATACGATACATCATCACTTTATTTAATGAAAAGGATTTGCGATTTTTATTTTGTGTATTTTCTTTGTCCCCTTTTTTTTTGAATGTGTTGCCTTCCCTTTTTATTTTTAAGACCTAAGACTATTGCCGTCGTCGGCAATGAAACGCCGGCATCCTGACTTTAGTAAAGCCCGCGATAGCGCTTGGATGCTAGTTTTAAATAGTTTAACTACTTAGGAACAGTCGAGAATATAATGATGCGCTTTATGTCGCAAACCGTGTGACCATTAGAGAACGCTGGTTTTAGCATAGATGATCCGAGGAGGTCATGGTGTGTCATGGCTCTGTCCGACGCTCATAATGACGTTAGAGTGCCTATTTTTCCCAAGAGTTAGGTCCGAGGACCCCAACGCAGCTAAGGCTTTGGTTAATGCTTAGTAGAAAGTCCGAAGGGCACAACATACCTAAGACTTTTTTTTTTTTTTTTTTTTTTTTTTATGGGTGATAAGAAGTGTTAAGCCCCTAGTGTAGATTTCCTCATAGGTTTGTAGTCCGAGGACCACGCAAGACCCTGGTTCTGTCTAACACTCAGATAGTTGCCTCAAGTTATTAGTTTTCCCATAGGTTTGAATCCGAGGACTATGCAAGACCTTGGTCTGTAAAAAATAGTTGTCAAAAGTTATTAGTTTTCCGAAAAGTTTAAGTCCGAAGACCACGCAAAACCTTGGTTCTGTCTAACACTTAGATACTTGTCAAAAGTTATTAGTTTTCTCATAGGCTTGAGTCCGAGGACCATGCAAAACCTTGGTTTTGTCTAACACTTAGATACTTGTCAAGAGTTATTAGTTTTCCCATAGGCTTGAGTCCGAGGACCATGCAAGACCTTGGTTCTGTCTAACATTTAGATACTTGTCAAGAGTTATTAGTTTTCCCATAGGCTTGAGTTCGAAGACCATGCAAGACCTTGGTTCTGTCTAACACTTAGATACTTGGCAATTCTTGGTAGTTTCTTTAAAGCAGGAGGTCCGAGAACCCGTCATTGCTACTCCGTGCGGCTGCCCTTTCCCTCCATCAGGGCCCAGTGGGGCTGGCCACTAGGTTTGCGGAGGTTTGACCCCTGGTGGGGGCATGGGCCATGCGCATGATGTCAGAGGCCCGTTGAGCTGTGGGCCATCTGACAGTTCTCCCTGTATAGTATAGTAAAATGGCCATCATAACCTCCCAACGAGGACTCTTGCTGATGGAGGCTTGACCCTATCCAAACAAACCGTTGTACTCACCGTCTCACGAGCAGCTTCCCACAGACGACGCTAATTGTAGGGTCCACGTTTTTCAGGCTAGGCCCCGTGGATAAATGGGATCTGGGCCAGGCGGACCTATTACAATGAATTTGTAGAGAGTGGATCCAAGAGCTGGGTTTTGGTGAGACAACGGTTAATGTAGAGGGTAGAGATGATCGAGTAGGAACTAAGAACACAGAGGTGGACGAGCTCGCGATCCGAGGGAAACGAGCTCCTTGTCCGATGATACGAAACCCCATCTGGTCTGATTCACCAGAGGCATAAAGGAGGAACCTGTGCCCCTCCCCCACCCTGGGAACGCCCCCTCCCCCCCAAATTTGGGAGATTTCTTATCTTATATATCTCCCTTCGATCCATCCTGATCCTACATTTGTTAGTAATCCCTGCCCACACTTAAGTGCGCGTCCCATCACCCACTCCTTCTGACGTTCTGTGAGCTGCTGTGACCCAGATAGCATTGCCTAGGGGTCATGTCCACATAAGTGGGGCCAAGATGTTAGTTGTGTGTATTTAATACGGAGGTGACGACCTTTCATGGGGTTGCTTCTTCACCATGCCCCGATGGGTGGCCCACGGCGCTGGGACTCTTCATTGGTACGCTCTACGAGACTCCCCTCGGTGGCGTGGTACTTCTCCCTTTCGTGATCTAGGTTCGCCGAGGACAGGGTTGTCCTTGGCAGCATATCCTGGCGGTCTAGACTTTCTTTGTTCATCCTCGGACATTTCTTTTTCCTCGGCATGGGCCGTAGGCTTGATATGAAATAGGCCGGAGTCGCCAATTCCTTTGACCCCACAATTATTTATATATATATATATATATATATATATATAAGCTACCAAAAATATACCATTTTCAAACAGATAAATAATCCATTATTACTTTATTTTCATTACATTATTACTTTCTTTTCTCCTAGGATGATTTTCGTTTATTAGCCCACAAACCCCATTTGCGCTATATGTATTAGTGTATTAATTTGCCTTTGCTTTGTTGATTTTTTTTACAGGCGTAATGATCATTCTGGTCGTTTTTATCAATTACATCGTTTTCACATTTGCTAAGCTACTAAAATATCTAGAGGTGGGGGCACGATCTAGCAAAAATGGTAAAAAAATCATCCAATAATAAAATGTTACCATTAATTAAGGGACTCTTTTTTTTTTTTTTTTTGAGAATGATAAAAAAAATCATCCAATTATAAAATGTTACCATTAATTAAGGGACTTGATGTAATTATTGCTGAAAATTGGCACTTGGGGAAGCCCGATTAGACCATACTTCCATGGTAGAGTCCCACTCATGACTTTTTGTTGTCACATTGGTTGCTCAGTTGCTCCACGCCCTTTTAGATAAGAGCATTTGCATTTCCATCAAGTTCAACAAATCAAACTTTTACTGCAAATATAACTACACACACTAAAAAAAAGTTTACATTGAGCTTTACAATGCGATAAGAGTCTTAAAGGACTAGTGGTAGCTCTTTGAATTTTTTTTTATAGAGCAGTCATTAAAAAACTTAAATTATACAAAACCTAATAAAAAAAGAACTTAAATATATTGACATTACACACAAAATGCAAATAATAAAATTTTATAATTTTCTTCTATCAACAAAATGAAAAGATAAAAAAGGCTCAATAAGAGAAAAGTGAGATTTGAGAAGTTGAGATGAAAGAAATAAAGTGAGAGAGAGCTTGAAATGATGATAGAAAAAATAAAAAATAATAAAGTGTGAGAAAGAAGCAGAGAGCAACAAATAAAATATAAATGGGCACTCTCCATCTCATAGTGAAAGGGAGAGAATCAAAACCCTAAAATATGATGTGCTAAGTTTTGTTTTATTATTATTATTTAAAAAACAAAGAAATATGAAGCGATAAGTTTAAGCTAAAAAGGTGGCACATTAAAATTAGAATAACAGTTGAGAATCCCCTTGTATAGGTCCTAATTCTAAAATCAATAATAGCAATTTTAACCTTGCCAAAGTTTGGAACTCGGCCCGTTTTGGAATCAACATTATGAAAAAATTTATTTAGGAAAATGCTAAGGTCATAAACCATTTTATAAATTACTGATGTGATGTGTAACCATTGGTAGAGCAAAAACATGATGTTAGTGGTAAGCCTAAATAAGAACCAATAAGAATTTGCCATTCAATTATTCAAATTTCCTTAAACACTTCAACCATGGTTATATAAGTGTTTAAGGAAATTTGAATAAATGAATGGCAAATTCTTATTGGTTCTTATTTAGGCCTACCGCTAACATCATATGTTTACTTTACCATATGGTTATATGGTTCTTATTTAGGCCTATTCATTTATTCAAATTTCCTTAAACACTTTACCATATGGTTATATATATATATATATATATATATATAGGTGGTGTGAGGTTTAGTTGAGTCAAATTGGAAGGAAATATGTCACTATTTTAAAATGGTTTAAAGGATTTCTCTCCAAACTTATCTTAATTAAAAAATAGGAAGAAAAGATTTTGGTAGAGAAAATTTAAAGGATCACCCTGTGGGCCTCTCATGAGTCATGAGTCCCCAAATTTTAAATTCAATTAATAACAAAAACTAGTTTTCTATTTTTCCCTTTCAGCTAATTATTACAATATTAATTATGTGGATATTATACTGATTTTTGTTATATATTATGAAAACAAGGGAAACTAGCTTTTAATAATAGCATAAATCATCATAATTCATCATTATGATCTTGATGCTTCCAGTCCCTACTGGTCAAGAACCTCACTTCCAACCCATGTGGGAAAGAAAATACAAGCAAGATTAACCATTCATTCTCATATATGGTGCTTCTTCACTAGATTAGTGTTTATTACTTTGGTCATAAGTTTGGAACGCCAGAACATAATTCAACTCTTCTAGAAAAGTAGTATCACTGTCTCACTCATTCCAAGTTTGCTTCAAGTTTTCAATTCGAAGCATGATAGCAATCTTTTTCAAATCTCATAGATAGGATCTTATCCTCAATTCACAAAAGTAGTGACTTATTTTCTTTGTTGAATTTTCAAGAAAAAAAGCCCACTTAATGCTCATAATTCAACATCATAGTACAAGTTTGTTCTTCTCTATATCAGTTTATAATTTTTGTCATGCTTTATATATACAGTATTATATTATTATTTTATATATGCTTATACTTTATCCATTTGTAATGTAGGGCGAATTTCATTTGTTAACTAGAAATTTGCCTTATTAATGACCATTAAAAGAAAATTTTAAAAATACATATATAGGTTAAATTAATGTCAACTTAATTCCTTAATGTTTCTGTGAGCAAAGTGTTATTTAGAAAATTTTCCAAATATACAAGTAAATTTAGAATAAAGTGTCATTTGTCATAGAAAAATAAATGTACAAAGTATTCAATTAATAAGAACATAAAAAAAAAAAAAAAAAATCAGACACTTAATATTCCATCATGAGTTTAGGATTTGAATAATGCTACAGCCACAAACTATTTTATAATATTTTTACAAACTATTGATGTGACAAATTCTTATTAGTTCTAATATGGATCTACTAATAACATCACATTTATGTTTACTAATAATTATTTAAAAATTACCAAAGCTGCATCAGCAATTTGTAAAAATATTGTAAAATAATTTGTGTCTGTAGCATTACTCAAAGGATTTTGTGTCATATTATATTTGTTGGACAAAAAAATTATAGATTTGCTCAATATTAATGAGTTTGTTAATTTGTTCATTTAAAAAAAAAAAAAATTGACTGTAAGGCTTTTTTTTTTTTTTTTTAAGAATGTCACTTATATTAACTTAATTTAAGGGTATGTTTGGTAACTGTTTTTTCTCCCTATTTTCTATTTTCAAAAATAATTTTCTATTTTTGAAACTAAAAAACTTGTTTGGCAACCCAAATTGGATAAAAAACAAAAACTATTCTCAAAACTTAATTTGTGAAGGAAACTGAAAACATGCAAAATGCTGTTTTTAGTTTCTAATTTTCAAAAGTCAATAAAAACACGTATTTAATTTAATGAATTTAACTCATTTAATGAGTTAGCATTAGAATTCAAATCTTAATAACAACATATTTTAGTATTTTCTATTTTTTTCTTCAAAAAATATCTTTTTAATTTCAACTAACCAAACATGTTTTTTTTATTTAAAAAATACAAGAAAATTGTTTTTTATTTATATTCCCAAAAACAAGTTTTTGAAAATAGAAAATAAAAACTGTTACCAAACATAACCTTATAGAAATTTAATATTTTTTTCCATTATTAATATAATTTATTAATCCTAAAGTGGCCCCAAGAAAGATATTATTTCAATCATATTATATTTGTGAAAAAAATTATCTCTTTAACATCATTATTTAAAATATATAGATATATTTAAAATTAAATATATATATATATATATATATATATACACTACAAGAACACTAGGAGCCCGTTTGGTATCTCTATTTGAGTAATAATTTTCACATTTCAAACACACTTATATACATTTCCACACATTTTTTCACCTACACATATTTAAAAAAACTACAAAAATCTTATCCCAAACTACTCTACTAACACCCCATAGGTCATCCTGCGTCCTCACCAACATGAATTATCCTTCAATGATTCCATCGTGGTTTTGTATTATATAGGACAGTTGTTTGGTTTACATTGATACACGTAAGACTTACATTAATAGTTTAAAAAAAATATATAAAGATACATTGTACATTATTGCTGCACATCATCCACATTCATAGTTTAACTGAAAAGAGAGATTAATAACATACTAGCAGTAGATATGAGTGAAAAACCTAGAGGCAAGCAAAATGGTCCTGGCCAAGGGAAGAAGCCCCATCCGGTCTCTTCTTTCAAAAACGTACCTCCACCCCGAGGCAAGGTCAAAGCGACAATTTTTAATGGTCTTTTGAAGATCAGATCTTCTGCCGATTAGGAAGAAGAAATAATTATATTGCGGGTGTTTCTCATGTATGCTTTCTTATTCCTCTTTACTATATCTTGTGTTTGTTAGTCTTGGGGTTTCTTGAAGCCAAGTCCATGTGAGGATTATACATTGAGATCTCACGAGACCGTCTCATAATTTTATTTTATTTTATTTTTTTCGTTTTGGGTGATTGTAGCCAAAAAAGCAGCAACAGTGCATTCAATGCGGTGGTAGCAGTTTTTCCTTAGATATTTCTAAGTTCCCATCATCCTTATACATGTGTGATGTACGTCCTTATCACTGGAACTTCCCGGAAGGTCACCTTGATTGTTGGAATACAAATTTGAGCTATGTTTATCATGTTCGAGGAGATATTCCTCCTCGAACCACCCTTCCATTTGTATTTTGCTCATTAAGTCTTGAGTCCGAACCATTTATTATCATTCATTCGACCTTGGACTACTCATGCTCTCGGCTAAGCCCAAGGCCCAATATACGATTTGGACCCTTAACCCTACATATATATATAGAAACTCAGACACACGAAAAGCATGTCTAGTTCATTATATAGTTGTTATTACATTAGTTTAACATTTATTTGGTTAAAAAAAAGGTTTAGCCAACCTGGGGAGAGAGAAATAATAGACCCTTCCACTTCCAACCTTTTTGGCTTAGCCATAATGATTTCCTTGTGATAGACAGAGCAGCTTGAAGTGGACAAGAAGCCAATCTGCTTGATGCCATTTCTGTTTTTACCTGGAAAGCCCAACACTGGAATAAGGAAGTTTTTGGCAATTTGTTTACTAGAAGGAGGATTATCATGGCCAGGCTCTTGGGAATTCAAAAAGCCCTTTCTAATTTCCCTAATGCTTTCCTGATGAACCTTCAAAACAAGCTTAATGATGAGTAAAATCTCATTCTCTAGCTTGAAGAAGAACTATGGGCTATGAAGGCCAGAACTGATTGGATCATCCATGGTGAACGCAACATAGCCTACTTCCATATGTCCACTCTTGTGAGAAGAAGCAGGAACAGAATTTCAAGCATTTTAAATGAAAATGGTGAATGGGTACACAACATTGAGGAGGTGAAAGATATTTTTGTCACCTACTTCAAGAAGCTTTATCAAACAGAGTAATCATGCAACCTCTTCAATCCTGAATGGGATAATGATTGGTGTGTTACCATTTCTATGGAAGAAGCCAACTCCATTGCACATTGCCCTCTGATGGGAAAATCTAGGGTGCCCTGAAGGCCATGAAGCCTTTCAAAGCTCCTGGGGCAGATGGACTGCATGCTAGATTCTTCTAGAGGTTTTGGTTACTAGTTGGAGATTCTGTCAGAAGGGAGGTCAAGAACATTTTCTCTTGCCAACAAGTTCCTGATTACTTAAATTAGACACTGATTGCTTTAATTCCAAAACAAGGTGGGCCAGAAATAGTTAGTCACTATAAACCTATTAGTCTATGTAACACGATGTATAAGATTGTGACAAAAATCTTGGTTCAAAGACTAAGACCTTTGCTACATTCCTTGATATCTCCAATGCAAGCTACTTTTCTGGCTGGCAAGAGGGGTACTGATAATGTGATAATTGCCCAAGAGCTAATCTACTCACTTAAGAAGAGGAAAGGAAATGATGGGTACATGGTGGTTAAAGTTGACTTGGAAAAGGCCTATGATCTTTTGGAATGGAGCTTTGTTAGGATGGTGTTGAACCATTTTGGCTTCCTTTCCAACATCATCAACCTTATTATGAGTTGCATCTCCAATACTTCAACTGCTATTCTCTTTAATGGCAATAGAATGGACTTATTCCAGCCTTCAAGAGGAATTAGACAGGGAGACCCCATCTCCTATTACATTTTCCTCCTTTTGCATAGAATTCCTGGGAGCACAGATCGATTCAATGTGTGAAAACAATAGATTGGACAAAATCAAGGCTTCTAAGAATGGTCCAAGTTTTTCTCATGTGTTTTTTGTAGATGATCTCATGCTTTTTGTAAAAGCCAATGCCAAGAATTGTGAAGCAATTATAGAAGTATTGGATACTTTTTGCAAGCTTGCTGGACAAAAGGTAAATTTAGCTAAATCATGTGTTTCATTTTCTCCAAATGTTTCTAGAAGATGTAAAAGATCCATATGCAAAAAACAAGGGATAAATGCAACTCAGAATTTGGATCACTACCTAGGCTTTCCTCTAATATACAAAGGTAGGAGTGGAGATGCCTTTAACTTTGTTATAGACAAAGTTCAGAAGAAACTCAGTGGTTGGAAAGCCAAGTTCTTGTCTAAAGTTGGGAAAATGGTGTTGACCAAATCAGTAGCTATCCCTATAGCAAAGTATTACATGCAATGTCATGCCTTGCCAATTAAAGTGTGTGAAGCAATTGGCAAATTAATAAGAGACTTCCTGTGGGGTTCAATTGCTGAGAATAGAAGAATGCACATGGTGAACTGGAACACTATTACACTTCCAAAGGATAGAGGAGGTCTTGGCCTATACCAAATGCAGTACAGGTGTCAAGCCATTTTGGCTAAATTATGCTGGAGATTAGTTAATGAAAGTGAAGCCCCTTGGGCAAAGATGTTGGCAAAAAAATATCTCACTCTTAGAAGACTATTTGAGGAGGGTAGAAATCTGTCATGCTCATGAATTTGGATAGCTTGCTCTCTATTTCTAAGTCCATAATCCCTGTGGCTTGGAGGAAACCACCAGTGGGATGGACTAAACTCAACAGTGATGGTTCGGCATTAGGGTACCCTAAAATGGTAGAGGACGCGGGTTGATTAGGGATCACAATGGAGACTAGGTTGTAGGCTTCTCTAGAAGTCTTGGCTGCACTAATAGCTTTATGGCAGAGTTGTGGGCCTTAAGAGATGGTCTTATTCTGGCCAAGGACCTCAATCTTAATAGCCTTATTGTTGAATTGGATGCTAAGAGTGTAGTTCAACTAATGAATAATGATTTTGTCAATATGCTAATGAAGTCTCTTTTGACTGACTATAGGACCCTTCTGAGAGCCATCCCTAACAAACAGGTTGAGCACACCTACCATAAAGCAAATCAATGTGTGGATGCTTTAGCAAGAGTAGGGGCTAGGCGTAATTTCTCTTTTGTAGTTTTTGTGGAACCACCGCCTGTGGTGGAGTCTCTATTAGCTCGTGATAAAGCTAACACGTTTTGTAATAGACTTGTTGCTTCTAATCTATAAGTAGCATTTTTTGACCAAAAAAAGAAAAGAAAAGCAAACTCAAAAAAATTAATCAGCTCTAACAACAAAAATCAAAATTTTTGTAAATTTTTTTTTGGAGTTGCTACAATAATAGCTCTCTTGATTAAGAGCAGTGTTCATTCTCCAAACCATTTTCTTTTCTTAGAATATTCCACACACTTGAATAAATCAGATTAAAAATTTTAGCCTTTGTTTCAACAACTACATAGTACAAAAAAACAATTAGAACAAAACTCAAAATACAATCAAATCACAAAACACAATTCTTCCTCATAAAACTAATTAAATCAGAACCAAAAACAAAAACAACTTGAGCCATTCGGGACACATGTCAT
Organism: Quercus wislizeni; assembly: GCA_023055345.1. Taxonomy (NCBI): domain Eukaryota; kingdom Viridiplantae; phylum Streptophyta; class Magnoliopsida; order Fagales; family Fagaceae; genus Quercus; species Quercus wislizeni. The sequence continues at coordinate 34,893,231 of JALGQJ010000003.1, forward strand.
TGGCGGTGGAGGCGGAGCAAAGGAACGAGGAGGAAGACAATGGAGGCAAAGCAGACCACTGAGGAGGAAAATGATGATCTCTCCCTCATTGGAGCACAATAGGCGATTTTCCTCCCTCCCTATATAGTATAGGTTCAAATCTTCAGACATTCACACTTATAATATGGACCTATATGACATATATATTTATTTATTCTTTTGGTTGAGGGGTTATATATCCTTTTCAATTTCTATATAAAACTATAAAAGAAGAGCAATAATGTTAAAATCACACATTTTGTTACTATTGTTATACACAATAGATTATAATTGATTATTTGTTACTAATATATAGATTTGTTTTTTCACCACTCATAATCTACCGTATATGATAGTAATAATAAAGTGTGTGGGAAAGTATTGCTAACATTACTAAAAAAAGAATAATAATTTTTGTTACACAAACTCAAAAAATAGATGAAAAAAAAAAATTCTGAAATCGTGAAGTCACAATTTCAAGGCAACAAGTTGAAACTTATTGCTATAAAGATGGAACATTACTGAAATAGCTACACACCAATCTCCAATATTCAACACTCCACAGTATAGTATAGAAAAAGAGAGACAAGTAGTAGTAGATATGAGTGAAAATCCCAATGACGCCAAGCAAAATCCCTGCCAAGGGAAGCTCCATCCTGCCCTTTCTTTTGGGAAAGTACCTCAAAAGGGAGGCAATAAGGTCTTGCTGAACATTGTTGCTGATTTGTTGAAGGGAAATCCTTTAGGGGATTCTTTAAAGCAGTAGTTACATGAGTGTTCGCTTCCAAATGTGTATGTATATATATATATATATATATATATATATATATGCTTTCCTATTACTGTATCTAGTTTTTATTGGGAGGCCTGTCTGGGTTGTCGTGGTTAAGAGTTGGAAGGTGTTGTTTGGGTTAAGCCTTTGGTAATGTTCATGTAATAAGTATATGCTACCAAAGCACATTTTTACTTTCCTGTGCCAAGTATATTTTGCTTTGTCTTGTGACTCTTATCAGGGTCGGCTCTAGACATTTTGGGGTCTAAGGTAAGAACTAAAAATGAGGCATTTTTTATACATATATCTTACAATTGTATCATTTCATTATCTTCTAACTCTTTTTGGTGAATTTCTTGCTCAGTTGTAATATTTTCATCTAAATTTTGTGTTATATTTTGTTTATTACTAATAACAAATTTTGAGATTCAATTCATTTTTATTTTTTTAAGTTTTTCATATCCATATGCATATTTTCTTGTAGACATTTATAATCAAACAATATATTTATAAAGACTAAAATAAAAAAAATAAAAAAATAACTTTTAAGTGTAGAACAAATGAGAAATAAAACTTGATTTATATAAAAAATATTGTTGTAGTTTCACCGAATAATAACAAGTTTTGAACAATCTCAACCTGCATAAATAAAGACTTATTCATTATATTACCAATAGCTAATATGTATATATATATATATATATATATATATATATATATATATAAACACAATATTAAAATTAAAAAAAAAAAAAAATTAAGCACAGCCATAACAAAAGTACAACTATACAAGCCTAGCCAAGAAGATGCTAAGATGGCCACACAAGGCTTATTAATAAGACCCACACACAAAAAATACAAAACAACTCCTATTACACTTATAATCAAATTTAAAAAAAAAAAAAAAAAAAAAAACAGTTGGCAGTTCACTCCTCAATCTCAATTCAGAGTTTTTAGATCAGAATCATCAAATGTGATCAGATGATTTAGATCAGAGGAAGCTTGAGCAGTTGAGCCAGGCAGCCAGCAATAGCGGAGAGAATCAGAGAAAGAATGAGAGAGGTGCAGAGTAAAAGCTTAAGGAATGGGTTAAGAATGCTCGTAGTGAGGCCAAGGTGGCCTTTGATGCTCGATCCAAGGTTGAGGTAGAGCTAGGCACCCTAAAAGAAAACCATTCTAAAATGGTCGAGTAGCTAAAAGAAGCTGTTAGGGCAAGAGACAGCACTAAGGCGGGCTTGAAGACAACTGAGAAGCAGTTTGAAGATATCCGTAAACAGTTGCATTACACTGAAATAAACATGGCAACAGAGAAGCAACTGGTGACGGAACTTCGCGAAGAAGTTCGAAAAGCCAGAGAGGCTGCCCAACTATTTAAAGAGGCAGCCGAGGCTGAGAAGCAAGCTGCTTACACGCTTGGGATGGAGGAGACTCAAGCCAGACTTACAGAGGAATTTTTCGTTGTAGCTAGGGACTACTGCGACATCTTTTGAGGTAAAGCCCTTAATGCTGCTGGGGTTCCTACAGACTCTGGTTTGAAGCGACCTGAGAGCATCTATTACGACCCAAAAATTCCCGAGCTTTCAGATCCTAACTCCTCTCATCTTGAACAAGCCACCCAAGTATTTGAGTTGCCAAAGGTAGACCAAGTCCCTCCTGCTCCCTTGGAAGTTCCAAAAGACTCTCACCAAGATGCCGGTAATGGGAAGGAGGCTGAAACTTTCAAGGGCAAGGGTAAAGGCGAGGATAAGAAGGAAAATTCTTCCAACCCCGCCGAGAATGCCTCAGATATTGCTGTCTCTTAACTCGACCAAGCTGCTGACCCAGGGGCTCCCAATACGAAAGCTTAGGCTAGGGTTTTTTTGCTTTTATAGTATACATATATTTTTCTGTTATGTTTACTTCTTTTTTTTAAAAGAAATGTATCATCTTTTTGTTATCAATGAAGATATCTTTCTTTTTTCTTATACATCATGATAAGTACTACAAGATTGATTGTCAAAGTATGGTGATCTATTGTCATTTTAACTTGAATAGAATATACTGTCATATCGTGTAAATAGGACACACTATAAGTTAAGTTCAATCAATAGGCTCAGGACTTTAAGCACAACGTAAAAGTTACATAAATATCTATAAACGTGACATTATAATAATAGTTCATTCAAATCATTTGATCTAAGGATTTTAAGCATGATTGAATCTCAAGTTTAACTAACCCAAATCATCTGGTCCGAGAACTTCAGTCATGATTGAGTTTAAGTTTAAACACTTAAGGGAATTTGGAATGAGTGTTAACTAACCCAAATCATCTGGTCCGAGGACTCCAGGCATGATTGGATTTAAGTTTAAACACTTAAAAGAACTGCGAGTGAGTGTTGACTAACCCAAATCATCTGGTCCCAGGACTCCAGACATGATTGGATTTAAGTTTAAACACTTAAAAGAACTGCAAGTGAGTGTTAACTAACCCAAATCATCTAGTCCGAGGACTCCAGGCATGATTGAATTTAAGTTTAAACACTTAAAAGAACTGCGAATGAGTGTTAACTAACCCAAATCATTTGGTCCGAGGAGTCCCGGCATGATTGAATTTAAGTTTAAACACTTAAAAGAACTAAAAGATAAACAGTATAAACACTTTATATGAAGAATAAATAAATTGATCATGAAAATACTTATTAATAGTAATACCTCTTTAGGTTGTTTACATTCCAAAGACGTGGTATTCCATGTTTGTCCAGATCTTCAAGAAAATATGCTCCAATGCCAGCTTTTGAGGTGATACGATAAGGTCCTTCCCAATTTGGTCATAACTTTCCCCAAGCGGTGCCCACAACTTTACATAACACCAGGTTACCAGGAGTTAAAGCTCTCAATTTTACATTGGCATCATAACCTTGCTTCAGTTTCTGCTGATAGTAAGCCAATTGAACCATCGCATTTTCCCTCTTCTCTTCAATTAAGTCCAAACTCTTTGTTAGTTTCTCATCATTATCCCTCAGATTGAATGAACTAGTTCTTGACGTTAGGAAACCAGTTTCCAAAGGGATGACAACCTCAGCTCCATAAGTCATCGAAATGGGGGTCTCTCCAGTAGACTTGCGAGGCGTGGTTTTATACGTCCAGAGTACGTGTGGTAGCTCTTCCACTCATTTGCTTTTTGCATCATCTAGCCTTTTCTTCAGTCTACTTACTATAACTTTATTTACAGCTTCCGCCTGTCCATTCCCTTGGGGATAAGCAGGAGTAGAATACCTATTAGTAATCCCCAACTCGCCACAATATTTTCTAAACATCTTGCTGTCGAACTAAAGACCATTGTTCGAGATGAGCACATAAGGAACTCCAAATCGAGTGACAATGTTTTTCCAAACGAATTTTTTCGCATCCACATACCTAATGTTGGTTAGGGATTTTACTTCAACCCACTTCGTAATATAATTTGTGCCGACCAGAAGATATTTCTTGTTTCCCACTGCTTTGGGAAATGGTCCCACAATGTCTAAGCCCTATTGAGTAAACAGCCATGAGCTTGATGGTGGATTAAGGATTCCCCCTGGTTGATGTATGCTTGGCGCAAACCGTTGGCACTGATCACACTTTTTGGCGTATTCTAGAGCCTCTCTCTGCATATTTGGCCACCAATAACCTTGGGTAATAGCTCTATGTGCTAGGGACCTACCACCAGTATGGCTTTTGTAGATTCCTTCATGCAACTCTTCTAGAAGCGATTCGATCAATTCAGGATGAACGCATAACAAATAAGGTCTAAAAAAGGAACGTTTGTATAACTTCTAGTTCTCGGATAACTAGTACCTAGTGGCCTTCTTTCGTATTTTGTCAGCATCTAGTCTTTCTTTGGGCAGAATATTCTCTTTCAAGAATTGTATTATGGAGTCCATCCAACTCGACCCTGCTCTAATTTGATGAACTTGAGCTGTATCTCTTCTTGTCTTTCTAGATTTGTACAAGTCTTCAACAAGAATGACTCGAGGCAAATCTTGGGCTGAGAACGTCGCAAGCATAGTTAAAGAGTCAGCATGGGCATTACCATTTCTGGAGATATGCAGCAAGTTAAAAGAATCAAACTTTGACTATAGACATTTAACTTGACTCAAGTACCCTTGTATTCTTTCTTCTTTTGCCTCAAATTCACCTTTTACTTGGCCGATGACTAGCCTTGAGTCTGAGAAGAGTTTTATTGATTTTCCACCCATTCTTTGAACCATGGCCATTCCTATCAACAAGGCTTCATACTCGGCCTCATTGTTTGTAGCCGAAAAATCCAATCTCAAAGACTTTTCAATGATCACTTTCTCAGGGGATATCAGTACTACCCCAACCCCAGAGCCCTTCTGGTTCGATTCCCCATCTACATATACTTCCTAGGTTGGAAGACGATATTAGGATACCGTGCCAACCAATTTTTCATCCATGTCTCCTGCTTCTTCTAACTCATCTATTGGGGGTTCGATGAATTCAGCTACCAAATCTGCGAGAACTTGTCCTTTTATGGAGGTACGAGGCATGTATTTGATGTCAAAAGTCCCTAGAATTGTACCCCACTTGGCCACTCTTCCTACGTAATCAACACTTCGAAGGATGGTTTTAAGCGGAAGTTGGGTGAGAATGACAACTATATGTGCCTGGAAGTAATGGGGTAGCTTGTGTGTGCCAAGCACTACTGCCAGGATAGCTTTCTCCAATGGTAGATAACACACTTCGGCTTTATGCAGTGACTTACTCACATAATAAACTGGCCGTTGTACGCCACCATCAACTCGAATCAATACCAAGCTTGCAGCATACGGGGCCACAGCAATGTAGGCAAAAAGGACTTCATCTGACTCTGGACTAGACATGATCGGTGGCCGAGCTAGATAATCTTTGAGTTGCTGGAATGCTTTGGTACATTCTTCAGTCCACTCAAAATCTTTCCATTTGTTGATCAACAGGAAGAAGGGTCTGCACCTATCTGCTGATCGAGATATGAATCTGTTCAAAGCGGTAGCCATTCCGGTTAGTTTTTGCACTTCCTTGGGATTCCGAGGAGATCGCAAGTTGTTAATAGCTTTAATTTCATCAAGGTTCACTTCAATCCCACCGTGAGTAACCATGTAACCCAAGAATTTGCCTGACCCCACGCCGAATGAGCACTTGGAAGCATTTAAACGCAATTTGTATTTTCTAAGGATTTGAAAGATAACTCGAAGGTCCTCCAGATGCTCCGAAACCATCTTACTTTTCACTACCATATCATCTATGTAGATCTCGATGTTTTTCCCCAATTGCAACTCGAACATCCTCGTCATCATTCTCTGATATGTGGATTCTGCATTTTTCAAATCGAATGGTATCACTTTGTAATGATAGTTCCCGATGGGGGTAACAAAAGCAGTTCTCTCCTGATCGTCTAAAGCCAAAGGTATCTGGTGATAACCTTGGAAGGCATCCAAAAAGCTCATGCGAGGATGGCCGACAGTGGCATCCACCAACTGGTGTATCTTGGGAATAGGGAATGGATCCTTAGGGCAAGCTTTATTTAAGTCCGTAAAATCCACGCACACTTCACACTTCCCACTCTTTTTCTTTACTACTACAGTATTTGCTAACCATTCAAGATAGAAAACTTCCTTGATAGCCCCAGCTTGCTTAAGTCTAGTCACTTCCTCTCGAACTGCTTCGGCATGTTCTCTAGAGGGGCGCCGAAGGGGTTGCTTCTTGGGTGCGATCAACGGATTAACATTCAAATGATGACAGATGAATTCTGGATCTACTCCTGGGGTCTCGTATACATTCCAGGCAAAGACATCAATGTTCTGTTTAAGGAACTCTATCAGCTCTTCTCTCTCTTGATGAGGTGGTTGGGATCCAAGTTGAAAAAACATTTCTGGGTCATCCCCTATAACTACCTTTACTAAATCTTCACACTTCGCATCCTTGACTGACTTATCGATGGGTGAAGCCGAGGATTTTAACTGCTACAACCCCTTCTCTCCACAAACTGAGGGCTTAGCTTCGAGTTTATGTTAGATGGCAGCTACCATGCACTGCCTTGCCATAGCCTGATCTCCTAATATTTCCTCAATCTGACCATCGGACGAATATTTAACCTTCTGGTGCAAGGTGGAAGAAACTGCTCCCAAGGTGTGAAACCATGGTCTGGCAATAATTGCTGTATATGGGGAGTATGTATCCACAACAATAAAATCTACCTCCACCACCTTCGAACCAGTCTGCATAGGTAATCTTACCTGATCTTTTGGAATAACAATCTTCCCCTCGAAGCTCACTATGGGAGAGCTATAAGGCATTAGATCTTCAACTTTTAAGTTCAGCCCCTTGTAAAGGTCAAGATACATTATCTCAGCAGCATTACCCTGATCCACCATTACCCTCTTCACGTCGTAGCCCCTAATTCGGAGGGTGATCACTAAGGCATCATCGTGGGACTGAATGGTTCCAATCTTATCTTCATCCGAGAATCCCATGACCAACGGTCGTTCCACTCTAGCTCTCTTCAGCTCCTGATTAGTGTTCCTGGAAGGTAGACGAGCTACAGACATTACCCTAGACGGGCATGATCCTGTTTGACCTGGTGCAGCAAAGATAACATTGATAATTCCCAAAGGAGGTCTTGAAGGGATGTCTCTTTGAGACCCGGAGTTAGCTTGGACCCCTAGACCACTGGAATGATGCAACAATTGTTTTAATTTTCCCTCTCGGACAAGTTGGTCCAAATGATCCCACAAGCTCCTACAATCCTTTGTGGTATGCCCATGATCCCGATGATATTGGCAATAGAAGTTACGGTTTTGTTTTTTCGGGATTTCCCACCATCTTGTTGGGCTATTTGAAGAAGGGTTCATTCTTGATTTTTTCTAATACTTGATGCACTGGCTCTCGAAAGGCCGCACCGACGATCTGGGTGCTATTCGACCCTGATTGCTCTACGTAATCCCTTCTCGGCCGGTTATTGTTGTATCGGTCTGACCTGAAATCCTTCCTTTCTTGAGGGATAACCTTAGCTTTCCCTTTTCCTTGTTCTTGATGGTCTTCTATCCTCTTGTATTTATCAACTCAATCCATTAGCTGGCGTAAACTTGTGACAGACTTGCTTGTCAAAGATTTTCTCAAACCATGCTCGGATGGGTGACTGACCTTGAAAGTTGTAATAGCAATTTCATCAAAATTGCCATTAATTTCGTTGAACATCTCCTAATACCTCTCAGCATATGTCTTCACGAACTCTCCCTCCCTCATTGACATGGACAGTAAAGAGTCTAGAGGCTGAGGAACCCTACTACATGTAACGAATCGGGCACAGAATGACTGGGTAAGCTTCTTAAAGGAGCTGATTAAATTTTTCCTTCGCCCATCAAACCATCTCATTGGCATTGGTCCCAAACTGGATGGAAATACTCTACACATCAGGGCCTTGTCCTGAGATGGACAACCAACTTTTGTTTGTACTGGCGTACATACTCTACAGGATCCGTACGACTGTTATCCATGACAAATGTTGGCTGATGAAAATGCCTGGGAAGCTTTGCCTTTTCTATTCCTCGGGTGAAGGGTGATATAGAAATCTGGCTCAGAGCTTTCTTCATAACATTTGTTCCTACCCCCCTCCCGGATGGACTCTTGCGCCTTCTTTTGGGAAGATGCTCCTCCTCACAGGAAAAAGACTCACTAGGTGGAGTTCATGATCGTTGTCTGTAACTTGTATCTTCTTTGTCATTAGAAGAAACATTAGAGCTGGGAGGGGATTGTTTTCGTTGTGCTCGACGAAGCTACTTCTTTAAATCATCAATTTCTCATTGCAAAGCTTTTTCATCACATTGCTCATGCATTACATGACCTCTTCTTCGATAACCATTTCCACCTGTGTGGTGCGTTTGCAAGCTACCCTCCTATTGGTTGTCCATGTCCTTTTCGCGCTCAAGATCATGAAGCTCACCCTGTTGATGAACATTAGCTGATTCTGCATGGTGCAGACTAATTTGGTATGGTCCTAATCCTGCCATGACCGTTATACTCCATTGAAGCACTAGTTCTTCCCACAGACGGCGCCAATTGTAAGGTCACAATTTGTAGCCCAAACCCAAAAAAGTTGGGTTATAAGCCCAATGAGCCCAACACAATAAATTTGTAGAGAGTGGATGGAAGAACTGGGCTTGTAGTAGGTTGACTAACGGTTAATTCAAGTTTCAAATGTGTCTGAACAGGAAAGGATTCGTAATTACGGATGGAGTGTACATCCAAGGAGTTAGTTTAATGTTCAAATTACTATTTCTAGAAGTTAGTTCATCACCGTGCTACAGTAATTCTCTTCCTATATTTATTTCTTCAATTTTTGATCCCTATCTTATGGAGGGTCTCTCACATTATATAGAGTTTTCCAAGCCATTTCCATCGTACACTTGTTCATCATCCAATCTTGCACTCAAGTATGTGTCCTATTGAGTATCTTCTCTAGTTCTCTGTGAATGGTAGTGGCTGAAAACACTATTCAGAGGTCTTCTCCACATTAATGCGGCTAGGAAAGCTACTGCAGTGCATTTAATGCAGTAGTGACAGCTTTTTTCTAAGATATTTCTATATCTTTATCACTTCTGTACGCGCCTGAAATCTATCTTCATTGTTGGAATCGCCTGGAAGATTACCCAAGTCACCAGAATGCCTGCTTGACTGATATTCATCAGGTCCGAGGAGGATGACCCTCTCGGACCACGGCCTTCTACCCATTCCTGACGCAACCATCTATTCTGGAACCTTCCCAATCATTTGCTCATCCTCGAACGCATTCCCATTAGCAAATGAGGCTTAAGGCCTAATATAAGAGTTCAAGCTTTTGCCCCCACAATTAAAATTACTGATTTTTTTTTACTTAACAACTTTTTTTTTAGGGGAAAATTTTACTTAAACATAAATATGATTAATATCTATAAGTTTTTTTTTATAGACACAAGATTATTTGAACTTCTGAAATTTGTTCTATAATTATTATTTTTTATCATCAAGCTATAACACTAATTATTTATTTTGTGTGTTTAAAATGTATTACACCACATCTTTACAGAATTTAATCTTTTAAAAATTAACATATTAATTTATAAGTTCTATAATTGTAATATTTGCAATATCTTATAAATTGGCTAATGAGTATGCATCACTCCTATTAACATTAATTATTTTTATTTTTATTTTTGTTTTTATTTTTAAATTATTACTGTGGGGGCCAGTTAATCAGGAGGTACTGTTAAGGCAGTACTAACTGGGCCTATGGCCCAATCCGAGGACATTAGCTAATCCGAGGGTATCTAGATAAAATTATAAAGGGAAAAGGAATAAAGAGAAAAGTATAGATAATATGAGATAAGCCCAATGAATGTCCGAGGAGAAAAGCCATCTCGGCAATAAGGGTCCGAGGTTAGTAAGAGTGCTGTATTATCATAGAATTTTTTCGAAGTTACATCACAACTAAGAGTTGGACGCTAGACAAGGGGTAAGAAAGGAGAAGGGCAACAAATATCTTCAAAAAGTTGTTACCTTCACATTAAATACCTCCCAACTAATTCTCTGACCACATTAATGTGGAGGTGATGTCTGAACAGTGATCAAACTGCCTTACAGCTCCGAGTTGATGGTTCTGGGAGATGTTAGATGAGACAGAAAGGAGTTCTCAGAGTCTAATTTACATGTGTACGATAGGGATGAAACCAAAATTGTAGTATATAGCATGGGAAGATGTACTAAGGAAAAAGGAGAGAAAATCAAGGAATTTTGACAATAAGACGGTAAACTCCTGTAACTTTGTTCATAAACAAGACATTATATAAGCTCCTCAAGCCATTCCAAGGAGAGTTTTTCTTTTCTTACTTGTGTTTAATAGCCTTTAATTAGCAAACTTTATCATTTTACTTCATGAGTAAGTCTAGTTCTTTCATCCACGCTTTACAAATTTATTGTTTGAACTTTTTGGACTAAAATCCAACCCTATCTTGGATCCACTCCAAGTTCAGTTCTTACCATTACCAAAAGAACTTACATTTTTTTTTTTTTTTAATAACAAAAAGAACTTACATGATTAAATGCAATCCCTCTTCTCCATACATAGTCCCAGGTTCAAAGACTTGTCAGCCTTCTAGAAACAAAAGATATGCATCAAGCTTGTGTTTGGAATATTATACATTAAGAATTATTTATTTTATTATTCCTCTCAACTTTTTTATAACTTTTTTTTTTACCAAAAGAAATTTACCCGTTATGTTTTACTCCCTTTTTTTTTTTTTTTTTTTTATTTATTTATTTTAGGAAGGCTGTTTTTTGGGCGCGTCAAGCTGGTTGTTTGTTTTTTCTATATAAGAAAGAAGTGGGTGAGAGTGAAAGTGAAAGAGAGAGAGAGAGAGAGAGTGAGAGAGGGATAGTTGAAATGGAGCAGGGTGGACAGCAAGGCGGAAACGGCGGCCAAAACCCGGCCACAGGGAACGCTCCGCGGGGGCCTGGGCCTGATTTGGCCACCCTGCAACCACATCGAGGCAACAAAATAATAAAAAAAGCCGCTACAGAGATGGTTGCTGATGCGTTCAAAGTCATTTCGTACGTTACAGGCGGAAATTAGCATATATTTATGGTTATGGGGGCTGTTCTAATGTAACTGGTGTTCTTTTTCTTCCCTTCCTACTTCCTAGTTGTACTATCTGGCTATTTGCTATTGTTGTTGTGTTTTGGGTTTGGGAGTTGGGATTAGGGGGTTAAAGCTTTATCTGCTTGCGCAAGACTACTGGTATTTCTTTGTATTTTCCTAAAATCTTCACAAGAAGATGCTGCTTTTATAATTGCACGACCGCCTATATATGATGATAATGTTAAGCTAGTTAGCTAATGTTGTGTTTCTCAAAATAGGTATTTTATATTTTTGTCTTAATTGCATATATATTTTCTTTCTTGGCACCCAAACAGAGAGTTTTGGAAGAAATGTGAGAGAGATCACAGAATCAAATGTGTCTTGAGAGAAGTCAGGCAGGCTGTGCCCTCTTACAAAATGAAAAAAACACAAAACACAAGGAAAACACCCCCACGAATTTCACACTATATAATCACAATGCTCGGCTTTTCCACTAAAACTTCTCCGCCACAACCACCGTACCGTCACCATTGCTGTCTTTTAACCAAGCTCATCTTCCTTCTCCTCAACACGTCGTCGTTTGCCTTATCCTGTGTTATCGTACTTGTTTCATCTTATCCTGTGTTCAGTTAGGGTGGCTGGTGTATGTGCTGTGATGTGGGACCCACCAGTCGTGAGAAACAAGTAACATATACCCGTGCAGGGTGTATTTTTCCGGGCCATTGGATTAACAAAAAATTCAATAACTTTTGCAACAAATAATTTTTAAAAAAATTTGATAAGTCAAATCGATTACAGTTTACAAACCAAAATAATTGTGATAAAAACTGTGTTATATGTCAAAATTAGTTCCTTATTCAATTTCTTAAAAACAAATTTTCTAAAATGGTTTATTTATATACATCGATTATACATTAGTAAAAATAAATTCTTTTTTACATCTTTAATTTTTTAAATAAAAAAAGAAAAAAGAAAAAAGAGGGTCTTGCACTGAGTTAGAGTACTGCGGTGTCTTATCACTTTATGTACTATAGGCCTTGGAGGCTTGCGGGCCAGTGCAGTGGCCTTTTGTATGTTAGAGCATTAGCATTGGAAAATTAAAATGTTATTTTATTTTACAATTTTAAAAATTACTTTATCATTTATACCATACTATTTTATAATACCTTCACATCCCAAACTTTTATTTGTATTAAAATATTATTTTTTTTAACTTTCTTTATTATTTCTTTCAACTGTCAATTTTTTTTTCTTCAGATTTTGGTGTGATTCCAAGTTTCCAACGGTCACATTTCTTTTCAACTGCCAATTTCTTTCTTGGGCTTTCCAAGTTCCAACAGCCAATTTTTTTCAACAGTATAATTCTGAGATTTCCAGCGGTCACATTTCTTTCTTGGCCTTTATATAATTTCTTTCCAGCAAACCATTTTTTTTTGGGGTCAAATTCAACGTCTATTCCAAACAACCTACCAAATTTTTTTTTTTAAAAAAGAACCTGTCAAATATCTTTCCCTGGCCTTTATCATTTCTTTCCAGCAAACTTTTTTTCTTTTTTGTCAAATTCAACAACCATTCCAAACAAGCTGCCTATAGAACCTGCCAAATACATACACACATATAGAAATTTTGGAGATGAAGCTTCAGAGATGAGGAGAGAGCAGATGAGAAACAGAGAATGAATAGAGAGAGGAGAGCCCGTGCAGAATGAATTCATGAGAGAGAAGTTTTAGGGGGAAACATCATAAAATATATTATTTTTGATACAATACTTGCTACAGTGCAATTCTAAACATAGAATTGCACTGTAGCACTATTGCAAAAAAATTTGCAATAGTGCTGTTTGCCATTCCCTGATGCAGATTGTTTTGAAGTTAAAAATGCTAAATTTCTTTTAGATTTGGCATTAGCATTCCCCAATGCTAATGCTCTTAGAAGGGCTCATTGACTGTGAGTTTGGGGTACTTGTTGGGGTGTGTAACACTCACATCTCACATGTCTTCAGTGTTGGTAGCAATTTACAGGCTACTTTTGTTTTTGGTATATGTTGATTTAGGTAGTTGTGTGCCTGTTGTAATTTTTATTTCTTTGTTGATTTTGGCAACTTCGGGGCTGTGTGATATGTCTGTTGGTTTAATACAATTGTTACTGATTCACAGGACGGCTCTGTGCATTTTGACGGATAAGTCATAAGGCGAGGATTAAAAAGAAAAAGAAATAAAAATTTTCAGCAATATTAATAATTTTTTATTTTATTTTTTGAGGTTTGAATTTTTATTTTCTATTTTTTGGGATTTTTTTTGTTTTGTTTAGAGAGGAAAAAAAAGGGGGGGATTTTAGTTTCTAGGTCACAAAAATTTTATCTTACTAGTTTTTTATATTTTGATATAATTCATTCCTTTTTTTTTCCCTCTCTCTCAGATGTTTGTTTACCTTCTTTTTTTTTTTTTTTTTGGCTATAATTTGAGGTTTAATTTATTCATTTTAGTATCTTACAGAATTATTCTTTTTTTAAAAAAAAAATTTAGGAGAATCAATTCAATCAAATAACTAATCCAATTGGATAAAATTTGAGGCCTTCTATTTGAAGGCTTTAGGTGGTCACCTAACTTTATCTGTTGAATTTCTTGTTAGTCATGTTCAAAGGAATCCACTCAACTGGTTTGAGCAAGAAGGGGAGAGACACAGCCCAATGACGCGATTCATGTTCATTCATTTGCCAACCTAATTACAACACCACTTACCAGCTTTAACGATTTGTCATTTTCATTCTTTTGTTTTGGTTTTTTCTTTTTTGTTTGAAGATGCCAATTTTCTTACAATATTACACAATAAAAATATGATCTTCTAAGCTAAAGTGGTGGAACATTAAAATTCAAATAACTTCAAAGATCTACCTATATGACTATATCTTATGTAGGCCCTGTGGTATCTATGACTATAAGATTTTTTTGTTTTTTGTTTTAGAAGAATCTATGACTATAAGATATAAGATGTAGATAGATTTTCTACCTATATCTTATATAGGCCGTGTGGTATCAATAAAAAATAAAATTCCAGAATCAATATTGATATTTAACTCAGTTTTAGCCCTTCATTCAATATCCTATATCCCTACCAAAGTCTTGAACTGGGCGCAAGGCATCACATACTACTTAGAGAACCTTTTACCCCCCTTGATATCCTATCAGCGTACCATGTATAAAGATTTAGTATCGAAAAGTTTACCTTCACGACAGTGTAAATTGAACTTCCTCCAACCCATTAGTTGACAAGTAAAAAAAGAACAATTCACCTAGATTTTTAACATGTGACTTATTTAAACAATATATGTAAATAGCCTCAAAATTTATCATATACTGAATTGGATGAAATTCCTCCAAACTAGTTAGGAAAAAAAATTCTTGTCCACTCAGTAGTTTATGAAACAATGAAACCTACCTAATCACATGTGGCACTTAAACTTGAATGTTTGATTTAAAAAAAAAAAAAAAAAAAAAAATTAACAAAATGATAGAATTGGGGTTCAAAATTTTTCCATTCTATTTGTTGTTAAGTAGAAAAAAAGTCAATGGTTTTAATTTTTACATATAGAAGAAATATGTAGTATCTTGCTATTTAATAAAAGATGACAGGACCTTACATGAACAGATGCATTTTACAAGTTCTAAACTCGTAACATTTATAAAAAATAAAATAATAATAATAATAATAATAAAAAAAATAAAATTATTATAAACTCGTTAAAGACGAAGACATAAATTGCATGGAATTTAAAGGAATGTAAAAACAATACAATAAAATAAAATAAATTGCTTGGTATTTAAAGGCAAGTAAAGATAAGATAATAAAATAAATTGTTTGGAATTTAAAGAAAAGTAAAGACAAGACAATAAAGTAAAGTTTATTGGAAAATTATTTTTTAGGAAATTTTTCCTAAATAAGTTCTAATCTTGCCACATCAAGCCTTATGGATTCTTTACTGATAGAAGAAATGAGAGGCAAGCCATCACCATTCTCTAGGCAACATACCCATATTGTGCTTAGGAACATGGTTTAGAACCCATTTAAGAAAAATACACCTACGATAAAGCTTTATTTCTAACAAGAATGGTTGCACATACGGCCTAAGCCATCATATACCATCTAGTTGAGAATGTAAAGATTTATCATAAATGTTGTGTTTACTTTCTTAAGTGAGAAAGTAATCAAAAGATTGAGAAAGTAACCAAAAGAAAAAGGGGTAGAAAACATTTTTCAGGTTTTGAGAGAGAGAGAGAGAGAGAGAGAGAGAGAGTATAACAAATAAATAGAAGGAATGAAAAATATATAAAGATGAACAACTACATAAATGCAACAAGATAGATAAGCAAGTAAATAAAGCAACAAAATAAATAGGAACAACAAGATAAATAGAGCAATAGATATATGGACAAATAAATAAGTTTTTCCTAAATGCTTAGACTTGATGAGTCCTACCCCCCTAGGGATGCTTCTCACATAGTGTCTACGAAGAGGTATGAAACTCATCTAGGAAAAACCCAAAAGCATATAGATATACAACAAGTAAATAAAACAACAAGCAATATAAAAGATAGAACAAGGAATTAAAATGCAAGAATGTAAAGAGCCAAATAAATAAATGAGGCATTTTTACATATAGATTGTTATGATGTTACAAGAAAAAGGGGAAATGAGTATAGCTATAAAGAAGCTAACCCCATTTCCTACAACTTACCCACTTATCCAAAAGTTTTTTTTATTTTATTTTATTTTATTTTATTTTTTTATTTTTTATGAAAAGAGGGAGTGGTTGGAAAATTTGAGAGAGGTTTTCTAAGGAAAAACGAGAGAGAGAGAGAGAGAGAGAGAGAGAATTCTAGCCAGATAAATTTTTGTAGGTTTTTTTTTGTGTGTTTACAAAAAAAATGGGGCTACATATATATTAGTAGAGAGACCATGTGGGGTGGGGGCGCTGATGCAGTACCTCCCACATAGCTGCACGGTGTCATTCAGCTATGTGGGGTGTGTTGCACAACACCCCACATGATGTCTCACATTTTTTTCCTTAGCTGTCCTATTTCGTCTTTTTTTTTTTTTTTTTTAAATTCTGGTCTGATTTTTGTACTACTGTTTAGAGGCATTTTCGAGCTCCGATTTCTTCAAATTTGGTATCTTTAGATGTCTAGTTTCTATAGACTCTAACCTTGCTCAATTTGGAGTTACGGTTGCCAAGATATCACATTTGGAAGAGAGGTGACATAGTGTAGGAAATTTTGCAACACCTTTCTTGAAAAATTCATTTCTCTCTCAATCCGTGATATATATCGTCAAGCCCTTTTTATGAGAGGTAGTCGAGACATCGTAATTCAATCTTGTTCTAATAGAATTGTTTCAGTTGTTGCTTAGTTGGTATAGTTGTTTGTACAAAAACAGCCTAAAGCAACTATTTTTGACCTGAAAATAGTGAAACATTTAATCAAGGTTTCAGAATTGTTTTGATATCTCATCTATTTTAGGTCCGATTGTGGCTTGTGAACTATCGTTTCGAAGGAAAAAATATGACCTTCAAGATGGTCCAAAATTTAACCCGTTCGGATGGTTGGATCAAAAAGTCAATTTTTTGACCGTCCTTAGTTAGGGTTTTTGGTCTTAGTTCTTGTCAGAAGTGACTAGATAGGTTGCAAATTTTTGCTTCACCATCCGATCATGTTTCATTTATTTATTCCCCTTTTTGGCTTTAAAAATCATGATTTTCACCTGTTTTTTAGTTTTAAGCATTATTTTGAGGTGTTAATTGGGGCCGGAAAAAATACGGTAAGCTTGACATTGATTTTTAGTTTTAAGCATTATTTTGTAACTAAATTTTATCCTTACAATATTATATGGCTAAGCTTCACATTGATTTTTATTATATATTATAAACACAAGGAATTGCTTTTAATAATAGTATAAATCATCATTATCAGCATGAGGGTTCGTTTGGTAATGTTGTTTTAATAACGTTGTTTGTATTTTTTAAAAATACATGTGGGTGAAAAAATATGTGAAAATACGTGTAATGTTGTTTAAACATTGAAAACTATTACTCAAAACACCTTACCAAATAGCCCTTATGACTAGTCAAGAACCTTAGTTTCACCCATGTGAGAAGTACCAACATGGCAAAAGAAAAGTTAAAAATAAAGACAAGCAAGCAAGTAAATGGAAGAAAAACAAGAAACGCTATTTGCATACTAATCAATTATAGGATTAATAAATTCAAAATAGTGGTTGTTGGGTTTTGTGCAATGGCGGCAGTGTCATGTATGTGGTGGTGGCTGGCTTTGGTGTGTTTTTGGTATGTTAATGGTTGTATATGTTGAGAGGAGAGAGAAAAAATAAATATTTAAATGAAGTAAGAAATTAATAAAGTATTGAGTCAGATGTGTGCGCATTATAAACATGGATAGATATATAAACTAGAAAAAATAGAGTTTTTTTAATTGGTTTAGCTAAAAATCTAAGGAGATTAAATGCTCTAATGGCAATAAACAAAATGACTAATTTGACTTGGTTTGAAAAATTACCGGATTAAAATAGCTAACTTAAAACTTAAAGGACTAAAATGATTTTTGGGCAAAGTTATCCGACTACAATAACCAACTTCAAACTTAAAGAACTAAAATAATTTTTAGATAAAGTTAATGATTTAAATTGCATTTTTGTATTTATTTTTATATTATAGAAGGTAAGAGGGAGATTAAAAAATCTTTTATTATTAGCAAAATTTTTATAACTTATGAATTTGATTAGCTTTATAGTTTAGTTTAATTAATTTGTGTATATACATCACTGTTAGTTTCTTTAAAACCTTCTCCTCTCTTTCAGTATTTGTGTGTTAAAATACTTAGTATTCTAAAAAAAAAAAAATTGTAACATTTATTGCATTTTCCTTAGTATTTAATTTCATTATTAAGATAAAGAGTTTAAAAATTATAAGATTTAGAGGTTTTTTTTAGAGAGAATCTCTTTCTGGGTATTTAAAGACTAATTATTAATTATTATTATTTTTTTAAATTTACTGCCTCTACATCTTTAATTATGAACAATTCAATTAAAAAAAAAAAAAAAAGAAGAAGAAGTTTGCATCACTCTTATTTATTTTCTATGTTTTTTAATTAAGAATTGTTTATTCTCATGCCAAACAATTGTAATCCCATATTGTCTGTGAATTATTATTATTATTATTATTATTATTATTATTGAGAACTGATTAGAAACTTTCATTAAAAGCGAAGCCAAAAGAATACAAAAAAAGAAAAATAAAGAAAAAGTATAAACCTCAGGCTTAACTACATGCAGTTAGCCAGAGAATAAAGCTACTCCAAGTGCACTAAAGAAAACATACTACACCATGCCCCACACAAAAAGCAGCTACTAAACCCATGAGCCCCCTAAATTCTTGACTGCATCAGCCGTTGGTATTCATCCAACAGCCCGTATGCCCCATCGAGAATCAAACTAGGGTGAACTTGTTTATGCTCAAAGTAAAACTTATTACGAGCATTCCAGATCGACCATGCCAGGATAGCCCAACGTTCCAACTCACATGAGTCCAATATCCTAGCCATATGTCCAAATAATAGGAAGAAGTCACGTGCCTCATTAGAGCATTTTTGTGTTTTCCCCTTAACTAGGGCCATACGTTCCTAGCTAGAGGACCCTCCCATAAAATATGACCCGTTGTCTCATGCTCTTGGCAGCAGACACCACACAGCGACCCTATCTGAACCTTTCCGCGATGCAGGTTGGCTCTAGTTGGCAGACTGTTTGAACAGGCTGGAATGTCCGAACCTTTGGTGGCACATTTAGTGAATTAATTTTTAACTTTAACAAAGATTAAAATAAGAAAATCCCATCTTCTTTTACCAAAAGAATTGACCTTTGGGGGACTACCATTTTTTAAATTAATTTTTAACTTTAACAAAGATTAAAGTTAAGAAAATCCCACCTTCTTTTACCAAAAGAATTGACCACCATTTTTTGAATTGGGAAATGATCTATATATATAAAGAACTTGAGTGAGTGAGTAGGAAAGAAGACTCAGGAGGAAACAATAAAGAAAGAGAGTGAGGCGGAGGGAATGGCCGGCCGGAGCATACTTCCTTCGCCAACCTACATCCACAGCGAGGCGGAGTCTTCTGGAAAATCATTGCCGATTTTGTCGGGGGCCTCTTCCAATGCCACTACTCAGACGACCGGAATAACAAATACTAGTAGTAGAAGTAGTACTACTTAATTCTCTATTTATGGGTGTTCATGTAAGGTGTAATAATTGGTTATCTATTTCTTTTTAAGTTCTTATATATATATATATATTAGTATTTGCTAGTGTTGTGCTAGGGTTTTGGTGGCTAAGCTTATATATGCTGGACACTATATAGGAGTACTAGTTTTTGTTATTCTTTTGTAGTATTATCCTAAAAGCAGCACCAAAATCAGCATGCTTTCTAAATGTTATGTACCGCCTTTTATGTATATGGCGATGAACAATATTAAGCAGCTATTGCTCTATTTTATTTATCCCAGAAGCGTATTTATTTTTGGTTTGTCGTAAATTAACACAAGTCAAAATTGCATATTTTTCTTGGCAACCAAACAGATAATTATGGAAGGAATGTGAGAGATCACAGAATCTTGAGTGAATTAAGTCAGGCTGTGCCCCCTTACAAAATCAAAAACGCAAACGCAAGGAAAACAGTACACCCAAACGAATTTCAAATTTATTAAAATTCCACACAACCCAGAGAGAGAGAGAGAGAGAGAGAGAGAGAGAGAGTTGAGGACGTGAGTCGTGACAGACAATAATAGTAGGCCGTTTGGTTCGCTGTGATGTTACATTACAATATAATATTATGTTATTATAATCTTACATTAATGTAATCTCAATATAAGAATATAAAATTACATTGTTTAGGAGGATAATGAGATTAAGATGATACGATATATTTTGTAATTTTAAATTATGATAATGTTAGATAAAATAAAATAAACCAAAGACCATAATATCACATCATTGTAATGTGCATCACATTAAGGGTACATCACAGCGAACTAAACGCCCCCTAAGAGTTTGGTAAGGCTGGTAGTCTGAACCTATGTCTTATCCTGTGTTAATTTTAGAACTACAATATATATTTCTTTCTTTCTTTTTTGGAGGAAAGAAGAAAAGAACCACAAACTTTCAACTATGATATTTGGCAAATTGTGACCGACCGTCGGTCATTTTCAAAATTTTCAATGATTTCATGCACTTTGTCATAACTTGATGACATTTGTAATTGTTTAATCAGTAAACTATCACTTTCACATCAATCTATCATTTATTTTCTTTATTATTCATGGTACATAATTTGTACCCACAAGCTTTCTCTTTCTCTTTCAGATCAATTCCTTTTTCCCACCTTATTTTTTAAAGAGCAATGCTACATAGACCAAAAAAAAAAAATCACAATATTTTTTACAACAGTTGAAGTAATATGTTTTCACTGATATCATATATTTGTGAGTTGTAATAAAGCGGTGTAATTTGGACTCTAAATTGTTACTCAATTTTCTTCTCTCATGGTAATGATTAGGGATTTAGTTAGTCAATTTTGAACCTAACAAACATTAGTCCAAACCTCAAAGGTATTAATTATATTTTACATACCCTACTGTATTTAACAAAATGATAAAACCCGGGTTCAAAATTCCTCACTCTATTTATTGTGAGAAAAAAAAAAAGTTTGCACTTTGTACTTTATGGTTTTAATTTTACATATTGATGAAATATCTCTGTTTGCTATTTAATTAAAGGGTAAGACTTAGGTATAGTACTTAGATGTTGTTTCTTAGGTTCCCCTCTTAAGATTCTGTCATGTGGATATTTTCTCATGAGATGAAAGTATATCTTTTAATTAAGTAGTCATGTAATTGAATTTTAAAAAAGGACCCTAAAAAATAGCATTTAGGATATTGTTCTTCAATTTTCTCCTTAATGAAAGATGACGGCCTTACATGAACATATGTATATATTTTTTTTAATAAACTTGTACCTTTATGTCATTCGTTGTTGAAGAGAGAGGAATCTAGACTATTGGATGGATCATAAAGCTGTGATCAGACTTCAGAGCTTAATTTACGTTCTTAATTAGCATCTCAGTTTTAACTTTAGTCACTGAATTGTAGAGGATGATTCTCAACTAGTTTAAGCTTATGATAGCCAGGAAGCCCAAAGTATCCATGATTCCCTATAGACATTATTAGAACCTATAATCCATATATTAATGGTGGTGGTGGGGCAACAAAGCTAGCTTGTAGCTGATATTTAGAGTTCTTTATTATTATCTAGAAACTCGGATACACAGAAGGCATGCGTAGCTCGTTGTACCATATCATCTCATCTCAGTAAAATACTTGCTGTTATTTATTTATTTATTTATATTTTTTTTTTGAGAAGGTGCTGTTATTTGATTGAAATTTACCATTTGAGAGAAAAAGTTTGTATTTTATAGTAATAGACAGTACTACAGTAGTAGTTTTTAGGCTAACTGTTATTTGATTAAAAAATAGGATGAAAAGATTTAGGGGAGAAAATTTAAAGGAACATCCTGTCATGATTTTAAATTTTAAATTCAAATAAATAACCAAAACATTTTTTTTTTATACCCTTATCAGCTAATTACAATAATATTATATGGATAATTAAGTTTCATACTGATTTTTATTATATATTATGAACGCAAGGAAAATCGGCTTTTAATCTATACTATCTATAACATAATTCTCCTTTTTGGATTGGACTTTTATATGGTTCAGAAATACAATAGAAACAAAACTTCGGGACAACCTGATAAAAATATATCTCTAACTCTACTTAAAGTCTTAAAATACTTACAAAATAAGACATTCTTCTACTAATATATGTCTTCAAAATAAACTTATCTAAAATTTAAAAAAAGAAAAAACTTCTCAGTCTATTTTGTATATTTCCTTCAAGACCATGCTCCAACTTTTTTTCTTTTTTTTTTTTACTTTATCAAGACTCACCGGCTTCTTTTATTTAATTTTTGGATTGTATTATAATATAAAAATTGAGATAAATAAAAAATTATGAAACTAGAAAAAAGAAAAAAAAGAAAAAAAAAGATCTTATTACACAAACAAAACACGTGTGATAAGTTTAATAATAATATAAATCTTTATCATCGGCATCACTGTGGCTGGTCAAGAACCTCAGTTACTTCCACCCATGCGAGTGAGAAGTACCAACATGGCAAAAAGAAAAGTCAAAAGTAAAGAGAAGCAAATAAATAAATAGAAGAAAAACAAGAAACGCTACCTGCTTAATAATCATTCAATATTCTCTCAGACTTTGCTTTGGTCATAAGTTTTAAACGCCGGTAAAGAATTCAAGGTCTTCTCTAGTCGACTAAAGTATATCAATCTCACATACAGTCTCACTCACTAGTCCAAGTTGGACTCAACCCATAGCTAACCAATATATATATATATATATATATATTCCCCATGATTCCCTTTTGTTTTTATATTATATTATATATGTAAATAATAATAGCATGTCATTATACATTTTATATAGTGTTAGGGTTTCTAATAGCATTCCAGCAAATTCTTTAAAATTATTTTTGGAAAGCAAACTCAAAAAAATTAATCAGCTCTAACATCTCTAAAATCAAAATTTTTGTAAATTATTTTTTGGAGTTGCTACAATAATAGCTCTCTTGATTAAGAGCAGTGTTCATTCTCCAAACCATTTTCATTTCTTAGAATACTCCACACACCCACACACTTGAATAAATCAGATTAAAAAATTTAGCCTTTATTTCAACAATTACAAAGTACAAAAAAACAATTAGAACAAAACACAAAATACAATCAAATCACAAAATACAATTCTTCCTCATAAAACTAATGAAATAAGAACCAAAAAAAAAAAAAAAAAAACGATGTGACCCATTTGGGACACATGTCGTTGATGGTGGAGGCGGAGCAAAGGAACGAGGAGGAAGACAATGGAGGCAAAGCAGACGACTGAGGAGGAAAACGATGATCTCTCCCTCATTGGAGCACAGTAGGTGATTTCCCTCCCTTCCTATACAGTATATATAGGTTCAAATCTTCAAACTTTCACACTTATAATATGGTCCTATATGACATATATATATATATATATATATTTATTTATTCTTTTGGTTGAGGGGTTATATATCCTTTTCAATTTCTATATAAAACTATAAAAGAAGAGCAATAATGTTAAAATCACAGATTTTGTTACTATTGTTATACACAATAGATTATAATTGATTATTTGTTACTAATATATAGATTTTTTTTTCACCATTTATAATCTACCGTATAGGATAGTAATAATTGATAATAAAGTGTGTGGGAAAGTATTACTAACATTACTAAAAAAAGAATAATAATTTTTGTTACACAAACTCAAAAAATAGTCAAAAAAAATTCTGAAATCGTGAAGTCACAATTTCAAGGCAACAAGTTGAAACCTATTGCTATAGAGATGGAACATTACTGAAATAGCTGCACACCAGTCTCCAATATTCAACACTTCATAGTATAGTATAGAAAAAGAGAGACAAGTAGTAGTGGTAATAGATATGAGTGAAAATCCCAACGGCACCAAGCAAAATCCCTGCCAAGGGAAGCTCCATCCTGCCCCTTCTTTTGGGAAAGTACCTCAAAAGCGAGGTAATAAGATCTTAGTGAACATTGTTGCTGATTTTTTGAAGGGAAATCCTTCGGGGGATTCTTCAAAGCAGTAGTTAATAATGGGTGTTCACTTCCTCATGTGTGTGTGTATATATATATGCTTTCCTATTACTATATCTAGTGTTTATTGGGAGGCCTGAGTTGTTGTGGTTGAGAGTTGGAAGGTGTTGTTTGGGTTAAGCCTTTGGTAATGTTCATGTAATAAGTATATGCTACCAAAGCAATGAAAGCATGTTTTTACTTTCCTGTGCCAGGTATTTTGCTTTGTCTTGTGACACTTGTGGTAATGAAAATGTTATGCTAGTGTTCTATCTAATGAAAGTAGTTAATTATATTTATCTACTTCTGAGACCAGGTATCATTTTTTTTTTTAATAAACCAAAATGTAGTAGAACAAGGTACGCAATCAGAGAGAATCCATTTTATAGTTAAATTCTGTTGGAATATGTGTGTTTGTGTGTCTAAAATAGAAAGAGAAGAGAAAAATGGTTGGCTTAAAAAATGGTGCCATGTGATTTAAAATAGGTAAACAATTAATCAAAAGGACAAATTCAAGGCTAAGCGCTTAAACCCATGTTCTTTTTGAAGATTCCTCGCAAATAAAATCAACCCATTATATTAGAGGTTTTCACAGAAAAGTTAGAATTGCATTGTTGCCTTAATTTACTTCCAGATATGGTAGTTACCCCATCTATAGCTTCTGATTCAAGAAGCTCCGTTTGATTTTCTTTTTCCTGCAATCTCTTACTAATCTTTTCCTGAAAATTAAGATCCGACTCCAATGCAATATATATATATATATATATATATATATATATATATTTAGATATCTTTTGATTTTGTTGGGGCATTAAAGGGTGGATTCAACTTTCTTTGGGACCCAACTTAGATCCTTCAACGTATACCTTAGCTTAGATTGGGTAGTTTTGTTTGTGTTATGTTCCATTTTCACTACGTGGACTGCGCAAGTTACTACCTCATATTTCTTGTTTTTAACTTTTTTTTTTTTTTTTCCTTTCTCCACTAAATTTACAGGAATTATTTAGCAAACGCATGTTTTATTATCTATCTATCATATATTTCTAATACAGTAATTTGGACTTTGGAGGCCAAGCAGTAATCAGTAATCACCTCTTCCACCATTGAAACTGGATTTATTATTATTATTTTTTGGGATATGATCAATGAGAAAACCATGAATGCAGGAAATGAATTTGATCCTCATCAACGACAGGTTCTTTCATTCAGCCAAAAAGAAAAAAAGAAAAAAGGACAGGTTCTTTCAAGCTTTTTGACAACTGACATAGTGGGCCCCGGAAATTTAATGGGGATTTTTTTTTACAGGAAAAAAAACCTTATCCATTTTATTTTTACATCCGAGTTTACGTACAGCAAGTTTTTTGTTATTTGTTGTTGTTTTTTATTTTATTTTATTTTATGGAAGTAGGTTTATTTGTCCGTTTTACGTTAAAATGTCATAATAATAGAACTCGCAGAAATTTTAGGTTTACATATTGCTTATATGCTAAATATTGTAGAAAATAAGGGAAAAATTGAGACTGTCAAATTAAGCTCAATAAAATAAACAAAAATAATAATCTGACTTATTTTGTATTTGCAAAATGCACCCGTTAAAATGATATAATACAATTTATTTTAGGCAAAAATTCATATCACGCCCTCTAAATTTGATAAATGATTTTCTTCAAATTTTTTTTAACAAGTTGGTCATTACATATATCCATTGCAGTTTATCCAGGAAAACTGAATTATATCATATGTCAATATATAGTTGCAATTTTATATATAGAAGACACGTACTCTAGGGATGAAAATAATAATTCACTCAAATTTCAAGTGTTATATGGATTATTTAGTCTTACTTTTACCATTAGTTTATATATATATATATATATATATATATATATATATATATATATATATATATATATATAAAATTCAAACTGCTCTTATTTTTAAGTATAACAATTTTTTTTTTAAGTAATAAAAATAACTCATCCAAACATACTTTTACAATATAAATTGCTCTTATTTTTAAACATTCATTTAAAAAAAAAAAAAAAAATCCAAACACACTTTTACAATATAAATATCACAAATGACCAAAGTCTTCCTTTCTCTTAAATTTTGTTTGGGGATATATATTTTTATTTTCTCTAATGACTAAGTTGGAGCTAAAAAGAATACCAACTAGCAAGGGCCTCGATCATGGTTTATGCTTATGCACTCACCAGTCTATTAATATTGTGTGCGCATGTGCTAATTAACAAAAAGTTTCGTTTTTTTTCAACTTTATTTGATATAATATAACATTTATATTTTTGAAAATTGGTTAACTTCAATTTTTTTTAGCACATTATATAAATTAACTTGTAACTCCATGCATATACATAGATACACTTAAAGATATATAATAAGATGCATAATATAATTCCTGTACATATAATTTAAATACTGTTGATCGTCATTTTTATATTTTGTTAACTCTTTTAAAAAATTTGTAAGAATATTATTAAGTATAAAATGTAAATTATCCATATTTAAAAAAAAAAAATTATTGTGAAGCACTTTATTTATTTATTTTTTCTACGATTCATTTATTCTATACTCTTTGATATTTGTACTTAATAACTTACTTGGATGAAT
Organism: Quercus wislizeni; assembly: GCA_023055345.1. Classification (NCBI taxonomy): domain Eukaryota; kingdom Viridiplantae; phylum Streptophyta; class Magnoliopsida; order Fagales; family Fagaceae; genus Quercus; species Quercus wislizeni. The sequence goes on from JALGQJ010000003.1 coordinate 34,920,092, forward strand.
ATTTATGATGTGATCTCACATTTAATTCTAAAATAAAGAAATAAAATTCTTTAAAAATAAATAATTTAAGACACATGGGTCAAAATTGGAACTCTAATTTGAAATTTAAATTTAAATTTATCTCAGTTTCACCTATTATTATTGTAGGGTCCACGTTTTTCGGGCTAGGCCCCGTGGATAAATGGGATCTGGGCCAAGCGGACCAATTACAATGAATTTGTAGAGAGTGGATCCAAAAACTGGGTTTTGATGAGACAACGGTTAATATAGAGGGTGAAGATGATCGAGTAGAAACTAAGAACACAGAGGTGGACGGGCTCGCGATCTGAGGGAAACGAGCTCCTTGTCCGATGATACAAACCCCCATCTGGTCTGATTCACTAGAGGCATGAAGGAGAAACCTGTGCCCCTCCCCCACCTTGGGAGCCCACCCCCCCCCCCCTTTGGGAGATTTCTTATCATATATATCTCCTTTTGATCCATCTTGATCCTACACTTGTTAGTCATCCCTACCCACACTTGAGTGAGCGTCCCATCACCCACTCCTTTTGACATTCTGTGAGCTGCTGTGATCCAGATAGCACTGCCTAGGAGACTCCCCTCGGTGGCATGGTACTTTCCCCTTTCATGATCTCGGTTCGCTGAGGACAGGGTTGTCCTCGGCAGCATATCCTGGCGGTCTGAACTTTCTTTGTTCATCCTCGAACATTTCTTTTTTCTCGACATGGGTCGTGGGCTTGATATGAAATGAGCCGAGATTGCCAATTCCTTTGACCCCACAATAGCCACTCAAAATCATGTTGTCCGTCTCTTCGAATGGGGAGGAGGATTTTGATGTTCTCGAGCCTATGTCATGGTCGGTCGAGTCTTGTTCCCCTAAGAGCGTCAGGGCCTTTTCATCAGCCCAAGGCACGTTCCTTGCATTTCGGTGGACGAGGCGCACTATCATTAAGACTTTTGGGGGATGACGCATATCGCTTCGATATACGGGGTGCGCATTCAATGGCGCCTTTATGAAGTGGCGCGGATTCAACAGTTGAGGGTTCTCTTGGAAATTGGGTGAGGTTTATTTCACTTGGAATTCCCTCTTCGAGCTTTATGCAAGGTTAATTCCCCCCAGATTTCGCCTCCTATATAAGGCACCTTGGGAAAACCATTCTTTTACAACTACAAGCCTCTCAATCCCACGAGGACTCTAGGTTCTCTCTCTTTCATGAACCAAGAATGCCGCCTAATTTATGGGCATCGCAGCTGAGGCAAAGGTAGCAGAGGCCAAAGATTTTCCTATCCTTTAACCAGGCAAGAAAGAGAACACTCCTCCTTCAACCAGGAACTGTAGCTGGCGCCAATTGTGTTAGATCCATGACGAGCCTCTAGACGCTAATCAAAGATATGCAGGAGTTGGCTAAAGAGGAAAGGGAAGGAAGTGGAGCGAAGATGAGGGAAGCAATTAAGATATTAAAGGGGGACCACCTCCACCATTGCAGGCGGCTGGCGAGACTTCTGGGGGGCGATTTTTTAGGAGTACAGATATTGGCTTCTGGATAAGAGTACGCTTCAGGGTGGCCTCAGCAGGTGGGAACTGATTCAGGCGCTTCCGCCTTTTCCTCTTCCTCATCGCCAGTGTCAAGCGTATGAGCTCGATCACTGCTAGAGCAAGGCCGTGAATCCACCATCACCGCCAGCCTTCTCCCTTTTATAGTTAGCTTTAGAGCAAGCCTACCTCAGCTGTTTTGTAGTTAGTTTTAAAATGCACCTTCTTCAACTGTTCTGTAGTTAGTTTTAAAATACGATGCATCATCACTTTATTTAATGAAAAGGATTTACATTTTTTACTTTGTGTATTTTCTTTGTCCCCTTTTTTTTTTAATGTGTTGCCTTCCCTTTTTTTTTTTTTTTTTTTTTTTAAGACCTAGGACTGTTGCCATCGTTGACAACGAAACGTCGGCATCCTGACTTTAGCAAAGCCCACAATAGCGCTCGGATGCTAGTTTTAAATAGTTTAACTATGTAGAAACAGCCGAGAATATAATGATGCGCTTTATGTTGCAAACCGTGCGATCGTTAGATAACGCTGGTTTTAACATTGATGATCCGAGGAGGTCATGGTGTGTCATGGCTTTGTCTGATGCTCATAATGACGTTAGGGTGTCTATTTTTCCCAAGCGTCAGGTCTGAGGATCCCAGCACAGCTAAGGCTTTGGTTAATGGTTAGCAGAAAGTCCGAAGGGCCTAACAAACCTAAGACTCTTTTTTTTTTTATGGGTGACAAGAAGTGTTAAGCCCCTAATGTAGATTTCCTCATATGTTTGTAGTCCGAGGACCACGCAAGACCCTGGTTCTGTCTAACACTCAAATAGTTGTCAAAAGTTATTAGTTTTCTCATAGGTTTGAGTCCGAGGACCATGCAAGACCTTAGTTCTGTCTAACACTTAGATACTCGTCAAGAGTTATTAGTTTTCTCATAGGCTTGAGTTCGAGGACCATACAAGGCTTTGGTTTTATCTAACACTTAGATACTTGTCAAGAGTTATTAGTTTTCCCATAGGCTTGAGTCCGAAGGCCATGCAAGACCTTGGTTCTGTCTAACACTTAGATACTTGACAGTCTTTGGTAGTTTCTCTATAGCAGGAGGTCCGAGGACTCGTCATTGCTACTCCGCGCGGCTGCCCTTTCCCTCCATCAGGGCCTAGTGAGGCTGGCCACTGGGTTTGCGGAGGTCTGACCCCTGGTGGGGGCATAGGCCATGCGCATGATGTCAGAGGCCCGTTAAACTATGGGCCATTTGACAATTCTCCCTGTATAGTATAGTAAAATGGCCATCATAACCTCCCAATGAGGACTCTTGCTGATGGAGGCTTGACCCTACCCAAATAAACCGTTGTACTCACCATCGCATAAGCAGCTTCCCACAGACGGCGCCAATTGTAGGGTCCACATTTTTCAGGCTAGGCCCCGTGGATAAATGGGATCTGGGCTAGGCGGACCCATTATAATGAATTTGTAGAGAGTAGGTCCAAGAGCTGGGTTTTAGTGAGACAACGGTTAATGTAGAGGGTGGAGATGATTGAGTAGGAACTAAGAACACAGAGGTGGACGGGCTCGCAATCCGAGGGAAACGAGCTCCTTATCCGATGATACGAACCCCCATCTGGTCTGATTCACCAGAGGTATGAAGGAGGAACCTGTGCCCCTCCCCCACCCTGGGAGCCCCCCCCCCCCCTCTAGGAGATTTCTTATCTCATATATCTCCCTTCGATCCATCCTGATCCTACACTTGTTAGTCATCCCTGCCCACACTTGAGTGCGCGTCGCATCACCCACTTCTTCTGACGTTCTGTGAGCTGCTGTGACCCAGATAGCACTGCCTAGGGGTCACGTCCACATAAGTGGGGCCAAGATATTAGCTGTGTGTATTTAATACGGATTTGACAACTTTTCATGGGGTTGATTCTCCACCATGCCCCTATGGGTGGCCCACGGTGCTGGGACTCTCCATTGGGACGCTCTAGGAGACTCCCCTTGGTGGCGTGGTACTTCCCCTTTCGTGATCTCGGTTCGCCGAGGACAGGGTTGTCCTCGGCAGCATATCCTGGCGGTCTGGACTTTCTTTGTTCATTCTCGGACATTTCTTTTTCCTCGGCATGGGCCGTGGGCTTGATATGAAATGGGCCGGGGTTGCCAATTCCTTTGGCCCCACAATTATATATATATATATATATATATATATATATAAGCTACCGAAAATATACCATTTTCAAACAGATAAATAATCCATTATTACTTTATTTTCATTACATTATTACTTTCTTTTCTCCTAGGATGATTTTCGTTTATTTGCCCACAAACCCCATTTGCGCTATTTGTGTTAGTGTATTAATTTGCCTTTGCTTTGTTGATTTTTTTTTTTCAGGCGTAATGATCATTCTGGTCGTTTTGTATCAATTATATCGTTTTCACATTTGCTAAGCTACTAAAATATCTAGAGGTGGGGGCACGATCTAGCAAAAATGGTAAAAAAATCATCCAATAATAAAATGTTACCATTAATTAAGGGACTCTTTTTTTTCTTTTTTCTTTTTTTCTTTTTTTTTGAGAATGATAAAAAAATCATCCAATAATAAAATGTTACCATTAATTAAGGGACTCTTTTTTTTTTTTTTTTTGAGAATGATAAAAAAAATCATCCAATTATAAAATGTTACCATTAATTAAGGGACTTGATGTAATTATTGCTGAAAATTGGCACTTGGGGAAGCCCGATTAGACCATACTTCCATGGTAGAGTCCCACTCATGACTTTTTGTTGTCACATTGGTTGCTCGGTTGCTCCACGCCCTTTTAGATAAGAGCATTTGCATTTCCATCAAGTTCAACAAATCAAACTTTTACTGCAAATATAACTACACACACTTAAAAAAAGTTTACATTAGGCTTAACAAATCGTGGACCAAATTAATTAATTTGTGAACAATACTTCAATACATTTATAAAATTATTTGGTCTCTCTCTCTCTCTCTCTCTCTCTCTCTCTCTCTCTCCAGCAAGAAGCAACTCTGTTGTGATATTGATGAGGTTCCCTCATCAAAATGACAAGTTTGCTCTTATGAGTAGTGGCTTTTTCAAGAGGCTCTCCATGCTCATCCATGCGATAAGAGTCTTAAAGGACTAGTGGTAGCTCTTTGAATTTTTTTTTTTATAGAGCAGTCATTAAAAAACTTAAATTATACAAAACCTAATAAAAAAATAACTTAAATATATTGACATTACACACAAAATGCAAATAATAAAATTAAATTTTATAATTTTCTTCTATCAACAAAATGAAAAGATAGAGCTCGATAAGAGAAAAGTGAGATTTGAGAAGTTGAGATGAAAGAAATAAAGTGAGAGAGAGCTTGAACTGATGATAGAAAGAATAAAAAAGAATAAAGTGTGAGAAAGAAGCAGAGAGCAACAAATAAAATATAAATGGGCACTCTCCATCTCATAGTGAAAGGAAGAGAATCAAAACCCTAAAATATGATGTGCTAAGTTTTGTTTTATTATTATTATTTTTTTTAAAAAGAAATATGAAGCGATAAGTTTAAGCTAAAGAGGTGGCACATTAAAATCAGAATAACAGTTGAGAATCCCCTTGTATAGGTCCTAATTCTAAAATCAATAATAGCAATTTTAACCTTGCCAAATTTTGGAACTCGGCCCGTTTTGGAATCAACATTATGAAAAAATTTATTTAGGAAAATGCTAAAGTCATTATAAATTACTGATGTGGTGCGTAACCATTGGTAGAGTAAAATCATGATGTTAGTGGTAAGCCTAAATAAGAACCAGTAAGAATTTTCCATTCATTTATTCAAATTTCCTTAAACACTTCAACCATGGTTATATAAGTGTTTAAGGAAATTTGAATAAATGAATGACAAATTCTTATTAGTTCTTATTTAGGCCTACCACTAACATCATATGTTTACTTTACCATATGGTTATATGGTTATATGGTGTGAGGTTTAGTTGAGTCAAATTGGAAGGAAATATGTCACTATTTTAAAATGGTTTAAAGGATTTCTCTCCAAACTTATCTTAATTAAAAAATAGGAAGAAAAGATTTTGGTAGAGAAAATTTAAAGGATCACCCTGTGGGCCTCTCATGAGTCATGAGTCCCCAAATTTTAAATTCAATTAATAACAAAAACTAGTTTTCTATTTTTCCCTTTCAGCTAATTATTACAATATTAATTATGTGGATATTATACTGATTTTTATTATATATTATGAACGCAAGGGAAATTAGCTTTTAATAATAGCATAAATCATCATAATTCATCATTATGATCTTGATGCTCCCAGTCCCTACTGGTCAAGAGCCTCACTTCCAACCCATGTGGGAAAGAAAATATAAGCAAGATTAACCATTCATTCTCATATATGGTGCTTCTTCACTAGATTAGTGTTTATTACTTTGGTCATAAGTTTGGAACGCCAGAACATAATTCAACTCTTCTAGAAAAGTAGTATCACTGTCTCACTCATTCCAAGTTGGCTTCAAGTTTTCAATTCGAAGCATGATAGCAATCTTTTTCAACTCTCATAGATAGGATCTTATCCTCAATTCACAAAAGTAGTGACTTATTTTCTTTGTTGAATTTTCAAGAAAAAAAGCCCACTTAATGCTCATAATTCAACATCATAGTACAAGTTTGTTCTTCTCTATATCAGTTTATAATTTTTGTCATGCTTTATATATACAGTATTATATTATTATTTTATATATGCTTATACTTTATCCATTTGTAATGTAGGGCGAATTTCATTTGTTAACTAGAAATTTGCCTTATTAATGACCATTAAAAGAAAATTTTAAAAATACATATATAGGTTAAATTAATGTCAACTTAATTCCTTAATGTTTCTGTGAGCAAAGTGTTATTTAAAAAATTTTCCAAATATACAAGTAAATTTAGAATAAAGTGTCATTTGTCATAGAAAAATAAATGTACAAAGTATTCAATTAATAAGAACTTAAAAAAAAAAAAAAAAAATCAAACACTTAATATTCCATCATGAGTTTAGGATTTGAATAATGCTACAGCCACAAACTATTTTACAATATTTTTACAAACTATTGATATGACAAATTCTTATTAGTTCTAATATGGGTCTACTACTAACATCACATTTATGTTTACTAATAATTATTTAAAAATTACCAAAGCTGCATCAGCAATTTGTAAAAATATTGTAAAATAATTTGTGTCTGTAGCATTACTCAAAGGATTTTGTGTCATATTATATTTGTTGGACAAAAAAATTATAGATTTGCTCAATATTAATGAGTTTGTTAATTTTTTCTTTTTAAAAAAAAAAAATTTTGACTGTAAGGCTTTTTTTTTTTTTTTTTTAAAGAATGTCACTTATATTAACTTAATTTAAGGGTATGTTTGGCAACTGTTTTTTCTCTTTATTTTATGTTTTCAAAAATAATTTTCTATTTTTGAAACTAAAAAACTTGTTTGGCAACCCAAATTGGATAAAAAACAAAAACTATTCTCAAAACTCAATTTGTGAAGAAAACTGAAAACACGCAAAAGGCTGTTTTCAGTTTTTAATTTTCAAAAGTTAATAAAAACACGCATTTAATTTAATGAATTTAACTCATTTAATGAGTTAGCATTAGAGTTCAAATCTTAATAACAACATATTTTAGTATTTTCTATTTTTTTCTTCAAAAAACTATCTTTTTAATTTGAACTAACCAAACATGCTTTTGATTTAAAAAATACAAGAAAATTGTTTTTTATTTATATTCCCAAAAACAAGTTTTTGAAAATAGAAAATAAAAACGATTATCAAACATAACCTTATAGAAATTTAATATTTTTTGCCATTATTAATATAATTTATTAATCCTAAAGTGGGCCCAAGAAAGATATTATTTCAATCATATTATATTTGTGAAAAACATTATCTCTTTAACATCATTATTTAAAATATATAGATATATTTAAAATTATTAAAAAAAAAATTTACTACAAAAACACTAAGGGCCCATTTGATATCCCTATTTGAGTAACAATTTTCATATTTCAAATATATTTATATACATTTTTATACACCTTTTCATACACGTGTATTAAAAAAAAATACAAAAATTGCATCACAGAATACACTACTAGACACCCCATAGGTCATCCTTTATTAATGGCCCCACGGCGTCCTCACCAACATGAATTATCCTTCAATGATTCCATCGTGGTTTTTTATTATATAGGACAGTTGTTTGGTTTACATTGTTACACGTAAGACTTACATTAATAGTTTAAAATATATATAAAGATACATTGTACATTATTGCTGCACATCATCCACATTCATAGTTTAACTGAAAAGAGAGAGTAATAATATACTAGCAGTAGATATGAGTGAAAAACCTAGAGGCAAGCAAAATGATCCTGGCCAAGGGAAGAAGCTCCATCCGGTCTCTTCTTTCAACAACGTACCTCCACCCCGAGGCAAGGTCATAGCGACAATTGTTAATGGTCTTTTGAAGCCCAGATCTTCTGCCGATTAGGAAGAAGAAATAATTAAATTGTGGGTGTTTCTCATGTATGCTTTCTTATTCCTCTTTACTATATATAGTGTTTGTTAGTCTTGGGGTTTCTTGAAGCCAAGTCCATGTGAGGATTACACATGGAGATCTAACGAGACCGTCTCATAATTTTATTTTATTTTATTTTTTTCGTTTCGGGTGATTGTAGAGACTTGTGAGGGTGTTTGAGTAGAGACTTTGGTAATGTTTTACAGTATGCTAGAATTAACAAAGCAGGTTTTGCTTTTCTATGCCCTTGTTACCCTGTATTTTGCTTTAGTGTAATGAAAATGTTCTGCTGTTGTATCTAATGAAAGTTATTATTGGGTTGTTTTTTCTTCTTCTTTCTCAACCAGTAGGTAGAACAAGTCAACATGGTACATATCGGCTCCATATTTTCAAGTGAATTTAGAAAGAATCCGTTTTTTATAGTTAAAACGGGATGCACGGACGCGGGGTGCGGCTGGCGACGCCTCTGCCCGCGCGTCGGTGCCGCGTCCAGTTTTTTTTTTTTTTTTTTCGCGCCGACTCGGGCCGAATCGGACCGTGTCGGCCGAAACCGCCGAAACACACCGAATCAGGCTGTACCGGCGCCGAAACCGACGTGGCTAAGCGCAGTGCGGATGGCGGCGGAGGTCTTCCTGGAGCCGAACTAAGCGTCGATCTTCAGCTTTCGCTTCCCAGTTTCCCCGTCAGTAATGAGATCGAAATCCAAGTTCAAGTGCTTGAAATTTCTGACAAGCTTGCCACGTGGGCCTTCCACCTCGATAACCTTAGCGTTCACCTTAATCTTTGACCCCATCTGGGATGTCCATGGTCTCTGATGACAAGATGGTCTTCATTTTTTTTGGCTCTGTTTGTCTCTTGCTGCGGCACTGAGAAAGAAGAATGGCAGAGGAGGCAGCCAAAAACCCTAAATGATATGTTTATATATATATATATATAGAGAGAGAGAGAGAGAGAGAGAGAGAAAGTAAACCTAAACGGCTAAACCCTTTGGGCCTGTATTCATTATCTATGGGCTAATTTCTGTTGAGATAGTGGAAAAACAATTTTCAATCCAATCTAAGTTACTTGGGTTGGTAGTTCTAAAAATTAGCCTAAAAAATATGCTTAACAATATATTAAAAATATAAATAAAAATATTTTTAAAAACTTTTTAATTGCGTACCCCATTACACCCGCACCTTATTTTTTTAAAAATTGTCAAGTTTTACATCTGCATCCAAATTTGGAAACGCAACCGTGCTACATAACCGGTTGAAAAAAAAAATAAAATGAATACCTCTAAAACATAATTAAGGAGAAGATAGAATTAAGGTAGAGACAAATTAGAATAAATGTGCCATGTGATCAAAAAAAGGTAAACAGTTAATCAAAAGTACAATCCAAGGCTAAGAGCCTAGTCCATTTTCTTTTTGATAATTCCTAGCAAATAAAACCAACCCATGAGAGCTTTTCACAGAACCGTTAGAATTGCAGTCTTACTTTCCTTCTTCATTTTTCTTATTTTTATTTTATTGTTATTTGAAATTGGAATTATTATAAATTAACGGGCATGTATTGTCATCTACCACCATATATGCCATACAGTAATCTCCGCTTTCCACCGTAACAATTGTTAGCAAATAGCAATAAAGTTCTCTCTCTGAAACTAGTTTCATTTTTATATGGATTTTGATTAATGAGAAAACCATGTGCTGAGGACTAAAATGTGACAAAGAAGCCTGTTCCAAGAAAAGCAAAGAAAGAACATGTGTCTTCATAAAAGAAGGCCCAACTCATGAAGTTAAGAAGGACCATAAAAGCCCAAATTAAGGCCCAAAAAGAAGGACAAAGAAAGAAAAAAGTAAAATAGAAGAAGACCCAAACTTAGGCCACAAGCAGGATCTCCATCATCCAGGAAGCTGATCCTTTGAGGGAAAGCCTAGAAGATCTTGAGAATGATGTAAATTAGGTTTTTGATATTGCTAATGAGAACTAGTCTTTTTGATGTAGCTAGTGAGAATTGGGCTTTTCTTTGATATTGCTAGTGAGAACTGGACTTTTTTTTATAAAAAATTTGCCATGAGATTGAATCATGGGCATTGATTATGGATTTGAATTCCTTTGATAAAATTGTTTTACAATGTATTTGAATTATGGGCTTTAATTATGAATTTGAATTCCATTGATAAAATTGTTTTGCCATGTATTTGAATCATGGACTTTTCAAAAATTGTTAGGTATAAAAATTCATGGGCTTTAGAAAAGAATGAGATTTTAACTTGCTCAATAAAATAAATAATTTCAGATTAGGCTTTAACAAAAAAATATTGGGTCTTATAGTGTTTTATATTTGTGGCCCAATTTTGTGATGGAAAGAGGAACGGTTGTGGGCTAGCATAATAATAGTCAAAAATATTTAGGTAAGCCCAATAATTTGTCAGTGATATTTGAAAATAAATAAGTGTTATTTAAATAATATTAGGTGTAAAAAAATGTACCCTAACACCCTAAAATCAAACATTTTCATATAGTATTCCAAAAAAAAAAAAAAAACACTTTCATATAGTAATTTATGAGTGTTTGATTTCCATCCAAAAAAGAAAACTTGAGTGTTTGATTCAATTGGTGAAGAAAATTACTTTTTATTTTCCAATTTGCTATTTCATGAAAGCGTTTGAGGACCTTTTTCAAATTAAGTAGTACAACAATGGATATAAATATTTTATTTAACAAAATGATAGAACTCAGGGTTCAAAATTTCTCCACTCTATTTGTTGTAAGGAAATTTTTTTTTTTTTTTTTGCACTTCATGGTTTTAATTTTTACATATGGGTGAAATATGTAGTAACTTGCTATTTGATAAAACATCACGGGCCTTACATGAACAGTTGTATTTTATAAATTATAAATTCGTAACATTTATCAAAAAAATAATTTTAAAAAATTATAAACTCGTACCTTGCTTTATGGAATTCATCGTTGAAGACGAAGACATAGGAATCAAAATTGTTTGAAGAATCATAAGGCTATGATCAGACTTCAGAGCGTGATTTAGGTTCATAGTATCTAAGTTTAATTCATTGAAAATTATAGAGGATGGTTCTCAGCTAGTTTAGGCTTCCTAACTTTTGATCATACAAATGATAGCTAATAATTAGAAAAGGCCAAAAAGATCTATATGGTTGTGCTGGGGCAACAAAGCTAGCTTGTATCTAAGATTTAGAGTTCTTTATTATTATCTAGAAACACTCTTCTCAAAAAGAAAAAAGAAAAAAAAAAAAAAATATATATATATATATATATATATATATTGTATGGACACGCTTTGGTAGCTCAAGCTCAAGGTGTGTGGGATATTGGTCCAGTGAGCCCAATATAATAAATTTGTAGAGACTAGGCCTTAATGAATTAGACAATGACTTGAATAGATTTAGAAGATGGTTAAGTAAGAACAAAGAATATAGAGCTGAATGAATTCATTATCCGATGAGGTTATTCTTCACATAAATCAATTAAACAGGGTACAAGTACAACTTTGATTGCTACAGTATTCAGTTTCTGTTTTTTCCGATCCCCCCTTCATGGAATGTTTCTTATATTATATAGCTCTCTTTTGATCATCTTAGCCCAACACTTGTTGATCATTTGAGACCCTACTTGAGTGTCTGTCCTATCAGACACCCTCTTTAGCTTTTTGTGAGTTGTGGTAGTTAAGGCAGCACTGTTTAAGGGTCTTCTCCACATAAATGCAGCCAGAAAAGCAGCAACAATGCATTCAATGCGGTGGTAGTAGTTTTTCCTTAGATATTTCTGAGTTCCCATCATCCTTATACGTGTGTGATGTACGTCCTTATCACTGGAGCTTCCCGGAAGGTCACCTTGATTGTTGGAATACATATTTGAGCTATGTTTATCATGTCCGAGGAGATATTCCTCCTCGGACCACCCTTCCATTTGTATTTTGCTCATTAAGTCTTGAGTCCGAACCATTTATTATCATTCATTCGACTTTGGACTACTCATGCTCTAGGCTAAGCCAAAGGCCCAATATACGATTTGGGCCTTTTACCCTACATATATGTATATATATATATATATATAGAAACTCAGACACACGAAAAGCATGTCTAGTTCATTATATAGTTGTTATTACATTAGTTTAACTTTTATTTGGTTAAAAAAAAGGTTTAGCCAATCTGGGGAGAGAGAAATAATAGACCCTTCTGCTTCCAACCTTTTTGGCTTAGCCATAATGATTTCCTTGTGATAGACAGAGAAGCTTGAAGTGGACAAGAAGCCAATCTGCTTGATGCCATTTCTGTTTTTACCAGCAAAGCCCAACACTGGAATAAGGAAGTTTTTGGTAATGTGTTTACTAGAAAGAGGATTATCATGGCCAGGTTCCTGAGAATTCAAAAAGCCCTTTCTAATTGCCCTAATGCTTTCCTGATTAACCTTCAAAACAAGCTTAATGATGAGTACAATCTCATTCTCTAGCTTGAAGAAGAACTATGGGCTATGAAGGCTAGAACTGATTGGATCATCCATGGTGAACGCAACATAGCCTACTTCCATATGTCCATTCTTATGAGAAGAAGCAGGAACAAAATTTCAAGCATTTTAAATGAAAATGGTGAATGGGTACACAACATTGAGGAGGTGAAAGATATTTTTGTCACCTAATTCAAGAAGCTTTATCAAACAGAGCAATCATGCAGCCTCTTCAATCCTGAATGGGATAATGATTGGTGTGTTACCCTTTCTATGGAAGAAGCCAACTCCATTGCACATTGCCCTTTTGATGAGGAAATCTAGGGTGCCATGAAGACCATGAAGCCTTTCAAAGCTCCTAGGGCAAATGGACTGCATGCTAGATTCTTCTAGAGGTTTTGGTTACTAGTTGGAGATTCTGTCAGAAGGGAGGTCAAGAACATTTTCTCTTGCCAACACTTCCTGATTACCTAAATCAGACACTAATTGCTTTAATTCCAAAACAAAGTGGGCCAAAAATAGTTAGTCACTATAAACCTATTAGTTTATGTAACACAGTGTATAAGATTGTGACAAAAATCTTGGTTCAAAGACTAAGACCTTTGCTGCCTTCTTTGATGTCTCCAATGCAAGCTACTTTTCTGGCTAGCAGGAGGGGTACTGATAACGTGATAATTGCCCAAAAACTGATCTTCTCACTTAAGAAGAGGAAAGGAAATGATGGGTACATGGTGGTTAAAGTTGACTTGGAAAAGACCTATGATCGTTTGGAATGAAGCTTTGTTAGGATGGTGTTGAACCATTTTGGCTTCCTTTCCAACATCGTCAACCTTATTACGAGTTGCATCTCCAATACTTCAACTACTATTCTCTTTAATGGCAATAGACTGGACTTATTCCAGCCTTCAAGAGGAATTAGACAGGGAGACCCCATCTCCCCTTACATTTTCCTCCTTTTGCATAGAATTCCTAGGAGCACAAATCGATTCAATGTGTGAAAACAATAGATTGGACAGAAGGTGAATTTAGCTAAATCTCATGTTCTATTTTCTCCAAATGTTTCTAGAAGATGTAAAAGATCCATATGCAGAAAACTGGGGATAAATGCAACTTAGAATTTGGGTCACTACCTAGGCTTTCCTCTAATATACAAAGGCAGGAGTGGAGATGCCTTTAACTTTGTTATAGACAAAGTTTAGAAGAAACTCAGTGGTTGGAAAGCCAAGTTCTTGTCCAAAGCTGGGAAAATGGTGTTGACCAAATTAGTAGCTATCCCTATAGCAAAGTATTACATGCAATGTCATGCCTTGCCAATTAAAGTGTGTGAAGCAATTGACAAATTAATAAGAGACTTCCTGTGGGGTTCAATTTCTGAGAATAGAAGAATGCACATGGTGAACTGGAAAACTATTACACTCCCAAGGGATAGAGGAGGCCTTAGCCTATACCAAATGCAATACAGGAGTCAAGCCATTTTGGCTAAATTATGCTGGAGATTAGTTAATGAAAGTGAAGCCCCTTGGACAAAGATGTTGGCAAAAAAATATCTCACTCTTAGAAGACTATCTGAGAAGGGCAGAAATCTCCCATGCTCAAGAATTTGGATAGCTTGCAAAAAAGGAGGACCCGTCTACGTCAAAGGACTAAGATGGTCAGTGAAAAATAGCCTCCATGTCAACCTTTGGCTTGACTTTTGGCTCCCCAATGGCACCCTTCGAAGTCTTATTGAAGGACCACTTTCAAGAGATGAAGACAAAGTGATGTTGCATCAATGCTTTGACAATGGCACTGGTTGGAATATGCAAAACAACCCTTTTGTATTGCTTAACCAAATTCTAGAAAGCACAAAAAGCAACCCCTTTCTCATGTGAAACCAACGCTGAAGACTCACTCATATGGGCTTACTCCAAAAATGGTTCTTTCTCTCTATCATTAGCTTATTTATTGGCAAGAGGCTTAAACCCCTTGAACTTGGATACTATATCTATGTCATGGGTTTGGAAGACTGCTGCACCACCTCGGGTTCAATTCTACCTTCGATTATGCATGCATAATAGCCTTCCCACTGGTGAAGTACTAGGTTCAAGAGGTTTAAACCTCAATCCAACATGCCCTCTATGCCTTAAAGAGACTAAATCACTAGATCATTTGCTGTGTACATGTGAGTTTGCACAAGATTTTTGGCAGAAGCTAAATTACCCTTATATGCTCAGGGAATCATTCAATAAATCCATTAAGGAATGGTTGGAAGTTAACTGTAATACAAAAATTGTCTCTTACTGTTTAGGAATCCCGTAGGGTATTGTATTTCCCATGGGAATTTGGCACCTTTGGCTGCAACATAATGCTTGTGTGTTTAGGACTAGTATTCCTGATACTAAGGCTATTGAGAAATGCAAACAAAGTGCTGCAGAATTTTTTTTCTATATGAATGAGAGCTAAGCTCTCTATTTCTAAGTCCATAATCCCTGTGGCTTGGAGGAAACCACCAGTGGGATGGGTTAAACTCAACACTAATGGTTCGGCATTAGGGTACCCTAAAAAGGTGGAAGAGGCAGGCTGATTAGGGATCACAATGGAGACTAGGTTGCAGGCTTCTCTAGAAGTCTTGGCTGCACTAATAGCTTTATGGCAGAGTTGTGGGCCTTAAGAGATGGTCTTATTCTGGCCAAGGACCTCAATCTTAATAGCCTTATTGTTGAATTGGATGCTAAGAGTGTAGTTAAACTAATGAATAATGATTCTGCCAATATGCTAATAAAGCCTCTTTTGACTAATTGTAGGACCCTTCTGAGAGCTATCCCCAACAAACGGGTTGAGCAAACCTACCACGAAGCAAATCAATGCGTGGATGCTTTAGCAAGAGTAGGGGCTAGGCATAATTTCTCTTTTGTAGTTTTTGTGGAACCACCGCCTGTGGTGGAGTCTCTGTTAGCTCGTGATAAAGCAAACATGTTTTGTAATAGACTTGTTGCTTCTAATATATAAGTATCCTTTTCTGACCAAAAAAAGAAAAGAAAAGCAAACTCAAAAAAATTAATCAGCTATAACAACAAAAATCAAAATTTTTGTAAATTTTTTTTTTTGGAGTTGCTACAATAATAGCTCTCTTGATTAAGAGCAGTGTTCATTCTCCAAACCATTTTCTTTTCTTAGAATATTCCACACACTTGAATAAATCAGATTAAAATTTTAGCCTTTATTTCAACAACTACATAGTACAAAAAAACAATTAGAACAAAACACAAAATACAATCAAATCACAAAACACAATTCTTCCTCATAAAACTAATGAAATCAAAACCAAAAACAAAAACAATATGACCCATTCAGGACGCATGTCATTGGCGGTGGAGGTGGAGCAAAGGAACGAGGAGGAAGACAATGGAGGCGAAGCAGAATACTGAGGAGGAAAATGATGATCTCTCCCTCATTGGAGCAAAATAGGTGATTTCCCTCCCTCCCTATACAGTATAGGTTCAAATCTTTAGACATTCACACTTATAATATGGACCTATATGACATATATATTTATTTATTCTTTTGGTTGAGGGGTTATATATCCTTTTCAATTTCTATATAAAACTATAAAAGAAGAGCAATAAGTTAAAATCACACATTTTGTTACTATTGTTATACACAATAGATTATAATTTATTATTTGTTACTAATATATAGATTTGTTTTTTCACCACTCATAATCTACCGTATAGGATAGTAATAATAAAGTGTATGGGAAAGTATTACTAACATTACTAAAAAAAGAATAATAATTTTTGTTACACAAACTCAAAAAATAGATGAAAATTTTTTTTTCTGAAATCGTGAAGTCACAATTTCAAGGCACCAAGTTGAAACTTATTGCTATAAGGATGGAACGTTACTGAAATAGCTGCACACCAGTCTCCAATATTCAACACTCCACAGTATAGTATAGAAAAAGAGAGACAAGTAGTAGTCGTAGTAGTAGTAGATATGAGTGAAAATCCCTGCCAAGGGAAGCTCCATCCTGCCCTTTCTTTTGGGAAAGTACCTCAAAAGGGAGGCAATAAGGTCTTGGTGAACATTGTTGCTGATTTGTTGAAGGGAAATCCTACGGGGGATTCTTTAAAGCAATAGTTACATGAGTGTTCACTTCCCCATGTGTGTGTGTGTATATATATATATATATATATGCTTTCCTATTACTATATCTAGTTTTTATTGGGAGGCCTACCTGGGTTGTTATGGTTGAGAGTTGGAAGGTGTTGTTTGGGTTAAGCCTTTGGTAATGTTCATGTAATAAGTATATGCTACCAAAGCACGTTTTTACTTTCCTGTGCCAAGTATATTTTGCTTTGTCTTGTGACTCTTATCAGGGCCGGCTCTAGACATTTTGGGGTTTAAGGCAAGAACTAAAAATAGGGCATTTTTTATACATATATCTTACAATTGTATCATTTCATTATCTTCTAACTCTTTTTGGTGAATTTCTTGCTCAGTTGTGATATTTTCATCTAAATTTTGTGTTATATTTTGTTTATTACTAATAACAAATTTATCCATTGATCCTTTTTGAGATTCAATTCATTTTTCTTTTTTTAAGTTTTTCATATCCATATGCATATTTTCTAGTAAACATTTCTAATCAAACAATATATTTATAAAGACTAAAATAAAAAAAATAAATAAATAACTTTCAAGTGTAGAGCAAATGAGAAATAGAACCTAATTTATATAAAAAATATTGTTGTAGTTTCACTGAACAATAACAAGTTTTTAACAATCTCAACTTGCATAAATAAAGACTTATTCATTATATTACCAATAACTAAAATATATATGTAAAAACACAATATTAAAATTTTAAAAAAATAAATAAATAAAGCACAGCCATAACAAAAGTACAACTGTACAAGCCTAGCCAAGAAGATGCCAAGATGGCCACACAAGGCTTATAAATAAGACCCACACACAACAAATCCTATTACACTTATAACCAAAAAAAAAAAAAAAACAGCTGGCAGTTCACTCCTCAGTCTCAATTCAGAGTTTTCAGATTAGAATCATCAGATGTGATCGGATGATTTAGATTAGAGGAAGCTTGAGCAGTTGAGCCAGGCAGCCAACAATAGTGGAGAGAATCAGAGAAAGAATGAGAGAGGTGGAGAGTAAGAGCGAGAGAAAGAAGCAGAGTAAGAATGGGAAAGAGAAATGGTAAAAATTTTAGGGATTTGAGGTTTTTTATTTGTTTTGATTTGTGATTGTTTTATAGTTAATCTCTTAGACCGGATTTGTAGTTTATCTTGTTGAATTTTGGTTTGTCTAGAGGATAATGATGTTATTCTTGGGACAATTGATTTTGTTTAGAACCAATGTTTAACCGAATATACCAAAAAAAAAAATTTTGGGTCAAAAGGATGTGTTGGATATTTTTAATTCATCTAAAACTTTTTTTTTCCCCTTACTACCCTTTCTTTTCTAAAATTATGGGGGCCCCTTCCACTTGGGGGCCTTAGGCAAATGTTATGCACTTGCTAGTGTTCTATCTAATGAAAGTAGTTATATTTATCTTCTTTCTGAGACTAGGTATCATTTTTTTTCTAAACCAAAAGTAGTAGAACAAGGTACTCAATCAGAGAGAATACATTTTATAATTATAGTTAAATTCTGATGGAATGTGTCTGTTTGTGTGTCTATAACAGAAGGAGAAGAGAAAAATAAAGGAATAAAGCTAGACAAATTAGTATGTTCAGACAACCTCGTTATGATGCCCCAATTTGATTGATTGTGTGATGAGTTCCACATTGGGTATTTACTGAGTAACCCCGTATGAGCTCAGAGACACTACCCCACAAAGTAGGCCCTAACGAAGACGTTAAGGATTTAAGTGAGGGAGATTGTGATGCCTCAATTTGATTGATTATGTGATGTGTGTAGGTGTGTGATGAGTCCCACATTGGGTATTTACTGAGTAGATCTGGACTTTATTAACAACTATAAGGAGTCTCAATTGTGACTAGTCTTTTTGAGGTATAGTGCAAATGTGGCTAGTGCTTCTTCTTGGGTCGTTACACTCGTTCTCTCGCTCGTTTATCCAAACATGGTTGGCTTAAAAAATGGTGCACCATGATATTTAAAATAGGTAAACAGTTAATTAATCAAAAGGACAAATTCAAGGCTAAGCGCTTAAACCCATGTTCATGTTGAAGATTCCTTGCAAATAAAACCAACACATTAGAGCTTTTCACAGAAATGTTAGAATTGCATTGTTGCCTTAATTTACTTCCTGACATGGTAGTTACCCATCTATAGCTTCTAATTCAAGAAGCTCCGTTTGACTTTCTCTTTTCTGCAATCTCTCATTAATCTTTTCCTGAAAATTAAGATCAGAATCCAATGCAACATATATTTAGATATCTTTTTGATTTTGTTGGGGCATAAGTGAGTGGATTCATCTTTCTTTGGGACCCAACTTAATTAGATCCTTCAAGACCTCAGCTTAGATTGTGCATAAGTGAGTGGATTCAAATTTCTTTAGCACATGCATGTTATTATCTATCATATATTTCTAGGAAAATTCTAAAACCACATGAGATGGTATAATGGGTATACGTGCAGACTATGAATATTGAAGAAAAAATAATGGGTATACGTGAAACGGTGAAAATTACAATCCAATACATAAAAAAAATTCTGGCAAAAGTTGTAATAATTAACGTGGTAGTATAACTACTCATATTTCTAATACAATATTTCGACTTTAGAGTATGTTTGGAGGCCAGACGGTAATCACCTCTTTCTACCGTTGAAACAGGATTTTCTTATAAAAAATTTGGGATTTGATTAATGAGAAAACCATGACTGCGGGAAATGAATCTGTTCCTCATAAAGGACAGGTTCTTTGAAGCTTTTTGACAATTGACGTAGTGGGACCCGGAAATTTAAGGGGGATTTTTCTTTACAAAAAAAAAAAAAAAAAAAAACCTTCTCCATTTTATTATTACATCTGAGTTTACGTACAACAAGGTTTTTGTTTTTTGCATTTTAACCATGGTTATATTACTTTTATATATATATATATATATATATATAATAAAACCAACTAATCCAACTTAATCATATTTAACACTATGTTTGGTTGGGTGAAATTTAGGAAGGATGGAAAATATAGGAAGGAAAATAGGGTAGAAAACTGAGTTTTCCTCCGTTTGGGAATAGAGAGAAAATAGGAAGGGTAGAAAACCCAGGATAAAATTTTCTCTCCCGGGCCCACAAATTTTTTCCTCCCAAATCGGGAGGAAAAGCCATGAGAGAAAACTTCCTCATTGCACTTTTACCATAATGCCCTCTCCCAATGTCTACAACAACTCAGCACGGCAGAATATAACCACCCAACTACCAAACCCAGCACCACCACCAAACACCGCAACCTAGCACAGAAAATTAACCCAAAATTAACAGAAAAGCAATTAGAAAACCCAATTCAAAATCAAGACAAACCCACTGGAAAACCCAGAACAAAATCAATCAAAACTCACCGGGAAACCCAACTCAAAATCATCACAGACACACCACAAAATCATCAAAATCGTTCTAAATCTAGATCCAAATTCATCAAACCCATATACAAATTCATATAAATAATCAAACTGAAATTGAAAAAAGAAAAAGGAGAAGAAGAAGAAAGAAAGAAGAAGATGCTGAAGAAGAGAAAGAAAAACCGAAACCGGAGAAGAAATTTCACCGCCCAAAATCACACCCTTAATCAAACCCAACCTGAAATTTCATCTATAATAAAAGCATAAAACTCAAATTGTAAAAGAAGAAGAGGAAAGCAAAAGATTCTCAAAATAAAAAAACGAAAGAAAGAAAGAAGGAGAAGAAAGAGAGGCGGAAATAGAGAGATAAGAGAGAACTGAAGAGTGGTATTATGAATCAAAAAAAGGAGGAGGGGTTAGGTGGGAGGTAGTTGGGAAATAAAAGAAAAAGGGAAGAGAAATATTATTTTAATAAAAAATATGTATAATAGATAAATTGTTGTGGATGTTTTGTAAAAATGATGGTGTATGTTATTGTAATTTTTACATTATAATAATAAAAATAATAACATAAATTTTTTTTTTTGGTAAATTGGAAATTTATATATATATAATGTGGTAAATTTTATATTATTTAATGAGTATAAATAAATCTATTTCTTACCTATTATGTAACAAGGGTATAATAGTCAATTTATATAAATTATATTTTCCATCATTCCTTTTTTCTCTCTCACCAAATAAAAGAGTTTTCCACTCTCTTACTTTTCCACCCTTCCAACCAAACACACAAGAGGAAAAAGTAAATATTTTCTATCCTCCCACTTTTCCATCTTCTCAAAATTTTTCATCTTCCCACTTTTCCATCCCTCTAACCAAACAGACCCTAAGTGGTGTAGGCCCTGTAGGGTTTAGTTGAATCAAATATGAAGGACACACGACACCATTTTAAAATGAGTAAAAGGATTTCTTCTCAGATTTATATATATATTAATTAAAAAATAGGATGAAAAGATTTAGTGGAGAAAATTTAAAGGATCACCCTGTGGACCTCTCATGACTCATGAGTCCAATTTCAAATTTTATATTTAATTTGTAAGGACCAGATTTGGTTCCTAAGTCCAAAAGGTGGATGGACTTTGGCCCAAAGAACCCAAACAATAAATTTGTAAAGAATGGGATAGAAAAATTGGGTCTTAATGACAAACATTAAAGTAGATCCGGACGATAAGAAAATGAAACTAGACAAGTTTAGGGTGAAGAAAATCGTCATCGGCACAGTTCAAGGAGACTAGTTCTTATATCTTTCTTTCAGGTTTGATTACAAAGTTAATTCTAGATCGCTACAGTGTTTTTCTCTCTGTTTTTCGATCCCATTTCTCATTGCTCTTCTTCCCTTTATATATCCTTTTTCCTTTTCTCTTTTCGCTCCATGTGAAGTCCAGGTTGGTTGATCTTGATACTTGTCCCATCAGCCCCTTCCCCTAGTCTTTAGGTAGTAGCTATAAGGCTGAAGGTCATTGTTCAGGTATCACCTCTACATTAATGCGGCCAAAGAGTTAGTTGCAGAGCATTTAATGCGGTTGCAGCAGATTTCTCCTTAGATATTTTAGTGCTGCTTCCTATCTGATGTCTCTGCAATGCTTATCCGCTCCAACTGAATTTCTAGGAATGTTAACCTTGTTGACAGACCATCTTTTAGGATCTTGGCTCCGCCTAACCGAAGATGCATTCATCCTTGGCACACTCTCTTGAGCCATTATGACCAAAACTAACCTTTTTATTTATCAATACTATCTCTTCTGATGAAGACTTCTCCCCCTTGGACAAGTCCTTGTTCTCAACTTGGGCCATAGGCCCAAGATACAGGTAGATAATCAACTTTTGGGCCCAAGAGCCCTACACAATTAATAATAAAAATTAATTTTCTATTTTAATTGCCCTTTCAGCTAATTACAATATTAATTAATTATGTTGATAAGTTTTATATTGATTTTTATTATATATTACGAAGTACACAACGGAAATTGGCTTTTTAATAACAGCATAATCTATATATATAATAATAGGTGAAGCAGAGAAAAACTTAAATTGTAATTTCAAATTAGAACTCTAATTTTGTGCCATGTGTCCAGATTGCAATTCCAAATTAAAACTCTAATTTTGTGTCATGTGTCTTTCCTCCATCTGTCTAAAATTAAGTGGGATTAGATTACACTGTGCTCTTTTTTTTTGTTTTTTGGGTGAATAAAACATTCTACTCTTCACACACGCGTATTTCAGGTTCACCTCCCCTTCTACAATAATCAAAACCCAAAATCCTTCCTCTCCTTCAATATACAGCTCCCCTCTTCTTCAATTAATGCTATGGAATTTCAAAAGAATATCTCAGTATCAATGATGAATGCCTTTGGGTATTTCTGTATCTTATATAGTAAAAGGTTCTCCATCTATTCTGATTGTACTTTTCTTCACAATTTTAAAGGTCCTGGTTTATGCTCTACAAAATGAATTCTTCCTGAGGTTTGATTACTCCTTTCTTTCATCTGCCTATGCTTTCCTTCGTTTTTATGAATAAGCAAATTAAAACACCCCCAAAAAAACAAAAAACTAAATATCAGAGAGATGTACATAAATTTAAAGGGGAAAAAAAATCATATTCCGAAATAGAGAAAAAGATAGATGGAAAAGGAAGAAAATATACCTGAGAGTCTTAAGACTAAGAAGCTCATCCGTCAGCATGAGAAGCCTTAACCCATGGTGGACAGAGAGGCGAAGCCGTGAGTGTGGTGATGAGGCGGCGGTGGCAACGACTAGGGTTTGGATTGTGAAGGGTATGGTGTGAAGTCAGTGAAGGGTTGAGACTTGAGACTAGAGAGACTTGAGATTGGGAGTAGAGAGAATGGAGACTTCTGAGATTGAGAGTGAGATTTTGATTTAATATTGAGAAGTGAGAACAGATCTGAGATGGGATTGAACTCACTCAAGATTGAGGCTTGCGTGTGGATTCTGTGGAACAGTGTTTGAGATGGGATTTCCATTTCAATTTTAGCAGTCCTGAGCTTCTGTCTTCTGCTGATTTGATCTTTGCTTTTGCTGATTTGATTTTTGCTTTTGCAAAGAAGACTCTAGAGGCATGTAGGTGTAGTTCTCAATTTACGGGTGCAAGATAAAAATAAAATATAAAATATATAGTACAATATAAATTCCAATTAGTCTTCGTCCAGTTGTACCATGTTTGACTCCCCTCAATCATAGTCTATAAGTGAACAATAATTAATAATTTTATATATATATATATATATATATATATATAAATAAACAACAAGGCTTAACTTTATAACAACTGGACGGGAGTGAATCAGGTAGAATTTCACATCTTTATTTTGTCTTCATCAATTGTGAACTGCGTAACTGCGTCAATCAACTGGTCATTATAGTTATCAAAATATGATATGGTTTTTATATAGTGGTTCGTTTCTAATATGATGGTGAGCACATCTATTAGTTCACACACAGGACTGTCTGCCCTTGCTTTAAAAATTGAATTTCGAAACACATTTGGTTCTACTTCTTCTTCTTCCCCTGATTGTGTTATAGTATATTATGATTTACCATAAAAATTTGTTGGTAACCTATATGATAAAGGGTCTTTAAATAGCTTATTGTCTTAACAAAGGTCATCTATGTTTTTACAGTTTATGTCCTTATTTGGTGTGGTTTTTTCCCTCAACAGTAGATTGTCATAAAATTGGGAAACTCTGTTGCCAATGAACTGAGACTTTTTAGCTACTTATTTTCTTACCAAAGGTCAGCTCTTTTTTATTGTTTATGTTATTATTATTGGTCAATTATTTGATAGGCTGTTCATATTCTATTTATTAGAGATATAAATCTAGACTAAATATGTGTTGTAGTGTAAAGTCTAAGACCCCGTTTGGTAGAGTAGTTTAACAACATGTTTTCCATTTTTAAACAACATTACATGCCAACGAACTGAGGCTTTTTAGTTACTTATTTTCTTACCAAGGTCAGGTCTTTTTTATTGTTTATATTATTATTATTATTGGTCAATTACTCTTAAACTTTCGGTCGGGTCAGGTTATACCGATTTTCAAACCCTTAATCCACTATCCAAACCGAATATTCGGGTTTACTAAGAAAACAAACCGAATCCAACTAATCAGAGGCTTCAGGTCAACCCACTAGTCTAAGGGTCTATTGGATTCGGCCTTAAAACAAGCCCATCTCCCCATCAAAGCAAATTAAATTAATAAGATAAATTAAAGTCACAATATTGTTAACAACATACTTCATAATTACCTTATTCATATGATAAGTTATTAACAGTAGTCAAGAAAGTAATATTACTGTCCTAATGATGACTCCGAAAATCAATAACAATTTACTAATTCAATAATTGTAAAAAAAAATGTTTATTGTGTAAAATTGCTCTAATTTAATGAGAAAATTTTAATGATTCTTTTCTTTTCCGTGCCATAAAAGAAGAAAAATTGTTGAATACTTTGGGAGTATCATAAAAACGTACTGCTAAGTTTTGTGAATGAAATTTTCTGATTAATAATAAAAATTTAGACTTAACTAAGCCTTTTAAACATGAATAAACCCATGATTAATAATATATCTATTTCCGTGCGGTAGCACGGATTACATACTAGTTCATCATAATTCATCATTATGATCTTGATGGTCCCAGTCCCAACTGCTCAAGAACCTCACTTCCAACCCACGTGGGAAAGTAAAGACAAGGAAAATAAATAGAAGAAAAACAAGGAACGCTATCTGCTAATTAATCATTCATTCTCATATGTGGTGCTCCTTCACTAGATTTAGTGTTTATTACTTTGGTCATAAGTTTTGAACGCCAGAACATAATT
The DNA here is from genome assembly GCA_023055345.1 of Quercus wislizeni. NCBI lineage: Eukaryota > Viridiplantae > Streptophyta > Magnoliopsida > Fagales > Fagaceae > Quercus > Quercus wislizeni. The sequence goes on from JALGQJ010000003.1 coordinate 34,945,078, forward strand.
CAACTCTTCTGGATCGAAAAGTACATTCTCCCAAAAAAAAAAAAAAAACCTAAAACTCTTCTAGAAAAGTAGTAGGTTTTGCTTTTCTATGTCCCTGTATTTTGCTTTATGTAATGAAAATGTTCTGCTGTTTTATCAAATGAAAGTAGTTAATTATATTAAGCTTATGAGACCATATATATATATATATATATATATATCATTGTGTTTTTTTTTTTTTTCTCTCTCTCAATCAGAGGTAGAACAAGCCAACATGAAGCCGACGGAGAATAGAGAATAAAGGAATACACAAATTAGTACGTATATTCAAACCACCTCTTTCCCTCACTCGTTTTATCCAAATTGTTGGCTAAAACAGGTGCCATATGTACAAAAATAGGAAAATAGTTAATCAAAAGGACAAATTCAAGGCTAAGCGCGCTAATCCATTCTTCTTTTTGATAATTCCTAGCAAATAAAATCCCAGATTCAATAATAAAACCAAATGGATGGTTCACAGCTAGTTTAGGCTTCCTAACTTTTGATTATACAAATGATAATTAAAAGGCCAAAAGGATCCATATATTAATTAATGGCTTTGCTGGGGCAACAAAGCTAACTTGTAGCTAAAGTTTTGAGTTATTTATTATTATCTAGAAACTCAGATACACGAAAAGCATGGGCAGTTCATTGTACCATGTCATCTCAATAAAATTAATTGCTGTTATTTGATGAAAGTCAAAATCTACAATTTGAGAGAAAAGGGTTTGTAATTTATAATAGACAGTTAGTGGTTATTAGTTAACTAGTTTAACTTTTATTTGATTAAAAAAAAGGATGAAAAGATTTAGTGGAGAAAAATTAAAAGATCACCCTGTCATGACTCAGTCCCATTTCAAATTTTACATTCAATTAATAACCAAAACAAATATTTTTTTTTCTATTATGCCCTTATTAGCTAATTAATTACAATATTATCTGGATAATTTTCATACTGATTTTTATTGTGATCATTTGAGAATAGTTTATCTAACTTTTTGTTGAAAGTATATTGAAATTTTGAATGCCAGGACATCATTCAAACTCTTCTGCAGAACCAAATAGGATATCATAGCATGACAGTAGTATAGAACCTTTTCAACCCTCATATGTAGGATCTCATCCTCAGTTCACTAATAAAGTGACTTCATTTTCAACACCGTAGCACAAGGATGTTCTCTGTATCATATCAGTTCTTTATATGATTTATTAATGGCCTGTCACAATGGTGACTCATGTCCAAATTTTGATCATGTGTCATCACTTTGATAGATTCAGTGCATTAAATAGACCCAAGCTAGATGCTAATGAAAGCTAATGTTATTTCACAATTGTTATAATTATATGTTATGACTTGCGATAAAGTGGTATAATTTTTAAATTTAAATCAAAATAATGTTATTTTAATCACAACAAATTATATTAACTTTATTATTATTATTATTATTTTATGAGCACAACATATCATATTAACAAATATGAAAATTATTGCCATGAAAGGCATATAAATATATTTTAAAATCAGTAAAAATAAATTATTACAAGAGCTTAGTTAGGTCATCTGTTATCATCATTCCTAGGCCCCCTGGCAGCGTCACCCAAGAAAATTATACTATTTTCTATTGATTCCATATAGTATTTTATATAGTGTTTTACTAACCTATACCCTCAGGGCATATCTTAATAAACTATTTTGGAAGAAGTTTTATGAGAAATTGAAAAAACTGTCAAACATTTTTTAATAAAAAAATGATGTCTAGTTGTCTTACAATAATTGACTTAAATTAGAATAAATAATAATTTATCAATTATCACTTACGTTTTTTTTTTTTTTCTTTAATCCACTAAATCTTTTTGTTATAAAATTAGTATGAATAGTAAACATAGCATTACTCAATATAGTATATCAAAGTTTTTTTTTTCCTGAATATATAGGTCCTACTTGTATAGTGTATTGTATTTAATTCATTCAGACATTCACTGTTCTATATGTATACATATTCTTCTGGTGGAGGGATTACCCTTTTCAACCTCTATTTAAAGAGGTAGAAGTAGAACACTAGTGAAATGGCTGCACATGATTAGTCTCCAATATTCCATAGTCTATAGTAAGGAAAAGAGAGAGTAGTAGGTATAATATATATATGAGTGAAAAGCCATTCAGCAAAAAGAAAGATATGAGTGAAAAGGAAAAGCCCAACGACAAGAAAAATCCCGGCCAAGGGAAGCTGAAGCTCCATCCTGCCCCTTCTTTTGGGAAACTACCTCAAAAGCGAGGCCAGATCTTGGCGAACATTATTGCTGATGTGTTCATCAAGTGCAATCCTTCGCCCCCGGTTGGTTCCTCAAGGAACCAAAGTTAATAGTACTGGATAATAATGTGTTTCTTAACAAGGAATCCTTATTTATGTATTTATGCTTTACTATTCCTCTTAACATATCTGGTGTTTTGAAGTGGTTTTGAGGCGGAGAGACAGAGAGAGAGAGAGGTTCTCATTAGACTTATTGGGAGCTAGGTTTTTTGGGTTAGACTCTTTGGCAATGATGTTTTTATAGTGTGCTAGAATTACTACCAAAGCAAGTTTTGCTTTTCTATGCCCATGTAACTTGCTTTATCTTATGGTAATGAAAATGCTATGCTGTTCTAGTATCTTTTTATTTACTTATTTATTTATTATTATCAAAGTTCTTGTATCTAATGAAAGTAATCACAAAGCTTATGAGACTAGATGTCATCCTTTTCTTTTTCTTAAATCTTAACCAAAAGGTACACATCGGCTCCATTTTCGAGTGAATTGGAGAGAATCCGTTTTTATGGTTAAATTCTGTTGGGAAAAAAAAGAATTTGTGTAAGACAGAAGAAGAAGAGAGAATAAGGAATAGAAAAGTTAGTATATTCTGACCACCTCTTTCTCTCACTCTTTTTTATCCAAATTGTTGGCTAAAAAAGTTGCCATGTGATCAAAAATAGGTAAACAGATAATCAAAGACAAACCCATTTTCTTTCTGACGATTCCTAGCAAATAAAACCAACCCCATATGAGAGCTTTTCACAGAACTGTTAGAATTGCAGTCTCGCCTCATTTTTACTTTCCTTCTTCTTTTTTGTTTTGTTTTGTAGTTGGTCAGATCACTCAGCGAACCACAGTACAGTATGTGTTTGGAGTTTTTCTCTTTAATTTATTATTATTTTAAATTGGAATTATTATACAATTTATATATGTTAGCACAGGCATCAGGCATGTGCTAACATATGTAGCAATAAAGTTCTCTCTGAAACTATATAGATTCATATTTATTTTGGATTTGATTAATTAATGAGAAAACCATGAAGGCAAGAAATCTTATCCTTCACTTCTATTAAAAAAAAAGAAAAAAAAAAAAAGAAAAAAGAAATCTTATCCTCATCAAGGACGGCTGGTCTGGACAGGTTCTTTCAGGCTTTTGTAACTTGCACAATTGACTTGACAAATAGTGAGGTCCCCGCAATTTGAGGGAATTTTTTTTTACATCTTATATAAATTCGGGTATTATTTTATTTTATAAATAATATAAAAGGAAGTAGGTTTGTTTGTATGTTTTATATTATTAGAATGACCAAAAATTCGAAGATGACATAAAATACAATAACCTATGCCTCGAGTATTCATGTAGACGACTGTACATGAGTGGTAAAAAAAAATTATAAATTCATATGAAAGTGATAAACAGTTAGTTACAATCTGACATGTTAAATATTTTGGTAAAAACTATGATATTTTATATGGTATTAGAATTACTTTAAAATGATGTAAGAGTAGAACTCACATAAATTTTAGGCAAATATATTGTGTTTGGAGTTAAATTATTAACTAACTTTTAACTTTTTATTATTATTACTACAATTGTTATAGTACTTTCAGCAAAATATTAATCAACTTAGAGCACTCACATCAGTAGGTATGTATAATAGAAAATTATATATCTTTGCTTAAAAATTACCACATCAATGAGTATATAATTGTATAAATTTACAAGTTTACTATAATAACTATGTAAACTTACACTGACACAATTCATTTTGTATTTAATTTTTTTATTCTTTCTTTACCTATCCAGAAAATGAAAGAAAAGAGTGGCTGGTCATTGTATGTGAAAAAAGAGAAATAATTAGCAAAATCAAGAAATTTTGATATTTTAATAAAATATAGTATAAAATAGATAATCGGTTGTAAAAAGTTTTGAAAAGTAAGTGTGGGGGGCAAAGACTTGAATTTTTATGTTAGGCGTCAAGCCCCATTTACTAACAAGAATGCGTCCGAGGAGGAGAAAATGTTGGGAAAAACTCCACAGTAGGTCATCGTACAGAGAAATGTTGAAAGGCACTAGTCTGAGAGGGTCATCCTCCTCAGACCTGACGAATGTCAATCAAGTGAACTTCGCCTTGACTTAGGTAACCTTCCAGGAAATTCCAGCAACGAAGATAGACTTCAAGTGCATAAGGAAATGATAAGAACATGGAAATATCTTAGGAAAAAGCTGCTACCACCACATTAAATGCACTACAGCAGCTTTCCTGGCCGCATTAATGTGGAGAAGACATCTGAATAGTGTTTTCAACCACTATTGCCCAAAGAAAACCAGAAAAGCTACTTAGTAGGGCAGATACTTGAGTGCAGGGTTGGATGATAAACAAGTGAACGATGGGAATGAATTGGGAAGGACTATATAATGGGGGAGACCTTCCATAAGAGGGGGGATCGGGGAAATTTTAGGAAAAGATATTGAATGAGATTTACTGTAGCACAATGAAGAACAAAATTTCTGAAATAGCCAATTCATCCAAAAACTTACTCCTCGGACTTATATTTGATCCTTGATTATATGTCTTTTCCTCCTCGGACAAGCTTCAAACCTTGATTAACCATTAGAAAACCCATTAACAGCCCAGTTCTTTCACCCACTTTCTTACAAATTTATTGTATTGGGCTTACTAGGCCTATATCCCAGTCCTTTTGGGTTTGGGTTGCAATTTGTAACCCTACAATTGGCACCATCTGTGGGAAGAACTAGTGCTTGTGAGGATTATAACGGTTATGACGGGTTCAGGACCACACCAGACTAGTCCACACCATGCAGAATCAGCTAACGTTCATCAACATGGCGAGCTCCATGACCTCGAGCACGGAAATGATATGGATAACCAGCAGGAAAGTAGCTTGCAGATGCTTCACACAGGTGGGAGTGGTTATCGACGAAGAAGTCATTTAGTACATGAGCAAGCTGATAAAAAGGATTTGCAACGAGAAATTGATGATCTAAAAAAGAGACTTCGTCAAGCACAACGAAAACAAACCCCTTCCAGCTCTGACGTTTCTTCCAATGACGACGAAGATGCCAGTTACAGAAAATGCTCAGAAACTCCACCTAGTGAGTCTTATTCTTGTGAAGAGGAACGTTCTCGCAAGAGGAGGCGAAGAAGTCCATCTGGAGGGGAGTAGGAACTAATGTCATGAAGAAAGCTCTAAACCAGATTTCTAAATCACCTTTTACTCGGGAAATAGAAAAGGCAAAGCTCCCCAAGCGTTTCCATCAGCCCACATTCACCATGTACAACGGACGCACGGATCCTGTGGAGCATGTGAGCCAGTTCAAACAAAAGATGGCTGTCCATTCTCAGGACGAAGCTTTGTTGTGCAGAGTATTGCCTTCCAGCTTAGGGCCGATGCTGATGAAATGGTTTGATGGGCTAAGAACGAACTCCATCAGTTCTTTCAAGAAGTTTACCCAATCATTCTGTTCCCGGTTCATTACGTGCAGTAGGGTTCTTCAGCCCTTAGATTCTCTACTGTCTATGACAATGAGGGAAGAGGAGTCTGTGAAGGCATATGCTAAAAGGTATTGGGAAATATTCAATGAGATTGATGGCGATTTTGATGAAGTCACTATTAGAACTTTCAAGGTCGGCTTCCCATTCGAACTTGGTTTGAGAAAATCCCTGACAGGTAAGCCTATCACCAGTTTGCGACAGTTAATGGATCGAGTTGACAAGTATAAGAGGATAGAAGACGATCAACAACAGGGAAAAAGGAAAGCTAAGGTTGTCCCTCAAGAAGGAGGAGATTTTAGGTTAGACAGATACAACAACAATCGGTTAAGAAGGGATTATGCAGAATAGCCAGGGTCAAATAACAATCAAGTGGTCGGAGCTGTATTCTGAGAGCCAGTGCATCAAGTATTGGAAAAAGTCAAGAACGAATCCTTCTTCAAATGGCCCAACAAGATGGTGGGAAATCCTGAAAAGCGAAACCGAAACCTCTGTTGTCAATATCATCGGGATCATAGCCATACAACAGAGGATTGCAAGAGTTTATGGGATCACTTGGACCAACTTGTCCGAGAAGGCAAATTGAAGCAGCTGTTGCATCATTCTAGTGGGCTGGGTGGACAGACCAATTCTCGATCTGAAAGAGAGACTCCTTTAAGACCCCCTCTGGGAACTATCAACGTTATTTTCGCAGCACCTGGCAAAACAGGATTATGCCCGTCTAGAGTAATGTTTGTGGCTCACCTGTCTTCTGAGGACACTAGTCATGAATCGAAGAGAGCTAGATTAGAGCGGTCCCTGGTCATGGGGTTCTCGGACGAGGATAAGATTGGAACTATTCAGTCTCATGATTATGCCTTAGTGATCACCCTCCGAATTGGGGGTTATGATGTGAAGAGAGTAATGGTTGATCAAGGCAGCGCGGCTGAGATAATGTACCCTGATCTTTACAAGGGGCTGAGTTTAAGAGCTGAAGATCTGACGCCTTACGGTTCTCCCCTAGTGAGTTTTGAAGGGAAGGTTATTATCCCAAAGGGACAGATCAGATTGCCTGTGCAGACTGGTTCGGAGACGGTGGAGGTAGACTTTATCATGGTAGATGCATATTCTCCTTATACAGCAATTGTTGCCAGACCTTGGCTTCATACTTTAGGAGCAGTTTCTTTCACTCTGCATCAGAAGATAATGTACCCATCCGAAGGGATCGAAGAAATATTGGGTGATCAAGCCATGGCGCGGTAGTGCATGGTTGCAGCCATCCGACATAAGCTCGAAGCTGAACCTGTGACTCTCAGTGAGAAAGAGTTATAGCAGTTAAAACCCCCGGTGTTATCCATTGATAGGACATCCGAGAAGGTAGAGTGTGAAGATCTTATGAAGATTACCATAGGAGATGACCCAGAGAAGTTTTTTCAAGTCAGATCTCAGCTACCCCAACGAGAGAGAGAAGAGCTGATAGAGTTCCTTAAACAGAACATCGATGTTTTTTCCTGGAACACTTACGAGGCCCCAATGGTAGATCCAGAATTCATTTGCCACCATTTAAATGTTAACCCATTAGTTGCCTCCAAAAAGCAGCTCCCTCGGCGTCCATCCAAAGAGCATGCAGAAGAAGTCCGAGAGGAGGTGGTTAAACTCAAGCAGACTGGGGCTATCAAAGAGATCTTCTATCCTGAATGGTTAGCAAATACGGTAGTAGTAAAGAAAAAAAGTGGCAAGTGGCAAGTGTGCGTTGATTTCACGGATTTGAATAAGGCTTGCCCTAAAAATCCATTCCCTATGCCCAAGATAAATCAGCTAGTAGACGCTACGGTCGGCTATCCTCAGATGAGTTTCTTGGATGCTTTTCAAGGTTATCATCAGATACCTTTGGCCTTGGATGATCAAGAGAAAACAGTCTTTGTTACTCCTATTAGGAATTATCACTACAAAGTAATGTCATTCGGTTTGAAGAATGCAGGATCCACCTATCAGAGAATGATGACGAGGATGTTTAAGTCGCTATTGGGGAAAAATATCGAGATTTATATAGACGATATGGTGGTAAAGAGCAAAGTGGTTTCGGAGCATTTGGGAGACCTTCGAGTTATCTTTGAAATTCTTAGAAACTACAAATTACGCTTAAATGCTTCCAAGTGTTCATTCGGTGTAGGGTCTGGAAAATTCTTGGGTTACTTGGTCACTCACAAGGGAATTGAAGTTAACCCTGACCAGATTAAAGCTATTAACAATTTGCGAACTCCTCGGAATCCAAAGGAAGTGCAGAAACTAATTGGAATGGCCGCTGCTTTGAACAGGTTCATATCTCGATCAGCAGATAGATGCAGACCTTTTTTCCTATTGATCAACAAATGGAAGAATTTTGAGTGGACAGAAGAATGTGCCAAGGCATTCCAGCAACTCAAGGATTATCTAGCTCGACCGCCGATCATGTCTGGTCCTGAGCCAGATGAAGTTCTTTTCGCCTACATTGCTGTAGTCCCGTATGCAGTAAGTTTGGTATTGATACGATTTGATAATGGCATACAACGGCCAGTTTATTACGTGAGTAAGTCATTGCACGAAGCCGAAGTGCGTTATCTATCACTGGAGAAAGCTATCCTGGCAGTAGTGCTTGGCACATGTAAACTACCTCATTACTTCCAAGCACATATAGTGGTCGTTCTTACACAGCTCCCGCTTAAAACCATACTTCGAAGTGCCGACTACACAAGAAGAATAGCCAAGTGGGGTACAATTCTGGGGGCTTTCGATATCAAGTACATGCCCCGTACCTCCATAAAAGGACAAGTCCTTGCAGATTTAGTGACTGAATTCACCGAACCCGAGATAGAAGAATTACCATCAGATGGAAACATGGATGAAAAATTGGTTGGTACGATCTCCCAATATTGCCTTCTAACGTGGGAGGTACATGTAGACGGAGCATCGAATCAAAAAGGCTCAGGGGTTGGGTTAGTACTGATGTCCCCTGAGAAGGTTGTCATTGAAAAATCTTTGAGGTTAGATTTTTCAGCCACAAATAATGAAGCCGAGTACGAAACTCTGTTGGAAGGAATGGCTATGGTCCAAAAAATGGGTGGAAAGTCCATAAAACTCTTTTCGAACTCAAGGCTGGTTGTCGATTAAGGAAGAGGAGAATTTGAGGCGAAAGATGAGAGGATGCAGGGGTATCTTAACCAAGTTAAATGTTTACGGTCAAAATTTGACACCTTTGACTTGTTGCATGTCCCTAGAAGTGGTAATGTGCACGCGGACTCTTTAGCTATGCTTGCAACCTCCTCAGCACAGGACTTGCCTCGAGTAATCCTTGTTGAGGACTTATACAAACCCTCAAGGATAGGAGAGACGGTTCAAATTAATTAGATCAGGGCGGGGCCGAGCTGGATGGATTCCATCATACGATTCCTGAAGGAGGATATTATGCTTGAGGAAAAAATAGAAGCTGACAAGATACAAAGAAAGGCTACTAGTTATTGGTTATCGGAAGACCATAAACTATATAAGTGTTCCTTTTCAGGACCTTATTTGTTATGTGTCTACCCTGAGCTAACCGAGTCACTTCTAGAAGAGTTGCATAAAGGAATCTGTGAAAGCCACACTGGAGGCAAATCCTTAGCACATAGGACCATCCTTAGCACATAGGGCCATTAGCCAAGGTTACTGGTGGCCAAATATGCAGAGAGAGGCTCTGGAATACGTCAGAAAGTGTGACCAGTGCCAGTGGTTTGCGCCGAGCATACACCAACCAAGTGGAATTCTTAATCCGTTATCTAGCCCATGGCCATTTGCTCAGTGGGGCTTAGATATTGTGAGACCATTTCCCAAAGCAGTGGGAAACAAGAAATATCTCCTGGTCGGCACAAACTATTTTACGAAGTGGGTTGAAGCGGAGCCTCTAGCCAATATCAGAGATGTTGATGCGAAAAGATTCGTCTTGAAGAACATCGTTACTCGATTTGGAGTTCCTCACGTGCTCATCTCGGACAATGGTCTTCAGTTCGATAGTAAGATATTCAGAAAATACTGTGCCGAGCTGGGGATTACTAACAGGTATTCTACTCCTGCTTATCCCCAAGGGGCAGGCTGAAGCTGTAAATAAAGTCATAGTAAGTGGGTTGAAGAAAAGATTAGATGATGCGAAAGGTAAATGGGTTGAGGAATTACCACATGTACTCTAGACGTATAGAACCACGCCTCGCAGGTCTACTGGAGAAACCCCTTTCTCAATGACTTATGGAGCTGAGGCTGTTATCCCTTTAGAGACTGGCTTCTCGACGACAAGAACTAGTTCATTCAATCCAAAAGATAACGATGAGCAACTAACAAGAAATTTGGACTTGACTGAAGAGAGGAGGGAAAATGCGATGGTTCAGTTGGCTTATTATCAGCAGAAACTGAAGTAAGGTTATGATGCCAACGTAGAGTTAAGACCTTTAACTACTGATGACCTAGTGTTACGAAAAGTTGTAGGCGCTGCAAAGAATCCAGCTTGGGGAAAGTTAGGGCCAAATTGGGAGGGACTTTATCGTATCACCTCCAAAGCTTGCATTGGAGTATATTTTTTAGAAGATCTGGACGAACATGTAGTACCACGTCCTTGGAATGTAAATAACCTAAAGATGTATTACTATTAATAAGTGTTTATTTAATCAATATGTGTTCTTTATGTAAAGTGTTTATGTTGTTCATCTCTTAGTTCTTTTAAGTGTTTGAACTTAAATTTAAATCATGCCTGGAGTCCTTGGACCAGATGATTTGGGTTAGTTAACACTCATTCTCAGTTCTTTTAAGTGTTTGAATTTAAATTCAAATCATGCCTGGAGTCCTCAGACCAGATGATTTGGGTTAGTTAAAACTCGTTCTCAGTTCTTTTAAGTCTTTGAACTTAAATTCAAATCATGCCTGGAGTCCTCGGACCAGATGATTTGGGTTAGTTAACACTCGTTCTCAGTTCTTTTAAGTGTTTAAACTTAAATTCAAATCATGCCTGGAGTCTTCGGACCAGATGATTTGAGTTAGTTAACACTCGTTCTCAGTTCTTTTAAGTGTTTGAACTTAAATTCAAATCATGCCTGGAGTCCTCAGACCAGATGATTTGGGTTAATTAACACTCGTTCTCAGTTCTTTTAAGTGTTTAAACTTAAATTCAATCGTGATTGAAGTCTTCGGACCAGGTGATTTAGGTTAGTTAACACTCACTCTAAATTTCTTTAAGTATTTAAATTTAAACCTAAGTGTATTACTTAAAATTCCAATTTGGGTTAATTATACTTATTGTTACCCTATTACTTTTGAAGATGCTTATTCAATTTATGTGTTGTGACCAAAGTCCTTAACCTTTTAGTTGAACTTAACTTATAATATGTTCTGTTTGCCTAATATAGCAATACATACTATTCAAATTAAATGAAGATGGCATCAGATCAGCTTTCCACTAGTTATCATAACTTATGAAGTCAAAAAAACATATCTTCATTGATAACAAAAGTGTGGTACATTTCCTTAACAAAAAGCTGATGCAAAAACAATAAACATAAAAAATAAATACACTACAAAAACTAAAATCCTAAGCTTGTGCCTTGGGAGCCCCTAGATCAGCAGCTTGCTCAGGCTGAGAGATAGTGGTGTTTGAGGCCTTCTTTTGCCCTTGTCCTTGCCCTTGCCTTTATCCTTGCCCTGGAGAGCTTCAGCTTCTTTCCCTTTGCCAGCATCTTGGCGAGAATCCATTGAAGTTTCCATAGAGACAGGAGGGACTTAGTCTGCTATGGGCACCTCAGACACTTGGGCAGGTTGCTCTGGGGGAGAGGAGCTAGGACCTGAGAGCTCGCGGATATCTGGGTCATAATAGATGCTCTCAAGTCGCCTCAGGCTGGAATCAGTAGTAATCCCAGCGACATCAAGGGCTTTACCCCAAGAGATATCGCAGTAATCCCTGGCTACAGCGGAGAACTCCTCTGTGAGTCTATCTTGAGTTTCTTGTACCCCCAGAGTGTATGTAGCTTGTTTCTCGGCCTCAGTTGCCTCCTTAAGTAGTTGGGCAGCCTTCTTGGCCTTGCGAAGTTCTTCGCGAAGCTCTGTCACCATCTGTTTCTCCGTTGGCAGATTTATTTCAGAATAGTGCAGGTTCTTGCGCACTTCTTCAAACTGTCTCTCCGTCGTCTTTAGGCCTACCTCGGCACTATCTCTTGCCCCAACAGCTTCTTTCAGCTGCTCGGCCATCTTGGAATGGTTTTCCTTTAGGGTGCCTAGCTCCGCCTCCACTTCGGTTCGAGCATCCAAGGCAACCCTGGTCTCGCCACGTGCATTCTTTACCTACTCCTCGGCCACAAAAACTTACTATGTGACCTATAAAAAAAAAACACACAAACAAAAACAAGAGGTATTTCACCTTTACTATGAAATGTAAGGAAATGGAGATGTATAAATGAATCATAATGAATACAGTCACTTACCATAACCAGGTCCCTTTTAAGGGATGGAAAGAGTTCTGGATGGTTGAAGTTCCTATAGGCCTCCATGTCCTTTGGGAGGAGGAGAGGCAGCTTCAGAGCCTTGGCCACCAGACCAGCGTGCCCCCCACAATAATGCCTGAGGGTGGCATCATACGCAATCGGCACACCGTCCACCTCCAACTTGGGCGACCAAGTGCGGGTTGGACGACGCACTTGGGCCACAGGAGGCTCATCTCGGCTATCCACAAAGTTGGACCTTCTACTCCTTTGGTCCTGTGACTGCCTGGGCTGTTTGCTTCCTTTGGAAGGGCCCATCTCTCCCTCCTCAGTAACTTTAGTGTGCCTCTTCCTCCTTAGATCGGGGTTGAGCTTTAGCCCGAGATCAGTAGGAAGCTAAGGAGGAGGAGGATTTACTGGGGGTTTGGACTTGTTTTTATCTTGAGGTGAGGGCGTCTTGTTCCTGTTTTTCATAAGGTCCCTTACACTTGGACCAGTCTTAGGGGCCATTACTTCCTCCTTGTCTGAAGAGTCACCAATGTAGGTTATTATCTGGGCAGGAGTCTGAACGCACGAATACTCGTCCGCTCCTTCTTCAGCCTCTGATATAACGATGGCTTCCTCTTCAAATTGGAACCTGTCAATTTCCTCCTCAAGAAAAGAAGATGAGGCAGCTCCTTCCTCGACAATAGCCTGTCCGAGTGGTACTTGTTGAAGTGGCTGGGCGGCAAAAGGTATTTCTTGTGGAATAGGATGATCAACGGGTGGAAGATCGTGTGGAGCTAGGAAACTTGGCTGAGAGACGTCTATGCGAGCCAAACGATAGTCGTTTACTCTGATAGAGTAGCTGACGCCCAAGAAAGTCCTTGAAATTGGTTCGTAATCTAGAATCAAGTGAACTGCATGAAGTTATCCGTCTTCGTTCACAAAAATCTGAGGCCTCAGCAAGTAGTTAAGCGCTGGTACGTTGATTAAGCTGAGCTTGGGGTTGGTATACGTTTTATCTGTCAGGTAAGAGAATCAAACAGTTAGAAACTCCAATTTCAATGTAAAAATAAAATGATGAATGAAAATAAACCTCAGGTACAACAAAACAGGGCCGAGGACAAACTCCTTAAATCTAATGTTAGAAAACCTAGATCTAAGTTACTCCACCTGGCTCTCCTAGCTTGGTTGGGCAAGGAAGACCATCACTCCAAGAGCCTGATACGATGAGGAAGTCATCTTTCATCCCTTTGTTAGACTTGGGCAGATATGAGATTAGCTTGACGACACTGGATCGGGACTTAAGGTAAAACCCTGCCCGAACTTCTATATGGCCTTCGTATAGATGAGCTACATCATACCAAGTCAGTCCCAATCCTAAATGTCGGTCCAAAGCGTCAATCGCTCCTAGAACTCTAAAGAAGTTAGGCGCACATTGTTGGGGCTAGAGCCTATGGGCACGTAAGTAATCCCTCGTAATCCTACCCATGGGAATAGTCATGTCTCCTTCTATGAAAGCAATCATTGGGATTATAACTTCTCCCACTTCTCGGTCAAATGCCAATCCCTCTGTGGAACAGTATCGTATCGATACTTCCTGGGGTATATTGTATTTTTCTTTGAACGGCTCTATCAAGGCTGAAGTCTTCACTAAGCGTGCAAATCTACCCATTCTGAGTTTGTGGAAGAAAAAATGAAGAGTCGAGGAGGTTATCCGAGGAGATAAAGGGAGTTGTGAAAACGAAACTTACGTAGACAAGAACGCAAACTGATCTTCGTAGTACTGGAGGATCTTTGAAGTCTCTTTTTGAAAATATGATGAACGATCTGATGGGTAATGAGTTTGGATGTTTGAATGGTCTGAAGATTATGAACTGCGATGAAAAAAGAAGGAAATGATGTTCAAGAGCCTTTATATAAGAAACTGAAAACAAGGGGGATTTTATCCCGCCCAAATATTGAGGAGAAATCCGGACCGTTGGATTAGAGCTCCACCGTTGGATGCCAGGAGCATAACGCCACCCAAAGTACTTAATGACGTTTCGCGAGTTCCGAAGCGTCAAAAACAACTGTGAGATGACGAAAATGACCCTTCCACGTGCGTAGGTTTGAATGTCTTTATGGTTTTAAATGTAATTATATTCACAAGTCAAAATTATATTTTTTCTCCTCGGGCAAGAGGGAAAAATTAAAATTTTGAAACGCTATTGTGGGGGGCAAAGACTTGAATTTTTATGTTGGGCCTCAAGCCCCATTTACTAACAAGAATGCGTCTGAGGAGGAGAAAATGTTGGGAAAGGCCCCACAGTAGGTGGTCATACAGAGAAATGTTGAAAGGCACTAGTCCGAGAGGGTCATCCTCCTCGAACCTGACGAATGTCAGTCAAGTGAACTTCGCCTTGACTTAGGTAACCTTCCAGGAAATTCCAGTAACGAAGATAGACTTCAAGTGCGCAAGGAAATGATAAGAACACATAAATATCTTAGGAAAAAGCTGCTACCACCGCATTAAATGCACTACGCCCACAGAAAACTAGAAAAGCTGCTCAATAGGGCAGATACTTGAGTGTAGGGTTGGATGATAAACAAGTGGACGATGGGAATGAATTGGGAAGGACTATATAATGGGGGAGACCCTCCATAAGAGGGGGGATCGGGAAAATATTAGGAAAAGATATTGAATGAGATTTACTGTAACACAGTGAAGAACAAACTTTCTGAAATAGCCAATTCATCCAAAAACTTACTCCTCGGACTTATATTCGATCCTTGATTATGTGTCTTTTCCTCCTCGGACAAGCTTTAAACCTTGATTAACCATTAGAAAACCCATTAACAGCCCAGTTCTTTCACCCACTCTCTTACAAATTTATTGTATTGGGCTTACTGGGCCTATATCCCAGTCCTTTTGGGTTTGGGCTGCAATTTGTGACCCTACAGTGAGTATGTAAAATAGAAAAACTAGATTCTTATGTTGAAATAAACATGAATTTTTGCACGAGCTGATGTGAACACTCTTATTTGTTTATTCGGCTAGTTTTTAGTTTTTATTTACAACTTTTTAAAACCTCATATTTTCAAAGTACAAATATATTTTAGCACATTTTCATTTAAAAAAAAAAAATCAATCAGCAGATGCCAAATGCACACTTAACTTTTACCTTTTATCTAAAATACTTTTAGTAAAAAATTAGATAAGTTATTCCCAAATTAACACACATGACAACAATTTATTTTTTAAGATAAAATTCATATTATGAGTATGACCTTTAAATTAATTTGGTAAGTTATCATTTTCCTCAAAATTTATATCTAGTTGGTCATTACATCCATTGCAATTTATCTAGTAAAGCCACATTGTATAAAATATGTCAATAGTGACAATTCTATAGCCGACAATGGTGGAGTGATGACCATTACAAAAATATTAAAGTTTAAGGATTAAAATAAAATATTTTTGAAAATTAAACTAAATTCTAGGGATAAAAATGATAATTCACCCAAACTTAAAGATTGTAATATGGATGGATTATCAAATTCAATTTACCTATATATAAAACATACTTATATAGACTTCAAATTGGATTGTTAAGTTTGTAAATAGATTTATATGATATCAAATTATTATTTGTAGTTTATTAATAATATAAACAATCCCTTTGTATTAACAATTTATAGATTTTGGAGGGGAAAAAAAATTAGATATGGTTTTACTATATATAGGAACATAATGAGTTAGTCAAATAGCCCAAGAAAAAGCTTGAGCTTGTTCAATAAAAATATGAACTAATTTTGAATTTGTAAACTTTTTTGGTCATTAACTCGAACTCAACTCGTGTTCAAAATAAAATTAGATTAATAAGTTTGAATTTTTAATACTTAGTTTGGCTCGGTTTGTTTAGAGCCTTAGAGCCTCATGGTTCATGCTCATGCACTCACCAATCTATTAGATTTTTTTTTTTTTTTTTTTCCTCCTATTATGTCATTTTCATTTATTAGGACAAAAACCTTGGAAAAGGGAAAAACACAATATGATGTGTTAAGTTTAAGTTAAGGAGATAGCACATTAAAAACTAAATAACAGTTAAGAACCCTCTTTTATAGGTCATAATTCTAAAATCACTAATTCCCATATAATTGATAGCAATTTGAACCTTACCAAATTTTGGAACTCGACCCAAGTCATCACATAGAGAAAGATTTTAAACCTTCCAAGTCCTACCATATGTATACTGGTTTGCACAAAAAATCAACCTTAAACCATGTGCAGAACTGTTCAAAAAGAGAAATGTGAGTGTCAAATTGGCGCGAAAGTTGAGTACTATTGACTGTATTGTGTTATAATTGTTGGTCCCGCCACCATATATCTCGGTTGCTTTATTTCCTCTTTTTTTCTCTTGGTAGCTTTCAAGAATGAAGATAACTTACCAAAAAAATAAAGAATGAAGATAAGACCCCATTCAGGAAAAAAAAGGCAAGTCCTAAACAATGTCCGATGCAAGTGCAACTACGTGTATACACTCTTGCTTTTCCAAGCATCATGATTTTGTCTCTGTCCAACCAAAATTCCAATTTGCAGATGTATGTATAATGTATATGATGCTGCTTTTCCAAAGCATGATGATTCTTCTCTGTCGTTTTGTATCAATCATATATCATTTTCACATTTGCGAAGCTAAAAGCACAAGGGGGACATGATTCAACAAATAAAAACAGTAGAAACTCATCCAATATAATAAAATGTTGTCATTAATAAGGGACTTGATTTGTAGGTTGAAATTTGCACTTGGAAATTGGAAGCCCAATTGCCGGCACCTTCCATGGTAGAGTCCCACTTTATGACTTTAATGCTGTTAATTACATTGCTCTTCCACACTCTTATATAAGAGCAGTCCCATCAGTTGAGTGATTGGAAAGATGGTGTTTAGGAGGTGGAAAATGATTGCTAATGGAATCATGAAAACAACTTTGTTTCTTTCTACAATAACACAAAACTAAATTTGATAATTTAATGAGCCAAAAAATTCATTTCTTTAATGATTTCTTCTTGTATTTATAGAGGGAAAAGGATTTGGAAATTTAAGTTTCCATCTCATCCATCTATCTAGGAGTTTTTAAACTCATGCTTACTCTCTTCTACGTTTAAATAAAAGTTATAGTAAAAAAATGGTGTCAAAATTTTAACTTTGGAGTGACATTCATTTCCTAGACAGAATTTTTTATCAGCACTTCTATCTTCGTGTCAAAGTGTCAATTATAGCTGAGTTTTCTTATTAGCGTATGTCTCAGTGTTATAACTATAACTTTTGACTCACAAATTGATTGAGGTGAAACTCATGATATCAAAAAAGAGAATTCAAAATGCAACAATCTTTTGTTGAAATGGAATTTTTCGTTATTTACACGTTTACTATGCCAAAATGACTATACAATATGATTTTGAAAACTATTGAATTTTGGATTGATAATAATTACGAGTTTTAAACCATTTTTAAACATGAGATTGTTCCCCAAAAAAGTTCTGATTTTTGAATTTAAACTTTCCCTCTTTTGTTACAAGATTACTCATTAAAATTCAAAAATCATAATTATTTTCAAGGATTATCCAATACTTTTAATATATCCTTGTCTTAAAATTTAAATCAATGAGATTCTAACATGTAATTCAATTTAATTAATCCAATTAAGAACCAATCAAATTTAATTAATCATAATCATATGATCTAAGCACTAATTTGTAAGAATATATATTAACCGTTAAAACTTGATATGACTTGATCAATTAATCCAGTAATCCAATTTTCGCATTCAGCTCGTTGTTTTGATCATTGTAAACTTTAATGTATTTTAGAATTGATTTCATATTCATTGAACATTCCAAAAGGCATTTTTACCAATCCTTGGTTAAAATTATGGCCGGGTTTGCCACTCAGGCTTCGCCACCACAACCACCATACCGTCACGTCACACCCTTGTTGTCTTCCAACCAAACCCATCTTCCTTCTTTGCAAAACATCGTTGTTTTTGCTTTATCCTGCGTTAACAGTACATGTCTTGTCTTATTTATGTCCAATTTGTTTAAAATGCATGATGGATGTGATGTGGGACGTTTGATAAATATGATTTCAGATAAATTCCTTTTCAATCTTTAATTTTTTAAATAGATAATAGAAAAAATAAGTGGCATTTGAATGAAGAGATTTGATGGCAGTGGCCTTTGTATCATTGTATGTTAGCAGAATTTGCTGTATAAAGGGTTCCTAGCCTTGGCCTTGGGGTACTACTTGGGGTGTGTCACATCTCAATTCTCACATGTCTAGGAAGAGTTTTAGTAGATTTTTGTTCTTTGCAATGTGCTTTAGCTGCATAGAGTTCTTTACTTCTTTGGTATACTGTGGTAATTTTTATTGCTTTGTTGAGTGTGGCAACTTTAGGGCTGTGTGATGTCTGTTGGATTATATGTATTTCTTTGTATCAGTTGTTGGTTTAATACAAATCGTTACTGATTCATAAAATAAATAAAAACCCTACATCTGAGCGTCACAAAATGACCAAAATCTCTCTCTGTTGAATTTCTTTTTAGTCATTTTTAGAGGAAATATATATGCCTAGTCTCCACTCTCCACTCACCAGGTTTGAGTGAGAAGTCACAACACCACATAGGCACGTACCAGCTTTAACGATACGTCATTTCATTTTCATTCTTTTGTTTTGTTTTTGTTTTTTGTTTTTTGAAGGTGCCAATTTTCGTACAATATTACACAATAATAATATGATCTGCTAAGATAAAAACTCAGTTGAATAGTACTGTAGACATAAATAAAAATTAATTAAAATAATACAGTAAAATTTATAAATAATATAAAAAATAAAAAAAATTTATAAATAATAATAAAAATAAACTAAATAATAAAATAAACTTATTTTAAACTTTAATCACAACCTTAGTCTTTTACTCCTTTTGTGTTTTTTGGGATTGTCGTCAGGCTGGTTATGTATTTTCAATCATCTATATTAGAAAGGGGTTTATAGTGACTAGTGAGTGAAAGAGTGAAAAGAAGGAGGCAAAGAGGGATAGTGGAAATGGATAGTGGTGAAAATAAAGATGGAAAGGTCTCTAATCAAGACCCGCCCACAGGGTATGGCCGGCCGGCGACTGGGCCTGAATTTACCAAACAACCTCCGCAGCGAGGCAAGGTCGATCTTACCGAAAGTCATTACAGGAATTGTTACGGATGTGGCCAATGTCATTACCGCGAGGAAATAATCAATTATATATTATTAGTATGAGTATATTAGTGAGTGTTCTCCTCAGACCTCTCATGTGATCGATGTAAATGTAATATATGTAAGTGGTTTTCTTTTTCTTTTCTTACTAGCTAGTACCACTAATTGCTAGTGTACTTTGTGTTGTGGGTTTGGGATTTGGGGTAAAGCTTATGCATCACTACACTACTGGTGTTTCTTCTTTGTATTATCCTAAAAGCACCACCAAAAGCAGCATGCTTTACAATTGTATTTGTACCGCCTATATATGATGATAATGTTAAGCTAATGTTGTGTTTATCCAAGGGGGTATTTTATTTTTGGTTTGTCTTATTAATTGCATATTTTGATTATTTTCTTGGCAACCAAACAGAGAAATTTGGAAGAAATGGGAATAGTTTAGAAATGTGAGAGAGATCACAGAATCGAATGTTTTGAGAGAAGCCATGATGGCTGTGCCCTCTTACAACTTCGCCACCACAACCACCGTTGTATTACCGTCACCGTTGCTGTCTTGTCCTAACCAAACCCATCTTCCTACCGTACGTGTTTTATGTATCCAGTTTGTTTAAACTTTAAAGTGCGTGATGGATGTGATGTTGGCCGTTGGATAGATATGATTTTAACCCTTTTAGATAAATTCCTTTTTTCCATCTTTAATTTTTTAAATAATAAAAAAAAAAGTTTAAAAGTAAAAGTATCTGTTTTTTGGCTAAACAAAAGTAAAAGTATCAGGCCTTTCTCACCAGTGGCCTTTGTATGTTAGCTTAATTTGCGGGGTTCCTTGGAGTTGGCTTTGAGGTACTCAGGGCGTAGCCAGGAATAATTACTTGGGGGGGCCGGGTTGTAATAGAGATATACTACGGCGATGATTTTTCAGTCCTTTGTATGGATACTTTATCTCTAGGTTGATATGGACTGGCTATGAGATAAGAATGTTGAATTTCATCTTATTCGTTGACAGTGAATTCATATATTTGTTTACGTGATCTTGGATCACGGTTTATCCATTTAGATTCAATTCTTGAACATTTGGAAGGATGCTTATTAGGTATTGAAGTATCAACATTTGTTTCTATAGAAGTTCTAAGTTTTGAATGACTAATATCTTTTTTGTTAAAGAATGCATCAATTGTTTGTCGTTTGCTCATTATTTGACACCTAATTTCAATCCCCCCCCCCCAAAACAAAAAAAATCAATTCAACAAATGATAAACTAACTTGGGAGAGAGAGATAATAAATTATCATATAAAATTCATTCTTACATGAATTATAATATAAATACACTTGTAGTTAAGTAATGACCATCTAGGATAAAATAACTAAATAAATAAATCAATAAAAAGTATAAACAAACAACATAAACCAAATAAATTTACAACACCCTACTACCATGTATAATATAATGACTGAAAACCAAATACCTAGACTCTATGACAAACTCACGGCCCTCACCCCAATTTCCTTCCATAGATTAATTTTTATATATATATATATATATATATATAATTTACTTACACAATGCAAGCCCCACCCAGCCCCCACTCAAGGGACAAGACAAACAACACAAAAGCCAAAAGGGAAAAGGCTGGTCTGAGTCTTAGAATCAATGGATCAAATAATAAAGAATACAATGACAACAAACACAAAAAGACAAAAGACAAAGTAATAAGTATAAATTGCTTTGCTGGCAAAGGGAAATCACATACACATACACATATTTCATATTTGATATTTCTATTCAAGTATTAGTATTTAGTTCAGTACTTCAGTTGTAGAGAAAAAGAGAGAGAAGTCAATTAAAGAATGAATGAGATACCTTGAGGAATTGAGGTGAGGGCTTGAGTTGAGGTTGAGTCGTTGAGGCAATGAAGGCTAATTTAGCAGGCTAGTAGAGGCAGCGGCGTCACGGTGAGCCGGAAGGGTTTCTAAGGTAGTCAAGCAGAGGCGTGAGTTGGTGAGTGTGACATTATTGGAGTGGGAGCCTAGGAGGCATGAACTAAGAAGGTAAAAAACTAAGGCAAAGGTGTGAAGCATGAAGATTGTTCATTTGTTCTCTCTTTTAGATTGTTCAGACGGTGAGGATTTCTTTTTTTCAGACTGTGAGGATTGAATGCTTTTTGTTTGTATTTAATTGGGTATTTTAGATTTTGAATTCGGGCTAGGCTGGAAGTGTTATAGTTTAGAAAAGAATAATTTTGTTTGCTTAGGGAATTGGGGCTGGCTGGTGGGCTGGATGTGGGCCAAGTTTTTTGCTTAGCTTGAAGTTGTATTGGACTAAAAGTCTAAAACTCTAGAAAACTGGTTGAAAATAATATGGTGGGGGGGGCAGATCTTAACTTTTGGGGGGGCCCATGTAATTTTTTTACATACTTGAATGGAAATTTGAAAATTTTTGGGGGGCCATGAGCCAAGTGGCTCCACCCCTGTTTTGTTGTCACATCTCACATGTCTAGTTAGAGTTTTAGTAGCTTTTTGTTCTTTGCATTTTGCTTGATAGTGTTTATTATACACACTTTTATAAAAAATTAAAAAAATTTAATGAAATTACTACTTCAAGTCGTGATTTCTAACTTTGAAATCATTGCCTTTTCAATTTTGTATAAAATTGTATGCATTAAGGTGTGTACAACAATATAAGTATATTACTGTTGATTTAATACAATTGTTACTGATTAAAAATAATAATAAATAAATAAATAAAGAAAAACCCTATACATTTATGGTATCACAAAATGACCAAATCTCCCTCTCTCTCTCTCTCTCTCTTCCTGTTAGTCTTTTTTAGAGGAATCTAAGCCTAGTCACCACTCACCACTCACAAGGCTTGAACGATGTCATTTTCATTCTTTTGTTTTTGGTTTTGGTTTTTGGATTTAAAGATGCCCATTTTCGTACAATGTTGCACAATAATAATATGATCTGCTAAGCTAAAGTGGTGGAACATTAAAATTCAAATAACTTCAAAGATCTGTACCTATATGACTATATCTTATGTAGGCCATGTGCTATCTATAAGATATAGATAGATTTTCTACCTATATCTTACATAGGCCGTGTGATAGTAATGAAAAGTACATTTCCAGAATCAATAATATTCATACCAAACTCTTGAACTGCAAGGCATCACATACTACTTAGAGGAAGCTTTAGCCTTTTACAGTTCTACTTCTACCCCATAACTATACTTCTAAGTTTTAACAGGTGTCTTATTTAAACAATACATGTAGATAGCCTCATAAATTGTACATAGTAAATTTGAGGAAAGTTGTCCAAACTGGTTTGAAAAAAAAACCTTTGTCCATATAGTAATTTATGAGTGTTTCATTTCCATCAAAAAAAGAAAACTTAGTGTTTGATTCAATTGGTGAAGAAAATTACTTTTGATTTTCCAATTTGCTATTTCATGAAAGTGTTTTAAGGACCTTTTTCAAATTAAGCAGTACAACAATGGACATAAATATATATTTTATTTAACTAAATGATAGAACTCAGGGTTCAAAATTTCTCCACTCTATTTGTTGTAAGGGAAAAAAAATTGTTTGCACTTCATGGTTTTAATTTTTACACATGGGTGAAACATGAACAGATGCATCTTATAAATTATAAATTCTTAACATATATCAAAATAATAATAAATAAATAAAATTATAAACTCGTACCTTACATTATGGAATTCATCGTTGAAGACGAAGACGTAGGAATCTAAATTGTTTGAAGAATCATAAGGCTATGATCAGACTTCAGAGCGTGATTTATATTAGGTTCATAGTATCTAAGATTTAGATAGCTAGGAATTAGATAAGGCCAAAAAGATCTTTATGGTTGTGCTGGGACAACAAATTAAGCTAGCTTGTAGCTAAGATTTAGAGTTCTTTAATATTATCTAGAAACTCTCCTCAAATTTAAATTCAATTAATAATCAAAACAATTTTTTATTATTATACTTTTATAAATAAATAAAAAATTATTACTATACCCTTATCTGCTAATTACAATATTATATGGATAAATTTCATACTGATTTTTTTCATAAAAAAAAAAGGTTTAATTCATTCTGATTTTTATTATATATTAGGAATTCAAGAAAAGTTGGCTTATTCTAAAGCATTCGCGGCAATATTCATGTAAATCTTTTTGTTTATTTTAGTATAAATTTTTTTTTTATTTTACATACTCACTTTTCAAAATACTCTACAATAAATTATTTATTATACATTATATTTCATTAAAATATTAATATTTTTTAATTTTTTAAATTATTTTTCTTCCTTCACATACAACAACTACAATTCACCCTCTTTTTTCATCCTTGAGACAGGTAAAGAAATAATAAAAAATTAAATACAAAATAAATAGTGTCAACGTAAATTTTCATAATTACTATAACAAACTTATAAATTTACATAATTATACAAAAATTTATGTGAGTCATTTTTAGATAATATTGTGTAAATTTTACGCATTTTTTTTTAGCCTACGGAGAGATGTGAATCATCATCCATAAAAGGATAAAGTATAAACCGACATCATCATCATTATGCTATCAGTCCCATCGGGTGAAGAACTTCACTTCCTCCCAATGTGGGAAAAGACCAATTGCACCATGGGAAAAGAAAAGTTAATAAAGACAAGCAAAGCAAATACAAATAAATAGAAGAAAAACAAGAAACGCTATCTATATCTGATAATTTATTAATTACTCAATCTCATGGTGGCGCTTCACTAGCTTGGTCAGAAGTTTTGAACGCTACAGGACACCATTCAAACTCTTCTAGATCACTCAGTTCAGTCTAAGTTAGCTACAACTCTTAGTGCACGTGATAGAACCTTTTCAACCCTCATACGTGGGAATGGGATCTCATCCTCACTTCTCACTAATAGTGACTTTATTTTCATTGTTGGATTTACTTACGAAAGTCCACTTAATTAATGTTGATAATTCAACACCATAGTACAAGGTTGTTCTTCTGTATGTATCAATTCTTTATTTTTGTCATGCTATATTATATATATATATATATATAACTTTTGTTTAAAAAAATATGCTTATACTTTATCCATTTATAAAATTGGACCAACTTAGTTTGTAAACTAGAAATATGCTCTATTAATGACCATTAAAAGACAATTTCAAAACTACATATATGGGTAAAATGTCACCTTTCTTAATGTTTTAGTGAACAACAAAATATCATTTTTTAAAGGTAATTATAGGTTTTATATTGTACTAGAAATGATAAATTTTTTGAGTTGTTACTTGTATTAAAGCAGTGCAATATTTGGACCCTAAATTGTTATTGATTTGTTTTCTTTAATTGTGATTAGAGACCAAATTAGTTAATTTTGAAAAATTTTAGACTTGATAGATATTACCTCAAATCTCAGGAATCAATGTTAACTATTTTTTACCATATTGTATTTAACAAAATGATAATACTCAGGTTCAAAATTCCTCCACTCTATTTGTTGTAAGAAAAAAAAAAGTTTGCACTTTCCACTTTATGGTTTTAATTTTACATATATGTGAAATATCTCAGTTTTCTATTTAATAAAAAATGACGGGGCCTTACGTGAATAGGTATATTACAGATGTAGTTTTTTTTTTTTTTTTTTTGTTTCATAACTTGTACCTTTATGTCATTCATTGCAATTCATTTTACCATATCACTCATCTCAGTAAAATACTTGCTGTTATTTGATGAAAATCTACGTACCATTTGAGAGAAAAAGTTTGTATTTTATAACAGACAGTAGTAGTTATTAGTTTAACTGTAATTTGTTTCTCAAAAAAAAAAAAATTTAATTGTTATTTGATTTTCTCAGCAAAAAAAAAAATCTACGTGATTAAAAAATAGGATGAAAAAATTTAGTGTAGAAAATTTAGAGGAATATTCTGTCATGATTGATGAGTCCCACTTAAAATTTTAAACTCTATTAATAACCAAAACAAATTTTTTTTTTTCTTTCTATCACGCCCTTATCAGCGCGCTAATTACAATATTATATGGATAAGTTTCATACTGATTTTTATTATAGATTATGAACACAAGGGAAACATGCTTTTACTAATAGAATAAATCATCGTCGTCGTCGGCATCACTATGAGTGGTCAAGAACGTCTGTTACTTTCACGGCCATGTGAGAAGTACCAACATGGCAGAAGAAAAGTTAAAAATAAAATCAAGCAAAAGAAATAAATGGAAGAAAAACAAGAGACGCTATCTGTTTAATAATCATTCATTCTCTCAGTCTTTGCTTCGTTCATAAGTTTCAAAAGCCAGTAAAGAATTCAAAGGCTTCAAGACAAATTAATGTATATCCTCACGTACAGTCTCACTCACTAGTCCAAGTTGGGCGCAACCCATAGCCAGCATGATAGAAAACCCTTCTTTTATTCGGAACAATATAAATATATATATATATATATATATATAAATATTTAGCTTATTAGGTCATCTTATCGTACGTCATGAATGGCAGCCACGGTGGTGTCACCACCCACGTGAACTTTAGCGACTATATATTCTTCCATGATTCCTTCGTTGTGTTTTTTAGGATCACAATTTTTTTTTTAAATTTTTCTTTAATATATTTTATTTAATGGTTGAAATTAAAAATTATTTTCTCAACTATTAATTACAATTGTATCAGGTGTAATATTCTAATTATTGCACCTAATCTCAATATCATATGTAAATATGTAATACCACGCCGTCATACATTAATTTTTCATACAGTATAGGGTTCCTGAGGATAATACCCTATACAGTATTGGTTCAGCCATTCACACTTTGATATGGACCCCTCTCTCTCTCTCTCTCTATATATATATATAATTGTTTTATGTAATACAGTATATTATATTTAATTTTTTGTTATTATTATATATAGATTCCCCATTTTATTTTTTCACCACTATACTGACAATTATTTTTAAAAAACAATAGCTTTTATTACATTCTAAAAATAAATAAATAAATTGAAATAAGGCAACAAGTTGAACCCTATGGCTATAAAAAGATAGAACATTACGGAAATTGATGCACATCGATCAGTCTCTAATATTCCACGCTCTATAGTAAGGAAAAGAGAGACTCTGCTATTAGTAGATATGAGTGAAAATCCCAACGGCGCCAAGCTAAATCCCTGGCAAGGGAAGCTCCATCCTGCTCCTTCTTTCGGGAAGGTACCTCAAAAGCGAGGCACGGTCTTGGTGAACATTGTTGCTGATTTGGTGAAGGGAAATCCATCGCCCGGTTCCTCAAAGCAGTAGTTATTAAAGTGGGTGTTCACTTCCTCATGTATATATGCTTTCCTGTTGTATGTGTTTATTGGGAGGGATTTGTTGTGTTTGAGTGTTGGAACTTGGAAGGTGTTTGGGTTAAGCCTTTGGTAATATTTATGTAATATGCTATCAAAAGCAAGCATGTTTTTACTTTCCTGTATATACCAGGTACTTTGCTTTGTCTTGTGCTTCTGGGTTATGAAAATGTTATGCTACTTCTCTATCTAATGAATGAAAATGGTTATATTTAGCTACTTATTATGAGACCAGGTATCATTTACTTTTTCTTTAACCAAAAGTTAGTAGAACAAGGTACACAATCAGGGTTCAGAGAGAATCCATTTTATAGTTAAATTCTGTTGGTATATGTGTGTCTCTAAAACAGAAGGAGAAGAGAAAATAAAGGAATGGCTAGACAAATTAGTATATTCAGACCACCTCTTTCTATCACTCTTTTTATCCAAACATGGTTGGCTAAAAAAATGATGCCATGTGATTTAAAACAGGTAAACAGTTAATCAAAAGGACAAATACAAGGCTAAAAGCTTAAACCCGTGTTCTTATTGACGATTCCTAGCAAATAAAACCAACCCCATTAGAGCTTTTCACAGAAATATTGGAGTTGCAGTGTTGCCTTAATTTACTTCCTGATATGGTATAGTTACCCATCTATAGCTTCTGATTCAAGAAGCTCCGTTTGACTTTCTTTTTTCTGCAATCTCTCATGCATAAATCTTTTCCTGAAAATTAAGATCCGAATCCAATATATGTTTATGTTAGAGATAAATTAGCTCATTAGCCCATTATGTTGGATTTTCACTACGTGGAATCTGCAAGTTACTATCTCTCATTTCTCGATATTTCTTTGTATGTATCTTCTTGTTTGATTCTTGAATAAAAGTTTTCTTCCCAGCAAAAAAAAAAAAAAATTCTACCACATATTTCTAATACAGTAATTTGGACTTTGGAGGCCAGGTAGTAAATCACCTCTTTTCACCATTGAAACTGGATTTATTTTTATTTGGAATTTGATTAATGAGAAAACCATGAATGCAAGAAATGAATCTTATCCTCATCAAGGACATTAGGAGGTTCTTAATTCTTTCATTTTCAGCAAAAAGGACAGGTTCTTTCAAAGTTTTTTCCAGCGTTTTGACAACTGACACACTAGTGGGCCCCGGAAATTTAAGGGGTTTTTTTTAAAAAAAATACAGGAAACAAAAAAAAAAAAAAAATCTTATCCATTTTTTTTTTTTAACATTTGTGAATTATTTTATTTTATGGAAATAGGTTTATTTGTCTTTTTTACGTTGAACTGTCATAAGAATAGAACTCACAGTCAGAAAATTTAGGTTTACATATTGCTTATATGCTAAAATATTGTAAAATTCATAGTTCAGATCAATTGTATGGTTTTTCAAAATATTAACTCAATATTGTAGTTAATACTGTAGTTTTGAGTTATTCGGTAGTTTTGAATATTGTAATTCATATCAATTGAGTTAATGCTACCAAATAACTCATTTTGTATGGTTTTTCATGGTTCGGATATTGAGTTAATACTTTTTTTTTTATAAAATTTTATAAACAGATCGACGCGACTAATCTATTTAATAAACAAATCGTATTAAGGTTGAGAAATTCAGACTTATTTAATAAATATATCAAGTTAGTGTTAACATATGTGGTTAAATATACATAAGCCAATATGACACTAATCTAACATGTGAACACAAATTACATCCCTAATTGGTTTTAATTCTAAAATCAATAATTGCAATTTGAACCCTACCAAATTTTGGAAGTCGGCCCAAGACATCACCAAATCCTACCATGTGAATGGTTTGCACGAAAACCATGTACAGAACTGTCAACCCCTCAACTTCAACCTTATGAGAAGATTTTTTTTATTCAAATTTCGTCACACTTTAAACATGTGCAGATTCTCCCAAAAAAAAACTTAAACATGTGCGGAACAGTTCAAAAAGAAGGTATGTGACAAGCTAGCGCGAGAGTTGAGGACTATGATAATTGTTGGTCGGGAAAAACCGAAAAAAGTAAAAGAATGACGGTTTAGAAATTAATTTTAGAAATTTTGTATGAGAAAAGAAAAAGATTAACGATTTTTTTTTTTTGGCTAACTTTTTATTATTTTCCTGTATTATAACTTTAATTTATTTATTAATCAAATGTTTAAAAACATCCGTTAATGAGAGATCCTATAAAAAATCATAATTTTTGATTTAACCATATTGCATGATAAATTGTGATAGACCATTTAGAATTTAGCACTTTTACTTGAATCTATAATTTTTTTTTTTTACTATTTATAATCGGTCATTTTAATAAAAGTTACTCCCTCCGTCCCACTTTGTTTGTCCTCTATTCCATTTTGGGATGTCCCAAAATATTGTCCCGTTTCTAAAAATAAAAGTCATTAATTTACTAATGTTCCTATTATACCCCTATTTTATTAATAATTCAATTTTTTGATAAATTTATTTAAGGATAGTTTTGGAAATTTATACAATTTTAAAAGATAGATAATACAATAAATGATGTCCCCTTAAAAAGTTTGACTTTTCAAACAGGACAAACAAAGTGGGACGGAGGGAGTATGATTTATTATATGGTAGTAAAAAAAAATTCAGTGGGTCCTACCACCATATTCCGAATCTCGATTGCTTTTGGCCCGTTTGGTACATGTGTTTAAAAACTAAAAATTGTTGTTTGAAAACATTTGTGGAAATACGTGTAGGTGAAAAAATGTGTAGAAATACGTGAAATGTTGTTTAAAAACTAAAAATTGTTGTTTAAAAATACAAACCAAACACCCCCTTTCTTTCTCTATTTTTTTTGTTTCCCAACTTTAGTTGGTACTTGGTACTTTGTAGCTATCAAGAGTAAAGATAAGACCAAAAGGTCCCAAAACCACGCCTGATGCAATTATATGCTTTTCCAAGCGTCACGATTGATTGATTCTTCCTTTTTACTGTCCAACCAAAATTCCAATTCACAAATGACCCCCATTTTTTGCTATATGTATTAGAGCATTTACACAAGTGGATGTAAATTTTCCTTCTATTTTGCATAAAAAAATTTACTTTTTTTTTATTTTATACACTCATTTTTACAAAACACCCACATCAGTTTATCTATTCTACACATTCTTTTATTTAGATAATATTATTTTCACATTTTTTTATTATTCACAACTATCCTAACCCCACCAACTTTAACACACACGCTGGCCCATATCTGATCTCTATCTCTTTGTTTTTCTTTTTCACTTTCTTCTTTTTTTTCTTTTCCTTCTCCTTCTTTCTTCTTCTCCATTTTTTCTTCTTCAGCA
The DNA here is from genome assembly GCA_023055345.1 of Quercus wislizeni. Classification (NCBI taxonomy): domain Eukaryota; kingdom Viridiplantae; phylum Streptophyta; class Magnoliopsida; order Fagales; family Fagaceae; genus Quercus; species Quercus wislizeni. Next base: position 34,975,246 of record JALGQJ010000003.1, read on the forward strand.
TCTTCGTCTTTCTTCTTCTTTTGCTAAAGACAGAAAACTCTTCGTGGGTAAGCTTTTTTCTACATTTTCTTCTTATTCTTTTGCAATTTCGATTTGATTATTTATATGGGTTTGATGATTTTTTTTTTAGGAGAGGGTTTGATGAATTTGGGATCTTGATTTAGATCAAGTTTGAAGAATTTTATAATTTGTTGTTGGATTTAAGGGAAGATAAAAGGATTAAGAAGGCAGAGGAAGAGAGAGATCAAATGAGAGAGAAGAGATAATCAGATGATAGAGGAGAGAGAAAAAAATATAAAATAATAAATAGAAGTACTACAGTAACCGTGCATATATGCATGAACTGTAGCAATTATGCATAAATGCACAATTTTACACCCACTGATGTGGGTGCTTTTTGGGCCAAAATGTATAAAAAGACTACCTTTTTCTATTTTGTAAAAGTTTACACAATCTGATGTAATTGCTCTTAATGTATTTGCCATTTTGCCTTCACTTTGTTGTTTCTCTCCAAAGCATAATGATTCTTCTGGTCGTTTTGGATCAATCATATCGTTTTCACATTTGGGAAGCTACTAAAATATCTAGGGGGGCATGACCCACCAAAAAATGGTAAAAAAACCATCCAATGAAATGATACTAGTGAAAATTTGCACCTGGGAAAGCCAGATTAGATCACATTTCCAATCCATGGTACAGTCCCAGTTATGACTTTTATGTTGTCACATTGTTGCTCCACGCCTATTTAGATAAGAGCATTCCCATCAAGTTCAACCCATCAAACTTTTACAGCATATATAGGAAAAATTATTAAGTCCATTGAGAGGATTGTTGATGTGATCCTTTCAACTAATTAAATAATGTCATTTATGTAAATATGTGATGTTCTCTATAGAAATAAAGTGAGAGAATTAAAAATGAATACTACTTGGTGATATCATATTTGCATATAAATATATTAGTGTTTTATTGGTTAGAAAGACCAAGAAAACCACGTCAGCAATCTTCCCAGTAGACCTAATAATTTTTCCCTAGAAGATATAGTTAGTTAATTAAAACCAATTTACATTAGCTAGGCTTAACATACGGTGGACCAAATTAATTTGTGAACCTTCAATATACACTTGTTGAGATATTGCCCATCAACACAATAAATAAAACTCTTAATTCTCTCTCTCTCTCTCTCTCTCTCTCTCTCTCTCTCTCTCTCTCTCTCTCTCTCTCTCTCTCTCTCTCTCTCTCTCTCTCTCTCTCTCTCTCTCTCTCTCTCTCTGTGTGAGGTCTTTCGGCAATAAGAAGTAACCTTGTTGTGACATCGATGAGGTTCCTTCACCTAATTGACAAGTTTGCTCTTACAATGAGTAGTGGCTTTTCTAGAGGTTATCCATGCTCATCCATGTGATAAGAGTCTTGGGACTAGTGGTGGCTCTACAAATTTTTTTATAATAGAATTGTCAATAAGAAACTTAAATTATACAAAATTTAATAAAAATATAAGTTAAATATATTGACATTACACCAAAAAAAAAAAAAGTTTTATACTTTCCTTCTATCAACAAAATGAAAAGGCAAAAAGAGACAGATGAAAGATAAAGTGAGATCTAAAATTGTTGAGAAGAAAGAAATGAAGTGAGAGAAAGTCTAAAAAGCTTTAACCCTTCTACATCTTTACCATTTATACTCATTTTGTTTGCATCAAAAATCAACATTTTGGGAAGATTTATTTAGGAAAATGTTGAAGTCACAAACTATTTTACAAACTGCTGATGTGGTGGCCTAGTAGGTAGTTATTGATAAGTAAAAATGTGATATTAGTGATGAGATCATATGAAAACCAATAAGAATTTACTATTTATTTATTCAAATTTCACTGAACACTTTAAAATGGTTTGAATGATTTTCTATTTATTTAATTTTTTTTAATAAAACCCAACTGACTCAAGTATCCAGCTTAAACATGAGTGGTGTGGGGTTTAGTTGGGTCAAGTTGGAAAGACATATGTCACCATTTAAAAATGGTTTGAATGGTTTCTAGACCAAATTCAAATCAACGTAAACTACAAATAACAGGATATTAATAACACTTTCTATCAATATTTGTTTTCTTATATTATTATTATTATTATTATTATTATTATAAAAATAGTGGTTGGACAAACCAATATTAAGAATTTAATAAATAACAAGTTAAATAATCTTTCATTTATTTATTTATTTATGTTTGTTTCAAATAAACTTATATTTATTTTATAAGTATCTATTTTATATTTTCAAATTACAAACATTATATATAAATTTGGTAAAATTTTAATATGCCTTTAGTTATACTTATTTGTAAATGTATCTCATATATATGCATGAAGTTACAAGCTAGTTACAATATTAATTAGGTGGATAAGTTTTCTACAGATTTTTATGAGTACTATATATTATGAACACAAGGTAAATTAACTTTTAATAATAGTATAATCGTCATAATCGTCATCATTATGATCTTGATGCTCCCAATCCTTACTAGTCAAGAACCTCACTTCCACGAGAAATTATAGTCCTCTGGTGGACCATGTCATTTATCCACCATTCCACTAAAAAACTTCCACTTGTTTAAAATTGTTGAATTAGTAATTAATTTCTGTTTAAAAAAATTTTCTAACTAAAAATTTTAAATATGTGAAAGTTTTTTAGTGGAATGATGGACCACATCACTTGTCCACCATGTGAATCTTATAATTTCTCCACTTCCACCCATGTGGGAAAGGCCAAAGGGGGGAGAAAGTTAACAATAAAGACAATCTAAATAAAAGAAATTTCAATGAATGTACTAAGAGCATTTATAAATGAATTATTTTTTAAAATTTTATGAAAAAATAAATAAATAATTGACTACTTTTTTGACAACTTTTTATATTTTTCATAAAAGTGGTATCGAAACATTACTAAAATGGTTCATTAACAAATGTTTTAAAAATATCATTTAACAGGACTCATTAATTAAATAGAAGAAAAACAAAGAACGTCATCTGCTAATTAATCATTCATTTTTCATGGTGCTCCTTCACTAGATTAATGTTTATTACTTTGGCCATAAGTTTTGAACGCCAAAACATAATTCAACCCTTCTAGAAAAGTAGCATCACACTCACTCATTCCAAGTTGGCTTAAAGTTTTCAATTCGAAGGAACCGAAGCATGATAGCAACCTTTTCAACACTCATAGATAGGGTCTCATCCTCAATTTACTAAAGTAGTGGCTTATTTTCTTTGTTGAATTTTCAAGAAAAAAGTCCATTAATGTTCATAATTCAAAACCATAGTACAAGTACAAGATTGTTCTTCTCTGGATCAGTTCATAATTATTTTTTTTCAAAGTTTGATATGTATTTGTCTTAATTATGCTCTTTATAATTATAATTACAAAAACCTTGTCCACTTAATGATAATCAAACTTTAAATGGATAATCATAATTACAAAAAATTTGATCATAAATATTTCTTTCCGAAGTTTGATCTGTTTTTGTTAGCTAGAACCATGCTTTATTAATGTCCATTGAAAGTGATTGCCAGATTTCTATTCAAAGCCTTTTTACCTCTTATGCTACTATTCTTTAGCATATTACTAAAATTTTGTTAGAAACTAAGGCTTTAGTGCATTTTGTGCCTTCATTTTCTAGTAGTTGGGTTTCTAGGAGGACCAACAAAACTGCTTATGAACTTAAATGATGGTCTCTTTGTAATAGAGTATTTGGATTTTTTTTGGTTCTATCTCTTCTTCTTTTTTAGTTGTGAATGTTTTATTAGGGGATGCTCTCTTTTGTATCTTAGTTTGTTAAGCAAAAAAAATTAATGACCATTGGAAATCAAGTTTTTTTAAAATAAAATAAAATAAAGTGTCATTTCTTAAAGTCACCTTTCTTAATGTTTCATTGAACAAAGTGTTATTTTTCTAAAGATATAGGTGATCATTACCCCATATATATATATATATATATAAAATAGGTAAAGATGAGAGAAACTCAAATTAGAATTCCAAATTAGAATTCCAATTTTGTGCCATGTGTCTTGAATTATTTATTCTTAAAAAATTTTATTTTTCAATTTTAGAATCAAATTTGGGACCACATCATAAATATTCATCCAAGTGAGTTATTAAGTATAAAAACCAAAGAGTTTAAAAAAAAAATCGAAAAAAATAATAAAAAGTGCTTCACAATAATAAATAAATAAATAAAATTGACAATTTACATTTTATACCTAATAATATTCTTATAAAAAATTTTAAAGAGTTAAAAAAAATATAAAAATGACTATCAATGGTACTTCAATTATATATATAGGAATTATATTATGTATCTTATTGTATATCTTTAAGTGTATTTATGCATATACATGAAATTACAAGCTAGTATGAATAAAAATAAAATGTCGTCTTTCTTTAAAAATAGAAAGTACAAAGTATTCAATTAATTAGAACTTTAAAAATAAATTATTTAATCCATCATGAACTTAGAATTTTGTGTTTTAATATATTTGTTGAAGAAAAAAAATATATAGATCTGCTCAATATTACAGTTATGTGGAAATGAGTTTTTATTTTTATTTTTTTCGTGTGTGTGGATTGAGTAGCCTTGTAAAATTTTTTGTAAAAACATTTGTGTTTCTAGAATTTTCCAACTTAAAAAAATATTAAATATAAAAATATAATATTTTTCACAACTATTAAATCATTTATTATGACTTATGATAAAGTAAAGCGTAAGAACTATGTTATTTCAATGACACCATATTTGTGAAAAATTTTCTCTCGTTAACATGATTATTTAAAGTACATAAATATATTCAAGAAAAAATATTTATTACAAGAGCACTAGGTCATCCGCTATCGTCATATAGGTGGCCCCATGGTGGTCTCATCCACATGAATTATCTTTCACTGTTTCCATCGTGGTTTGGCATATATTGGACAATTATGTAAAATTTACATGGTAAGCTAAACAAACTTAAAATAGTACAAAGCATAAGAAAACATACATTGGGATAAAATTGTAGTAGATAAATCTGTAGATTATTTTATTTTTTATTTGAGGTATTAAACATTTATTTAGTTTACATGTAATATTTACATTGATAGTACATTGGAAGTTACTAATTATTTATATATATGTATATATATAGGTTGGGTTCAAGTTATTACATTTGGTGTAACTTTAAATCATGTTACATCACCCAATTTTTTTTAATTGGATGCGAATTTTGACAAATCTACCGTTAGATTACATTATTTTCATATATTCTCCATGTTTGCAAAATTTTAAGGTGATCAAAAATCAATAACTATGTTATCATCAACTGTTTAAATTCAAATTTTTGTAGTTTAAAATAATGCGAAAAAAATTAGTTTATGAATCGAATAATAAATAACATCCAATTGACATAAAAATTGGCATGAATGTTATAAACATATAAAACATGTAATTCAACGGTGATATTTTCAAAATATGAATTCTATAACAAGTTATTATGTAGTGTAACATTGTTTAAATTTACACTAGGTGTAACTTGAACCCAACCATATATATATATATATATATATATATATATATATATATACATTTAGTGTAATTTTAAGTAATGTTAGACTAATCAGTAGCTTTTTATTATATTAATATTTCAAAAATCACAGCGTTGGATTATATGTTTTTAATACGCATACCAAATTTCGTGCTAATTGAATGTCATTTACCATTCGATCTAGAAGCCCATATACAATTTTAAATACAAAAGCTTAAGATTTAAATACATGATCAATGACATAGTTACCAATTTTAGATCATTGTGAAATTTTGCAAGTATATTCAATAACAGAGAATTCATTAAAATTTGCATCTAATAAAGAAATACGGACAAAGTTTAGGTACAAAATTGATTGTAGTTTTAGGCTACAATCTTACTCAATATCATTTTATTGGAAGTGAATTTTGACAAATCCAATATTAGATTACATTTTCTTCTTATATATTCCATGATTGCAAAATTTCTAAAAAATTAAAAATCAATAGCTACCTCAATAAATTATTTAAATTACAAATTTTTGTAATTTAAAATTATACTTAAAATATAAACTGATAGATCAAATAGTTAATAAATACTCAATTGACACAGAATTTGATATATATATATATATATATATATATTAAAAACATAAATAACATGCAACTCAACTGTTAAAATTTTAAAATATATAGTAATGTTTATTTTATTAAGTAAAGTTGTAGTCTTAAACTATAACCAATTTTATAACTAAACTTTATCTAAGAAATATCAAGTGATGTAACATTATTTAAAATTACATTATATTTAACTTGATCCCAAGTCATATTCATCAAGCATATTATAAAGTGTAGGGTCTTACCGTAAGACTCCTACTTGCATTGTATTCATTCGCACCTAGTACAGGCTCTATCCATATGAGATTTTATTTTATTTTTTTTTCCAATCCTTCGGAGAAGAGAGAGCTACCCTTTTTTAACTTTCTATATAAAGATACAATCCTACATTATTGATGCACATCACCCACACTCCATAGTAAGAAACTGAAAAGAGTGACTAATACTAGTAGTAGATATGAGTGAAAATAAACAAGGCAAGCCAAATCTCGGTCAAGGGAAGCTCCATCCGGTATCTTCTTTCACCAAAGTACCTCCACCCCGAGGCCAGGTCTTGGTGAGAGTTGTTAGTGATCTTTTGAAGACCAATTCTTCTGCCGGTTCCTCAGGAGGAAGAAATAATTAAATTGTGGGTGTTAATTTCTCATGTATGCTTTCTTGTTCTTCTTACTATATATATCTGGTGCTTGTTTTGGGGTCTCTTGTAACCATGTGAGGATTATGCGTTTGAGATCTACACATGCCGTGAGAGAGAGATCTCAGGAGACTATCTCATAAGTTACCTTTTTTCTTCGGGTGATTGTAGAAACTAGTGGGGGGTGTTAGAGTAAAGCCTTAATTTGGTAATAGAATTACCAAAGCAGGTTTTGCTTTTTCTATGGCCCTTCATTTTGCTTTATGTAATGAAAATGTTCTGCTGTTTTGTCTAATGAAAGTAGTTTAACTTATGAGACCATGGATCATTGTGTGGGTGTGTTTTTGTTTTCCTCAACCAGTAGGTAGAACAAGCCAACATGGTACACAGTGGCTCCATTTTCAATTGGAAAAGAATAAAAAAATATCTCTAAAACAGAACGAGAAGGGTGAATAAAGGAATAGACTAATTAGTATATTCAGGCCAAGTATCTCAAAAAAAGGTATATCCAGGCCACCTCCTTCCCTCACTCGTTTTATCCAAATTGTTGGCTAAAAAAGGTGCCATGTGATCAAAAATAGGTAAACAGTTAATCAAAAGGATAATCCAAGGCTAATTAAGAGCCTAATCCATTTTCTTTTTGAAGATTCCTAGCAAATAAAACCAACCCATGAGAGCTTTTAACAGAACTGTTAGAATTGCAATCTTGCCTCATTTTACTTTCTTTCTTCTTCTTCTTCGTTTTGTTTTGTTTTTTTAGCGAACCACGGTGCAATTTTTTTTTTTTTTTAATATTTTATTTCCTTGTGGTATTTTGGGTAGATTCAACCTTCTTTAGATGAGACATCCTTCAAGACTCTTCTTCTTCGTTTGTGGAGGTAGTTTGGTTTGTGTTATGGAGAAGAAAAACGAGATAGTAAAATTAATTACCTGCGTGAGATTCACATTGTAAACTAATTATTTTAGCGCAGGTATGAGGTATGTACAGTTTGTATCCTCTTTCCAGTTTCCACCCATCACCAAACAAGTGTTAGCAATAAAGTTCTCTTTGAAACTGTATTATTTTATCTTGGATTTAATTAATAAGAAAAGGACCCACGAGGCATGAAGGCATAAAGTCTTATCTTCCTCAAGGACAGCTGGACGGGTTCTTTCAAGCTGTTAGGGAAGAGAAATCTAGGATCACATAAATTGATTTTGTGTCACAATTCACCATGTGGTGAGTTGGGTTCGATAGAAGTGTGATCAGTAAAATTGATAATTTGATATTGTGGGGCCCTCGCTATATAAGCGGTTTATTATTATTATTATTATTATTATTATTTAATGGAAGTAGGTTTTGTTTGTTAATTTTACATTAAAATGACCTAAAAAGTAAAAACAGTAGCAAGGGTGGTAAATACTAAAGTTTTAGAATTTAGCGCATCAAACACCTAAAATAAATTTACTTTCATGAGATATGTTAAATGCCAAATAATTTGATATTTGTTACATTTTTTTTTCTTCTAGCAATAGAACTGTACCGATAGATATGCTATTAGTATTTTTTTTTATTCAAACTTTTTATCTCTTTTTGTACAAATGAGGGGCGTAGCCAAGATTTTCAACTTGGGGGGCCAAACTATGTATTCTTAGGTTAATTATAAGTCATTAGTCATAAGTCTCTCTCTCTCTCTCTCTCTCACACACACACACACACACACACACATATATATATATATATATATATATATATATCAAATTTTACATATTATAAACTCAAATAAGTATATAAGAAGTCTAATTTTCTATAAACAAGTAACAAAATATAAAAGAAATAATTTAGCATCTCTCATCAAACTTATGCTCGACGGTGATTCTTCATATAATAAAATTTATCTATAATCATTTCCACATGAAACTTCTTTACAATTTCCTTTTTCAAATCTTTGAAGAAAAATGTACCATATTTCCATTGCAACCCAATCTCTCTTTCTTGAAACAAATCAAATTCTCTTCCCCCAAAAAAAAAAAAAAAATGACAATGATAAAGTTTAGAAAAATATATAGCTTTGAGGGAAAAAACGGAGATGTTGAGGAAGATATCAATTTTGTTAAAAAAATGATGATAATAGGAGATAAAAATAAAGAAACGAAGATTAAGGACACAAAAACATAAAAAGGAACTCGACAGTTTTTGGATTATTATACAACGAAATTTCTAAATTTAACACACAGACAGAGACACAGACACAATGCACTTTTGTTTTCTTAGAAAAAATATATATATGAAACAGAAGGGAACTTGACAGATTTGGATTTATTATCCTTTACTAAGTCTCTATTATTACTTTTTTTTTTTTTTTGGTGAAGTACACTTGAGAAACTAATATATTGGAATTCAAAAGCCGGTGTGAGATTTCAAAGGGAAAAAGCATAAAAACAAACAAGAACTGGGCAATGTAAAATAATTTTTTTTTGGGGGGGGGGGGGGGGGGGGGGTTGGTGGCAATCATTATATGTTCAGGGGCCCAACTTATTTCTATATAATATTACAAATAGATTTAAGAGTTTTGGGGAGGCCCAAGGTTGTGCATGCCCCCACTCCTAGTACAAATTATCTCTCTCTTCCATACAAAATATATTTCTTAATTAAAAAAATAAATAAAATATTCAAATAAAGTGGTAAAAGAATAGAATATGTGATGTAAGGTGTGTTGTAAAGTGGTATGTTAAAATAGATAGAATAACTTTTTGATGTGTCAAAATAATATTTTTTGTAAAATGTGTTAGGACCATATTTTCTATGTAATTGGCTAATCCTTTGACAAAACACACTTTGCTTATAATTTGGTAGATCTAAGTTGGGTTTAATGGATTAAGAAGTATGTTACTCAAACATATCAAGTGGTATCTTTAAAGTCAAGAAGATTAATCCAAGAAACAAGTAAAGAAAAGCTAATTCATTAAGTCTCGACAGAAGCTTGACAAATACCACTATCGAGGTTAAATGAAGAATCTCGACACAAGCTTGATCTATCGAGAATTACGATTTCAAAATTTCCAGATCTAAAATTCGGCCCATGCTGTATTATTTGATTAGAGTTTCTTTTCTCACATCCCTAATTATATATAAGGCCGTCATACACGGATACAAAGACCTAGAATTCATATACTCTGTATGAAGCTACTACATTTGTACGCCAACCAAGTGCTTCTTGATCTTCATCATTAAAGAAGTGAAGAATTTTGCAACCAACAACAATCATTTAAATTGTTAGAGTTAGTCACGTATTGGGATTCGTACAAAAGAGTTAGTCACAAATTAGAGATTTGTGCAACAAAGGAAAGAAGGCTACTATAAGATTAAGTTCAATTGGGTATTGGAGCGAAAGTTCAACTGTAAGTTGGTATTTTGAGATAAGCCAAGGTCGTGGTAAGATTCCTTATATTTGTAATCGCTTGATTATTGATTAGTGGATTCTTGGGAGTGGTGATCTTAAATTCACTCGATGAGGTTTTTGCCTTGCGAAAGGTTTTCCCCATTTATCAACAAATCATCGTGTCAATTTAATTTCCACTGCATTTAGTTTATTTGGTGATTTGTTGGTGCCTTCACGATTTGCATGTAATTTAACTTAATTAATCAACTTGGGTAATTGAATTAATTAACTGAGGTTAAACTATTTTAACCTAACAAGTGGTAATAGAGTGGGCACACTCTAATTAGGTTTTAATTTTTGCTGTGTGATCCATTGACCCCTGCTGTTATAGATCATGGACAAGCTTTGATTATACCTCCTTGTTTGATGGTACTAACTATGTATTATGAAAAGTACGCATGAGAGCTTTTTTGTAGTCTTTAGATGAAAAGGTCTAGTTGGCTATCGGGGTTGGATGGACCAAACCTACTGATCAGCCCGCGTCTTGGGATGACGACAAGATCAAAACTACAAATTTCAACAGCAAAGCGTTGAATGCCTTGTTTAGTGTTGTGACTAACGAGGAGTTTAAGAAAATTTCATCTACTAAAAGTGCAAATGAAGTATGGATAATCCTTCAAAACACCTATGCAGGTACCAAAGCTATGAAAGATTCCAAGCTTCAAAGGCTTACCATAAGCTTTGAAGAAAATAAGGATGGATGATGATGAGACGTTTGATGAATTCTATGCTAAGCTCAAAGACATAGTGAATTCTGCTTTCAACTTAGGTGAGAAGATCCTAGAGCCTAAAATCATGAGGAAAATTCTCAGATCTCTTCTAGAGTGGTTCCATGCTAAGATCACCATCATTGAAGAATCAAAAGACATTGATTCTATTGAGTTGATTAGGAATCTGCAAACCTGTGAATTAGGTCTAGTGAGGAATGATAAAGGAAGCAAGAGCATGAATATGGCTTTAAAAACCAAGAATGATGAAGAAGATGAGTCATCTAAGGATGAGAACTCAAAGTTCAAATCTTATATCACCAGACAATTCAAGAAGTTCATCAATAATGCGAATGTCAAGGTGTAGACACCTCATTTTTTACTTGGTTAACAAATTTTAGTCCCCGGTCGCAATGACAATCTTGACATGTCTACAAAAGGTAATTGAAGTTATTTTGATAGTTTGAAAATAATCACAACTCAAAAATGCTTAAACCACTTTGAAAATGATGCTTAAAAATGACCTTTACTCCTTGTTTTAACCATAACTTTTGATCCACAAAGAATTTTTGAGTGGGGTTTATTTCATTAGAATGTAAGCATCCTGGGCTTCAATTATAAAATAAATTTTGCTTAATTTGGACTTAAATTGAGTGAGTTATGACGGTTTGAAATTGGGTCATCAGAGCTGTCAAAATTAGGGTTTTGGGGGAAGCATGTGTGCGCGGGGAGCATGCATGTTTTAGGGCCCAAAGCCTCCCTCTTTGATGGGGTCCAGCCCCTAGACCCTTTGGAACATCTAAAATCCTAAAACTAAGCCTAAAAACGCAAGTTTAAACATATAAATACATCTTTATGCCTCCAAAATCAAACCCTAGCAAGAGAGAGTTTATTTTTCACCTAGACTTCTCAAAACACTTTTCTAACTCTGATTTTTGGCACACATAGCCACCATGAACGTTTTTTGGTTCTTAAAAACCTCTCTCTAGTAGTCTTAAAGCAAAAACTACTTTCTAAATCCTTTCAAAACCTTTTTCAAAACAATCTTTTCAAGAACATATTTTTATTTTCAGTTGTGATCACTTATGAACTATTGAAATAATTTGATTCCTTTTATTGTCATTTGATTTTGTTGTCTAGGCATTGAGGTGCCGGTCAAACATCAATCAAGTTTGTGTTCCATAGCAAAGTGAGTCTCTCTTCATGGCTTTTCCTTGATTTGGATCTTTTAAAGTTTGTGTTTTTATTGTTCTTAATTAATTTATATGTTATTCATGCCTAGAAATATGTTTTGTTTTGTTTGATTTTATTTTGTTTAGTCTTATCATGTTTTGATTGGAAAGTTGATATGATTGGATATATTGATGAACATATTTTGATGTGTTAAGTGTTGGTCTTGTTTGTTGTTAAATCCAATGCATGTTTAGGAATAGGTTTTGTTTTGTTTTTCCTTTTCTTTGATCTTTGATATTTTTGTTGTTAGTTTAGATTGTTTGGTTATATATTAGAAGCATGCTCAGTTTTATTTGATTGTTGTTTATTGCTTGTTTTAAAACTGTGTTTCTGGACGGCATGCGTGCGCATACTTATGTATGCATATGCATACTAGAGGCATGTGTATATGCATGCATACGCATCCTCATGCCTAGAAACGCAGATTTAGGGTTTTTGCTACTTTCTTTGTTTTGATTAGTTTTAATCACGTGTTTAGGTTTTATTGAGTCTAGTTTTCACATGTTTAGGCCTATGGTTAGTAAAATAACATATTTCACATGTTTGGATTGATAGATTGATAATTAGGGTTTATATCTTGGATAAATTACATGAACATGCATTGATGCATAGGTGTTGTAATGCTATGAGGTAAGTGAGGCAAGTCATGCATAATTACATGAACATGTATTTGATTGGGATGATAGGCATGACATGGTTTATGAATATGATTAATATGCTTGGTTAATGTCATGATGCTATTCTTGGATGTTTGGAATATGCTTGATGTTAATGCCCTTTTGATGCTACTATTTTGTGATATTCTTACTGCCTAGGATAAGATGAGATAAATGTATGCTTGGGTTGTGATATGTCATGATAGATGTATGCTTAGGCTTGGGTTGTGATATGCCATGATAGATGGATGATTAGGTTATGGGATGATTGATGCCATGTTGTATTGTTAGATGAATTCTAATGTGTGTGTGAGTTAGAATAACAATGTTGAGTGTGCTTTTAATGGAGTTAAGACATAAGATACAATGAGAGGAAGCCAACCTTTGGGCGGTTTTGGGTGCCTAAAACCTTTCCAAGACCGTACCTTAACTTCGAACCTATATCTCTAGCAGTAAGATCAAAAGTTCTTCCTCGGGAGGATGCTATATATATGGTTCCTAGACCATTGCAAAAACTAGGTGACGACTTCCCGTTGTGTCCACTCAAGGCAAATGACAAGGATTGCAAACAGTCTGAATTTTCTCAATTTAAGTCTCAAGATAAATTCAAGAGAGAATCCAAAGAAGGTGGACAAAGCAGCAACATTCCAACCGATCCAAAATGCTATTGGTCTCAAAGGTATGGACACATGAAGTAAGAATGTCCTACCTATCTCAAGGCAATTGGCAAAAGCAAAGCCCTAGCTGCTACCTTGAGTGATACTGAACCAGAAGCAAACTTAGAGGATAATGATCAAGAAGGGATAGTTAGTACCCTCACAGCCACTTTGATTTGTCTAAGGAGTCTGAAGAACTAGTTTATGAGGAAGAGGAACTAATGGAGTCCAAATTTGAAGAGATGGATGAAAAAGTTGATATCCATACTGCCTACTCAAAGCTATACAAGAATTTTGAGAAGCATGAAAAGCTTTATAGGCTAGCCACAAGGAAGCTGAGTGAAGTGTATTTGGAACGAGAAGAACTCTCCACTAAAGTTGATGAAGAAAATCAAACCATCAGAGCATTGCGGTTTGAAAACAATATCCTAGCTGAGAAGACCAAGAAACTAGATGCCGAGCTGTTTCAAGTGAAAGCTCAATTGGAAAGGACTTCAAGTGCTAAGCTAGATAAAATGCTAAATTTCCAAATGGCCGCATCCGATAAAACTGGTCTCAGGTATGATCACTCTCTCTTTCTTCTTGCAGTACTTCCTCTTGTGCTTTGAATAATGTTATGTTTGTTTCTCCTGCTTCTAATGCTAGATCTGAGATAATTGAGCCTAAAATTGAAAATGTGAGTGAGGCTAAGCATGATAAAGGTTAATCCATTATGGGAGCACCCCCTAAGGTTGTTAAAGAAACTAAGCAAAACACTCATCGCTCCATTAATAAAAAGTCTCAAACAAAGAAACCTCATTTCTATCATCATTGTGGAGCATCGGGACACACTCATCCAAATTGTTATAAGTGGCTTGCCATTCAACAAAGTAATAGTGTGTTATCTTTTGGAGGCCAAAATCAACTTAAAAACTCTTTGGCTCCTCTTAAAGAATTCTTAAAAGCTACGATGTTCTTGACAAACTTTAATGGGTTTAATCCCCTTTCATATTCTTCTCATCAGAGGTCTCAGAATAGAAAATGTTTATCTCCCTCCAAGTCTCTTGCTTGGAAGGAAAAAGACTCATTCAAATGATTCCATCTCTATTCTTGCATCTCTTGTGTGTTTGGTTATTTGTTTTTAAGTCAGTCTAGTCTTTATTGCTTTTTAATATGCTTGTTTGCGTGGTTTTTTTTTTTTTTTTTTTTTTTTTTTGCTTTTAATAAAATAAAAATACAAAAACAGTGTGTGTTTGTGTTACTATGTATACTAGTACTTGTGTACCTTGGATGGCCTTTGAAATAAAATTTCTCAACTTTGTATCTCTTGTAACTTAGACGAGCATCTTCATGCATAACTAAGCAATATGAGCTTTGTGGCTCGTTTTATGATTTGTATGATTTAGTTAATCTTTTATAATTCATGTCTTTATCACTCTTTTTGACAGGAACGACTAAAATAGCCTTAAGAGAAATGCATAAATAATTATCTCACCACTAAAATTCGTCAATTATAAAATATCTGTGTGCAATTCATAAAAGCCATGCTCGATAAGGTGTAGCACTTGCATAGCAAAAATAAGATGTTTGGCTTACATAATTAGGTAATTCTTCTCTCTCTTATATACCCATGCATAATATGCCATTATATGCTTTAAAGAAAAATATGCAAAGAATATGAAAAGCAAAAAGAATCAAAATACTTTTAAATATGGTTGCAAGCATGTTTCTAGGAGATGTGAGAGTTATATGATGTACCTCAGAAGTGATGGTCCCTATCAAACAATTATGATTGTGTGTGGATTTATTTGATTCTCTTATATCATTACTTTTCATATGATGAGACATTTGTACTTTCTTGCAAAAGTTTCACACACAACACGCATACTCTTTGCTACTCTTGATACTATTGTACAAGTACAATGTGATTTGGTCATCATAAGGAATACATGTGATAGTATAAGCTTACTAAACTGTTATAACTTGTTTTTGAAAATAAAATTGGTTAGACTTGTTTAGTGTGTGTTTTGATCTAGGAATGCCTTATATCTAGAGTTGTTGATGTGTTTGAGTGCTTAACATGCCTCTTTGATGGTTGGTTTGGTGTCTATCTTGTGTGCATTCATCACATGTGTTTCTCCCTCCTTAAAAAACCTCGTCTCTGTCTGCATGACACTAGCTCGATAGAAGCTTGATAGTAGCTCGATACCTCTCGACACAATCCTTTTCTATCGAAGTTTTCCTGGGTTTTCTTCATACCTCTGAATAGATAGCCCAATCCATTGAGCCATATTTCTAAACTCTTTGTTTGCTCGATAGAAGGTCAACACCATCTCAATCCATCAAAGCAGTTTAGCTATCAACACCACCTCGATACCTCTCGATCTATCGAGATTTTGTTCTCGACACCTCCTTAATACATCTCGATCTAATGAGATGCCTGATTCTATATATATTCGAGGTTTGACCTGTTTCACTTCTCATCCAAATATTTCTATCCCATTCTCTTCTCTCTCGATCCAAACCATCTCTTTTCACTAAAAACCCTTTTCTCTTCAAGAATTCGGCCTAGTCCAAGCTCAAACTTGTTGGCAAATGTTTTTTTTTCCTCTTCTTTTTCTCATTCTTCATGCATTTCATGCATTTTAGACCTAGGTTTTTTTTATTTTGTTGGGATATTTGGGGTTTTTGCTAAAAATTTGGGGATGGATTTTATTGAGTTGATCTCACATGAACATGCATTGCATTCTCTAGCATTATAATCATGTTTTTATGCATTATAGGTTATATGCTTGATTAAAAATTTATGAGTGCTGTAGTTTGGATTGTGTTCTTGCCCATGATACAATTTTTTTTGCACATAACATGTTCATGCATTCCCATATATTGTTTTTTTTTTTTTTTTTTTTTTTTTTTTTTTTTTTTTTTTTTTTTTTTTTTTTTTTTTTTCTGTTCCTAAGTATCTCTTCTACTGTGTTTCTTTCTTTTTGCTCTCTTCTCTAATATCTTTGATATGGCACCTAGGAAGTCTTTTCCTTCAAAGAACTCGATATCTTGTCGTGGTTCTTCATCTTCTTCTTCTCTTCCTTCTGTTCCCATTTGAGACAGGTTACGTGATTCAAAATCCTAAAAGGATTTTGATGAGAACTTCAGTGACAGGTGTGGACACAAGGGGGGAGTCGCCGCCTAGTTTTTCAATGGTCTAGGAACCATATATGTATAGCATCATTTTCGAGGAAGGACCATTGATCTTACTACTAAAGTATGGGTTCGGAGTTTAGGTATGCTCTTAGGAAGGTGTTAGGCACCCAAGATCGCCTAACCCTAAGGTTGGCCTTTTATCATTGTGTCTTATATCTTAATCCTATTAAAAACTAAGCTCAACACTTATGTCCTAGACTCACACACACACTAACATGCATCTAGCATACAACATGGCATCTTTAACCCTAAACTAACATACTTATCTATCCACAAAGCGAGAAGAAAGCCAAACATACATAAGAAAACCCTAGCATTCATCTAATCATGGCATCAAAGCATTTAACACAATAGAAACCCTAATTACACATTTAAGCATGTTTCATCATATCATCAAAATAAAACTAAAACACAAATGCATGGACATTTCTAGTGTATGACTTACCTTTTACTTACCTTACAGCAACATAGCACCTATGGCATCAATGCATGGACATGTGAATGAATGGCATTCAAAGCTAAGACAAACCCTAACCTAAACATGTGATAGCAAACAAGCATGTGAAAGAGGTAAGCAGGAGCCTATAGAGCCTAAAACATGTGAAAAAGATGCTAAACTTAACAAATATGTGGAAGCAAAAATAAAACAAACAAACAAAAAATTAGGGTTTTTGGGCAACGGCATCATGCACACTGGAACAGGCTTACCTGCTCATAATCAAGCTTGCGTGCGTAGGCAAGATTATGCATACAGAAGTCCTTACCCAGAAAACAAAGAAACGCAGAAACAAAACACAAGCTAAAAACCTAATTCTAACAACCTAGCATGCTCTGAACTATATACTACCCTAGGAAAGCATACATAAACATAAACCAAACCAAAAAAAAGATTAAAACAGGAAAAGAAAGATAGAAAATAAAAAGGCTAGAAAGAATACCTTAAAACAAAAAGCTCCTAGGCTTGATTGTTAACCATTCCCCTTAGTCAAATCTATTCATAAACCAATAAGAAAGTGATTAGCAATGTTAAACTAAAAGGATTGTGTCCAGAAAAGTTCTCAATTAAATAAAATTGACTTGAGAGTGTTTTATGAAAAACTCCATTTTGATTTACTATTTTCTAGTGAATCTTATGTTTTTCTCGTAAGATTTCTATATGTTTTGAAAATGTACCATGTAAGGCTTTATATTGTGGAAAAAATGGGGTTTGGAACGGCTTCTAGACAATGTGAGATTCATTCCAAACCCTAGCCATTATTACAGAAAACTTGCATTTCTTATGCTTCTGAAACCCTAGCTGCGTATGCAGGAGTGTGCCTACATACGCATGCTTTGGCTCGCGTACGCAAGTCGCAACCCGCATACATAGGCCGAGGGCCATTTTGGTCATTTTATTTCTAAAAATAGATTTTTACTCATTTAAAAAGTTATATTTTCCATTTTAACACTCTTCAAGTCAATTTAATATCTAATTGGGCTCTAAACAAGCCTTAGGCCTTAGAGTTCGAGCATTATTGGAGAACGGGGGCTCGAGTCGTAAGGGGTACAAAATGCGGTATCTATAATAGGGCAATTCACTCGAAACGTCGTGTCCTTCTATCTAATTTTCCAGACACTCCTTTACCCGGAGCATTTAGCTCTCGAGGTTGGGAATCTCTATTTGAGAAACTCTTGAGGTGTCCCAGTGTGTTTATATAGGAGTTCTACTTGAACATACATGCTATTGATACCTCTGTTCCTCAATTTACTATAGTATTCAGAGGTACACGTATCATAGTTACTCCAGAACTTATTTCTGAGGTATTATACGTTCCTAGGGTAGTTCATTTGGACTATCCTAGTCATCCTCATCTCCGCTCTATCTCTTGAGACGAGTTGGCCACACATTTCTGTGAAAAGGCCATGTTGTGTGGTGATCTTCTAAATTTCACCACTACTGCCTTTGCTAAGGGTCCAAGGATCCTTAATATGGTGATAACCTTTGTTCTCACTCTACAGTCTTACTATAACACTATCACCAAGCCTCGTGCCCATTTTCTTCTCTCTCTTAAAGGTTCTCTCTATAAACTTTCCATCACACATGATAGTATCTATAATAGATATCTATCAAGACACTGCCACACGTGATAAGCTAATTTTTCCTTCAGCTATCACATGCATCCTCACACACATGCATGTCACTATCCCTTCTACCCCCTTCTTTCCTATCATAGGTGCCATTACTCAGGGATCTCTACGAAGGAGTGATGCATAGCTGGCTGCTAAGGCCAATGGCCTCGCGATGAGTCCACCCTCGTTTAGTTGGAGGAGGCTGCTTTTTATGCTGTTGAGGACGCTGCCTACGCTTCTCGACCTTCTTTTATATCTACTCCATCTTCTTCTTCTAGAGTTGAGGCATCTTTTGCTGCCATCATGGATTAGCTTCAACATATGCTTGCTGATTTTGGTAGTTGTTTAAGCCATCTTTTTGATGAGATGTGTCAGATGAACACCAAGATTGGTCACATCGCTCGCCGACAATCTCGTCTTGGCGGTTTTGCTCCTTCTCCTTCACTCGATCCTGTTAAGGAGTCTTCTGATGGTGGAGATGATAAGAGTGATGATGCTTCTAGCTCACTAGCGATGATGAGATGACTATTTCCGATGATTCACCCTTTGTCACTTGTGACAAAAAGGGGGAGTAGTTTTGATTATAAGAGTAGTCATAATGTTAAGGGGAGAGCTAGCATAGTGATAGGGGGAGAGTGTCTTGAGATATGTAGTGAGGTTTTTGTTGTATAGTTCTCATTACATGTACCTTGGTCTTGTGACCTTTCTACATACATTGTACTTGCTTTATATATATAAATATATATGTGTATGTGTGTGTGCGTGTATGATGTATGTTTTTCACCTTTATCTCACATGTGTTGTTTCTTTTCTCTCTTTATTCTCGTGTTTCTTCTTTTATATAACTTGTCTACATTTCATACTTGATGCCTTGATGGATTTTTTTTTTAAAGTGTTTTAGTTAAGACAAGTTGCAAATCTTTCATGCCATAATCTCTCTTTTTGCAAAGTTTTTCAAGAGTTCATAGTAGTAGTTAGACTTATGTACTTTTTGTGTAATAGTTATGGAGATTATTGTTTTTTACTTCTCTCATAATTATGCTTATGGTTTTGTCACAGATTGTCAAAAGGGGAGATTGTAACTATGCAATTGACTAATCCTTTAACAAAACGCACTTTACTTGTAATTGGGTATATCTAAGTTGGGTTTAATGTATCAAGAAGTATGTTGCTTAAACATATCAAGTGGTATCTTTAAAGTCATGAAGATTGATCCAAGAAACAAGTGAAAGAAAAGCTAATTAATTAAGTCTCAACAAAAGCTCGACAGATACTGCTATCGAGGTTAAATAAAGAAGCTTGACACAAGCTCGATCTATCAAGAATTACAATTTCATAATTTTCAGATCTGAAATTTAGCCCATGTTGTATTATTTGATTAGGGTTTCTTTTCTCACAACCCTAGTCATTATAAGAAAGATTTTAAAAGTTGTCATACACGGATACAGAGACCTAAAACTCATATACTCTATGTGAAGCTACTGCATTTATACGCCATAGGGTTTTGTAACGAAGCGCTTCTTGATTTTCATCGTTTATGAAGTGAAAAACTTTGCAGCCAATAACAATCATTCAAGTTGCTAGAGTTAGTCACGTACTGGGATCTATGCAAAGGAGTTAGTCACAGATTGGAGATTTGTACAACAAATGAAAAAAAGGCTACTACAAGATCAAGTCCAATTGGGTATTGAAGCGAAGGTTCAATTGTAGGTTGGTATTTTGGGATAAGTCAGGGTAGTGGTAAGATTCCTTATACTTGTAACCGTTTGATTATTGATTAGTGGATTTTTGGGAGTGGTGACCTTAAATTCATCCTGTGGAGTTTTTGCCTTACGAAAGGTTTTCCTTATTTGTCAACAAATCACCATGTCAATTTAATTTCCGTCGCATTTAGTTTATTTGGTAATTTGTTGGTGCCTTCACGATTTGCATGTAATTTGACCTAATAACTTGAGTAATTGAATTAATTAACTGGGGTGGAGCTATTTTTACCCAACAAAATGGCTGATGCTAGTGCTCGTAGAACTCACCAAAATTTTAGTTTTAGGAATTGCTTATTAGCTAAAAAATTGTAGAATATAAGAAGAATTAAAAAAAAAAAAAAATTGAGACCGTCAAATTAACACAGAGATACACAAACATATGTACACCCTTACAAACAAACCAATAAAGAGAAAGAGAAAGGGATTGGTGTTGGTGTTGGTCGCTCGTGGATTGGTGGATTGATGCTATTAGCGAAGATCAGAGTTTGTGGGTCGATGGAAATGGATCTAGATGCTTGTGGATCGGTGCTTGTGGGTCGACCGTAATGGGTTTTGATGCATGTGGATCGGTGCTGGTGGCAGAGATCGGTGCTTGTGGATCGGTGCTTGTGGGTTGACGGAGTTTAGTGCTTGTGGTGCTTGTGGTGGAGAGGTGATTTGACATTGAGAGAAAAAGAAGATACTTGTGGAGGGGAGGTGATCTGAACGTGACTGTGAAAGGAAGAAGAAGAAAGTGACCGTGAAAGGTAGAAGAAGAAGAAGAGGGATAAGAGATTAATCTGAGAGATGAGATGAGGACAAAAGAAAAAGATAAACATATAAGGATAAAGGAAAAGATAAAGAGATAGAGAAAAAGGAAAAATATAAAATAATAATAAAAAACTAAAAAAAAAATTTATTATTTAAATAGAATAGATTGTAAAATAGATAAATTGATGTGAATGCTTTTGAAAAGTGGTAGTGTAAAGAAGAAAAAGTAAGTTCTTAGTGTAAAATAGACGAAAACAAGTAAGTTCTTAGTGTAAAATAGACGAAAACATTTAACCGGATTGATTCAATTGCTCTTAAAATGACATAATAACAATTTAATTTTAGGTTAAAATTCATGTTACACTCTTTACATTTGCTAAATTATCAATTTAACAATTTTTATTTGGTTGAGAGGAACCAAAATTTCTATTTAGTTGGTTATTGTCATCCATTGCGGTTTATCTAGTAAAACTGCATTGTATCAAATATGTTGAAGGCGACAGTTTTACAGCGGACAGTAAATGGAATGACCAACTTGACAGAATAATTAAAGTTTAAAGATTAAAATAAAATATTTTGAAAAAGCTAAACTAAACTCTAGGTATAAAATTAGAATTCACCCAAACTTAAAGAATGTAATATGGATTTTAGTCTTATTTTTACCATATAATTGAACTTATTTTTAAGTATATCATACCTTGTTTTTTAAACAATAATTAACTAATAAAAGTAACTCATCCAAAAAAAATTTTAAATATAAAAAACACAAATCATCTAAGTCTTTTTTCTTTTCACTTCAAATTTTTTTGGGTTTTCTATTTTTATTTTTTTAAAATTTTTTTTATAGAGGAATCTAAAAGTTCTAATCACCAAGTTGGAGCAAAGAATACGGTGAGCCTCATGGTTCTTGCTTATGCACTCACAGGCCTATTATAATTTATTGAGTGGTGATATTTACACATTGTTTGTATGAGACATAATTGAAATCCTGTTTCAAAACACAATTTCACAATTATAAAACTGAAATCGTGTTTTCATAGGCTATATGTGTGTGTACAATAATGTGTAACTAGTTGTGTGCAACATTAATTAGTGTAATTCATTACTTATTTTATGTTATGATGGCCATTTTTATTTAGTAGCACACAAACCTAGAAGAACACACAATATGATATGATGTGATGTGATGTGATTTGATTTTGTTTTGGTTTTTGTTTTTTTTTTTAAGAGATAATTTCAACTTTTGATGTCTGTTCACTACAACAAAATGTGTTTTAGGTGATGAAATTTAGTGAGAATTGGTTTTTCGGTGTAGGTGGAAATTGAACTCAATTTTTTTTTATTTGACAATAAGAAACTTGACCAATTGAGCTAACTGGTTTTTTGATGTACTAAGTTTAAGTTAAGGAGGTGGAACATTAAAATCCAAATAACGGTTAAGAACCCCCCTTATATAGGTCCTTATTCTAAAATCAATAATAGCAATTTCAACCCTACCAAATTTTCGAATTCGGCCCAAGTCATCACGTTGAGAAAGCTTATACCTATCCAAGTCCTACAATGTATACTATTTTGCACTAAAAATCAACCTTATAAGAAGATTTATTTATTCAAATCTCATCACACACTTAAACCATGTGCAAAACTATTCAAAACGAGGAACATGATAAGTTTGCGCGAAAGTTGAGGACTATGATTTTTTATTTTTTATTTTTTATGAATAGAAAGGATTTTATTGAAACACAAACAAAAGTTGAAGACTATGATAATTGATTGTTGGAAGGGAAAAGCAATATTTTTCATATCTAGGTTGCTTTCTTTCCCTTTTTTTTTCCCCCTTTTAGTTGGTAGTTTTGATGTAAATGCTCTTAATTGTTGGAAAATCTATATTTTTCATATCTCAGTTGCTTTCTTTCCTTTTTTTATTTATTTATTGGGCAAGGACTTTATGCAACCTGGGTTGCATAACTTCTTGCAAACATTGTTAGGTGGCACACTAAATAAGTAACAAGTGTCATTGGTCATGTGAAAAGCACATGGACCAATTAAATGAGTTTTTAGACCCAAACAAACCCTTCTTCTCCCACACCCTTCTCTCTTTCTGCCCTTATAACCCTAAATGGCTAAACCAACATCTCTTCAGCAGTCCCCAATCTTTTCTCCCTCCATCGACGCCACCATCTCCGATCTCTACTGGGGCCCCCATCCCTGATCTCCGATCTCCGATCCCTACAACCCAATTCCAAACACAAAACCAAGTGCACCCAAACCCAAAGATTTACCCTAACCAAAGCCAAAATATATTTTTCCAAATCAAGCAAAAACCTAACCACCAAGAGCAAATCCAAACCCCAAACCATCAAAATATAAAACCAAAGAGAGGTACTTTAGGCCACAAAGAAAATAAAATAAAAAAGAAAGAGGGAAATCTAAAATTGAAAATCGGAGTAGAGAGGATGGCAACCACCATAAGTGGTGGCATTGCCAGCAACCACCCAGTCGATAGTGATGTTGACAATGCAAGTCTATCGTGGTGGGGCTTGAACCAAGAAAACAAAGATTGGAGGGAGAGAAGGATGAGAGTGGTGGGGTTGTGTGGCGGTTGGGAGGATAGGCTAGAGGCCGACAATAGTCACTACCATGGAGGTCCTCCATAAGATTTTCCATTGCCTAGGAGGATGATGGTAGTGCTAGTGGAAGGAGTTAGGATTGGGGGCCGGTGGAGAGAGAAGTGGGTTAGGGTTGAAGCATGAAATGGTAGATTGCATAGAGAGAAAAAAGGGTGGGAGGAGAAGGGTTGTTTGGATTTGAAAACTCATTTAACTAGTTGTAAACCTGTGCGATGCACTGAAACACTTTGCATAAATGTATAATATAAATAAATGTTAAAAGTTTTTATTAGCTTGTCAATAACTTGTAGTTCAACTGAGACTTCCTTGTCTTTCAAATGGTGACGTTCAAGATTTATATCAATGTCCCCCAACTATTGAATTATCCAAAAAATAAAAATTGCCATCGATAACTTTACCCTTAATTTTTCTCACAACTTATTCAAACTACATTATACTTTTTAAAAATAAAATATAGAGCAATATTTATACTTTTATAGCACATGTAAATTAACTAATGTCAAAAGTTTTGTCGTTTAGTGGCATAGTATACTTCTCTTTATAAGAAGAAGCAAGGTTCAAATTCCTCTCCCCTCCCCCTTCATTGTTGTAACTATCAAATTATAAATAAATAGAGGTAGGTGACCGATTACCATCTAATATAAGTTACACTTTTACATTCAAATTTCAAATCTTTCATTCTAAGTTGCTATCTAACACAATCTCAATCCATTTGGATTGAGAGGAAGTAGAGTGAAGTAGAGTAAAATTGGCTCAAAATTAGCAAATTTTTAGTCAACTCAACTTTACTCCGCTCCACTTCACTTCCCCTTCTTCCCCCCTCAATCCAAATAGGCCATAAGTGTAATCACAGTAAAATGGCTACCATGAATCCTCTTCCAAATAAACTTATGATACAATAGACTAAAGTTAAAAACACCCAGTTTAGTAAATATAGCCGATTATCAATTAATAGTTTTGTAAAGTATCAACCAATATTCAATCTTCTTCTCAAAAAAAAAAAAAAAAAAAAAAAAAACCAATATACAATCTTATCAACAAATATAAAAAGTATGTTAAATAATGAAAAAAAGACTGAAAGTTTTAAAATTAAAATGTAAAAAGTAAAAAAAAAAAAAAAATGGAAGGGGAATGAGAAGCATACCAAAGATTAAAGAATTTTGTCTCTAAAAAAAAAAAAAATTAAAAATTTTTGCTGCAGTGGCTAGAAGCAGCTTCAAGTTGTTTCTACGTTGTCTCCCATACCAACCAAGAGAAAACAAAGAAAAAGTTCCTTGTCTTTATTGAAAGTTGAATGGGTTATATTGCCCCAAATATTTTTGATATTGCTGGCAGTGTTGTCATAGCAAAAAGAAAAAGAACTATAGAATTTAAATAATATAATATTTTATAATAGATAAAAACTATAACTTTTACTATTAAAGAAAAAGAACCTTGCTGGGTTTTCAACTGCAACATCACAATTTCATATAGGTTATATATCTCCACAATAATTTGGATTGATTGAATTGATATATATTCAAGATTCATAAGGAATCTTAGGAGAGAGGGGCTGCAAGTTTAGGTCTGATGTGATGGTTGTGATAGTGATGTAGGGAAGAGAGGGGTTGCAAATTTAGGAATACATAAGACAAAGAATGGGAGGGATAAAGAATATGATGTGTTGTTCATGAAGGTTGAAGTGTTTCGCTAATTCAGTTGGGTAGAATATTGAAAACTGAAGAGTTTTGACACACAGAAAATACAGAGAATTACAAAGAAAACTCAACGAAGAAGAAAAATAGAGAAGAATATAGAAGAACAGAGAGAGAGAGAGAGAGAGAGAGAGAGAGATTGAGAGAAAAGATATCTTCTTGATTGAAAATGAAAATGTGTATATCAAAACTTAATTACATTTGAGATACACCATCATATATATAGGTACAATCACTGCTGTAACATAATAGATACAATCCAAAATATGCGCCTAAAATCACGGAAGCCCCAGCTCAGTCATAACTGTTTTTCGCGCCATATTAACTGACATTTGAGTAGGCTTAAGACGGCATCGTTTGGTCACACGAAGGAGAAGCACTAGATACATAATACAAAAACGGTGCGTAAATCTAAGCATAAGTAGCCCTTTGTGCCCATAGGGTAGCCAAGAAATATACATTATGTGGATCTTGGAGCAAGTTTATGAGGAGTATAAGGTTTGAGTTGTGGATAGCAAGCACAACCAAACACCTTGAGTTGAGAAAGATCAGGAGAAACATAATATAGTTTATGCCACGGAGAATGGAAGGCAAGAACAAATGTGGGAAGAAGATTGATCAAGTGCACAGTAGTGAGCACTGCATAAGACCAATAGGTTGGAGGCATTGAAACTTGAGACAAGAGAGTGATGGTGGTTTCAATAAGATGTCTATGCTTTCGTTCAACTAAACCATTTTGTTGAGGAGTGTATGGACAAGAAACTTGGTGAACAATACCTTGTTGTGAGAGGTAAGTTTTGAAAGCATTTGATGTATACTCACCACCCCCATCAGATCTAAAGGTCTTAATTTTAGTAGAAAATTGTGTTTCAACCATGGCTTTAAATTGAACAAACTTAGTAAAAACTTCAGACTTAGAATTGAGCAAATAGATCCATGTGAATCTGGTAAAGTGATCAATGAATAGGACATAGTATTTAAAACCATTAATGGAAGAAGTAGGGGCAGGACCCCACAAATCAGAGTGAATAAGCTCAAAGGGAGAAGATGCAGTAAAGAAAGATCTAGGAAATGGTAATTTGTGCATTTTGCCATACAAGCAGTGTGTACAATCAGTATTCACAAGGGCACACTTATTCAAACTAAATTTGGCATTGGGAAACAAATGAGTGAGAACCTGGTCAGATGGATGCCCAAGTCTCAAATGCCAAAGAGATTTATTGAAAACAGAAACATTAAAGGCACTAGAACAGGTGCTAGAAGACAAAGAGAGCTGAGAAGCTTTATGAGGATAGATGGGGTATACACCATCTCCACTCTTGCCTTGGTACAAAACTTTCCCCGTGGCTAAGGCCTAAATTGAAATGACATTTTCGTCAAAATAACACCAACATTGATTATCATGGCAGATTTTATGGACTGAGGCAAGGTTTGAAGCAATAGAAGGTACTCTAAGAACATTTTTGAGTTGAAGGGTAGATTGAGAAAGAGGAATAGAAGTATTACCTAGATGAGTGATAGGAAGGTTTTGTCCATTACCAACAGTGATCTGATCTTGACCTTGATACGGCTTGGGAAAGCTGAGATGGCCAAGGCTGGAAGTGACATGATCTGTTGCAGCACTATCAGCAAGCCAAGGCTGATCTTGAGTGGGATATGCATTGGATGCAGTGGCCATAGCTGCGAGCTTGGTAGGTGGATGCTTACCTTGGTAAGCATAATCCATTCTATGGTAACAATCAAGGGCCAAGTAACCAACCTTTCCACAAATTTGATAGATTGGCCTTTCTGACTTAATTCCATTGGAATTAGATTGTGTTTGCTAAAACTGATTGAAGGGAGAGAATTAAGATGGTCCATTGTATGCTCTACCACCCCTATTGTTGAAGTGACCTCTACCTCTGCCTCTGTTAAAGGACTAATTAAAACCATTGTGATTAGGTTTTGGTGTGGATGTTGCTGCCATAGCAAACATGGTGTCTTTGATCTCAGATCCATCATTTAGAGACTCCTCTTCTGCATTAAGCATAGTTGAAAGATCCTCAAAACTCACATGAGTACTCCTGGTCCTTATAGCTGACCTAAAGGCATTGTACTCTTTGGGAAGTCCCTTGAGAGTGATGTGAAGCAATTCTTCATCATCCACAATTACTCCAACGACCAAAAATTTGTCTCTAACAACTTTTATTTTCTGCAGATATGAATCTATAGAATCAGCTCCCTTCTTGATATTGTGAAGTTCACCTTTAAGATTCATAACATGTGATCTGGAAATGGAAGAAAACCTATTTTCCAGGACTTTCCAGACCTCTAATGCTAAAGAACACCCCACATGAGTGCTAGAATTGAGGGAGTTAGTGTAGAGCTCAAGAAGGTAAGTAAGGCCTTCTCTTTTGACTTCCAAATCAAGAAATCAGGATTCACAACAGCTGTGTATGATCCTGAGAGATCTTTGAGAAATTGACCCGGAATCAATTGTGGTTCTTCAATCAATTCAAAAAGTGAATAAGTTTCTAGCACCATTGTCATTTAATGTCTCCAAACTATATAGTTCGTGTTATCCAGCTTTATGGTCATCATGTTGGCCATATTAGAAAGTAGCAGAAGTGGTTGATTGAGTATATTGACTGAAGAATTTGAAGAAAACACTGAAGATGAAGATGCAGCCATTGTTGAGCTCGTAGCTGCTGCCATTGTTGAACTTGTAGCTGCCATTGTTTCAGTAACAGATGGCTCTGATACCATGAAGAGTTTTGACACACAGAAAATACAGAGAATTACAAAGAAAACTCAATGAAGAAGAAAAACAGAGAAGAAGATAGAAGAACAGAGAGAGAGAGAGAGAGATTGAGAGAAAAGATATCTTCTTGATTGAAAAATGAAAATGTGTATATCAAAACTTAATTACATTTGAGATACATCATCATATATATAGGTACAATCACTGCTGTAACAGAATAGATACAATCCAAAATATGTGCCTAAAATCATGGAAGCCCCAGCTTAGTCATAACTGTTTTTCGCGCCAT
This sequence comes from Quercus wislizeni, assembly GCA_023055345.1. Classification (NCBI taxonomy): domain Eukaryota; kingdom Viridiplantae; phylum Streptophyta; class Magnoliopsida; order Fagales; family Fagaceae; genus Quercus; species Quercus wislizeni. The sequence continues at coordinate 35,003,872 of JALGQJ010000003.1, forward strand.
ATTAACTGACATTTAAATAGGCTTAAGATGACATCATTTGGTCACATGAAGGAGAAGCACCAGATACATATTACAAAAAGGGTGCGTATCACTAATGCCTTAAGTGAAACGATGCGCATCAGTTTTAATGAAACGGTGCGCTTTGACAACTGTTATATTTTCAAGTCACATGCTGTTGAACCTGGGTTGAGCTTGAATCTTCATTACTCTGTGCTTGAGCTCTATCTTCAACAAAAACTACGAAGAGAGGCTTTTGAGGGGACTGTTAGGGAGAAAGGTCGGGTTGTTTTTTTAAAGAAAATAAAACTTAAACAAATAACTAAATAATATTAGTGATGTCGAAATTTGTGGAGTCTGCATTGCTTGTGTGTTACAACTTAAGGAAGTTAACCACTAATCAAAGGCTTTGATTATATAATATTTATAGATTAGTTGTGTGCTTCTCATCTGACCAAGGACACTTGTTACTTTTTTATTGTGCCACCTAACAATGTTTGCAGGAAGTTATGCAACCCAGGGTGCATTCTGCCGTTTTTTATTTCTCTTCCTTTTAGTTGGTAGCTTTCAAGAATTAAAGATAAGACCTAAACCAAGCCCGATACAACCATATGTATACACTTTTGCTTTTCCAAGCATCATGATTTTTGTCTGTCCAACCAAAATTCCAACTTAGAAATGCCACTCTACTGTAAACCCCATTAGCGCTATATGTATATATGCTGCTTTTCTAAGCATGATGATTTTTCTCTGTCGTTTTATATCAATCATACATCATATTCACATTTGCGAAGCTAAAAGCACAAGGGGGACATGATTCAACAAAAACAGTAAAAAACTCATCCAATAAGAGATTCCCATCAAGTTGAGTGATGCGAAAGATGGTGTTTAGGAGGTGAAAAATGATTGCTAATGAAATCCTGGTCGTGCTCTTTGCAGAGAGTAGTGTTGCATGAAAACAACTTTGTTTCGTTCTACAATAATACAAAACTAAATTTGATAATTTAATGAGCCAAAAAATTCATTTCTTTAACGATTTCTTCTTGTATTTATAAAGGGAAAAGAATTCGGAAAATTTAGGGCCCGTTTGAATTGAGGGGAAAAAATGGAGAGTTGAGGAAAGTAGAATAGAGTTGACTAAAATTAGACTAATTTTAGACTAAATCTACTTTATTCCATTCTTCCTTTCCTTCCCCTCAATCCAAACTGACTATTAGATTTCCATCCCATTCATCTATCTAGGAGTTTTTAAACTCGCGTTTACTCTCTTGTACATTTAAATTAAAGTTATAGTCGAAAAATAATGTCAAAATTTGAACTTCCGATTTTCTAGACCAAAGGGCAAAGTGGCATTCATTTCCTGGAAAGATGTTTTAATCGGTACTTCTATCTGTGTTGAAGTGCCATTTCGGTTGAATTTTTATAAGTTTTAAGCCATAATTATAAATTGTATCTCATACATTGGATTAAGATGAAACTAGTGTTTCAGCAAAAAGGGTGAAACTAGTGACATCAAAAAGATAATTCAAAATGCAACTTCTTCTTCTTCTTCTTTTTTTTTTTTTTTTGTGTGTGTGTAGAAATAGAATTTCCTAATTTACATGTTTACTATGCCTGCAAAATGACTACACAATATGATTTTAACTATTTTCGAATTTCGCATGATTTTAGCTTGATTTTTAATTTTTTTAAAGTATAATTATGATTTTTAAACCATTTTTAAAGCCACTTAGTGATTAGATTGTTCACCAATAAGTTTATGATTATGGAATTTACACTTTCCCTCTCTTTTTTACAAGATAACTCATTATAATTCAAAAATCATAATTATTTTCAAAGGATCATCCAATAATTTTTACTAACATCATTGTCTTAAATTAAAAAAAAAAAAAAAAGAAAGAAAGAAGATTTTGACATGTAATTAATTTTAGTTGATTCAATTAAGGACAAATAAAATTTAATTAATCATAATCATATGGTCTAAGCACGCGGAAAATTATTAGGTACTCTCGGAGTACTATAAATACGTATTTCCTTCTCTCATATGAATGGTGGGTCTCACCATGAATTTAATTAATGGGACCCACCATTTATGTGAGACGAGAGAGTACACATTTATGGTACTCTGGGAGTACACAATAATTTCCCCAAGCACTAATTTGTACGTATAGAGAGAATTCAATTAAATTTCAATTGAATTCTAAATTTTGTGCCATGTGTCCTATTTAAATTTTTTAATTTTTGTGTCAAGTAAGTTATTAGTGCAAAATCGAAAGAGCCTATATAAAAGTTATACAACTGATATGCAAAACTTGAAGAGTCTATATCAAAAACTATATAAATGCTACAATAGGGAAACTTGATTGTCACAAAAGCTAAACTCTTTGAATTCTCTCTCTCTCTGTGCAAATTTCCCATTTAGTTTTGATTCTCTTATTTGGAATACTAATAGGTTTGTGCCAATTTAGAAATTTGGCAACTTCAACAATTTAATTTTTATTGATTTTCATTACTTTTTATCATCATTATTTAATGTTCTTGTGTGTAAACACGAGTTACGAACTAGTACATATTAACCGTTGAAGCTTGATGTAACTTGATCTATTAATTAATCTAGTAGTCTAATTTTAATATTTCACTTGTCATATTTTGATCATTGTGAACTCTATGTATTTTAGAATTGATTTCATGTTCATTAAACAGTCCAAAAGGCATTTTTACCCACCCATGATTAAAATTATGGTTTTGCCCTTAATAATCTATTCTCAGTTGCAAAGTGGGGTGTGAACTTTTCACAATGCACACCCCAACCATTTTAGTTTGTCATTAAGCATGTTTGGGCTTAAAGGATTTCTAGTTATTAGCTTCAGCATCTTGTCATAAAAGAACCAAGGACAAGTTTTCCATATTTCAAATGCCCGTGGTGGCCTTTGTGAAATAATTCTCCCTTATGTCTTCCTCTAATGACGTTGGTAGCAAGATCACCTTATGTATGGTTGGAATTGGCAACCATTTATCTTTCCAAACCTTGACCTTCTCTTGTTAAAACTTGGAGATAAATTAAATCTCCTACATGGAGTGATATAAATAACGCATCCTATTGGTAATTATTCCGGAGTCTTCTTCAACTTCCAATCCTTAGGTTATTGTTTAAATGGATTAATGGAAGGGCAAACCATGTCTTCATCTAGAGTTCTAAGGCAAACTTAAAGTTTTTAAAATGCTAATTTTCTATTAGTAAATTGGATTTTATTACATCAACTATATAGGACATCCTAGAAGATCTTAATTTATCTTAATTGATGAAATGAAAAAAAAGAAAAAGAAAAAGAGGTAAACTATGCTTTAAACCCCATACTTAAGAGGAGATTTTCAGATTAAATATTATAGTTTTAAAAGTTTCAAATCAAATACTAAAGTTTAAACCAATTATAAATTCAAACTTTATAGTTTCACTAATTTTCAAATTAAATCTTGAATTTCAAAAACCATACCAATTTAAAACGTGGTCTTTTTCGGGTTTGGATTGATTTTTAGATTTGATTGAGAGTTTAGTTTGGTATAATTTTAAAAGGTTAGGGTTCAATTTGAAAGTAATGAAACTAAATAATTTAATTTGTAATAATCTTAAATGTAGGTTTTAATTTGAACATTCATTAAAGTAGTGTTTAAAATGTAATTTTCAAAAAAGATTAGTTTTTTGCCCTCATGTTAGTGGTATTTCTATTTTGGTCTGTATTGTTTAAACATTTTCACTTTTATCCTTTATGTTTGAGATCTTTTTAAATTGGTTATCCTGTCTATTTTCGTGAGTGATCTAACCGTTTAGTACCAAATAAGCTAGCAACTAAAACAATTGGTCTAATTTAAATAAGCAACTATATAGGTTAGTAAAACTAATTACTAGTTGAGGAGAATTAAACAATGTTCAAAACAGTGTAGTTTAAAAAATATTAAATTATGTTGTTTTGAGTTAATTTGACACGTCATGTGTGTCTCTAACATTGACGAATGAATGGTTGGATCATTTATGGGTTATAGTTAGTTAATTTGATAATTTTTTTATCATAAAAAGTAATTATCATTGAGCAGACAATATTAATTGAAAATTCTATCATATATATAAAATTGTAGGACTATTTTGGAAAAAGTCTAAAACATGTGAAACGAAAATGAAGATCTTTCTATCAAAAAAGAAAAAAAAGAAAAGGAAAATACCCCAAACATTAAGGACCACTGTATTTTTCAATTTCAAAAAGAAAAGAAAAAAAAAAAGAAAGAAAGGAAATTCACGACTATAAAGTATAAACTGCCCTCAAAATTGGCGGGAATCTCATTTCCTCTCTGCTCTCTCCTCCAAGAGTACACTCCAAACCCTGAGGCCTCACTGAAGTCCCTCTCCCAGCCATGAGCAGCAACACCCGCAAACGCCCGGCTCCGCCTCCGATGAAAAAACCCTCGCCGGCGGCCCAAACTCCGAAGCACCAGGCGGCGTCGCAGGAGGACGAGTTCGTAGACGAGGACGTCTTCCTCATGGACCCTGACGAAGCCCTTATCCTAGAGGACGAAGAGATCCTCCGCGACATCGAGGACCGCCGCGCCGTCGCTTGTCGCCTCGCCAAGTGGACCCGTCCCCCACTCTCCGACGCCTACGTCTCCCAATCTCGCAGCGTCGGTGAGTCCATTTCCACGCGCCTCTGGGGTTTTACTTTTTTCACTCTGCTAGGGTTTCTGTGAATAATTTTAAACTTTTTTTTTTGGTTGTTGGTTCTCTAAGTTTTTCAGCAATTAGAGATTGACTATGTCATCGGAGAGAGTCACAAAGTATTGTTGCCCAACTCGTCTGGCTCCGCCGCCATTATCAGAATTTTCGGAGTTACAAGTGAAGGTTAGCTCACTTTTTTCATTTTTGAAAAAAAAAAAGGTGAATTTTACTTAATTTTCGAAGATTAATTGCTCATTTATAGCAATTTTTTTTTAAATTATTTTTTTCGTTTTTGTTTGAAGATTAGATTGCCGTAAAGAGGCATAAGTATTTGATGGGATTTTATAGCATTTCCAAGCAATGAAATTAGTATTTGATGGGATTTTAAATGATGGGTAATGGAAATCCTCAATCATTTGTGAATTTCTGTGTAATTACCAAATTCGTCATCCAAACACAATGTAGTAGCAGGCAGATCCTTCATGGAGCATAGCAATAATTTATTCAATTTCATTTTTCTAATGTTTTCCACGTCAAAGTTCATAATTTGACAGTCAACATGCAACAATGTATCACTAGTCGTTTTTTTTTTTTTTTTTTTTCATCTGAAATAAGCATGTAGCCATATTTGTGCCTGGCAATGTGTGTTGTTTTGGGGGGTAGTTAATCCATGGTTTTATAGAAGTACCAGAAGTTTATGAAATGTTTTTCTGCTAAAGCTTTCATTGTGAAGCTGATTTTATTTAATCTTTTTGCCTATCTGGTAGGACATAGTGTTTGCTGCCACGTTCATGGGTTTGAGCCGTATTTCTACATAAGTTGCCCACCAGGGATGGGCCCTGATGATATCTCTCACTTTCATCAAATACTTGAGGTATTCTTATCCTGTCACTTTCTCATTTGTGTATGTTAAGTTTCCTTAACTAAACTCATTGATTTTTTACTTTTATTTTAATTTTTTTGTTTTTAAAACTTTAGTTCATTTAGTTATGCTTTTCTTGTTTTGTGATCCATTAGGCAAGGATGAAAGAGGTGAATCGGAATAGCAAGGTACCCCAATATGTCCGTCGTATTGAGTTAGTGCAGAAAAGGAGTATCATGTACTACCAGCAGCAGACTTCTCATCCTTTTCTCAAAATCGTAGTTGCATTGCCAACGATGGTGACCAGCTGCCGAGGTAAACAAATTCAGGTTTATAAACACATGGGCCATGTGCGCAAGAAAATTCCATGTCATTTTTGTTTGAATGACCTACAAGCGGGAAAATTCACTTATGGTTGGATAATTAAAAATTGATCTTTAAGAAATTTTTTTCATTCTCCTTCATTTCTCTTTTTGATATGGGTTTTTTGCAGAGTAATCTAGTTTTTTGGAAACAGGGTAATTTTTTTTATTTTATAAATCTAGTATGTCCTGTATTGAACCACACATATGCTTTTATTTTTACGTGTATGCTGCTCATTCTTAGTGGTGGTTTATTCATACATCATTTACTTTCTTATCGACATGCTAAAAAATTGGCAGGAATTCTTGATAGAGGCATACAAGTTGATGGTTTTGGCATGAAGAGCTTCATGACGTATGAAAGCAATGTTCTTTTTGCCCTTCGTTTTATGATTGACTGCAACATTGTTGGAGGCAACTGGATTGAAGTACCTGCTGGAAAATATAAGAAGACTGCAAAGAATTTGTCTTACTGCCAGTTAGAGTTTGATTGCCTGTATCCTTATTCATAATAGGTCATTTATCTCCTTCAGGGAGGACTGCAGTTATAAACTTATGATGCATATTGAGACTTTTGCCTGCTGTGTAGAACCTTCCTTAACAGTGCTTAGTTATTCAGAACTGATTAGCCATGCTCCAGAAGGGGAATTCTCAAAGATGGCTCCATTTCGTGTACTGAGTTTTGACATTGAGTGTGCTGGTCGGAAAGGTCATTTTCCTGAGCCAAACCATGACCCTGTTATACAGGTTCATCCTTGTCTTTAATCTTATTTTTTTTTAATACACCCACACACACACACACACACACACACACACACACACACTTGCTTTAAGCATCGTTTTATTTTACATTTTTTTAAGTGAAATTGCTCATTTCTTTTTTTTAGGTGGCCAATCTAGTTACACTGCAGGGAGAGGATCAGCCATTTATTCGTAATGTGATGACCCTTAAGTCATGCTCTCCAATAGTTGGTGTTGATGTGATGGCTTTTGAAACAGAAAGTGAAGTCTTGCTGGCTTGGAGGGTATGGTTATTGTCTTTACACACTCACTCTTTTACTGTAAAAAAGTTGTTTAGAATGCCCTAGGTTGTGTAACAAAAAAACATGTTTGACCTTAAACCCACTTAGTGCATTTCTCCACTTCAACTTTTTCAGTTATTCTTCTAGATTCAATGCCCATTTTTATATTCTATTTGTTGTGGATGATCAATCTTACAGTAATGTCAGTACTTATCTAAAAAATGTGTTTCCAAATTTAAAGTATTAATTAATTTTCACCAATGAACACACATAGAAACTCCTTGGGGGTGGAAAGTTGATTTGGGACTCGAAACAAATTGGACATAGTTTCATTATTTGTCTGGTACGTGCTTAGCACTCTTACAATAACAATTTTAATGTCGGATATGTTTTTTCTACAATTTTTGGACATGGTTTGGACAAAGTTAAGAAATGCGAAGTAGAATTTTAAATAGGTGGGGGAGGGCATTTTATTTTGTCTCCCCTCTCTCTTTCTCTCAAGAGCAGAAAGTAGGATTAACCTATTTCAATCTGTAATTTTAAACTAAGATATTGTTGTATGTAAGTGAAAGCCTATGGTTTCATGTTCATCTTTAGTTTTGTTGTTTCAACTAGGAATTATGGTGATTATTTGAATTATGTGTATATGTGTGTGTGCGTGTAATGACCATATTGTGCTGTGTCCTGTGTTGTCGATGCGTACTTTGTGGCTTTTTCATTATTATCTAATTTTTACTTTTATTTTTGTGGGAGTCACATTCTTTAAGTTATTAGTCCATCTTTATGATTGAAAATTTGAATTTCTCTCCTTGTATTTTGTTGTTCTATTTTAGATTTGACCCTTTATTTTTGGAAAGAAGAAAATAGTCTCTTTTTTGTGAGTAAATGCTTCTGTGTAGGAACGATTTGTAACATACCTTCAACTTCTCATAGCATTGCCAAGGATTCCAACACCCCCACCACACCCCCCCCCCCCCCCCCCCCCCCCAAATATATGTTTCAGTGTTTCTCCCTTCTAGGAAGACATGGGAGTGTAATATGGATAAATATATATAAATTTTGAATACTTTGACTCACATTGAAGGACACATTCTTCTTATAGTTGTCTCTCATGTAATTACATTCATACATACATACATACACACACAAACACGCACACAATACTAATGCATGTGTGTGGAAAAGCAGAAACTCCTAAAGTCAAAAATTGATGCATTAAAATATCCTTAATAACTTCAAAGGAATCAAAGCTTTTAGAAAGATTTATTATTTTACTTAAAAAGAGGATTCCCTTATAGCGCTAAATCCAAAATAATAATTTATGATGGAAGCCATGAGATCAAGCTAACTTGAGTTACTCTAAAAGAAGTTCATAAAACCCTCTTAAATTTGGTCAAGAGTGTATGTCAGTTGTTTACGAAGTGAAACAACTACTATTGATAATGGTTTCAATATATTTTCCATAGTTTTGTCAACAGATTAATATTGATAGATTTTATATTGCCATGGAAACCTGCTGACAGAATCACATGGTAACATACTTGCTTAAAAATTAAATAAATAAAAAAGTCAATATGTAAATCTTATGCAAAACAATTGAAGACTTCTTAAATGAACATTTATAATTATATCTGAAAAGGCTCCACATGCGAGGCTGTACTAACACTAGCATATATATAGTTTGAATGGGGCTCTCTATAGTTGTGGGTGATGGACATATAACATGTCTTGTTCTTTTTTATTCATGCTTTTTTTCAAAATTAAGTACATAAAAATGTAACCAATCTCAAGTGGCATTTGAATCTAACTTACAGCCCTCTTGTGCCTGTTTATAGTCTAATAAATAGGTTCTCTTGCAGGATTTTCTCCGTGAAGTAGACCCAGATATCATAATTGGATATAATATTTGCAAATTTGATTTGCCTTATCTTATTGAGGTAATTGAAATATTTAGCTTTCTCATCGTTAATGTAGAATTTCATAGTAAATTTCTTCTCTTTGGTTATATTAGTCCTACCTTTGTATTGCTTTGTTCTGGTTTTTTTTTTAATCATTTCTTTGTTTCTTTTGTTACAATTTTATATGGTGCTGGGGTTAAGGTGTATGTGACCATATTTGCATTACAGCTAATTTCACATCATGTTTTCCTGGCTTACAGAGGGCTGAGGCCTTGGGAATTGCTGAATTCCCAATACTAGGCCGCATCAGGAATAGCAGAGTTCGGGTCAAAGATACAACCTTTTCATCAAGGTAAACATATTACAATTGTTTTTGTCATTATTATTATTATTGTGAACAAAAAAAATTAGGAACTTATTATTGTCACCCTAGTTTGGGTTGTTATGTTTTGCCAAAGCTTTTGTTTCATTTGCTGTAATGTCTTTTTATGGTGATATAAATTTATGCCCATACCAATCTAATTCTTTATGTACAACTTTCTATCTATTCAAATCTAATTAACCTGTATGAACATTTTACTGATACTTAATGGTTTTGCAGACAGATGGGGACCAGAGAAAGCAAAGAAGTAACTATAGAAGGGAGAGTTCAATTTGACTTGCTCCAGGTTTTGTCCGTAGAATGTGTTTGCTTAATATGCTTTGCTTGGTTTATGATATATACTTTAGACTAATGACAATAACTTATCATGTTGTCTTTTACCACAGGCTATGCAACGGGATTATAAGCTAAGCTCTTACTCATTGAATTCTGTCTCAGCACACTTTCTTTCTGAGCAAGTAAGGTTTACTTTTCTATTTTGACTTAATATCAAGTATCTTCTTTATTATTTGTTTGTATTAATTGTCATTGCAATAAATCCAGGAAGATTTTGAAGGATTTGAGTAATGCCATATATGGGAAGAGTATCATGCACTTTCTTGCTTTTGAGGATAACATTACATGCTCTAGTGCAGTTCTTGTGTAATCCTAAACAAACTTATACTAGATGATTGTATGAACCCGGATGCTTTCTTAGCATTGTATCTGTCTTGCACACTATTTTTCCTAGTATTTTCTATTCCATTCTTGGTACATGAATTGTTGTATTTAGTCAATCTACTTTCTTATGGGGATAAGGAAAAAATTCTCTTTAATATAGTTTATATTTTATTTTCTGAAGGTCAAGAGAGGTCTAAATTCGAATTCTGTGATATTCTTTCTGTTGAAGTTTGAACATTTTGAGTTTAATATAGATCCATTCATTCCTCTGGATGCTTTTATCATCTTTTTATGAGGGCTTTGAGTTCATTAGTGAATGAACTGTAGTAATGCCCTTTTTTCAAAATCTCTATCTCTCATTCACCTTTCAGGTTTTAATCTTATTCTCCATTTTTCATTGATGCACCGTGAGTATGGCTCCATGCTTTTAAATTCTGAATGGTTAATTGAGATTTTTTACATGCCCAAACATATTCTCTTTATAAAGGAAAGGTTGGGTTAGGATCCTTTTATTCATTTTCTCATGTTGGACTCTCTTCTCTGGTTTTTGGATAGATTGCTTTCTGTTTCTTGTGCTTATACATGAGATTGTGCCACTGTAAGTATGAATCTATATGTTACACAATCTACCAGTTGATCTTTGCTTCTTGCTGCTGCATGTTGTGCTAATGTCTAATATTATTGCATTAAAAGTATGGATTGATATGGGAAACAACTTTTCTGTTCATCTTGCTTGTGTTGTGACTTGTGCGTGTGCATGCACATGCAAATGTATGCATGTTTTTGGTCTGTTTTTCCTAGCCCATTCCTTGTATCTGTCATTGAAGTCTGAATCATCTAATTCTTCTTTCACCTCTGTTGTTTCCTGTTGCTTGGTTTTTTTTCCTTTTCTAGAATTAATAATTTATGTATAGCGTTTGATATTGCTGACATGGTGACACCATTTTCCTCTTGTGCAGAAAGAGGATGTACACCATTCAATAATATCTGATCTTCAGAATGGGAATGCTGAGACCAGGAGACGTCTTGCTGTATATTGTTTGAAGGTGCATATTCTAGCTTTTCTATATCTTGATTTCTTTCTTCCTACCTCTTGCATTATCTACTCTTATTTGCCTTATTTAAAGAATCTAAGATGTATTGGATAGCTTCAAGTATTTAAGAATATCTTGATCCTCATTGTAAACATCTTCCTTGATAGTGTTTAATTTTAACATTAAGGGTGCTAGGTTGTTGATGGAATGCATACAAGTACTTCATTAGTTCTGTAGGCGTGATATGGAGGTAGAGGAATTACCACACTTTCAATGGTGTGGTGCTTTCAGTTATGGGGTTATGGGGTTGAAGAATTTTTTTCTTGAGAGTGCTGTTTGAGTGGTCTTGTACTCTTGGAAATAGTGAAGAGCATTCGATTGTAGAATTCATAGTCTCTCTTTTAGAGCGTAATTTTAAGGAGAGCTTGACTATTCCTTCTGTACTTATACTTTTCTCTTCTCAGTAAAGTTATTACTTATCAAAAAAAGAAGAAAGTTCTGTGTTTTACCAAAGTGAAGAAATATCATACCACCATGTGTCAATCACTGTTATCATTAAGTTTGTCTTGATCTATATTGGTTTTCTTGAAGTGAGGGATTATGTGAAATTTTTAGGGAGACTATCAACTGGACCTAAGCTAATTTAGTTCTCTGTAGATTTATGAAGGTAAATTTTGGTGGTATGATTAAAGTGAGGCATGATTTGTTTGTTGTCCTTTTGTAGAGAGGTTCACCAAGAATAACCTGCAAAAATAGCAGGATGAGGTGCCTGGTTTTGCAGATAAAAAGTCTCCTTAAGCATCTTTTATTATCATGCTTGATCCTCTTTTACTCTATATTCAATAAGGTTTGCTAATAATTTATATTCTGTGAGTGGAAGATGCTTTTTTAGGCATCTCAAAAACTTTTATTTTAGCTTGTAACTAGTCGCAAATCCTTGCAATGTGTGAGAATATATAATTATTTTGTAACGTGGTATAATATATAATTTATTTTCTAAAATTTATTGAAGGTAATTTGTTCTCCACAAAATGGAATTATTTCTAAAGTATTTTCCATCTTTTATCTTTACAAATATATCATTCTATTATTTTGTTTTGTTTTTGTTTTTTGTAGTAACTTGGGTGTGTTTGAGTGATACTATTCTTTTTATTTTATTTTTTGAAATGGTCTATATTCTTCAAATTTTTGTTATAGTGTGTTATGATTTCCTTTTTGTTTTTTGTACAACTAAACTTTTTTAAGTTTCAAATTTTTCTCATTCTCTTAAGAAGATTATCATTCTCTTAAGAGGATTATCATGATAATCAAACCTCATCACAAATTTACAATTGATATTGCTCAAATAATTGATAAACATATTCAAATACATAGCCATGTAGATTATATTTTTATATAAACTCAAATTTGCACTTTGAAAATATGTAAGAATCAATTGAAACCAATACTATAAGATGGAAAGAGTGTACATGTGATGGGGAACACAAAAACACACCACCAAAATGTATCAGCCCAAAGTAGAGATTAAAAAAAAAAACACACATAAATTTATCAATTAAAGTAGATTTGTAAGAAAGAATAAATGAGAGAGAGAGAGAGAGAGAGAGAGAGAGAGAGAGAGTATTCACCTTTTTGTGTGGGAAAAACATGAATTGAATGAAAGAGAGAATAGCAAATTTTTATAGTAAATAAAATGCGGAGAAGAGTCAAAATAAAAAGAAGATGAAGGGATGAAGGAATTGTAACGTTAAGGTTTAGAGTAATGTGGAGATAAAAAAGTAAAAATGAGGGGGAAATGTTGGAGGAAGTATAATTATAAGATGAGAAATTAATAAGAGAAAAGTAGTTAAAAAGGAGAGAGAAAATATTAGAAGTAGGTGGATGATGCTATGCTTCAGCTTTTAGATATAATATAGATTCATATTTTCTTTTAACAAGTACTCACAATTTTGCGCATTGGTATCTGAAAGCTCCTCCCTTCCCCCTAAAAAATGAAAAAGAAACTGGTATATCTGTAATTATTATGACTTATACTTCCCTTCAGGGGGTGACTGCTGCATTTGCATTGCTAATGGATCTGCTCATAGATGTCCTTCCTTTGCTACATGTTCTGATAGACTTTAACAATATTTCAGTATGGCTTTTTTTGACTTCTTAATACATGAAGTGCTTCTTATATGAGTAATAGTATTTCAAGGTAAAATTCTATTTGCTCAAACTTATGTCAGAACCTCCCCAATTTGCGATGCAAAGCCTGTATATTTTTCCTTGAAGAAACTGGAGAAGACACCCTAAAAGTTCATAGAATTGATAAAGGATGCCTCCCTCTTTCTCTTAGAATTTTCGTTCTGTCAATTATTTCATTTAATTTTGGGTAAAATCTTATATGAGCCAATCAGATCCAATATACAGTTTGCATATTTGAACTAACAATCTTCCTTGAAAGAAACATCAATTGAATATCATTCATGCAATATGAGTCTCTCTTTTGACTGCAGGATGCTTATCTCCCACAGCGGCTTTTAGACAAATTGATGTTCATCTACAATTATGTGGAGATGGCTCGAGTAACAGGTGTTCCTATATCTTTTCTTCTTTCCAGAGGGCAAAGCATCAAGGTTAATCTAATACTCTCTAGCTTATGAATTGTCGATAAATAAAAATTTCTCAAATATTAACCCATTCTTTTTCAGGTACTTTCTCAACTTCTTAGGAAGTCAAAACAGAGAGGCCTAGTTATTCCAAATGTCAAACAGGCAGGATCTGAACAAGGAACATATGAAGGTGCTACTGTAAGTTCGAAATTCTAACCTTTATGTTTGAGTTGTTTTATGATCTGCAATTATTAGTAGCAGTGTATGGTATCATCGTAAGTGCACTATTAAACAACAATTAGGCCGTGAGTTGCAGGTTTTTATCTCTTTTGAACTTGACCGGTCATGTTTAGGTTTTAAAATGGAATTTTATGTATGGGTATTGTAAAGTAGTAATCATATTAACTTTCTGTAGAACTTCACAAAATGATAAATCTTAAGTGCATATCTGAAGCTCTAGATTATGTCAATATGGAATTGATATACATATTGCATGTTCACTGGACTACAAAATTTTGATTTGCTGTCTCACAATGTTTTTATTGGCTTCGTTTTCTTTGTGCATTTTGATAATGATAAAACTCTAGTCATAAACTTTAGGCTTTCTTTTTTAGCGTAATTATTCTCTTCAAAATGCAGGTTTTGGAGGCGAAGGCAGGATTTTATGAAAAACCGATTGCAACATTGGATTTTGCATCATTGTATCCATCTATTATGATGGCCTATAACTTATGTTACTGCACTCTGGTGATTCTCAGCCATTGTTTTTATTTTCCACCATGTTCTTTTTGTTTGAAAACTAGCCTATTTGATATAAAATTAGCTCTAATGTAGAAGCTTTAAGGAGCAAAATTTTATCTTTTATGGTCTTTGTGAAGGTGACACCTGAGGATGCTCGCAAACTCAATCTTCCCCCAGAATGCGTCAACAAAACCCCATCTGGTGAAACATTTGTTAAATCAAACTTGCAGAAGGTTAGGTGTTTTATTTATTTTAAATAATTTTATTTTATCATTTGCATATATATAATGGTAGACATGACTAACTTATAGAAGTTGATGAATTTCTATGACATTTCATGCCCATAATTATGGAATAATGAGAGTGTATCCTGATATAATCTCAGGGAATACTTCCTGAAATTCTTGAAGAACTAATAACAGCTCGTAAGAGAGCAAAAGCAGATCTGAAGGTAATCACATTCTTAATGTTTGTTTCTGCCGTCAGTTTTATAATAGCTGTGAAATCATCTAGTTTCCAGCTTACTTTAATACTTCTTGGCATTTTGTGCATTTATATTAATAATGTTTTCTTTCTCCTAGGAAGCAAAAGATCCACTTGTGAAGGCTGTACTTGATGGTAGACAGCTGGCCTTGAAGGTAAGCTTTGCACTAATAATTTATTAGCTTTGGGTCTCTAGGGTAAGTTCAAGTGCTGACTATTCAAGGATGAAATTACATTGGTTCCTTATTTATTTTTTTCATTGTTTTTCAGATAAGTGCAAATTCTGTGTATGGATTTACTGGAGCTACTATTGGTCAGTTACCTTGCTTAGAGATATCTTCAAGTGTCACAAGCTATGGTAGAGTTCTGCAAAAGTAGTTATGATTCATTGTTCTTGCCGTATGATAAATTTTCTCTAGATGAGTTGAAACATTCTTCATTTTGAGTTCCTATTGATTGCATGAATTTGCTTCTGTATAAAGGTCGAGAAATGATCGAGCACACCAAAAAACTTGTGGAAGATAAGTTTAAGATGCTTGGGGGTTATGAACACAATGCTGAGGTACGTCATGCAGAATTCTCTTTTCAAGTGGTGTATAAAATGCTAAACAAGGCTTTGCATGGTATGGCTGTAGATGACGCAGCTTAGGTTCCTGGTGTCTCCTATATAAGCTAATTCAATTTTTTTGTAGGATAGAGTTAGCCAAAAAAAAAAAAAATTGTAGGAAATGATAATCAGCTTAAGGTTATGGCTTCCATGGCCTTATCAAGTGCAGTATCTATGTTAGCTATTTAGTATGTTCTTACCAAAATTTTATAGTTGCCTTAATCGATTGCCATTTTCTAGTAGTGCTCTTTCATATTCCCTTTTGATTTAGGAACTCTAGGATAATCAAATGGTATTGTGCCTTTTTGTCTGGAATCATGTCTGTTTTTTTTTTTTTTTTTTTGAGCTGCTCCAGAGCTGGTGTTAGGCATTCTAGTTCCAGGAGGGAAGAAGATGCTCTTGATTTTTTGGTTCTTTAATGGTGTATCTGAGATATGAACTCAAGAAATATTTGAGTGAAATGATTATGATAACATTAAGGTTTTGATTTATGAAAATGCTGCTCTTCTTGGTTTTAAATGATTATGTGGACCATAGAAGGCTGTAGAATCCATCTTAGCTTGGAGCAACTTTTTGTCTTTCTCGGTCTTTGCTAGTGCTTGCTATTTTTACAGTGTGTGTTTTGGGGGGGGGGGGGGGGGGTTGTTTTCTTGTCCTGCTCCTGACTTCATATGTTTCATAATGAACATCAACAAATTGCCTCACTGTATTTATTTTGGGATCTGAAGTTTTACAGTTTGAATGCATGATTGACATCATTTTTATAATATGGATATGAATTTCTACTATCCTAATCTTATTAGATAGTTATTATTTCCTATCCATTTTTTTGGCTAAAATTATTTCCTATCCATTATTTGCATATATTATTACTACTATTATTATTGTTCAGCATTTGGTTTTTTTGTCATACCTTGTTATCTTCAAAAATTGATTGAAATTTATTGTATCAGGTTATATATGGGGACACAGATTCAGTTATGGTACAATTTGGTGTTGACAATATAGAAGCAGCCATGAACTTGGGGAGAGAAGCTGCTGAATATATTAGTGGAACTTTCATAAAGGTAAGGCTTGATAATTACTGTACTAGATCTTGAATCTTCTTTTATTCTATACTCATATATGTATATCTTATTTTGCTTCTAGTTTGTTCTAATAGATTCTCAATTTCTATCTCAAAATAATTATCTACAAATCCTTATATCAAAGTTCAAACAACTAAAGGTACTTATGCTGATGTTCTAATTTGAGCAATTATTATGTCGCCTATGACTGTAATCTTGACAAGCTTAGTCCTTCAGTTAATTGTTCTGAATTACCACATATGAATACGGTAAACAATTGAAAAGGTGGCACAATGTTAGTGAAGTTGGGCAGTATTTTTTTTTGTGACTGAAGGAGGTATTTTTCTTTTAGATAAAGAGGAATTGATTAAAACCTCTTATTTCGCTGTTGCTTGAACCTAAATCCTTGATCAGGCAATGCTCAAATAATTTTAAGATACTGATTTGGACTAAATAATTTGTTTCAAAAACCGTAGTTAAATAAATTATATTAAATAGGTATGTAGCTAGTTAGCTACTGTAATCCAATTTATGAATTAATTTTTTTTTAATACTTACTATGAATTAAAAATATAACAGGTATATAGCTATCTAAATCAGATTTATAAATTATTAAATTATATTTTTTATGTACTTTATTACCTACTAATAAGTACAATGTTTACAAAGATAATTTTAAGATATCGACAGGGACTAATTAATTTGTTTGAAAGAACTTAGCTAAATAAATTATTTAAATAGATAAGTATCTAATGAAATCAAATTTTGAATTAAAAAAAAATTAACACTTACTAAAAATTCTAAATTAAATTGGTACATTGCTATTTTAAATAAGTACAATAATAAATACTAGATACCGATTTGGAGTAAATAATTTGATTCAAAATGTTTAGCTAAAAAATTTATATATTAAATACTAAATAGTTAAGTAGCTATTGTGATCAAATTTATTAATTAAAAAATGTAACACTTACTACAAAATTATAAATTATCAAAATATAGTATTTTTAATGTACTTTATTAATAACTAATAAGTACAATGTTCAAAGAAATAATTGGTTCATTGAAAGAACTAAGTGGAATCGTTAACGATGAGAAGATATCTGATAAAACTTTATTGAGATAAATTAATGTAGCAGAAATTTTTTTATATTTAATTAGTATAATCCATATATGCCTTTTTAGTTATGAACTTCTAGAATTGCCCCCTTTTAAAAATAACAAAACAAGTTTCATGGCAAACAAGGGGTTACTTGGGTTATTAAAAAAACAAGGCTTTGACTTTCTAAGGACAAAAATGTAAAGTGAGATACTCATTTTTGGGAAAGAGGGAGTAAATGACTTTATGGTCCAATTTTCTTGTATGATTATATTTGTGACGAATTCTTTTTTTATCTTTGGTGTTTGGGTTCATGAAGCCGATCAAGCTAGAGTTTGAAAAGGTTTATTATCCATATCTTCTGATTAGCAAGAAGAGATATGCTGGTTTGCTGTGGACAAAACCGGAAAAGTTCGACAAAATGGATACTAAAGGTAAAAATAGGAGTTCATTATCTATATTTGCTTCTCTACATTTTGTCATATATCATACATGTCTATTTTTCATTGCTGTTTTTTATTTTGGGCAGGCATTGAAACTGTCCGAAGAGACAATTGTTTGTTGGTCAAAAACCTGGTAACTGAGTGCCTGCATAAAATACTTATTGACCGAGACATCCCTGGGGCAGTCCAGTATGTCAAGAATACCATTTCAGATCTTCTTATGAACCGCATGGATTTGTCACTTTTGGTTATCACTAAGGTGCTCTTTGATTCTTTTTGGATTATTTTCAAAAGGATCAGGTTTTTGTTATGCCTAGTGTAACTTTTTGTAAATGTTATCACTCAATGATAGAATTCATATTTTGGCAATCCCACTGATAGATTACATGTTTCCTGTGTTAAATATATACATCAACTTCATGTTAATTAGATGTCATTTACTATCAAATTTGCATAAATCCATATACTTGGTAGATGTCATTTACTATCAAATTTGCATAAATCCATATACTTGGTATATTTTAAAAATGCACTTTGTCTCTAAATAATAATCTTTTTCTATTTTTTTGGTTCTCTAAATAACATTCCATTGTCAAAAAATTGTAATGAATAATTTTTTTACAATTCCAATTATAAACTTTGTCAACTGTTTGTTACAAAATATATGATTATTTTTTTCAATTTTCAATGTGAAAGTAAAGGGTAATGTTGGAAAGTTAAAATGTTGAGGTGGGGGGAGCCTTAAAAAAAAAAAAAAAATCATAAAATTTGTGCATTTTCAAGCTGGACTATTATCATAAAGAGGGTAAAAGATTTCATTCACTTTATAGATGCAATAGTGGCAAGCATAGAAGTTTTTTCACTTCATGTTAATCAGATTTCATTCACATTATAGGTATCATCAAATCCAACGGTGAGATGGGTTTGTCAAAATACTTGACCAATAAAAAGTTTTTTAGGGCATAATTACTTTGTACCTGTACTAACATACTTTTTTTTTGTCAGGGTCTGACAAAGACTGGAGATGATTATGAAGTAAAGGCAGCTCATGTTGAACTTGCTGAGCGCATGCGCAAGGTTTGTGGTGCCTTATTGACTTTATCTTCCACTTCATAGTTCATCTGGTCATTAAAATTTCTATTTTGACATTTTTGCTAACAGCGAGATGCTGCCACTGCTCCAAATGTTGGGGATCGAGTACCTTATGTCATTATTAAAGCCGCAAAAGGAGCCAAGGTATTTTTTTGGTGCCTCATTTTTTTTTTTTTTTGGGGGGGGGGGGGGGGTTGGTGGAGATGGTTATACCTTACATGGTTTATCAACATTAACTAATAATTGATAATCAGGCTTATGAGAAGTCAGAGGATCCTATCTATGTCCTAGAGAATAACATACCAATAGACCCTCAATACTATCTTGAAAATCAAATTAGCAAGGTTAGTTTTCTTTGTTGTACTTTGCATGTAGTTTACAGTTTATGATGCTTTGGTTTACATACCTAATAAAACTAAGGTTCATATTACAGCCACTTCTAAGAATTTTTGAGCCCATTTTGAAGAATGCTAGCAGTGAACTTCTCCATGGAAGTCACACAAGATCTATATCTATCTCTACTCCCTCAAATAGTGGCATAATGAGATTTGCAAAGAAGCAACTCAGTTGTATTGGCTGCAAAGCTCTAATTAGGTATGATTTCTGTTGCTTCACTGTTTATGTGTTATCATGGTTCTGTAGTGCTAGGTTGAAAGTTTTATTGGTGAATTCAATGTAGTGACTGCAGGATTTTTTTTTTTTTTTTTGATAGGTAATTAGAAAATTATTATTAATGAGAAAAAAAAAAAGTACAAGTTGTTCATGACGATGAACAACAGGAAAAAAAAGAACAAACAGCACAGCAAAACAAGAACTTAGGAAACTAAGCTAAGGGAAGACAAAAACTCGGAGAGAGAAGAACAATCAGTAAAACCCTAACAATGAGACCACTCCAAAAGACTACGTTGGCATAAAACCTTTAACTTGTCCAACGTCTTCTCATTATCCTCAAAGGAACGACGATTTCGTTTCAACCTCACAATCCACATTAAGCACCCTAGAACCAAATTCCAAATGTCCGAATTATGTTTCCCAAGCCATTGATGCCAACAAGATAACAAACCTGCCATTGATCTTGGCATAACCCAATGAATACCAAAGGCCTGAAGCATAAAAGTCCAAAGGGAATGAGTAACAGGACAATGAAGAAGAAGATGGTCTACCGACTCCCCATCACAACAACACCAAGTAGCCAATGGGCGACACCTAAGCATTAGATTGTCCAAAGTGAGGATCTGACCATGTGCAGCTGTCCACAAAAAGAATGCCACTCGCCTAGGTATCTTTGGTTTCCAAACACCCTTCCAAGGAAACAAAGAATTCGAAGCACCCAGAATCGCATGGTAATAAGACTGGGTTTCAAAATTACCATCACCCTTTAACCGCCAACAAAGAGTATCATTCCTATCACCCCAAGGAATATGAGTTTGGATAAGCTGGAGTAGGGAATAAGATGCAGCTAGCTCCCAATCTTCAAAAGCTCTATAAAACCTTAAATCCCATACTCTAACAGTATCCCCTTCTAGCATCCACAAAACTTTAGAGATACAAGCATCCTTGACCACTGAGCACATATAGAGATTAGGATAGAGATCTTTTAGAGTATTATCACCAATCCACCTATCATGCCAAAAGCGGATACGAGTGCCTTCACCTACTACGAAAGACAGATGCTTAGAGAAGCTCTCCTACCCTTCATTAATGCTTCTCCATAGGCCACACCCATGAGTCCTCCTACACACTTTAGTACACCACCCCCCTTGACCCTTACCATATTTTGTGGAGATAACTTGCCGCCAAAGATGGGTATATTCATGCCCATATCTCCACAACCATTTCCCTAATAAAGCTTGATTAAATGACACTACACTTCTTATCTCCAAACCACCAATCTCGATGGGTAAACACACCTTTTTCCAAGCCACCAAAGGATATTTGAAAATCAGAGGATATCTGTTTATGGTAATATGCAGAAAATCAGGAATTTTGAAAAAAAGGAACTAAATGGGGGCAGAATGTGATTCATGGAGATTTTTTAGAAAATGGTTCAGCTAGATATGGTAATGGTTCAGCTTTATATGGCTGACCCATACGGGCATTTAAGTTTAAGTTGACTCTTGCTTTGTTGGCTTTGAGGTTATGCAAGCCTGAGGGAGGGAGACGTGTTGTGAGTTATCTGGGTGTTAAGGAGATCAGCTGGACCAAGAATTTTAGTGGTGGGCCAGAAGTCTTAAAACAAACAGGTGGGCTTGTTGAAGCCCAACCCGTTGTGCAAGTGTCTTCACTTAAGAAGGGCAGTTTGGTCAAGCCGAGTTTCTTACAAGTGAAGTCAGATGCTCAGTCTACGTGGGTAATTGGCGAGAGCTTGAGAGGTATTATGTGTGGTGATTCTGAGTTGTCGGAGAGCGCAGCAGTGCCGGATCTGGTTCTCAGTGCATTTGCCCTCAACATCGACCCGGTCCATGTTGCCTTGGTGGCTTCACCGTTTGCCATTTAGGAGAGAGCCAATCTCGATGTAGAGATTAGTGCGACGGTGGCTTCAGTTTATGAGCTGGAGCTTGATGGGTGCATGTCGATGGAGGATTCCGGTGCACCGGGGGTTGATATGGTGGATTCCGACGCCGGCAAAGTGGGTTCTACTCCAGCAAGTACGGTGATGGTGTCGCTGGCTCGGCAAAATGGGTCCTAGGCACATCGTTGGTATCAGTGGGTGAAACGGAATTGTTTTTCCCCTTTGTCTGAGCTGGGTAATGAGATGGGCACTGAGTTTGGAAAAGGGGAAGTTCGAGTTGAGGCTTTTAGTGACTACCACGAAGTGTTGGCACAGCCGAGGTCAGTAACTTCTATTGGCTTTAGTCATAATGATTCTGGGCTTTTTTTCCTGCCGTGGGACAACAGTGGAGCCGATAACTGTGGGGGTGGTAGTGGGGGGAAAGATAATTGTCTTTTGGAGTGTAATCCTTTGATTTGGTGGGATCCCAATACTCTTGGTGAGGTGGTGTTGGTTCAGGATGATGCTGGAGGGGCTCAGGTGGTTGAAACTGAACCAAATTCAAGTTGGGTGTACCAGCTGATGAAAGATTTTTGTAATATGGTGGGTTTTCCTATTGTGAAACATGAAGCTCAATGTTTGGCTTTGTTTCACCTTCTTGAACAGGAATGTCTCAAGGTGATTGATGTTGGGGTGCCTAAGCAACCTACAAACTCAGGGTCACAAGGTCTTAGGGAGCTTAAGGGGCTCATTTCTAATGTTAATTATGAAGGTGTCTCTTCTAGGAGTAGGAGTAGGAGTAGGAGTAGGAGCAGAGCTCTTTCGAATGCTGTGGGGGTTGTTGGTAGTTTTTAATGAATTTACGCCTACTTTCTTGGAATGTAAGGGGGCTTAACAATCCCTAGAAGAGACAGGTTTGTAAGAATCTTCTAAAAGAGTGGAAATGTGATATTGTTTATTTTCAAGAAATGAAAGTAGCTTCTATCGACACTGCTTTTGTTCGAAGTTATGGGGAAGTCCTTTCATTGATTGGGTTGCTTTGGATGCTGTCCAGACTTCGAGAGGGATCTTGCTGGTTTGGGACAAGAGGGATTTTGAAAAGATGGATGTTATTGTTGGACAGTTTTTTGTCAGTGTCTTATTGAGAGGGGTAGTGGATGACTTTGTTTGGGCCTGTATAGGTGTATATGGCCCCAATGATGATGGTTAGTGGTCTTTTTTGTGGGAGGAGTTATTACAGGTGCGAGCCAGGTGGCCCATGGCATGGTGTTTAGTAGGGGATTTTAATATTATCAGGTACCCAGGTGAAAGACTTGGCTGTGAGTCGTTCAGCCCTGCTATGTTTGCCTTCTTGGACTTTATAGAGAGTAATTCTTTAGTAGATTTACCATTAGAGGGGGCTTTCTTTACTTGGTTTAGAGATTCTGGTATCCTCTCTATGTCAAGAATTGACAGGGCTTTGGTTTCTCTAGATTGGGAGGAACATTTTGAGAATATATACCAATGGGTGCTTCTGCGTGTTATTTTAGATCCCTGTTCGCTTTTGTTGGAAGCTGGTGTTGTTCGACGAGGCCAGAGTGCCTTTAAATTTGAAAACATGTGGTTGCAAGCTGAGGGTTTTGTTGATAAGAGTGCAGCAATGGTGGGTTGGTTACAATTTTACGGGCTCTCCAAGTTTTATTTTGGCAGAAATGTTAAAGGCTTTGAAAGCTGATTTAAAAAAGTGGAACAAGGAGGTGTTTCGTGATTTGGCTCTTAGAAAGAAGAATTTGCTGTCTGAACTTATGGGTCTAGATGCTAGAGAGGAGTTGGTGGGTCTATCGAATGAGGATCAGAATCGTTGCATTCAGCTCAAACGGGACATAAAACATTTGGCTTCTCTTGAGGAAATTTTCTGGAGACAAAAGTCTCGTGCTTTGTTTGTGAAGGAGGGAGATAATAATACCCGTTTCTTTTATAGATTAGCAAATTCCCATAGAAATGCTAATCTAATTAAGAGGATAGAGGTGGATGGTGTTCTTTATGAGGACGAGGCTAATGTGTGCTCTCAGTTAGTCCTCTTTTACCAGGGATTGTATAAGGAAACTGAGGTTTGGCGTCCTACTCTGGATGGGCTAGATTTTACATGCATTGAAGAGGAAGAGAGGTTGTCCTTGGAGAAGGAGTTCTCGAAGGAGGAAGTCATCCAGGTATTAAGGGAGATGGAGGGTGATACAGCTCCTGGTCCTGCGGTTTCACCATGGCTTTTTTTCCACAAATGTTGGAGTGTTGTGGAAAAGGATGTCATGGATTTCTTTGATTACTTTCATTGGCACTCTGTGTTTGAACGGTCTTTGAATGCCTCGTTTCTCACTCTAATTCCCAATAAGTGTAATGTTGTTAACATTAAGGACTTTCGCCCCATCATTTTGGTGGGTTGTGTATACAAGCTGCTATCCAAGGTGTTGGCTAATAGGTTGAGGGCAGTTTTGGATAATCTTATCTCTGAGTCTTAAAATTCGTTTCTTGGCAGAAGGCAGATTCTGGATTCAGTGCTTATTGCAAATGAATGTCTGGATAGCAGGTTGAAGAGCAGATTATTGTGTGTGGTTTGCAAGCTTGACATTGAAAAAGCATATGACCATGTGAATTGGGAGGCTTTGTTTTATTTTGTTGGGCCGGATGGGTTTTGGGGTGAAATGGAGGGGGTGGATTAAGGCTTGTGTTACTTCTGTCCGTTTTTCTGTCCTAGTAAACGGTTCCCTTGAAGGTTTTTTTGGTAGTTCTCGTGGATTGAGACAAGGGGATCCATTATGCCCGCTTCTGTTTCTTTTGATAATGGAGGTTTTGAGTAGACTTTTGAAGAAGTCAGAGGAGTGTAATCTTATTTGGGGTTTTCAGATGGGCTTTGTGAACTCTGTTGGTGTGCGTATCTCCCATTTGTTATTTGCTGATGACACTCTCTTATTTTGTGATGCCTCTAGGAAACAACTACTGTCCATAAGGTTGGTGTTGTCTTGTTTTCAGGCTTTTACGAGTTTGAAGGTCACTGTTGGGAAAAGTGAGATTATCCCTGTTGGGGAGGTGAATAATCTAGATGCACTGGCTAATATTCTTCAATGTAGAGTGGGCAGTTTGCCTATGAAATATTTGGGGATGCCGTTGGGGACTTTTTTTAAGGTAGCTTCGATTTGGACTCCTATTTTGAAGAAAATGGAGAAGAAGCTATCTGGGTGGAAGAATCTTTATTTATCTAAGAGTGGTAGGCTCATGTTACTCAAGAGTACTCTCTCAAGCCTCCCAACGTACTTTTTATCTCTTTTTACTGTTCCTAAATTTGTGGCTGTTAGATTGGAAAGTAAAAAAAGTGCTTGTATCGATTGTTGCATTGGAGATTTTTCCATAAGAGTTACTTCTTGTACTCGTGCCGATTGCTGATTAGTAAGCCTACAAGTTGCGTGAAAAATTTTATTAGAAACAAATGGTAATCATGGAAGCTTCTTTTAGATAGAAATTATAGGGAAAATTTGCCAATAATAGAAAATTTTCTGCTGGGAATGTTTAGTGCAGATTGTTGGGATGGTTGGCACGGCCATGAAAGCTGTGATTTATGGACACAAACATGAGTTTTGTGTTTTGAAAAAGATACAGGGCGTCAGTCACTGCAACTCAAAAAAGGAGGAAAACAAGTTTGGGTGATTGTTATATCTAAAGAACATAGAAGTAAAAAAATGTCTAGGTAAGAAGAACCAACTTTGAGAAAATTTGAGTATAGAATGAGGTGTTTAGCTCAGTTGTTATGACTTTTCTAATGCTCACATACATAGAAGATAATCAATCACTGAGAAATGAGAATGTGCAATATTTTGTTGACCATATAAACCTATCAAAAAAATATTTTGACCATATAAGGAAAGTACGACATTGGGTTTACCAATGAGCTCTAGCTCAAATGGAACTTCCTCCCCATATAAGAGCAACGTGAAGGGTGAGATTATGGGTTTAAGTCTCATAGGGTGCATGCATAACTTACCAATCAAAGAATATAAGGGCCGTAAGGCACTAGGTTTGTAGTGGTTGAATGGTAGGAAAATTTGGTAACATTCAGGTTGCGTTTGGGATAAGCTTATATTGGGCAGCTTCTTTTATTATTTAGCTTATTTTTGCTAAATAGTAAAAGAAGTTGGGTCCCATTGCACTTTTTGTTACTATTCATGGGTCTTATTGTACTATTTCAGCTAACTTTTAACTTTACCTACAGTACTTTCAGAAAAAAGTTTTTAGTTTCAACTAAATAAGCTGTTCTCAAATGGACACTCAAATGTCTAAATAATGCTTGTTATGGTCTGTACACATTTTATTGTATAAAGAGCCTCATTCTATTTTATTGGGTTGTTCTGGACCAGTGATAAAGACCGAACGCTCTGTTCACACTGTAAGGGTCGAGAAGCTGAATTTTACTGCAAAACAGTGGTCAATGGTATGCACTTGGATGTTTTAATCATGTTCTGCTGTTAAATGAATTTTTATTTTTATATTTTTTTAAATACTGGAAGAAGCAAGTGACTTACTATTGGCAATAATGAATTATCGAGTGCTTGCAGTATCTGAGCAGGAGATGCTTTTTGGGAGGCTGTGGACACAGTGCCAAGAGTGCCAAGGCTCTCTTCACCAGGATGTGCTCTGCACAAGGTATTATTATTTTCTCACTTGTATGTGGTAGTAATCTCTTTTATTTTTTTCCCGTGGGATTTCCTGGAAATATTTGCTTATGAGTTGGCAGTCATTGCAATAAATTATTTCCAATTTTGGAGTATGCAATTTTTGAAAAAGCATGATAACCACCACCCCCCCCCCCCCAAAAAAAAAAATCTATTTTTCTTGGAATTTTTCTGTGCTCTGCATATTTGTCAGTGGGCTATCCTGGTGTGACATTCTTTTATTGTTGCATTGGCCTCACATATTTTACTAAATGCCTATGTTTCTCAGCTTGTTTTTTGTGTTTTACTTATTTATTCACAGTCGGGATTGTCCAATATTTTATCGGAGAAAGAAGGCACAGAAAGACATGGCTGAAGCCAAGCTGCAATTAGACCGGTGGAGCTTCTAGGATTGTTCCAAGGTTGGTATATTGCTCCCCTCCTATCTATTGGTTCCTGAAAAGGGTTATTTTCTAAATAGGGCCGATTTGAGTTGAATCTGGATGTTTTGCTCATGAGTAACTGAAGAGAGTGGAAGTTCTGAGAAATGTGCTATGGGAAAGCACGATTTCTTGTGATAGTGTTGACCTCTTTTAATGGTGTGTCAAGCATCGGCTATAGGTGTTTAGGACTAATTAATTTTCT
This sequence comes from Quercus wislizeni, assembly GCA_023055345.1. Classification (NCBI taxonomy): domain Eukaryota; kingdom Viridiplantae; phylum Streptophyta; class Magnoliopsida; order Fagales; family Fagaceae; genus Quercus; species Quercus wislizeni. The sequence goes on from JALGQJ010000003.1 coordinate 35,030,735, forward strand.
GGAGTCATTTTCTTGCCAATTCCATGCTGCTAGAAGGAAGAGACCAGGAAAGACAAGCTCTAAATTGGCTAGGTGAACTGGATCTGGTGGTTCTGGCAGTTGAGAAGACTGACTGATGTGTAGATACAGCCTTTCCCAGCATGCTGTTCATTTATGCCAGCTACTGTTTATACTTGCTCAATGCATTGGAAGGCATGCTGATAGATTCGTAGAAGTGCTAATTTGTAGATGAATTCCCAAAAATGTGGATGAGTTTTGTAATATGATTTACCTTTTTTGCCATTTTGTCTTAAAATCAAGACTAGCATTATGTAATGTTATCTCTCTCCTCTTTTTTCTTGGCTAAAATGTAAACATTATCTTTGTTAAGCAGCTATGATTTGGAAGCTATATGAAATTTTAGGTTATGTTTGGGTAACGGTTTTTGTTTTCTATTTCTTGTTTTTGGGAATATAAAGAAAAAAAAAATTTCTTGGATTTTTGAAATAAAAAACATGTTTGGTTAGTTGAAATTAAAAAGATAGTTTTTTGAAGAAAAAAAAAAAGAAAATACTAAAATGTGTTATTACTAGGATTTGAATTCTAAAAAATAGAAAACACTATTATTGAAATCATATTTTCAATGTGATTTTAGTTATAATTGTGAAATGGTATAATCTTGTTTTCAAAACAAGGTTTAGACAATTTTAACTTCAACTGAAATTATGATTTCAGCAATGATCCATACACATTGTATCTATTACCACTCTTTTTCTAAGGTTTTCTTTGACACCAAAAAGTGCTCATTACAGGGGTATAGTGTTCTCAGTAAGAGGAGTGGACTTCCCTCTCTTCCTACTGTAGCATAGACTGTTCCTTCTTGCGGAAGTTATAAACGTTCCCTACAGTAAAGGTGCTTACTAGTAGGGCTTTAGTGTGTTTCAGTGGGGTAGTTCTCAGGTGCTATTTGATGGACAACCTCACGAAAAGGTGGAAAAAACTCACTGTCTGAAGTGGAGGGAAATAAGGTGGATCTTTCGAAGAAAAAGAAAAGTGGGGAACATGTTGTGACTGGAAAGTTCCTTACTCGTAGGAACATCAATGTTGAAGCAGTGGCGTGTACATTCAGGCCATTTTGGAGGACACGAGGCAGCTTTGAGGTTAATGACATCGGAAAAAACATGTTATTTGATTTTGAGCTTAATGTCGATGTAGAAAAAGTCTTTATGGGGGAACCGTTTGACAGACATTTGGTTGTTATGGAACGATATGATGGATCCATTCCAGTCTAGAACCTGCAGTTCAATACATCTTTTTGGGTTCAAATACATGATCTCCCCTTCTCTTTCATGACGAATGAGGTTGCCCTTAGCATCGATGAGAGGGGGTAACTTCATGGGCATTTGTGTGGCTATTGACATCACTAAATCGTTGTGTAGGGGGAGATGTGTCACATGGGACTATGACTTGGAGGGGTGGGTATCTTTTAAGTATGAGTGTCTACCTAACATATGTTATTGGTGCGGCTAGCTTTGTCACGATAATAAGGACTGTGTACTGTGGTTACAAAGCAATGGTACATTGGTAGAGGAGGAACGTCAGTTTGGGCCGTGGATGAAAGCAACACAGTATATTCAGTTGAGGAAAATAGTGGAGGAAGTGGAGCGGTACGAGGGATTGAGGTATAAAACTCAGGCCTCCACAGGTGTGGTCATGTTGACATCAGGCACAGTGGCAGGGAAGGCAACGATAAAGAGTAGTAGTCTCCTAAATCAGCTGATTTTGAATGGTGCATGACGGAAGTACGGAGACGCCGATTGTCGGAATTTTGGCCACTGAACAAGCTACCCTAGATTTTGAGGAGATAATTCGGGATATCGATGAGTCCATCAACGGTTTCAAAGGGATTCAAACTTGTGTTTGATCTCGAATAATCTCAAAAAGTTTAATGGGGAGATGACGATGCTTTTGGATGTTCTGGTATCAGTGGCTGATGTTATGCTAGATAAGAGTGACCTAGTTAAGGATAAGCTGAAATCAGTTATTCATAGTGAGAGTATCTCATATGATGGATTTCAAATGGGATGGACAGATGGTGATAGAGATAAGAAAGGAGGGAAAGGTGGAAGCTATAAGAAAAGGGAGAAGAGGTCATGGTAAAAACAAGCAGGTTCATGCTGAAGTTGTACCTGTCCAGGAATCTATAATGAAGCGAAATGGGCCGAATAAAGGTACGTGGACCAAAATAGCACAGAGGCCCAACCAGCCTAAGAGTCACGTGCTTGATGTGGTGGGTCCGAAAATGAAGAATAGCTCTCAACCATAGAATGCAAAGGATAGTTTGGTGCACGACAAGAAAATTAAAGTGAATGATGAGTCAAAGCCAGTATGTGTTCTCATGGATTCTCATGTTATATCAATGGAGGTTGCAAAGCAACTCCACCGGGAACAATGAGTCTATTAAGTTGGAATTGTCGAGAGCTTAAGAACCTTCGAACAGTTAAGGCCTTACAAAGGGTCATTAATAAAGAAGATCTCGCAATTGTATTTCTTATATGGACAAAATCAGATTTGGACTGGATGGTTAAGGTGAGGGATTGGTGTAAATTTAAAAATGGTCTAATTGTTCCTAGTAGGGGAAAAAGTGGTGGTTTAGTTATGTTTTGGAAAGAAGAGGTGAAACTAGATATCCGATCCTACTCTCAGTCACATATAGATGCTCTGGTAAATGGAGGAGCCACTGTGGGATAGTGGCATCTGATTGGGTTTTATGGGGAACTAGAAACATCTAAAAGACCTGAATCGTGGCAAAACCTCAAGTATTTGAGTGGTACTTCTGATCTACCTTGGATTGCCATTGGAGATTTTAATGAGATAACGGGATCACACGAGAAAGAGGGAGGAAGTAGTAGGCCATGACAACATATGGGGAATTTTGAGAACACTATTAATGGGTGTGGGCTTCGGGATGTGGGGTTTGTTGGACCAAAGTTCATGTGGTTGTACCAAAGGGAAGATGGAGTACAAATTTAGGAGCAACTCGATAGAGCCCTAGCAACGACGAATTGGTTGAATTTATTCCTATCAGCCAAACTGTTCCACCTCATTTCATCAGCATCGGATCACTCCCCATTATCATTGCACTTTGAAAGAAGGCCTAGAAAGAGAAAGTTGGGAAAAGTTTTTAGATTCGAGTCAATGTGGTTAAAAGATCCTAGATGTGAGAAGGTAGTTAATGAAGCTTGGAATGAAGGTTTGTCTATGGGTTCGAATTCCACACTTACTAATTACTTGGAGCGTTGTAGGGTTAAGCTCAATGCATGGAATAAAATGGAGTTTGGTCATGTGAGCCGTACCATTGCTGATTTACAAAAAAGATTAGAATGGCTGGAGGGACAACCTTTCTCAATAGAACAAAGCTAGGCTATGAAGACTAATTGGATTGATTTGAATTGTTGGCTTGAGAAGGAGGATGAGATGTGGCGGCAGAGGTCTCGCATTAATTGGTTACAATCTGGGGATAGGAACATGAGGTTTTTTCATGAGAAAGTTTTGGCCCGTTTCAAAAAGAATTACATTGACGGTTTGTTGGATGCTAAGGGGAAGTAGCAAGAGGAGGACAACATAATTGAAGATATTGCAGTTGATTACTATAGCAGCCTCTTTAAGTCCAACAATCCCACGTCTTTCACAGAGTTATTGGATGCCATCTAGCACAAAGTGAGCTTGGCAATGAATCAAAATCTTATAAAGGATTTTACTCCCACAGAAGTTAAGGTGGCACTTAAGCAGATGTACCCATTGAAAGCTCCAGGTCTAGATGGTATGCCTCCCTTGTTCTTCCAGCACTTTTGGCCAAAGATAGGTGATGTGGTCATGAAGACTGTCCTTGATTTCCTAAACTTAGGTATCTCTCCTCCAAATTTTAATGAAACTCATATTGTGCTTATTCCAAAATGTAAAGAGCCAAAGAAGATAACTAAATATAGACCAATCAGTCTATGTAATGTGGTATACAAGATTGCTTCTAAAGTCTTGCTAACAGGATAAAAAAAATTATTCCCTCTATTATTAGTGATACCCAAAGTGCATTTGTGCACGGAATGTTGATCACTGATAATGTACTCGTAGCTTTTGAGACGATGCACCACATCAGTAAGAAGAAGTAGGGATAAGTTGGGGAGATGGCTTTAAAATTGGATATGAGTAAGGCTTATGACAGGGTGGAATGGATATGTTTGGAAAAAATAATGAAGAAATTGGGTTTTGACAACAAATGGAGGGCTCTGATAATGAGGTGTATCACCACTGTCTCCTATTCCATAAAAGTTAATGGTAAGCCGCAGGGTCGTATTATCCCTAGTAGGGGAATCCGACAGGGGGACCCATTGTCTCTATATTTTTTTTTTGGTGTGCTGAAGGCCTTTAAGCTTTAATAAAGAAGGCAATGGAGGATGGAAAGATGGGTGGTATTGTAGTTAGTCGGGGAGGCCCCAAGCTATCTCATCTATTCTTTGCTGATGATAGTTTGATCTTTTGTAAAGCTTCCACTAAAGAATGCAGTGAGCTCCAAAAGATTTTACAAGTCTATGAGGATGCATCAGGTCAACAATCGAACCGAGCCAAGACTTCGCTATTTTTCAGTAGTAATACTTCAAGGGTGATCCAGGAGGAGATAAAGAACATGTTTCAGGCTCAAGTAATTAAGCAACATGAGAAGTACCTAGGCCTGCCTTCTTTGGTAGGTAAGAACAAACGTTATACATTTAATGACATCAAGGATAATTTGAGAAAGAAGTTAGCTGGTTGGAAAGAGAAGTTGTTGTCCAAAGCAAGTAAAGAGATTCTCATCAAAGCAGTGGCCCAAGCAATCCCAACTTACACTATGAGTTGCTTCATATTGCCTGATACTCTTTGTGAGGAATTAACAAGTATGATTAGGAATTTTTGGTGGGGTCAAAAGCAGGAAAAAAAGAAGGTGGCGTGGCTTAGTTGGGAGATATTGTGTTCTCCCAAAGCTTGCGGAGGGATGGGTTTTAAGAGTTTAAAAGAGTTTAATATGGCTCTATTAGCAAAGCAGAGATGGAGGTTGCAACAAAAGCAAAATTCACTGGCTTACCATATGCTAAATGCTAAATATTTTCCTACTTGCGAGTTTTCTCAGGCCACACTGGGTAGCAACTCATCATTCACGTGAAGTATAATGTCGGCTCAGGTAGTAGTGAACCATGGGTTGCATTGGAGGATTGGCAATGGTGAGAAGGTGTGAGTCTGGGTAACAAATGGTTGCCTACTCCCTTTACTTATAGAGTTAAGTCCCTAAGGTTGTTCATGCACACTGAGACAATGGTGAGCGAATTGATTGACAAAGAAAATGCTAGCTGGAACAAGGAGGCAGTGGAGGCTTTGTTTTTACCACATGAAGTAGAGGAGATAACATGCATCCCACTAAGTGCTCATCTTCCCGCCGACAAGCAAGTCTGGGCATGCAGTCCAAACGGTATGTTTACGGTGCGTAGTGCGTACGGGGTTGCGAAGGAATTGGCGAGGGTGAAGGAAACCGGGTCTTGTTCAGATGAGAGTTAGCAATAGGAGATTTTGGACGAAGATATGGAAGATTTCAGTCCCTCATAAAATCAGGCATTTCACTTGGCGGGCATGTCTTGATATTCTCCTGTTAGAGATATATTAGCCCATTAGTATAAGCTCAAGCCTAATTCTACTTTGTGTGCAAGTCAAGTCTCCTACTTGTACTAGAAGTCTATTAGTCTAGGGTTTAGTCTACTATATATACACATGTTATGATTCATTGTAACACAGGATTTGTACTACACTATAATATATTATTGATGTAGCCCTCTAGGGTTTCCTCCGTGGATGTAGGCCGTTAGGCTGAACCACGTAACCCTCGTGTGTTATTGTATTTTATACTTTATGCTTTCGCTTCCGCATCCATACTAGCATATTCAACATGGTGTATCAATGCTAATATTTTACATGGTATCAGAGCCAAACTTCATTCAAGGGATCTTCTCAATCTTATCAAATCTCAAGATTTCATCAAGTTTCCATCTTGAGTTTGAGAGGGGGTGTTAGAGATATATTAGCCCATTAGTATAGGCTTGGGCCTATACTAATGGGCTAATATATCTCTAACACCCCCTCTCAAACTCAAGATGGAAACTTGATGAAATCTTGAGATTTGATAAGATTGAGAAGATCCCTTGAATGAAGTTTGGCTCTGATACCATGTAAAATATTAGCATTGATACACCATGTTGAATATGCTAGTATGGATGCGGAAGCGAAAGCATAAAGTATAAAATACAATAACACACGAGGGTTACGTGGTTCAGCCTAACGGCCTACATCCACGGAGGAAACCCTAGAGGGCTACATCAATAATATATTATAGTGTAGTACAAATCCTGTGTTACAATGAATCATAACATGTGTATATATAATAGACTAAACCCTAGACTAATAGACTTCTAGTACAAGTAGGAGACTTGACTTGCACACAAAGTAAAATTAGGCTTGGGCCTATACTAATGGGCTAATATATCTCTAACACCCCCTCTCAAACTCAAGATGGAAACTTGATGAAATCTTGAGATTTGATAAGATTGAGAAGATCCCTTGAATGAAGTTTGGCTCTGATACCAAGACCATTGCCTTCCTCAAACTACCGTCACAGAGCCAAACTTCATTCAAGGGATCTTCTCAATCTTATCAAATCTTGAGATTTGATAAGATTGAGAAGATCCCTTGAATGAAGTTTGGCTCTGTGACGGTAGTTTGAGGAAGGCAATGGTCTTGCAGTGTTGATGCGACTTCTAACGGTGGCTTGACTATACCGGAGAGTTTTGACGGCAGCAGTAAGAAGCCAAAGAAGACGAACGCAGCGAAAAAAACACCGAGGAAGACAAAGATTGCTCTTAAATATACCGCAAGGACAGAAAACCATGGCCACAAGAAGGTGGCTCTGATACCATGTTAAATATTAGCATTGATACACCATGTTGAATATGCTAGTATAGATGCAGAAGCGAAAGCATAAAGTATAGAACACAGTAACACACGAGAGATACGTGGTTCAGCCAAACGGCCTACATCCACGGAGGAAACCCTAAAGGGCTACATCAATAATATATTAGAGTGTAGTACAAATCCTGTGTTACAATGAATCATAACATGTGTATATATAGTAGACTAAACCCTAGACTAATAGACTTCTAGTACAAGTAGGAGACTTGACTTGCACACAAAGTAGAATTAGGCTTGGGCCTATACTAATGGGCTAATATATCTCTAACATCTCCCATTAAAGACCAACTTGAGGGGACGACGGGTGGTGCAAGATGATTAGTGTGAAGTGTGCAACGTAGCCGCGGAAAATTCGAGCCACATGTTCTGGACATGCAAGCATGCTTGAGAGATGTGGGAATGTTCGAAGGTGGTGTTGCCGCTGAAACTAGATCAGGAATGTACCTTTAAGGATTTACTGTGGTGCTTACTTATGGAAGTGGAGAGTCCCCCCGAGAAGATTGCGATGGTGGCGCGGTAACTTGCGCGTGGGCACTATGGGGCAATAGGAATGAGATTCGGGTGGGTGGACAGCGAAAATAGGGGCAGGCACTGGTTCAATGGGCAGCACAATATTTGGAGGAGTATTATGCAGCGACGGACTCCAGACCAGACACTACACCTTCGGGCACACAAGAAGTCGCATGGGTCCCTCCTCAATATCCCATGTACAAGGCTAACGTAGATGGAGCAGTATTTTCTGATCTGAAAGCAGTGGGCGCGGGTGTGGTCATCAGGGATAACAGAGGGAGTGTCATGGCGGCTTTGAGCAAGAAATTCTAGGCACCTCTAGGTGTAGTTGAAGTAGAAGCCAAGGCTGTCAAGGTGGGGCTACAGTTTGCGGAGGATGTGGGTATGCGAGACCTCATTATGGAAGGGGACTCCCTCACAGTACAATGAGATTTACTTGAATTGGCATCCCCCCCCTCCCCCCCAGTGGACGTTGTGATTATGGGCATGCAAGATTCAATTGCGGAGTTTAGGCAGATTGGGTTTTCTCATGTTCATTGCCAAGGAAATAGACCCGCTCATTTGTTAGCAAAATATGCCAAGGGCATTGATGATTATTGTATGTGAATTGTAGAGAATCATTGTTTTTTAGAACAAGCTCTTATTCATGATGTAACTTCTCTCCATTAATTTAATGAAAGTCTAATCTTCCCATAAAAAAAGAAAAGAAAAAAGAAAGTGCTCATTACGAGGTTAAAGGGGAATATTCCTCGTTTTGAAATTTAAGGGACATTTGAACATAGCTTAGTTTTGATGTTTAAGGAAATTCAGCTTATAGTTTTGATGTTTAAGGAAATTCAGCTTAGCCACTTACCAGTTACCACTCACCTGCCATTCTCTTTGCCGTGATCAAGCACACGATCATTGTTCACATTGGACAAAGCCATTGTTTTTGAATTCTAGAGTTTTGGCGGATTAGGATGGGTTTGATTGATTGTATAGATCGGTTTGAACTCACTCACCAAACTGATTATGATGTTTTCCTGATGATGATGATAAAATCGCTTGAATCGACATACTATTCACCATAAAACTTGATCGATAGCAATTGGTCAAGATACCCCTTTTGGAATTTGGGCAAACCAACCTTATGCAGTGCAATACTGAAAAGGCCATTACAATGATTGCATCGCACCATGTACAAGTTCAACACAACGTAACACTTCAAAATAAAAGAGAATCTTTTCAAATTTCCCCCTAAAGGAAAATTATTGAATATTCCGGAAGTACCATAAATGCGTACTCCCCTCTTTCACATGAATTGGAAGTTCCACTATAAATTTAACTAGTGGGACTCACAATTATGTGAGAAGGAGAAGCACGCATTTATGGTACTCTAAGAGTACTCAATAATTACCCTATGAATTAACAATAAGTCTGCTACATACACAGATTTTTCATAAATGTTGTGAATGATAGACAATAAAATGATTTCAATTGTGGGTGAAAGTGAAAATCAATAATAACTTGCCATATCTTATTTTGCAAAAAGAGTTGTGTATGTAACATTACACTCAAATTAATTCAAGCTTTCACCATAAATTGAAATTCTCTCAAAAAATTAAGCCAAGCTTTCAATGTAACATTACCAACCAAGAACTTAACATGCAAAGTGAACGTGTGGACATAAATTATGAGGACAATAATTTTCAGTGTGTGTCTCGGTTATGACAAGGATAAATACATGATTTTGTGACAAAACGTGCCCAACATCTTCTATATATCTTAACATGCCACAGCCTCATGATGTCCTCAAAAACTTTCAAGCATTTGGCATCGGGGAAGCAATCAAGTATAGAGTTTTAGGCGTACTGTTATGGGCTCCCGGCACATAGGGCATGTCGAAATGTTCTCACCACAATTCTTGCAAGTCTTGAACAAGAAAACAAAATGATAAAGTATGAGCGGCACACATAGGAAGGCTAGTCAGACTAAGTGAAAGAAATGAAAAAAACACCATTGAGGATCATTCTATTTTGTTGATTATAGAACTAAACATGCTAGAGTTTGATTTACAAAGGATTTTGCATGCATAAAATTATTTGCAATATGCAAAGATAATGTATGACATCTCTTCTCCATTTTATTTATTTATTTATCTGTGTTTTGGTGAAAACAGGGGTTGATTACCTTCTCCATTTTCCCTTCTTTGAACTTTCTTTTCCAGTTAAGTAAAGGAAATAGCATGGAAGAAACATTATGTGACGTCCAAATGCTAAGAAACCAAATGTGGTGCCCATATAAGCTTCAAAAAGTTACAACAGGGTAATCAGAAATGTTTTAATCCTCAACAATGGAATTTGAGTGGTCTTCCGAGAGAGGGACTCTAGGTTTTACCATGAATAAATAATGATGGGACATTGAAACCGTTACATGAATTGACATTTTCAATATACATTAAATATGTAGCGGATTAACTGCCTATCAATTACTTATCCAACGCTCAAAAGCCATCCATCAATTTACTAATTAAGGAAGCAAGCATAACATCATTGTGAAGCTGAGCAGTCCAAGCAACAAATATATGTGGCATATCTGCAGTTTGTTTGTGTACTTTGAGTTGCTCTAGAAAGCAACCTCTTGGGGGGAAAAAAAAGGCATTGAAATGGTCAAAAAGTATCCCATCTTTGAATTTTTTTTTTTTTTTTTTTATCTAAAACATAAAAACCTGGAGAATAAGTGAGGCTTTTGTGCAGGAAAAAATAAGTCGCAGCAATACCTTACAATATTTTGATGAACCATCTTAATGATTCCTTTTTCACTGACCAAGATTAGGTAGTACCCACTTTAAGTTATTGTTCTAAAATAGGATAAGCCAGTAGGGTGACAGTGAATATAACTTCTTTCTTTTGAAAGTTTTTCTTTGGATTTTTAATTTCAGGTACAACAGCATATCCATCCACTAGACCATATTAGGATATTAATCTACATGAAAACTCAATTTGCTTGAACTTACTGTATGACCACATCCAAAAGCCATGTCCTTAGGATATGTCAGGCAAATGGGGCAGACCTTGAAAAAGAAAAGACATATCTCAAAACCATTCTGATTTCAACATAAATGTAAAGATGAAGTATTAAGGGAAAAGGTAATTACTGGTTCCACTGCAGCTGTTGGCTCAACTGTTTTGTTGTTTGTCACAAATGGGATTGATCTGAGTGCATTATCATGATCAATCACTTCCCGTGGCGGCGGAAGAGGTCTTGTACGTGGACCATCTACTGTTTCTCTACTGCAAGGTGGAAGTGTTTCATGTTCAGAAAACTTTAAACTGAAATCAAATATATACTGAGAACTGCAACTGCTGGCCTTACTTGACGAGAGTTTGGGTAGCCCTGTACTGAAATGGGATTTCCATGAGGGCAGCAAGTGCAAAGGCTGTTTCCTTCTTTGATGCCTCTATGTTATCAGACATGATTTTTGTAAAGTTGACAAACTGCAGGAGGGAGTAAAAAAGGGGGAAAAATGGTATCATGTTGTTGTCCATTAATTGACAGGGATCATCTAAAATGGACAGTGATATCCATTATCCAAAGAGAGTACTTAATATGGGATGCACAAGGAGTATTTGTTTATAATTTAGTTTTATTTATTGTTGGACATTGATTGTATTTTTATTTTAGGCCCTAGCATTTAATTAGGTTAATTAGAATTTTTATTTAAAGACTAGGGTATTTCTGTCATTCAATAAGTAGGGTTTCCTACACCAATTAGAATTAGGGTTTAGTTCCTATATAAGCAAAAAATTGTACTACTTTTGGAGATGATTTTGATAAATGAAAATTGAAAAGTTTCTCTCAGTTTCTTTGGCCTGGTGTTGACTCCAGCCAACCCTAGGTGTTGATTCCTAGTGGTTTTCACATTTGGTGTTTACTCCAAGCAAGCCTAAGTGCTGACTTCTAGGTTCCTATCCTTTTATTTTCGTGTCTTTCAATTTTATCCTTGAATCGTTCTGGTTGCCTGCATCAGTACTCTGCATAGGAAAATCTTTCAAGGTGTTGGTTTCATACTAGTTAGGATTGAACTAGTACGAAGTAAGAACAAGCTGACATGAAAATGAAAGTCAGTCATCCTGTCAACCCTTAAAGAGATTATCCCAAAACAAATTCTTCATTGAGAAAGACTATTTGCTAGTCGAATTTCCTAGGCCAATCTTGTCACTGTTTATACTATTATCCATAACAATCAAGCTTTTACAGTAACATATATGCAGGTACAAACATACCATGATCAGATGCTTAGAAAAAATTTGAATATATTAAAAGCAAGGTGGAAAAATAATTTCCTGAAGGATGCAGCTAATATGTTTTGAGAACTTCAGGTATATAGTACTTCTATATATATCTAGATATGTACCACCATATATTGTAAACCATGAGATAAAGAAAAAAGAGAACAGAGTCATTCAGGTCATTTAGATTCTGTTCTTTTTTTAAAAGATATATTTATAATTTAACAAGGATAGGAAGAAAATAGAGAAGACTTGAAGAAAAAAATAATAGATATTGTCAATCTATCTCATAGCAAAAAACAAAAAACAAAAAACTTGTTTAGAAAGCATTCTATGCCTCTATGTAGTAACTATCCTACAGGAAGGACACTCCCAAGGTAGCTGACACTTCTTTGGCTACATTACAATATCTCACTTCTTATCCAAGAACATCTCTGGTTGAATATTTAATTCCCATGGATGACACCAAATTACTTCAGCTTGAACCTCACATATTTTCACTGCTTTCTGAAAATCCCAAACCTAAAGTTTAATGATATTTGCAGCCTTTATAACCTCTCTTTATTTGGAAGACTAGAGAACAAAATTTTAAAATCAGAGGAAAGACTAATGCTACTTTCCTTTTCTTGGCAACCAACAAGTAGAAGAAAAAACAGGAGCAAAATGTGTAAGAGAAATGATAGACATTCAAGACAGCCAACTATGGTAGGAATGGGGTTAAAGACGGCTTGGGGCGGCAATTTTGGGTTGGGTCAGGGTTCATGGAGGTGGTGATGGCTGCATTTTGATTGGCAGCTGCATGAAGAGGTTTGACAACAAGCAGTTGGGGATTTGGCTTGCTTGCCACTGGCAGTGGGTTGTGGTTGATTTGAGAGTTTTAGAGGTGCTTGGTAATGCAATTGGGAGTGGTTATAGGAATATTTGATTCATGACCAGTTGGGTTTTGTGCATCATTTTAGAAAATTCTCTAATAATTCTTGATCTTTGTTTCCACAAACCTAGAAGATATTCTGTACTGGCTTTTGCTTTTCTGAGAATATTTTTCTCTAATTTGAGTTTTATAATAATGTTAAAAAAAAAAAAAAAAAAAAAGCTTTTGTGATGATGATTGAACATTGCTAGAGATTCTAGTCCTGTCATGGTGAGAGATCAAGACTGCAATGGCTGCTTTTCTTCGTGATCATCATCAACTAGTTCATCACATACTAGAGTAGGGATTTTGTTGCTGATTGACCATTCGGTGACATTAATTTTCCCAATCCTATGGAAGATGTTCAAGAAAAAGTCCAATTCCAATCAAATTTTACCTTTTTATTTGATTTTCAAGGTTGTAATTAAAAAAAAAAAAAGTGGTGTGTTTGGTTACATTAAAGATGGTGTTTGGGATAGTTGGCTTGTTTTATTAGGAATATTCTTTAGAAAATGAATATTCCACGTCAAGTTTCAACAACCTTCAATCTTGGGGGGTATTAGGGGGAAGAATATCAATTATTTTTGGAATTTGGAGGAAAATTTCATTCATGGAAAATCGGGTATAACAAGTCTAGTTTCATCAAACTTCGGGGTTGTCAGTGTAATTTACCCTTTTGTTCCGCTCTTCCTTTGTGTACTTCCCATTTATTAAGGTTGGAACCCTATCATGCACTTTTTTAATAGAAGTATTTACTTATTAAAAGAAAAAATTATGTGACTTTATCTAGACTCTGATGAAGTTCAAATGGAAAAGAAAGGTAGAAATAAATATGTAATCAAATATTTACTACATACCTGGAAATTGTCAAATAAGCGCTGGGGAATGTTATCATCAAATTGCTGCATTGCATCCCATGGTCCATCTCCCACTCCAACCAAAATTATTGAGAGAGGATATTGGCTATTTATTAAAATGCCAATGTGAACAAAGCATTAACACAATGTAAAAAATCAGGATTATGAATGGAATTTCATTACCTAGCAGCAACTAAGGAGTTTACAGTTGCTTGTTCTTGTGGGCTGAGCCTTCCAGGTGCTTTATCAGAACTCGAGGGAAGCTATGTAAAATCCCAGAACAAAAGGAGAAACTTAGAAGAAGTGAACCCTGGATGAGAATAAAATAAAGCATGGGGTAAAACATGTTCCATGAACCTGTCCATCTGCAATAATGACAAGAACATGATATTGCCCATTGTTTTTCTCCACAATATCAATTGCTGCATCAATTATCGGGGCAAATGAGGTTGGACCTACAAATAAGGTTAGGAAAAATTATCAATCTCTAATCTATTCATCCCCCCTCCCCCACCACCACAAAAAAAGGGAGCACATTTGACTAGCAGCCATCATAAAGATCATATCAAAATTTTCACATATATAGCAACGCATAAGAGTACAAATTTTCATGACAAGCTTATCATGAACACTGGGTTGAAGAATGATGACACTGCTAAATAATCACATGGACAAAAGCAATGGAAGAGAAGATAAATAAAGATACAAAGAAGACAAAAAAGTTACATTTTTGTTAACTCCAATTAATCAAGGAAATGATTAATGAAGCTAACCCTTATTAATTGAGGATAAGGCTTAGTTGAGTTGTTTGTAGAAGTAGAGCAACACATGCACACAAGCGCACACATTCATGCATGTACAAACAATCATAGTTGTTAATATTGTTGTATACGTGATACGTAGTGTATCTAATGAAATAAGTATCATACCATACAATAAATAGATGCATATCATATTGTATGAATTGTATGTATGTGAGTATGGGGGTTTATAATTTGTGCTTTGACTTGGGTCTAACAAATCATTAGACTTGTTTTTAACACAAATTTATTGGGTACTTGATTGAGTCAAATAAAACATGTCCCTGAGATTCTTCCTCTCTCTCTCTCTTCAAAATTTGGATCACACGTGACACTTCAGTTTCGCATTTGCATTTTTTTTTTTTTTTCTTTTCTTTCATTTTTAATAATGTAGGGAATCTTTTTATAGAAGAGCCTTTTTGAACTAGTCTTTAGCCAGAAAAACCTACAAGCAACTAGCTCCACTCACTAGAACTAGTTGTTGTGTAATCCAAAGGCATTTACCCCATAAACTAAATTGAAAAAAAAAAAAAAAAAAAAAAAAAAAAAAAAAAAAAAAAAAAGAACAATGTTTTAAAGAAAAAAAAAATTTTATTTTTGTTATCATTGTTATAAGTTTAAGAAACAAGTGCCACGAAGAATTATAAAGAAAAAAGGTTATTGAATTAGAAGAACAAGACGATATAGTACATGTCGGAGAGGATGATGAAGATATCAATAAAGATATAATTTTACAAGATGAAAATCCTTATACTGGCTTGGACTATGGAGATGAAGTTGATTAGGAAAGAGGATAAATATGATGAGAGAGAAGTTATTATTTTGACTTATATATATATATCAAAATTCCACCAACTTGATTGTGGATGCTATAAATATATTTTTGTTTGATTTATTTGGTTAGCTTTGTTAAAATTGTAAAGTTGTAATTTTCATTTATGTTTTGTTGGCTTTAATTCTATGTCAAATTTGATTGTATTTAGTCAATCATTTCCCTGTATATTTGTGAGATTTAATGTAAGCGTTAGTGTGAGAAATTAGTGAAGAACTGTGAAGAATAGAGCATTTCACGACTGGCTCGCAAGTGGACAACTTGCGAAAGGTCATGTGAGGAGCACATGTTAGAAGTTGAAGAGTCAAGTGCCAGGAGGCATCTCGCGACTCATCTCGTGACTAGGCCAACTTGTGAGATGACCCGTGAGATGCACTGCCTTGTTAAGTGAGCTTATATTATTTCTTTACCCACACTATAAAAGCCCACATTACCCATGAAATTGGAAGGAGAATCTCATAAAGAAAACCCTAGAAATACACTTGAGAGTTAGAGATAGTAAACCCACAATTATCTACACATTTCTCTTATATTTCATTTACTCCTACCTCTCCAATTACATATTCTTAAGAGGTTCTTAGCCCAAACACATACCTCACCCAATCTAAGTGTTGTGAGTTGTTTTGGTGCCTATGAGAAGCATTGGATGAAGCCATTCTTTGGTGGATGCAATTTGGAGTTAATTGTGGGATCTAGATAACTAGTGAAGACAAGACTTGGTGAAGTCCGTTGGAAGTTGGAACTTGGAAGGTTTAAGTATAGTGGATAGCAGGCTGGGAGGGTCTTTTTGATATCTTTATAGTCCAACTTTATTCACTAGTAGATCATTCTGGCTTGGAGGGCCGTGGTGAGGTTTTTATACCGGGTACTTTGGTTTTCTTCAATAACACGTTTCGGTGTTATCTCCTGTTTGCATATCTCTTCCTTTACTCTTTGTGCTTTACTTTTATTATTTACTATGTATGCCTATGCACTAGAGTGTAGTTCCAGTTAATTGCGTTTCATTTACTCTTATTCCGCACTTAATTAAGTAGTTTAAAAGCAATTTAGCCGTAAGTTTAAAATTGGGGGTCTAAACAAGCTTTAGTATTTTGCACTATTAAGCTTTCAAAAATTATTACATGAGTGATGATTGAATTAGTCATTAGATGAATGTTTCCAAATATATAATAAACATTCCCAAATTTATAATAAATATACATTTTATATATGTATATCTATAGTTTTTTTTATAAATTTTATAAAATGTTTGTCTATCTTACCATACACAATATAATATGATAAATACACAATACAAAAACAATTAAAAATTTGATTTATGATACAATTAACATTTTAACAACTATGCACACGATGAAATTTTGCAATCAAAATTTTTTATTGATCCTAAAAAGCTAAAAACAATTTGCTTTTCTTCCAACTTAGGAATCATTCATCTCTCATCATCATCAAAAATATTATTTTGTATTAGCCACTAGATAGGACGACAATCACAAACTCAAGCAAGAATCCAAATTAGATTCTGATTGGACTTCAATTTGCACCAACTGTCCTTCTAATTGCCCTATTAGTTCATGTAAAGTGACTTTAAATTTTAAATGTATTCCAATTTTACGTCAATTGTCCTTCCAATTATACTCTAATTGTATGTAAGCTATATTTATTGGCAAATTCATGTATCGAAAATTGAAACTTAGAAAATGTAAAAAGGATTAATTCGATATATCCCTAGTTAACCAAAAAAAAAAACAACAACAACAACAATCTCTTCAGCAAAGGAGATTAAAGGGAAAAGAAAACCATTATATGAACCACATTCAGCAGCTGATAAGAAAAAGCAGAACATAAATATAAAGCAAGAAGGGAAACTCGTGAAAACCTGACAGCTTTAAGCGTGGAACAATCTCCCTATAACGTGCAAGAGCTTCCTCAAAACCATTACAACATCGGTGATTAGGATAAAAGCTAAATACATTTTGATCATGCGTTGTTGCTACAAAAACAAGAAGACAATTAGTTAATTTTTCCATGGAATATATGTATTTTTTAATATCTTCTAAAAAAAGCAGAGACATAAATAGATACTAACAATCGCCAAATCCAAAACAAGGTATCAAATTATCTTCATCGAAAGGAGACAAAGTGCGACCGATGATAGAAATTGCTTGCTCATACGGATTAAGTTCGTTGCCAATTGTGTGAAGGCTTTTCCTGCCAAATGAATGCTTGCCTACAATAATTGAATGTGGCTTTAATATTCATTTTGGAAATTCATATTATTAACAGATACTTTCATATTTTCGAGAAAAAGAAACACCTGTCCACTCATTGCTCTTTGTGAAGTCAATACCAAGTATCAAATTTGATGATTCAAGACCAGCTTCTCTTAATGCAGAGATTACCTGAAAATTTTGGTGCCACTCCTGGTTACTATGCTTGTTCCATTAAAACAAAATAATAATTATGATAAATAGCATACATATATATTGGATAAAACCTAGGTATAGTTTATAGATGTTATCTTAGGTTCCCAATTACATTCAAATACATGACTTTATTGAAGTTAATTGTGCTTCGCAAAGAGAATATTATTTGTGTTGCATTGGTCAATGTAGCTATGTGTTCAAATTCAATTGGTGAACTTAAGGTACAACACCTAAAGAACTATATCTAAGTTTTTTCCCTTATATATATATAACCAAGTCCCATGATTATCTATTTGAAAAAACACACACAGCTGTTATTTAAAAAGGTAATTCCTCTACTGTACTTTTTCTTTATACATGGTTCTATATCTTTTCTATACTTAAAAAAATGTCACTTAAAATATCTAGCACTGTTCGTCTTGGAAGATAATGAAATTGCAAATTTTTTAAATTACTAGATATATAATTGAACCAGAGGGAATCTCTTAATATGATGTACATTGTAATACTAATTTCATAACAGTTCCTTGGAAGATTTGAGTCTACAAAGTATTCATCATCATACAGGAGGCAATTCAAGGACTATATATTGTGACTACACTCACTACGCATAGTCTTCACAAAATTTATTTATAGTCTTATCCAGGTTTTTACCTGTTTTAACTTTCCAGAATTCCAGTTTTCTCTAAAAATATCTTCAGGCTCTAAATTACCTATTTAACATATAATTGGATGTGCACCATGAAGATGGACCGTATGGCTATAATTATAGTTTCAACCTTATCATTACTAGATCTGTCATACACATTTCCTTTAGTAATGGACTCGGGCACAATCATTCTTCCACTGATTCATATAAATAGAGTACCTACTAGGTAACTAGAGTACCATATACAGTACTTAAAAAAAAAAATTGATAATTGATATTTGGGGGACAGTCCTCATTGATATTTGACATGCCATTTACTCTAAAGGTGCTTCAAAATAAAATTCTTGAAGACCTTATGATGTTTTTTCTTCAACCAATGTCTCAAGACTCAAACATATTCAAAGAATAGCAGTCCAACCATGCCAATGACCTCTAGCTAAAATGATACCTCCTCTTCATGTAAGAGCAAGGTGGAGAGTGAGGTCGTGGGTTCAAAAACCCTGTGTGCATGTGTAAGTCCAACCATACTAAATGAAGCAGTTCCCTATCACATCATAGAATTTATAGCCAAGCTTAAAAAACTCATCAATCAAATGTTTGCAACATATATGGCCCATTCTAACAAATAGAACTTCCAAACAGTTCCAAAGCTCCCTATCCTTAGTATCATCCTGAAGCTTAGACTGATCCAATTTCCAGACAAAACCTACTTAAATTGGAAAGTGTCATCTTATGACAAAACAATTTTCCATTTCACTGGATAACACATAAGTTTCCCAGATTGCTTACAAATGTCTTTCACATTGACCATTCCAGCTATTATGCCATTAAAGCAGGGGTCTGATAGAATGCAAGAAATTATCAAGAGGATCAACTTCTTTGTACCAACTGGTTTGTAGCTTAGTTAGACTCATACGCTCTCTTACTGAGAGCATATTTTCTTTTGAAAACTCTATCACATTACAGTATGTTCCTCCAGATGGAATCACTTCCTACCACCCAATGCTCAGACCATATATTCTAAAAAGAAAGATGACTAACAGAAGCCCGATTAGTGAAAGAGGATATTGCAAGAAATTAATGATTTCTTGTATTGATGAAAGCATGGAACTGAAAATTGTTCACCCCTCAGTGAAGTAATCTTAACTGATCAATCTCTAGTGTTGTTGGTTAAAAGTAGATTAATTAGGGGTGAATAGTGATAGCATGATGATTACTAAATGCTTTTTAAATGCTTGTTGTGTAGACAAATGAACTAGATCCCTGCAGACGAGCTTTGATTTCTCATAAAACTCAAAGCAATCTCCCCTATATGGTAACCTCAACCAGGGAGAAAAACCTTCAGGCCTAGGTTTAGTAGAAGTAATCAGTTTAAGGCTTAGTAGGGTCAGGTTCACAACACACAAGAAACAAGGAACGATTTTGGTTTTATGGTTTAAACCACTCCAACCTGAAACAAGTTGCATTCTGTTAATTACAACAGCAATTAAAATGAATGCAAAGGTGGACTCATTTGATGCTTTTGAGCTAACGCTTGGTTGGTTGTTGGCTTAGTTTGGCAGTAGCCTCTTAGAAAACACCTACATGTGCCTTACAGATTTTGTTGAAAGAACAGGAGAAAGAAAATATGGACAGACTGGAGAAAATTCAAGAAGTGGGTTAGGGTCATTTAAAAAGAGTAATGCTCATGTGTTTTATATCCAAATTACAAAATTAATTTCTTCTTTTAAGATAAATTTTGCACAAAAACATACAATGGAAAACTCTCATAGGTTTTGCCTTATTAATCAAGAAAAGAAGAACCTATATGCATAATTCAGAAGATTTTCAGATGTAAATGGAAAGTCAATATTGATGATAATTTAGATGACCTCTAACTTCCAAGATGATCATCGCCATTTTATTTGAATTGTATGGTCTCAATTCCTGATTCTCCATGATGTTCAATTACTAAAGAGGCACCTTAAACGTCTAGTGAAAATAGATGAATAAAACATGAAAAACATTTTGCTAATAATGAACTGGCGTCCAGCAATATTTAATATTTAATGGCTTCACAAATCCAATCAGCAAGTCTAAGTAACAGTGAAAACCTGATCCAAAGAGGTGAAATTATCGGCTATATATGGAGTGTGTGGCTGATGTTGATGGTGTGCATCCATTGAACTTCCTGCATAAGAAGGTGGATAATGCTGAAAAGCATTGGGAGGATCATCATATGTTGATTCCCCATTTCCCATATGTTGATTATCACCTACCGATTTCAAGAAAAATATACCTCAACATAGTGTGCAAATCATAATTTTGTTTCAAATCATTCCATTCTTAAAAAAAAGAAAAAGAAAATACACACAAAAAAAAGAAAAAAAGAAAAAAAGAAAGGAAAATAACATTATCAATTGGAACAGATATGAGTTATGCGTAAAACCTTCTGTCATGAACTATCTTTCCTGTTATGATCTTAGTATCCCACATGGATTAAATATAAGCTTAACTATGTGTTTATAAGTTCTTGGGCACCCTCCCTGATCAAAATAACTGATAGGTGAGTGTTTCTACCAAAAGAGAAAGGGTTACCATCGGGTTAGTGTCGCTAAGAATCAACCTCTAATACTGAGGTGATAAACTTTGCATAGCTCAAAATGCCAAACGGAAATGGATAACTTATTTCAGAGAAACCATCCTCTAAATTTCTAAACAGAGAGCATAACAAATAACTTCTTTCATATTCAACTGCTCAATATTACGATTCTTAAACAAGCATAGTTCTCCAACCATATAAGTGCATACCCATTAAAAATAAATAGTAGCAGTTGAAAGTTCTATGTTTTGCAATCAAAGAGAGCATTTGTTGTTAGACTAATGCAATATACAACATACATATATTAGAATTCTTGGTTTTCAATGCTGGTCCATGTCCAAATTGAAACAGAATACCAAAAGTTTGTTAATTCACTACACACCTTTCCACAATATCAAATTCAAGATACCCACAATTTCAAAAAGAACAAAAAAAGGCACAACAGAGTTCATATATCTAGTTTTGATTGCAATTCATTGTCGTCAAACCAAGAAGACTATAATAATAATAATAATAAGAAGAAGAAAAGAGGAATAACTGAAATTACAAAGCTAAAATATGAAAAGAGAAACAGAGAGGGAGAAAGGGTCTGATTACCTGTAATACTAAAAATGAAGATGAGGAAGAAAAGAGACTCAAAGTTATTCACAGTTTTCTACAGCTAGATAGAACTGGCTCTTTATAAAAAAATATAAAAAAGGTGACTTTCTGGCGTTGACGTTGCTCATATTGGAAAAATTGCTTACTTTGTTGCTGTCCAATGTGGATTTGGCTTGGGATTATTTTATTGGTGTGTTGGGCTGGCTATTGTGCTGTGTTCTATTCATATTATAGCGTGCGTGCACAAGCAAGTTGGACTTTCAACTCTGTCCAGCCATACCCTGACCCATAATCTAATCTTTTAACGGCAAAAGCATCTACTATTTTCACGTGGGTTGTCATGATTCCCATGTGCTCATAGCGAACTTCGCAATTACTGTGACTTGTTGAGTGGTTTCGGCCGCTTGAAGGGATCCATTATCTTTTGGGTTAATTGCATTCCACCTCTCTCTCATTAGTCATTACACACACACGCACAAACATTTGCCCACTTCACTATGGGTTACACTTAAATCCCTCAAATTTTAAAATCGACCAATGTCCTAAAGAATTGGAAACTATCAAATTATCCACTGTTTTTAATAAATTCGGTTAAATTCAATTTTTTTTTCTTTTAATAGTATGGGGTAATTTGCTAATTTTTAATACTTATGATGGGTATTGCTCGATTTAAATTCTAGAATGGATTGAAATGTACCTCATAGTTAATTAATTGATATTTAAAAAAAAAAAAAAAAAAAGGTTAGTGCATTGTATATATTAGAATGCCCAATAAACCCTTCATAAGCACAAAGATACCAATTTTTCTAAATAGATCAAACTGAGTTTAAAAAAAAAATGTTTAAGAATTATTAGGATCAAATGGCTAATTTTTTTATTTTATTTTTAAAAAAACATATACATCTTGAACCCGATTTCTTAATTTGAAGAGTGAGAATAATCATAAAATATGTGAATCATTATCTTAGTTCCTAAAGAGGAAGAATAATTAGCAAAAGTATGACAACAATTCTAAAAATCATCATTTAAAGTTTAAAAAAAAAAAAAAAAAAACATTTTCAATTCATAACCTAATTATAACTATGAAATCCCACTAATTAACAAATCAAAACCCCCAAAAAAGTCCAAACACCTTTACAACTCTACCGTGTCTATCTTCAAAACCATTCAACAAGTACTCTATGATTTAACCCTATGAATCCTGATGGTGGTGATTGCTCAAAAATTCAGCATCCTTGGAAACAAAGGGCATCCGTGTTTTTTACCGTTGTCCCTCTCTTTCATCCCCTTTCTCTGAGCTCACCTCCTTTGAAATTGTCAATGACGTATATGGCCTTTTCTGGTTTGAATCCAATGACTCCCTCTATTCCCCCCTCACCACACCCCCCCCCAAAAAAAAAAAAAAAAAAAAACAATGATCATGACTAGGACCTATTATCAAATACTCCTTAATTATTAGGTACACTTCAATCCTTCCTTAAACTTTAAAACCGACTAATGTTTCCTATTGTACTGAAAGTAAGCAAATTATTCCATGTCATTTAAAAAAATTTGGAATTTTAGCAAAATTTAGTAATGGCAGGAGGTAATTTACCTATTTTAAAAAGTTTAAGGAGGACATTGATCGATTTTAAAGTTTAAAAGGTGGATTGAAATGATCGATTTTAAAGTTTAAAAGGTGGATTGAAATGGACGAAATAATTGAGGAAAAAGTGAAATGAACCCTCATCTTTTTCACACAGTAACCTAGTAGGATTTATTTTGTTTAATTGTTATTTGCCCCTTAAACTATGAAGTATTTAGTGGACACATTTAACATAAAAATTTATGGAACTGACCAGTTTAATTGTTATCTTGGGGCTGACTTAGCTTTATTTTCAAAATTGGACAATTAGTAAGATAAAAGCAACATTTGACTTTAGCCACAGAGGGATGGATTTTAAAAATAAAAATAAAAATTATAGAACTAACCAGTTCATAGTAGGACACATAAAACTTTTCACAGCCTTAGAAGGGAGGAAGGTAGTTAGGATGCATTAAGCCGCGTTTGGTTTACCATGATGTTACATTATACCGTAATCTTACATTAATGTAATCTCAATACAAAAATACGACATTACATTATTTAAGAAGATGATGAGATTAAGGTGATATGATATATTTTATAATTTTAGATTATGGTATTGTTAGAAAAATAAAATAAACCTAAAACCTTAATATCACATCATCATAACGAACCCAACGCCCTCTAAGAGTTCAAAAGTCTCTTGTTTTTTTGCTTTTTATCTCAGTTTTTTATAAAAATAATCTAATTTGTAGTAATGTGATTGGATTTGTAGTAATGTGATTTTGATATGAACACAAGATATCCTTCAATTTGGCTGAAGAATGGATCAAAGATCTTTGATATGGAATTACAATGAATCTCTGGCTATAAGCTTGTTAGAAATTCTTTGTTCTTCGTGTTCTTTGTGTTCTTCGTGTTCTTGGTGCGTTCTTCATCTTTGAAGATTTGTGGTGGAAGTTCTTCGGTGCTTTAGAGGCTTGAATCCGTAGAGCTTCACTGATTTGTGATTTGTGATGTTTCTGGAGGCTTTTGAGCTTGATTCCAGTGAACTTTGAGATCTAGGCAGGTAGTTTAGATGATTCTGCTTCGAGTGTTCTTCGTATTTGAAAGTTTGTGGTGGAAGTTCTTCGGGGCTTTGGAGGCTTGAATCCGTAGAGCTTCACCAATTTGTGGTTTGTTGAGGTTTCTAGAGGCTTTTGAGCTTGATTCCCGTAAACTTTAGGATTTAGGCAGATATCTTGGATGGTTCTACTTCGAGTGTTCTTCAATTTTGGGATTGAAGTTCTTGAAGGCTTTGAGACTTAATTTTTGCAGAGTTTTTGTACTTCTGACTCTTCTCCTTCTAGCCCTTCTTCAGCTTCAGCCTCTCCTTAGCCTCTCTGAAATGTCTTAGGAAGGCTTCTATTTATAGGAGTTTGGGGGTGGGTGAGCGACACGTGGCGGAGTCTAATTGGTGACACATGTCACAGACTGATTGGTCTGCTTGTGTCATCGCTTACACGTGCGAGGCTGCTTGTGTCATCGCTTACATGTGTGAGGCTGCCTGTGTCATCGCTTACACGTGCGAGGCTGCTTGTGTCATCGCTTACACGTGCTGAGGAGTGATTGGTTCTTGCATGACACTTGGCAAATTTCTGTTGGTTTCTAAGTGATGATAGCAAAACCTAGCAGCAATACGTGGTGCTTTGTAATTGGCTGTATTTTGTGGACTTGATAGTATGATGTGTTAGCTTGTGATAGGTCGGAAATTTTTCCCTCTCTACAAATGCCCCCTTGAGACTCGCTCACGCACACAATTTCGAAGTGTAGTGTAGGAATGAGTTTCGAAAACTGATTTTTACACTTGACTCTTTAAGTGAAGTAGTTGAAGGTGGTGGAGCTTTCAGCATGATGAGATAATTTCCGAAGAGTAGATCAACCCACATGAAAGGCTTTGGTAAGACCGAAAAGGGGTCTGCCAGTATTTGAATGTATTTACATGACTGAACCTTCTCAGCATAGTTTAAGTTGGAGTAATTTCAAAAGAGTTCCATGGTATTTGAAGTGGGTTGGTGAGGCTGAAAGTTGTTTGCAAGAAATTGGATATACTTGCAAGATTGAATCATTTCAGTAGAGATTAAGCTGAGGTAATTTCAGAAGAGTATTTTGGATCGTTGGCGGCGATCACAGGGTGTAGAAGATAGGGAAGATGTGAAGATGTTGGTTGGGCACAGCATGCAAGGCTATGGGGCTAGCCTCGTGTTTTTAAGAACTGCTGGTGAAGTCATCTCAGAAGAGTATACTTCAGATTACGGCGAGGCCATGTGGGAATGTGGTTGAATGTGCTTGTGTCATCGCATCATTCAAGTTAAGTTGAGGTAGTTTCAGAAGCTTACAGATTCTGGGGGTGTTGGTGTCGGTGATGAAGATGACGGGGATGAAGCAAAGCGAATGGGTGAAACATACGCCTCGATGGTGCTGGCCCTGTATGTTGGGGACCCTCTGGTGTAGATGTTCCTGGGAAGTACACCTTTGGATCTAGGACTGACTGCATGTTAAATGAGGTCCGACGGCAAGTTGTAGAATGTGCTTGCGTGATGGGACCATGCTGACGGACGTTAAGTTGAAGTAATTTCAGAAGAATACCTTCTGAAATACCTCAAGCTGGATTTAAGTTGGAGTAATCCCAGAAAATGTGTTTTGAGGTACCAGCAACGATGACCTTTGGGTCCCCTGCTTGTGGGAACATAGGATGAGGCTTTGGCGACCATTTACCGACACCAAAGGTTGAATTCTGATGAGCTGGTCCCTTGGATATCATTATAAGTGTTGGATGAAAGACAATTTGTAGGATACCCCAACACTTTTTACCATCTTCTCCTACTGCCACTTGTTGGAAAAGCATAGAAAAAAGAAAGATGGAGCTAACTTGTGATTCTGGTCTTAGAAACCAGCCAAGTTGGTGTTTGTTCCGAACCACTGCTTCCGCTGGGAGACCAAGCAATTGGAAATAGACTACTGGAGACCTTAGGTTAGGAACAGGTGTCTCTGCTGGACTTGGATTTCCTGGCCAACCAAATCCACGGAAGCATGGGAGGTCGATGCAAACCTTGTTATGAGTAATTTTATGGACAAAGGTAGTCGTTAAGTGGAGAAACAAAATTTGTGTGGATCTCAAAACTACAATGACACTGTGAAGAGGGTTTCTACTGAACCATGAGAGGGTTGATTTCAAACTGATTATGAAGCAATTTTGGTTGCTAAGTGTTGAAAATGATAAGGCCATAGTGAGAAACGGTTGTGAGAAAGAGGATTTGAAAATTTGAAAGAAGCAAAACTTCATTTCATGCTTCAGTGTTTTTTTTTTTTTTTTGATGAGTTCTTGATGAATCCGGCCCTTCTATTTATAGTGGAGAGACGAAGAATGGTGGTTGTGCAATTGAGAATGGCGGTTGAGAATTTTTGGTGAGATTGGTGGCTGGGAATGGTAGATGAGAACGGTAGGCACCGAACGAGAATGGTAAGTTGAATTAGTGACCCAGTGTAATTTCAAGTTCAAGACACATTTGTGAGAGTTTATTTGTACTTTGGAAGGGAAGCCTTTGATAAAGTCTGGAGAATAACCTTGAGGGAATCCAAATTAAGTGAATGAATCTCAAATCTTGATCTTGGGAGCTTAACTTTTGGATACTGTTGGTACTTCGGGGAAGTGGGTCACATAGGTGGTTTCCAAGTCCAAAACAAATAAGTGGATTTCACAATCAGAACCCACATGAAAATCTGAATAGGACAAGTTTTGCTCGAACATCTTGATTCTTGGTCAAAGTTCACGTTAAAACCAACAGTTGTAGAATCACACTATTTGAGCAATTTAGGATTCTCAAATGAAGAAATAAACCCCAAAAATGGAATCTACGCGAAAATTTGGGCAAGATAGGTACTTCTTGAAAATTTTGACTTTTTGGTCAATATTTGTGCAAAAGTCAACTTTTGGAAATTGGACATTTACGCAATTTCTGAGCTTCGAATGAAGAAACGGGTCCCAAAATCGGAATGTACTCGAAAAATTAAGTAGGACAAGTCCATTTTGAAAATTTTGACTTTTTGGTCAAGGTCAAGGGTCCACTTGGTCAAAGCATTTTTTTCTCTCACCTTTTTCTTATTTAAATTTTTTTTTTTTTTTGGCAGGCGGTTCGGACCGGGTCCGGTTTTCAGGTCGGTCCGGGTCAAACCGGGTACTGAGGATGACATCATCCGTGACGTCATAGAACTAGGCGCGTGTGTCAGCGCATGGCGCGTGGGAGCGCGTGTATGATGAAGGTGGCAGGCGTCGGCGCGTGTGAGCGCGTGAAATGACGCTGGTGATTCCCGTACTTTCTGGTGGTGCGTGGAAGCGCGTGGCTGATCGTTTGGGCCTGAAATTTTCAGATTTTGTAGATCGGGGCCCGCTGGATCTAGTGGAAGTTTCTATTTTTTGAAATGGTGGCCCGATTTGCGCAGAAGTGGAGGAGGAAGCTGCGATCCTCTGAAGCTTTTGGCGGCGCGTGTTAGCTCCGGTGACCTTGATTTTTCAGGGTTTTGTCAATTGAAGTCCGTTTAAGGTCCCTCTGGTGTCAGTTTTGTGAAATAAGGTCTGGATTTTCACAAATCTTAAAGGGAAGGCCGTGGGTGACAGTTTGTCTATGATGACTTTTCTGGTCTTTTTTGTGGGCGACTCTGACAGGGCAGCACCTAAGTTTGGACTTGTAGGTCATGAGGTGGGTGATGAGCCACCATTTTCTATCTCTCTAAATGTCATTTTTTTATTCTCAAAATTTGGTGCAGACTTCTTTGATTTTGAGCGCATTTGAGTTCACAAAATCTGACTTTTAGCTCCAGTTGCTTTCAAATTTCTAAAATGTGAATGCAGTTTTTTTCATTGGCCGGTTGGTGGAACCATTTAATGGTTTGCTGACTTTCTTCATTTTTCTGGTCTGTTGTCTCAAAAGTTTTCTATATAATGGCATGTTATTGCATTCCTTCATTACTGAGACACATGCTCAACCTTCAGCTTTCTCCTCCTTCTTTCAAGATTTTTTTTTTTTTTTTTTTTTTTACGTGCTATGAGATCCTTTCCCTGACAATTTTTTTATTGCTTGTTTTTGTTTTGCAGCTCAGTTTCCTTGGTTTTTAGGCTTTGACATCAAACTTTACGCTGACGTTCTCATAGAAGTGTTTGCCTTCATTTGGTGGCTTTGTATTTCATTGATAGCAACGTTCTTGCAATGATGTACGCTTTCATGTTGTTACATTCTTTTCCTTTGTCTTGGCAACTAAGCAATACTAGCACTGGTTGTTGCAATGGGACTATGCTAGCACTTGTTTTTTGCATGAAGGTTTTCCACACTTGTCTTTGCAGTGCACCCATGCCAATTGTTCTTATCATGAAGCTGCACAAAGTTTGCATTTGCATTGAAGTTGCACCAATTTTTAGAGGCAACATAGCTCAGACATCAAGATTTCAGAAATGCCAAGTGCCGAAACCATGAAGTCACGTCAACACTTCATTTTCGTCGAAGCCATGCCAACGTTCATCTTTGCCATGAAGCCACGACAACACTCTACATTAGCACTTGCACTTGCATTGAAGTTGCATCAATTTTTAGAGGCAACATAGCTCAGACATCAAGATTTCAGAAATGCCAACAAGATGTTAAAGATGCAAGGAGTCCCTCATTAAGATTTCGGAGATGCTAATGAAACCTTGAAGTTTCAAGAAGAATGCCGCCAAGACTTTGACATTGCAAGGAGATGCCAACAAAACCTTGAAGTTTCAAGAAGAATGCCGCCAAGACTTTGACATTGCATGGACATGCCCTTGGAGGAGAGATGATGCAACACCAACTTCAGATGCTGGAGGAAGGTGACATTGTCCAACTTTTGGAGACATGATGTGAAACTGCACCACTCAGAAGGGAGATGATGTGGTTCAAATTTCAAAGTTGTGAAGTGGCACAACCTAGAAGAGAGACGATGTAGCTTAGATTTGTAAGGTACAAGAAGATGCCCCCAAGAGATAAGTGATGCAAAGCATACTTCAAAGATGTGGGAGGATGTCCATAGAAGATGAGCAATGCCATGTAGACTTCATTCCTTACAAAAGAGGTTGAAGATTTTATTTTGCTCCACAACCAAGAACCAACTTATGTTTATCATTAGTTCAAGAAAAGCTGAGTAACACCAATTCTTTGCAACTGTCATTTTCTACCACAATGATCTTTGAGTATCATGTAGTGAGCAGTTGACTGATCTTAAGCGATGCCTTGCCAATCAAAGGGTTCTTGAAAGCACGTTGATGGCCTATGAAGAAACTCTTCAGGCTAGACTGGCAATCATTCTTCTTTTCATGTGACTGAACTTAGTGACAAGTACTAAGCTGCCTACGTACCCCGGAGAAGGATCAAGTCATTACGTAGTTCAATAGTTTTTTTTTTTGTTTTTTTGAAAAATTTTTTTTAGTGCGTGACTGAACTCAGCAAAAAGATACTAAGTTGCCTACGTACCCTTGAAAGGGATCAAGTCATCACGTAGTTCAAAAGTTTTTTTTTTTTGTTTATTTATTTTTTTGATAACTTTTTTTTTGTTTTTTTTTTCTTATGTATTTTTGCAAAAAGGAGGGCTCAGTGTGTAATAGTGGGTATCACCACTGATCGAACTCGAGATGGCCTCAAGGGTGACATGGGCATCCAACCACTACGCCACACTAGCAATTGGTGACATAGAGTGGGATTAATTTCTCCTTATTGGTACGCTTTCAAGGGTAATGGGAAGACATCATGTACTCTTGCAGCGTTGTAGTGGGTAGTTTAAGCTCTTACCGAGGAGCAATTCTTGATTTTCAAGCATAGAAGTGTTTAAGGAACTTCCCATTGATGGGGCCGATCCTTATGCCATCATTGTCAATCAATTTGTAAGCTTGGTTGGTGTTTGCGCCCTGCTTGAGAATTGGAAGTACATCACAAGCAACGGTCACATGGTTTGACTCGACAACTTCATTGAAGTTTAGATCAATCTTATTTTCTTTGGCAAGCTTCATGATTTGTTCTTTGAAGATGAAGCATTTTTGGATTGGGTGGCCAATGATGTGATGGTATTTGCAGTAGTTAGGGTTATCAACTTTCCCCATGTCTTCTGGACGCTTGCATTCTGGCAATTCAATCAACTTCAATTGCAGTAGTTGTTCTAAGATGTTTGGCACATCTTCATCGGGGAACGGATATACTTTTTGCTCACGTTCCTTAAAAGTCAGACGACGCACCTCGTTCTTTTGCCATCCTTCAAGCTGTTTTTCATTTGCATTTGCTCCTCTTCTTGGAACCTTGACTTCGGTAGTGTTAACAATCATTGGGTCTTTGAGGTTGACTTTTGCATTCTTGTCATTCCTTCTTACTTCTTTTCTGCTTTCCTCAAGTATGGAAGGTTTGTACTTCCATGGCTAGAGATACTCAATTCCATGTCATGCGCACGAGTTGCTAACTCTTCAAATGTTCGAGGCTTTATCCCTTGAAGGATGTAAAGAAGTCCCCAATGCATGCCTTGGATGCACATCTCTACAGCAGATATTTCAGAAAGTCTATCTTTGCAATCTAAACTCAAAGAACACCACCGATTGATATAATCAACGACGGGCTCATCCTTCCACTGTTTAGTATTGGTAAGCTCCATCATGCCTACTGTGCGCCGTGTGCTGTAAAATCGGTTGAGAAAGTCCCTTTCAAGTTGTTCCCAACTATTGATTGACTCGGATTCTAAGTCTGTATACCAATCAAAGGCATTTCCCTTGAGCGAACGAACAAATTGCTTTACAAGGAGGCCTCCTTGAGTCCCTGCGTTCTCACAAGTTTCTACAAAGTGAGCAATGTGTTGCTTAGGATTTCCTTTGCCATCAAACTGCAAGAACTTGGGGGGTTGATACCCATTTGGCATTCTCATGTTGTCGATGTGCTTTGTGTAGGGTTTTGAATATGTGAGAGAACTCGTAGAAGAACCTCCATATTGTGCTCGGATGGTATTTGTTATCATGTCTTGTAATTGTTGGACTGACAACGAAGCCATCGAAGCAGATTGTTCTTGTTGGGGAGTGTTTTCAATTTCTCTCCCTTCGTCATCCTTTGCAGATGTGAATTTATGACCATGGCTTGATTCACCAAGATCTTGAACTTCAAGTTTGTTCATTAAAGTTGCAATTTGGAGGTCCTTATCTTCAAGTGCTTTTGTGAGAAGGACGACCCTTTGCTGCATTTCAGCCATCTTTTCTTCCATGGTAGAGGTGTTAGTCATCATGACTGACACAACTTCCCAAGATGATGGAGAAGAAAGTGATTTGAAGTGAGCATGTGAAATCTCATCTTTTGGGTTCCCTTTGATGGGAGAGAAATCATGCGACCAACTTCTTATGAAGGAAGAATGGGATTTGCCCCCATACTTGAGGTGTTCCAAGGTGGAGATGTCCTTGTTGATGACCTTATTTCTTGTAAGAGGGTCTAAGGAGATGATTGTTTGGACCTTGGCTTCCTTGGTTGATTGAGCTTGAAGTTGATTGTGAGTTTTAGGCTGGCTACGATTGATTGCACCAATGCAATTGTTGGTGGTAGCCGTACCAAGTTTAGTTGAAGTAGCTATTGCTGAAGCTTGAATGTTCTTGTTAGAGGCCATTGAAGTTGATAGCAAGATGATGAAGATTTCTTTCTTTGAAGGAGAATGAGATGAAAGGCAGAGAAGTCCCACCGGGCGTGCCAGAATTTGTAGAGCGACTAAATTTCTAGTTCGAAATAAATCAAACAAGTAAAATAGTTTCACAAATGCGAATTTGTATTGATGATTGTGTGGTACAATTCTCTGTGATTACAAAAGAGTTATCCTCTGATTCGATCTCCTTAAAAGACTTGTTGATTGGATTTATAGTAATGTGATTTTGATATGAACACAAGATATCCTTCAATTTGGCTGAAGAATGGATCAAAGATCTTTGATATGGAATTACAATGAATCTCTGGCTATAAGCTTGTTAGAAATTCTTTGTTCTTCGTGTTCTTTGTGTTCTTCGTGTTCTTGGTGCGTTCTTCGTCTTTGAAGATTTGTGGTGGAAGTTCTTCGGTGCTTTAGAGGCTTGAATCCGTAGAGCTTCACTGATTTGTGATTTGTGATGTTTCTGGAGGCTTTTGAGCTTGATTCCAGTGAACTTTGAGATCTAGGCAGGTAGTTTAGATGATTCTGCTTCGAGTGTTCTTCGTATTTGAAGGTTTGTGGTGGAAGTTCTTCGGGGCTTTGGAGGCTTGAATCCGTAGAGCTTCACCAATTTGTGGTTTGTTGAGGTTTCTGGAGGCTTTTGAGCTTGATTCCCGTAAACTTTAGGATTTAGGCAGATATCTTGGATGGTTCTGCTTCGAGTGTTCTTCAATTTTGGGATTGAAGTTCTTGAAGGCTTTGAGACTTAATTTTTGCAGAGTTTTTGTACTTCTGACTCTTCTCCTTCTAGCCCTTCTTCAGCTTCAGCCTCTCCTTAGCCTCTCTGAAATGTCTTAGGAAGGCTTCTATTTATAGGAGTTTGGGGGTGGGTGAGCGACACGTGGCGGAGTCTAATTGGTGACACATGTCACAGACTGATTGGTCTGCTTGTGTCATCGCTTACACGTGCGAGGCTGCCTGTGTCATCGCTTACACGTGCTGAGGAGTGATTGGTTCTTGCATGACACTTGGCAAATTTCTGTTGGTTTCTAAGTGATGATAGCAAAACCTAGCAGCAATACGTGGTGCTTTGTAATTGGCTGTATTTTGTGGACTTGATAGTATGATGTGTTAGCTTGTGATAGGTTAGGAATTTTTCCCTCTCTACACGCATTAATAAGGAAGTGACCTGAACAGTGTAAGTCGCAGCTAAGCAGATTCCTTCCACCATCTTCTTCAGATGTTAAAAACAACAAGTGTCATGAAAGAAGGGGGGTTAGGTGAGAATGGATGGTTAAGATATGATAGGAGTAGAAGTATATAAGAAAAGGAGAGAGCACTGAAAAAGGGATCAAGACAATCAAGAAGAAAACAGAAGGAAAAACATTGAGAGAAGAGGCTGAGCAGTATTACTTTTTATGTAAACTTAGTCTCCTCGGGAGGACTTGTGGAGAGCTTGATACTCATTTATTTCTTAATACAAACCTTATTTTTCCCTGCACTTTTCCTTGGGCAAAGCCCTCTGTTCTTATTCGTTCCCTTCTCTTACAAATTTTATTGATTTGGGCCAAGGTTGAACTACATAACTCATTACTCTAAGTGGGCTTGGGCCACTAAATTTTCTGGTCCTTATAATTGGCGTTGTCTGTGGGAACAAAAAGTTGTAGAGGATCTGTCTTGAGCACTTATGTCTAATGTAGGTAGAGATAGGGAGGAGTCAGTTGACTCCTGAAGGGAAAACCAGTTTGTTAATCTGGAGCATAGGAGAGATAGGCAACATACCCCAAGCGTTGTGGTAGAGTCTTACCACACTATGCGTATCGAGAGGAGTCACTCAAACATGAGGAGCCACACCTCACATGATCAAGAAACGCAGAAGTTGCAACGAGAGATAGACCGCTTGCGCGGCAAGCTGAGGCGTAGGGAGCGTGGAAAGCGAAGCCCCTCTCCCCCACTAAGTGATGGTTCTAAAGGAAGTAGGGACCGTTTGTACTACCACAGGTCTAGAACCCTGTCCAACGAGTCCTATTCAGCTTCTACGCACAAAAACAGGTAGGAAAGAAGCAGTTATGACCATGAGAAGCAGCCTTGCCACCATGGCATGGGGAATGATGCAATGAGTAAGGCCCTACAGCAGATTTCCAAATCACCCTTCGTCAGAAGAATTAACAAGGCTAGACTTCCTCGGCGGTTTTCTCAACCGACATTTGCCATCTACAATGGGAGGATTGATCTTGTCGAGCATGTCAGCCACTTTAATCAGAAGATGGCGGTTCATGCCAACAATGAGGTCTTAATGTGCAAAGTATTCCCCTCTAGTCTTGGGCCTGTAGCTATGCGTTGGTTTGATGCCTTGGGGGAAAGGTCAGTGGGATCTTTCGAGAAGCTGACCAGTCATTTGGGGCTAGATTTATAACATACAGTAGGCTCCCCAAACCACTAGACTCGTTGCTATCTATGTCAATAAGGGAGAGGGAGACCCTCAAAACCTACTCGGATAGATATTGGGAAACATATAACGAAGGTGATGGAAATTTTGAGGATGTAGCCATGAGGACTTTCAAGGTCGGGCTTCCCACCGAGCATGAGTTGAGGAAGTCATTGACAATGAAATCCGCTTCGAACATGCGCCAACTCATGGATTACATAGATAAATATAAGCGGGTGGAAGACGACCGGGTGCAGGGAAAAAGGAAGGCTAAGATGTTCCCGGAGAGGAAGGATCCTCGGAGAGGTGGATATCAGGGTAATCGCCCCAAAAGGGAGTTTTCTAATCAAACATCACCCTTGGGAACTTAGTTGGTTAACTCATTGTTTAAAGAACCAGTATATTACATATTGGAGAAAATTAAGAATGAGCCCTATTTCAAATGCCCCAATAAGATGGGTGAGGACCTGTCCAGAAGAAACCAAAGCCTTTATTGCCATTACCACCAAGACTGAGGGCATACTACAGAGGATTGCAGAACCCTGCGAGACCACCTAAACCAATGGGCAAGAGCAGGAAAGCTCAACCAGTTTTTGCATCAGCTTACAAGGCAGTACAGCCACACGGGATCTGAATTTCATAAGGGGGCTCCCTTCCACCGGCACAGGGCACTATCAATGTAATTCTTGCTAGGCTTGGGAACGATGAGACCTCGGGCACTAGGATTATGTTAGTAGCTATGGGTTGTGGTAAGCAGGCCAATGACTAGACTCCCAAGAGAGCAAGGGTGATGGTCACCTTTACCTTGAGTTTTTCCGAGGAGGATAAGTAGGAAACCCTCTAACCACATGATGACACCCTAGTGGTTACTGTTAGGATTGGGGGCTACGATGTGAAAAGAGTGCTGGTTGACCAGGGAAGTGAAGCAGAAATCATGTACCTAGATTTGTACCAAGGACTAAACTTGAGGCCCGAGGACCTATACAGGTATGATTCTTCATTGATGGGTTTTGATGGCAAGATGGTGGCCCCCCGAGGAGTGATAAGACTGCCCGTACAGGTTGGTGATGTAGAGGTCCAGGTTAATTTCATAGTAGCAGAAGCGTTCTCCCCATACACAGCTATCTTGGCTAGACCCTAGCTTCACACTGTGGGCACAGTGCCCTCAACATTACATCTGAAGGTTAAGTACCCTACTCAGAGGAGAGTGGGGGAGTTGGTAGGTGATCAAGCCATGGCTAGGTAGTGCCTGGTGTCAACAATAATGCAGTGGTCTTCAGGTCCTGCTGCGGTGACTGAGGGTCCAATCCCATAGCAACTAAAAGGGCCTGCAGGGGGGTAGCAGACTGAGACATCAAGAGATCATCTGAGGAGGTTAAAAATGTGATAATAGGGCAGGACAAGGAGTAGTATTTCCAAGTGGGCTCACAGTTGCCGCCCATGGAAAAGCCAGAGTTGGTGAAGTTCCTAAAGGCAAACATTGATGTTTTTGCATGGAATGCTTACGACGTTCTAGGAATTGATCCCACGTTGGCTTGCCACTAGTTGAACGTAAATCCCTAGGCTGTTTCGCGTAAGCAACCTCCTCGGCAATCATCCAAAGACCACGCTGAGGTAGTCAGGACAGAGGTGAATAAGTTGAAGCGGGCTGGATCTATTAAGGAGATCTTCTACCTCGAGTGGTTGGCCAACACAATAGTGGTTAAAAAGAAAATTGGGAAATGGTGAGTGTGCGTGGATTTTATTGACTTAAACAAAGTCTGCCCAAAAGACCACTTCCCCATTCCTAGAATTGACCAATTGGTGGATGCCACGGTGGGACATCTTCGGATCATTTTCCTGGATGCCTTTCAGGGTTACCATTAGATACCTCTGTCATTGTCTGACTAGGAGAAGATGACGTTTCGTGCCCCCAATGGAAACTATCATTATTGTGTGATGCCCTTTGGCCTAGAAAACACAGGTTCCATTTATCAGAGAATGGTGACGTGGATGTTTGAAACGCAGATTGGGAGGAACATCGAAGCATACATTAATGACATGGTAGTTAAAAGCAAGCAGGTAGAAGAGCATTTGGCCAATTTGGGGGAGACTTTCTCAGTTTTAAGAGAGCATAAACTGTGCCTGAACATATCTAAGTGTTCTTTTGGGGTTAGCTCGGGCAAATTTTTGGGTTACATGATTACTCACCACGGAATTGAAGTCAACCTAGAGCAGATCAAGGCTATTAATAGTTTGCATTCTCCTCGGAATCCCAAGGAGGTGCAGAGGTTGAATGGGATGGCAGCAGCCTTAAACAGGTTCATCTCTCGGTCTACGGACAGGTGTTGTCCTTTTTTCTTGCTACTTCACAAGTGGAAGGATTTTCAATGGATTGAGGAGTGTGTAATGGCTTTTGAGGACCTCAAAAAATACTTGTCCAATCCACCAATACTTTCCTGACCCCATAAGAAGGAAGTGTTGTATGCATACTTAACTGTCACCAACCTTGCTATCAGCTTTGTCTTAGTCAGGAACGAAGACGGAATTCAGATACCCATTTACTATGTTAGCAAATCCTTGCAGGAGGTTGAGATGCGCTATCTTCCTTTGGAAAAGGCAGTGTTGGCCATAGTGCACGTCACTAGGAAACTTCCTTATTACTTCCAAGCCCATACTGTTGTGGTGCTTACCCAGCTCCCTTTGCAAGCCCTATTAAGGAAATTTGATTACACTGGCAGGATTGCTAAATGGGGAACCAAGCTGGGAGCCTATGATTTCAAGTACATGCCTTGGACCACTGTAAAAGGATAGGTCTTAGCAGACTTTGTGGCAGAGTTCGCCGAGGGTGTCTTGAGCAGGAGAAGGCAATTATGGGGGTATTGGTCACGTCGGCCATTATTGTCCCCTCGTGGAAAGTTTATATGGATGGAGCTTCCAACTGAAAGGGGGCAGGAGTAGGGATTGTATTGGTCACCCCCGAGAAGCTGATAATGGAGAAATTGTTATGATTGGGATTCTTAGCCACCAACAATAAGGCCGAGTATAAGGCCCTACTAGCAGGGGTGGCTATGGTCAGGCTGCTAGGAGGAGAAATGGTTGAATTATACTTGGATTCTAGGCTGATCGTGGGCCAAGTCAATGGTGACTTTGAAACTCGGGATGAAAGGATGCAGGGGTACCTTGCTAAAGTGTAGAATGCCTGAGCTCAGTTTAAGAGTTTTATTTTGAAGCAAATCTCGAGGGGACAAAACTCTCATGTAGATTCTCTAGCAATGTTGGCCATTTCACTAGAATCAAGTCTTCCTCGGGTTGTTGTTATTGAGGAGATGGATAACTTAAGTCTTACAAGGGCACCTTTGATAGGGGTGTGCAGCCTCCATGTGGGGCCGAGCTAAATGGACCCCATAGTAACCATTTTGAAGTAGGGATCGTTGCCTTAAGACAAGTGTGAGGCGGAGAAGGTACGCAGAGCTGTCCCTCACTATTGGCTGTCTTAGGAGCGAAAATTGTACAAGCACTTTTACTCAAGGCCATATTTATTGTGTGTACGCCCAGAAGCAGTGGAGCCCTTATTGGAAAAGTTGCATGAGGGCATCTATGGGAGTCATATAGGAGGAAGGTCTTTAGCGCATAGGGCCCTCACCCAGTGGTATTAGTGGCCTAACATGCGAAAAACCTCTCAGGATTATGTGAAAAAGTGTGACCAATTCTAGAGGTATGCCCCAAATATCCATTAGCTAGGGGGAATACTAAATCCTTTATCTAGCCCCAAGCCATTCGCTTAGTAGGGCTTGGATATAGTGGGACCCCTTCCCCGAGCTATAGGGAACTGAAGACGGCTCCTCATTGGCACGGACTACTTTACCAAATGGGTGGAAGCCAAGCCCTTTGCCAATATCAGGGACATGGATGCTAAAAGGTTTATCTGGAGGAACATTGTCACCAAGTTTGGAGTTCCTCACACAGTCACTAGGTTTGGAGTTCCTCACACATTGATCTTAGATAACGGTCTTCAATTTGATAATAAAGCCTTTCGAAGATATTACGGGGGGTTAGGGATTAGGAACGGGTATTCTACAACTGCTTATCCTCAGAGGAATGAGCAGGCCAAAACCACCAATAAAGTTATAGTATCTGGACTGAAGAAAAGGTTGGACGGCGCTAAGGGAAAATGGGTGGATGAATTGCCCCATGTGTTATGGACCTATCATACTACACCTCGAAGATCAACGGGAGAGACCCCTTTTTCAATGACCTATGGGCTAAAGGCAGTAATCCCCTTTGAATATGGATTCCCAACTTTGAGAACGGATCAATTCAATGTTGAAAAGAACAATCATTTACTCCTAAACAGCTTGGATGTGGTTGAGGAAAGAGGAGAGGTAACAATGGTAAAGATGGCCTATTACCAACAGAAACTTAAGCAAAGGTATGATAAGGGGGTGAGAGCCAGACCATTGGCCCCAGGAGACCTGGTCTTAAGAAAGGTGGTGGGGACAGCCAAGAACCCTACTTGGGATAAACTTGGTCTTAATTAGGAAGGGTCATATAGAATCACTTCCGTTGCTGACATTGGGGCCTACTATTTGGAAGATTTGGATGAAAATGTAATTCCCCGCCCTTGGAATGTAAACAATCTACGGCATTATTATTATTAATAAATACTATCACCACTCATATCATGCTTGGTTATATCTTGTTAACGATGTGTTTGTAGAGACAATTGGCCAGTTAAATATTCTAAGTGTCAAACAGAACCTAGGTCTTATCTGGCTCCTCGGGTCATAAGCCTAGGGTAAATTAACATTGTAGAAAATATTCTAAGTGTTAAACAGAACCTAGGTCTTGTCTGGCTCCCCAGGTCACAAGCCTAGGGTAAATTAACATTGGAGAAAATATTCTAAGTGTTGAACAAAACCTAGGTCTTGTCTGGCTCCTCGGGTCACAAGCTTAGGGTAAATTAACATTGCAGAAAATATTCTAAGTGTTGAACAGAACTTAGGTCTTGTCTGGCTCCTCGGGTCACAAGCCTAGGATAAATTAACATTGCAGAAAATATTCTAAGTGTTGAACAGAACTTAGGTCTTGTCTGGTTCCTTGGGTCACAAGCCTAGGGTAAATTAGCATTTCAGAAAATATTCTATGTATAATAGTATATGCCATGCTTTAAATGTTGAATAGAGTTTAGGTTTGACATGGCTCCTAGGGTCATAAGTTGGGAACTAGGTGGACCTTGAGAAAGGTTGCTTAAAGGGGCAAGAAAGTAAATGTTGTGGGAACTTCCTCGGGTTTCTGAAGTAATGCTAGCAAGTTTGCTTGAGTCCAAGTCCAATTTCAAGTAAGTGCTGATTGATAATTTGTTTAAATCTCATAAGTTAGCCCACTCTTTACGTTGTGATGAAGTTGCAAATTGCCACGGCGTGATTATTATAAAGGAAGAAAGGCAACTAGAGCATAAAATGACATGCGCACAGTGAATAAAAAATGTACAAGTGTAAAAAAAAAACAAGCAAGCATGACTAACTTCAAACTTTTTTCATTCAAGATATAAGAACTGTGGTATAAAGAAGAAGAAGAAGGGGCGCTATATATACAATGGTCTATTACAAAATTGCTTAAGTATATCCTAGGTTAGGGCTAAGCTAGGCTACTGGCTCCTTCTCCTTGGCTCCCTTCTTCTCCTGCTCTTTGTCCTTCTTTTTCCTTTTCAACAGCACCCCCTCGACCATTTCCTCCTCGACCTCCACATCCAACACAATGTCTGGAGGTGGAAGTTCTTTTGTCTTCTCTTTCCCCTTGGATGAGGTAGGAGAGGGAAGGGGGTCTTTTTGCTCTGAGGAAGAAGGGAGAACAGGGCTTGGGTCCGTTGGAGGCTGAGGGAGAGTGGGTGCCAAACGCAGGGCTGGGGGTAGTACATCTTATCAGGAGCACGAAGCTCTGACTTGATGTCAACCCTCGTGGCGTTTAGTGCCTGGCCCCAAACCTCTAGGCAGAAGGCACGAGCAACATCCTGGAGTTAGGAAGTAAGGCTCTCAGCTGCCTTGGTCGTGCCTGCATCATAGGTTGCTTGCTCGGCCTGAGCTTTCTCAACCTCCTTAGCCTCCAACTGCTTCTTCAGTTGTTTTAGCTCCACCACTATGAGAGTCATCTTATTCTTGGCCTTCTTTTGGGCCTCCAAGGCATCAACCGCTTGCCTCTCGTAGCCCTTGAGAATAGACTCAGCGTTCCTCTAAGCCTTCTCCACCTCGGATAGCTGGCCAAGAGTCTCCTTCAACTTCTTGTCTACCTCCACGTGGGTTGTCTCTGCGGCCTCCAGTCCCTTCTCGGCCTTTCTTGCCAAGTCCAAGGAATGGTTTACCCATTCCTCGACCATAAAAGCGGCTTGGACGGCCTACCAAAGAAAAAAAAAAAAAAACGTTAGTATTCTATAACTTATTGACAAGTTAACTATACAAGTAGACAGGATCAACAATATACCTTAGCAAGGTCTTGCTTCAATGAGAGAAAGAACGGCGCTTCCTAAAGGACCTAAGCTCCGCCATGTCCTCAGGAAGGCACAATGCCTTTTCCAGGCATTCTGCCACCACCAAGCCTGAGCTACCCTTTTTGGGGTCCCTCAGGTTGGTGTCATCAAGGACCGGATTGCCTGAGCTCAAGGTGAATGTGGGCCTCAAGATTGAGGCCTTCTTCGGTTGGTCTCCTCTAACCTCTTTAGAAGTCTCAGTGTGGGCAGACTTCTTCGGTTGCCCTTTTCTTATCCAGGCTTCTTTAGCCAGGGGCTTAGTGACCTCCCCCTCCTCAGCCTCCTTGGAGCCCTTGCTTCCCTGGCTCCTCTTCCTTTTCTTGTTCGCAGCATCAAGGGGTTGTATACGCGTGGCGACAGGAGTCTGAGGGTGAGGTGGCACTGCAATCGCAAGGGAAGAGCCCCCAGTGTGGGCCGTCAGTAGAGTAAGCTGATCCAAAGTCTTTTCTTTAAAGCCCATCTCTGCTGTGTTATGAGTCTGTGAAGGGCCGGGAGTGTATTCATGGTAAAAAATTTCAAAGTCCTTTTCTGTGACTTCTTAATGGACTGGCTCAGGTGTGGATTCCTTGGCCTCTTTGTCTGATGGGATGGTTGGTTCTTGGGAATAGAGAAGTTTGGCAATTAAAGAAGCGGGCAACTGGGCATCCTGAGTCCTTTCTAGAGAAGGTTCAGTTAGCAGGAATCCAGGGACTACAACATCAATTAAAGCCAAGCGAGGGTCCCTGGCTTTAATGATGTTCTTCGAACTTTGGAAGCTTTTGGTTTATGGTTTGTAACCAAGAATGACGTGAGTTGCCTTGAGCTGTCCGTCCTTGTGTAGGAATATCTCAGACCTAAGGATCCGGTTTAGGTCTTTAAAGTTCACCAAGTGCTTGGCTGGGGCGGTATGGTATTCATTTGCCAAAAGGAATAGGAAGGGTTGTTAGTAAAGTGAATAAATGGAGAACTTTCATGTTAATAAAGTTAACTAAAAATCCTAAGTATCACTCCGGTCCTCGGGAACCCTACCTGGTTCCCCTTCCAAGGTTGGACAGTGAATTCCATTGTACCAGTCTCTTCAGACGATGAGGAAGTCCTCGTCCATACCTTTGCTTAAATCAGGTAGGTAGAAGATTAACCTAATAGCAGGGATCCTACACTTGATATAGTACTTGGTCTTTTCCCATTTTTGGTAATTGTACACCCAATTTATATCATGCCATGTAAGGTTAGTCCCCATCTTCCTATTTAGCATATCTACACACCCAAGGACCCTAAAGATGTTTGGGGAAATTAGGTGGGGTCAACCTATAGTTTATTAGGAAATTCCTAGTAACCCTTCCCATAGGAAGTACCATCCCGCCTTCAATGAAGGCGATTATAGGAATCACCACAGATTCGGGGGGTCTGTTCAAAACTAGCCACTCCCCATACTCTCAGTGTTGGATTTCAACACCATCTGGGATCCTATATTGTGCCCTAAAGACTGCCCTGGCCTCAGCAGTGTCCATTAACTTAGCGTATCTACCCATGTGGTTTTGAGGTGTGAAATGTTAAACTTGTGAAAAAGAAAAAACAGGGAAACTAACACACCTATGAGTAAACCCGAAAAGTTCTCCTTTGGAGCTTTTTTCTCTTCAACTTAGATCGTTAGAATGTTCAAAATGAGCCTCAGCCAGCTCTAAGTCCTCCTTTTATAAGAGTGAAAAGGTGAGTGGTAAAATTCCCGCCCATAAATGAAGGGTAATGAGGACTGTAGGATTTTTATTGAGCCGTAAAATGTGGGGAGACAAGCAGCTGCTTGACGCCATAAATGTGAGATCGTGGATTCCGAAGCGCTGGGAGTGTGCAAAAGACAGGTGAAAGGACGTTGATATGTGGGAACGCATATGGCAAATGTGTATTTTACATGTGAGACTAAAACTTCGCTTTTGTCTCATAAACAAATAGCAAACGTTTTAGGGGGCTATTGTGGGTGCCCGAAGACCGATGATGAAGTTGAAGGGTTGCAGCATTGGTGTAGGAATGCCCCGGGCCATGGGCCCAAGGAAGAAAGCCGCTCGAGGAAAGGAACAGATAAGTCAAAATACTGTATAGTGTTCTAAGTAGGAGCTGAAGCCTGAAGAGAAAGGAAGTTAGTGGACATTAGGGAAGTTTTTAGCCTAGTGTAGTCTATTGCATCCACATTAAATGGTGGGCAACAGCTTTATCAGCCATATTGATGAGGAAGTGACCTGAACAGTGTAAGTCACAGCTAAGCAAATTCCTTCCACCATTTTTTTCAGATGTTAAAAGCAACAAGTTTCATGAAAGGAGGGGGGTTAGGTGAGAATGGATGGTTAAGATATGATAGGAGTAGAAGTATATAAGAAAAGGAGAGAGCATTGAAAAAGGGATCGAGACAATCAAGAAGAAAACAGAAGGAAGAACATTGAGAGAAGATGGTGAGCAATATTACTTTTTATGTAAACTTAGTCTCCTCGGGAGAACTTGTGGAGAGCTTGATACTCATTTATTTCTTAATACAAACCTTATTTTTCCCTGCACTTGTCCTTGGGCAAAGCCCTCTGTTGTTCTTCGTTCCCTTCTCTTACAAATTTTATTGATTTGGGTCAGGGTTGAATTGCACAACCCACTACTCTAAGTGGGCTTGGGCCACTAAATTTTCTGGTCCTTACAATAATAATAATAATAATAATGCCCTGAACA
The DNA here is from genome assembly GCA_023055345.1 of Quercus wislizeni. Classification (NCBI taxonomy): domain Eukaryota; kingdom Viridiplantae; phylum Streptophyta; class Magnoliopsida; order Fagales; family Fagaceae; genus Quercus; species Quercus wislizeni. Next base: position 35,074,070 of record JALGQJ010000003.1, read on the forward strand.
AATAAAAGTCAAAAAGTTTTTGGTAAGTTGCAAAGAAAAACAGTTTTTAAAAAATGGTCAAAACATTCCAAAATTATTCCGATTCTCGATTTTGGAAATTGAACAGTCGATTTGTTAATTGTTGAAGATATTCTATTCCTTTTATTTATTTATTGAGAATTGAAGATTTTCTATTCAGGATGTGGACCAAACTGATATGGGTTTTGAACTTTTGTTTCACAATTGAATCAGTAGGACCGATTGGTTTGATTCAATTTTTAAGACTATGGATTATGAATGCTAACATGGTGGGCGAAGAAGTGTTTCTGCAAAGACTTTGAAGCGAGTTGGAGGTAAAACGTGGGTCAACATCATATTTGAGAAATTTACCGAATCCACCAAATGGATAGGTTTCTCAAATGAATAGATTTCTCTCAACTCTCATGGGAATTAGGGTTCAAAATCGCAGGGAATAAGGCTTATTTATATAGGTTGTGTAAAGGTTAAGACAACACGAAAGTTCGTAACAAAATTCTCCATTGTTTTGGCAATTCTGGTTGACCAACGGTCCCTAATTAAATTTCAAATGCCAATTTTGGTTGACCAAAGGTCATGCAAGTGTTAGGCGACATGGTCCCTATATGAATTTCAAATGCCAAACATGTATCAAACTCTCTAGACCAAAAATCCAAACTGCAATTTCACTTAACCAAATTTTTTCTTCTAGCAACTTTAATTTTTAGCACTTGAACTAACCCAATTACAACTTATTTGAAAGATAATTACAAGGGAATTTTGACACAAAATTGCCAGCACTAAATAAAAACTAACAATATTAATCCCACTCAGGTGGAAAAAGATGAACTAGATTAGCTCACCAAGAAATTAATTTTTTTTCCTTTTCTTTATGAATAAGAAAAGAAAAAAGTTTTTAGGCAGTCCTGTTTCCAAGGGGGAAAGTAACAAGCAAATGCTAAAATTATATATACATATGATTTGTCTCACGAAGGAGGAAAGATAATGTAATGAATTACCTCATCAATAGAAGAAAAATACATTGATTATTCTTGAATTTTATTTTTTGGTAATTTTTTGTTGAGTTAAGATAACTTGACCTTGATTAATTAATTCAATTACTCGAGTTAATTAATTAGGTTAAATTGTATGCAAATTGTAGAGGCACTAACAAATCACCAAAAATGCTAAATGCAGCGAAAAATAAGTTTGACACGGTAATTTGTTGACAAATGGGGAAAATCCCACTAGGTGATTTTAAGGTCACCACTCTCAAGAATCCACTAATCAACAATCATGCGGTTACAAGTAAAAGGAATCTTACCACTACCCTGGTCTATCCCGAAATACCAACCTACAGTTGAACCTTTGCTCCAATACCCAATTGGACTTGATGTTGTAGTAGCCTTCTTTCCTTTGTTGCACAAATCTCTAATTTGTGACTAACTCCTTTGCATGGATCCTAGTACGTGACTAACTCTAGCAACTTGAATAGTTGTTGGCTGCAAAGTTCTTCACTTCATCAACAATGAAGATCATAAAGCACTTGGTTACAAAACCCTATGGCGTGCAAATGTAGTAGCTTCTCATAAAGAAAAATAAACTCTTGGTGTCTGTATCCGTATCTGACAGCTCTTAAAATAAGTCTTATATATGTCTAAGATTGTGGGAAAAGAAACCCTAAACAAATATATCAATGGGCTGAAATTCAGATCTGGAAATTCTAAATTCTTAAAGCTCAGCTTGTGTTGAGCTTCCCATTAAATCTCAATAGCAACTTTTTGTCGAGCTATTTGTCGAGTTTTAGTAAAACAGCTTTTCTTCACTTGTTTCTTGGATCAATCTTCATGTCTTTAATACAACCACTTGATATGTATCAAACCCAATTTAGATCTACCCAATTTACAAGTAAAGTGTGTTTTATCAAAAGATTAGCCAATTTCATAGAAAATATGACCTTAACAATCTTCCCCTTTGGCAATCCGTGACAAAACCGCAAGCATAATTGATGAAACACGATTTGACCTCGTTAGTATATTCCTCGTTAGTACGATGGACGACCTGATATCCTGCATAAGAGAAAACGCTAAGTACATAATGACATCGGTTTGGGGCCTACTAAGGACCCTCTGATACTTAAGTTAGCTAAAACTCTTTTGAGATAAGTAATCTGTAGAGTAATTTGTATGTGTGTTTAATATCTCCATTTACTTGTCTCTGACGGTTTTATATAGCCTCAGACTAAATAAATGCTCAATCTGCTGGCCTCTCTAACGTTGTATTACAGCTGGAGGACTTATGGCTCAATAACGACCACTTAATCCAATCCTTTTAACGTTTCGTAACAACCATTTAAATGCACATCATTGGATGGTAGTAACGGCTTCGTGCTCATTTACCATTTGGTCATTGAATGTTTTTGGAATTAATGTGTTTTCGCTCGTCCATACTTTTACTCGTCATTACATGGACGATTTGCAAGTATTGACGACCATTTATACACTACTCGTCAGTTGCCCCCTTTATTCCTTTGTTGTCCTCTGTTTGGACGAGCATAGGAATATGGAAAGTCAAGTCTTTTTTGGTGGGTCAGTTTATTCGTGCCCCGAGATTCTCGTCTCATCACATTTAATGTGAGGCGATATTCCCGACAGGTGATCGCCACGTTTTCCCTTTGCATTGGTTGCATGTGTAAGCTTTCCTCATGTTTCCCACGCATTGATTTTGCTTCCCTTTTTTAGCAAAAACTCCTCTTATTCTCCTTCTTCTTCATCGTACATTGTATTTGGAGTTTGAAAATTTTCAAAAAAGAGAGCTCCTGCTCATTCAGTACTATAAGACTCTTTTTCTTCAAAACTCCATTAATGGTTGATTTTGCTTTCATTAGGCTGGAAACTCCTTCTATTTCATTCTTCTTCGCTAAATTAGGAGTGTTTCTAGAGTTTTCTGGTGGGCATCATCCTCAAGTAGGTTTGTTATTACCTCGAGACTGTGGAGCTTTTAGACTTGTTCTGACCACCCTTTATCCCTTGATTCGTCATTCTTTAATTGCTCATCACTTAAAGATGATTTCCATAGAATATAGGGACACTAAGGTTAGGTCTAGCGAACTTGAAACTTATCTGTCTTTAAGTAGTGAATCTTTGGATAAAGATTTTGAAATTGTAGTATCGAAACCCTTGTCGTCTTCAAAACCTTCCTCTTCTTCGTCTTTAATGCCTTTCCATGCTCTCTTCGAATCTTGCTCTTTGGAGCAAAGACTCCTGAAATATATAAGAAAAAGGTTTCAATTCCCTAGTGGGGTTCTCACAAGATTACCTCGTCCAAATGTAAAAGCTTGCTCCTTTGCCCATGGCGTGGTGAGTTTTTATGAGGCTACTTTTTCATATGGCCTTCGCTTTCCTGTTCATCCTTTCATCATGCAACTCCTTTCTTTTCTTAATGTTGTACTTGGACAGCTCGTCCCTAATTCTTGGAGGATGATTATTAGCTGTATGTCAGTTTAGGTATCCGCCCATGATGGGGACATGATAACCCTAAATGAGTTCCTCCATTTATATCACTTGAAACCTTCTACCCACTATGGGTATTTTGAACTTTTACCTTGGAGTAGGGAGTTTAGGATCGTCCATAGTTTTCCTACTTCTTTTCGTGACTAGAAGTTATGATACTTTTTTGTTTCTAGATCTAGATGGGAAACCATAACTGACGACCTGTGGGGTGAGGTCTCGTGGTTGCTACGGAAATGGGAAATTCCCTCTCTTGGTGTGTTCCTCTACCTTTCTATTAGACCAATTGTTTTAGCTTCTCTTTTTCTGATCCTTCTTCTTTTTTAACTTGTTTTGTAATTTCTGAGCATCCCGAATTGGAAGACTGTTATCAAGGATGAGTTCAAGCTGCTCTTGAGTTTTCTCTCACAATTGACGATTTTGACGACTTGGTAGACCCTCATCACTTATACAATTGTTGCCTTGGACCTGAACCCTCTGCATTTGTGTTAAAGAAGATTGCTCGGGAAGAAACGAGTATGTTTGACTTACCTTCTTTTCTTTTATTTCCCTTTTCTTTATAAGAGCTCAGCCTTTTGACTTTCTGTTTTGCAGAAATGGCTACTAGGTACAACAAAGACAAATATGCCTGTGTGAAGAGCTTGAAAAATGAGCCTTTGTCCCAACTTACCCTTGGATCGAAGAAATGCAAGCTAGACGAAGGAAAAGATGAAACTCCTGCCCCCTTGTCTCTTTTTGGTACCCCATCTTCTCCCACAAATTCTCTCGAAATGATGACCTTCATACCTCCAACCACTCGTTCCAAAGGGAAGGGTAAGGTTGGCAAAAAGCGTTTGGGAAAATCCCGCCATGACCCTTGGACGAGCTCACAACGCTATTACTGATGACCTTTGGACGAACTCAGAGGTCTCTCGTCCATCCCTTCTCACAAACTGGTGAGTCGTCACATTCACAAATTGGTGTAGGTATTTTACTCAGCTACTTTTGTTGCTTATTGAATTTTTACACCTGTTAAAAGTTTTGACCCTTCTTTCATCTTCAGGTTCTCAAAGAATCCCTGCACTTGACGACACACTATCTGAGCAATGAAGAAAAGGTAGTGGTGGCCAATTCCAAGGTTGATTCAGTTGAGGCTGAGAGCTCGAGATTAAGGAAGGATCTGATCGAGGCAATGAACCAAGTGACAAAGGCTAAGGAGAAGCTAAAGGAGAACAAGGATGCGCTAAAGGTAGAGAAGAAGCTTGTCATTCAAAAAGATGAAGAAGTTCAAGGTGCCTTTTTGAAGACAGAAGAAGAATGTGAGAAGGTGATCACCAAATTTCTTGAGTCTGATCGCTTCTCTGATCTTCAATTTGTCCAGTACTTCAAAGGCTTCGAGCTTCTTCATAGGTGGATGATGAAGCATCATAGACAGGTAGAGGACTTTGTAAACCTTGATTTCAAAGCCATTGACACTGAGATCCTTGCTGACGAAACTAAAGAGAAGGAAGGTGAAATTGTCGCTAATGCTGCTGAAGGAGATGGTACTGCCACATATGGAGTTGTGGACGAGGCTCACATGGATGAGGGCCATGTTGAGGAGATCGTCACTACTCCTTGAATGAAGATTTTTAATAACCTTTTTTGTTGTTTTTTTTAAGACTTTGGTTACCTCATTTTTTGAGGCTTTAACTCAAAGAGAATAGATGCCTCTTGTTTTGAGGCTTTAACTTAGAAACAATGAATATTTTAGATGCCTCATGTTTTGAGGCTTTTGTTTTTATAAGCAATGCCTTTGTCTAAGCTTTATTGACTTATTCAGTCTTTGCTCAAAAAGTTTTGCTATGGCCTAAACCTTGAAGTTCTCATTATAACATCAGACTTTGTTGTTTGAGCTTTTTTTGACCATTCATGATATTTCTTTGGGAATACATGATCTGAACTTGGAGTTTTCGTCATTAATGACATACTTTGATGGTTCTTTCCATTTTGAATTCTTACTTTGTCTATGGTTTGAACTTGTTGTTAGAGTTTTTACCATATTTATGATTTAAACTCGTCATTTGAGTTTTTACCATGTTTATGATTTAAACTTGTCGTTTGAGTTTTTGCCTTGTTCATGATTTAAACTTGTCATTTGAGTTTTGACCATGTTTATTATTTAAACTTGTCATTTGAGTTTTTACCATGTTTATGATTTAAACTCGTCATTAGAGTTTTTACCATTCGGTCATGGATATCTCCTTTTCTTAGCTCAATTTCACCTGTAAACTTAACCTTGAGGCTTTGTCAAACTTATTGAAAAAGAGATGGCTTATGGAGCCTTATTATTTCATGCACCCTTATTTATAAGGGGATTACAAGGGAAATTACTGAAAATATCTTGACCAAAACACTTGAAAGGAAAAATGCTTAAAGGAAAAAGAAAACAATGAAATCTAGCTTATTTGATGCATCATCAGGTGAGGTACTCCTATAGACGGAGCTTATTAATCCAAGTACTTCTTACTGTTCCACGTTCCAGGGACGTGGCAGTGGATTGCCGTTTAGGTCCTTTAGGTAGTAGCTTCTTCTTCTTGAGTAATGGACGACCTTATATGGACCTTCCCAAGTAGGGCCTAACTTCCCCTAGGCTAGGTCCCTAGTGGCCTATGAGACTTTTCGTAGTACCATATCATCGGGATTAAACCTTCTAAGCTTTACCCTCTGATTATGGTACTTTGCCATCTTTTGTTGATACCGAGCCATTCTCAGGGCTGCCTCATTTCTAACTTCAGGTAAACAATCCAAGTTGAGTCTCAGCTCATCATTGTTTGAACCTTTATCATAATGAGCTCACCTAAGACTAGACATTCCCACTTCAACAGGAATAATTGCTTCCGTACCGAAAGCCAACTTGAATGGCGTTTCTCCTGTTGGTGCTGTTACAGTTGTCCAATAAGCCCATAGTACCATTAGTAACTCCTCTGGCCATGCACCCTTTGCCCCCTCAACTCGTGCTTTGATGTGTTTAAGCAAAGTACGATTTGTTACCTCTGTCTACCCATTAGCCTGTGGGTGCCCAGGTGATGAATAGTGGTTTTTTATTCCCAACTTTGCACAAAATTCCTTGAATTTTTGACTGTCAAACTGTCGACCATTATCAAAGATGATCGTCTTTGGGATTCCAAACTTGTAAAAAATGTTCTTCCAGACGAAGCTCTGTATCTTGCTTTGAGTAATTACTGCCAATGGTTCTACTTCAACCCATTTGATGAAGTAATTAATAGCGACGAGTAAAAACTTAACCTGTTTCTTCCCTCGAAGGAGTGGATTAACGATGTCAATCCTGTAGGTGGAGAATGGCCAAGGTGAAGAGATGCTCGTCAGTAGTTCTCCAAGAATGTGCTATACATTTTCGAACCGTTGACACTTATCGCATTTTTTGACGAGTTCAACTACGTCTTTTTGCATAGTTGGCCAAAAGTAGCCTGCCTTGACCGTCTTTCCCACCAAAGATCGAGGTCCTGAATGGTTACCACATATGCCTTCATGGATTTCTCACAACACATACATTGCTTCTTCAGGAGTTAAGCATTTCAAGTATGGCAGCGAAAATCCTCTCTTGTAAAGTTCACTGTTTACAACAGTGAATCTGGCTACTTTGACATTAACCTTCTTTGCTTCTAACGGGTCAGATGGGAGCTGGCCATCTCTGATAAGGTTTGCAATCCGTTGATACTAGGGATTGTCTGGACTTCTATGAATAACTCTGTCGTCGCTAAGGCATCTTCAGTTGACGCCAGTTTAGCGACCTCGTCAGTAGCTGAGTTGTTTTCTTGCGGGATTTGCTCGAACTTGACGTTATCAAATTCATCAATGAGTTGAGTTGCCAGCTTGAGATACCTCTTCATTCCTTCTTCATTTGCCCAACAATTAACTTAGAATCAATTCTTAACTTCAAATTCTTGATCCCTAAGGCTTTTGCAATTCTCAGGCTAGCAAGGACCGCTTCATACTCTACTTCGTTGTTTGTCGCTGGAAATTGGAGTTGAACTCCATACTTAAGGAAATCTTTCTTAGGCGATGTCAAAATGATACCGATGCCTCCGAGCCCTGCAACAAACGAGCCATCTGTGCTGATTGTCAAATACTTTGCTTCCTGATCTGGGCTTAGAAGAGTGAATTCAGCAATAAAATCTGCTAAGGCTTGGGATTTGATCACTGTTCTTGGCCTATATTCAACATCAAACTGGCTTAGCTCAACAGCCCATTGGACTATGTACCCTATTGCATCTAGTTTGCTCATTACTTTTCAGATTGGTTGATCCATCATTACCATGATGGTATAGGCTTAGATTTATGGATGAAGCTTCCTTGAAGCGACAATTAATGAGAAGGTCATCTTCTCAATTCGTGGGTACTTTGCTTTGGCATCCATAAAAGCCTGACTTGTGTAGTACACGAGCCGTTGCACCTTGGATTCTTCACGGATCAATGCCAAGCAGATGGTTGTTTGTGACACAGTTAGATACAAAAACAGATATTCTCCTCCCACTGAAAGGCTAGATAGTGGAGGCTTGGCTAGGTACTCTTTGAGATTCTGAAAGGCTGCCTCACACTCGTTTATCCATTGGAAAGCTTGCTTAAGAGTTTTAAAGAAGGGAAGACACTTATCAGTGGCCTTCGAGACGAACCTATTTAATGCTGCCACTCGTCTTGTCAGGCTTTGCACCTCTTTGACCGTCTTGGGAGAAGTCATGTTAAGTGGATTTGCTTCAATTCCTTGCTGAGATACCATGAAACCGAGGAATTTTCCTAACAAGACCCCCAAAAACACACTTCGCAAGGTTAAGCTTCATTCTATACCTTCTCAAGGTATCGAATGTCTCTTGGAGGTCTTCAAGGTGGGTTTTAGCTTCTCTACTTTTCACGAGCATGTCGTCCACATAGACCTCCATATTCTTGCCTATTTGCTTGTTGAACATCTGGTTTACCAATCTTTGGTACGTGGCACCTACATTCTTTGGTCCAAATGGCATGACTTTATAGTAATATAGGCCCTGGTTAATGACGAACGTAGTTTTCTCCTGATCTTTCTTCTTCATTAGGATTTGGTTATAACCTGAAAAAAGCATCCATAAAGGTTAGCAGTTCATGACCAACTGTTGAATCAACGAGTTGGTCAATTCTGGGAGGGGGGAAACTATCTTAAGGGCATGCATTATTTAAGTCTGTGAAGTCCACACACACTCTCCACTTTCCGTTGGACTTTTTTACCTTGACAAAATTGGCAAGCCATTTGGGGTAATAAACCTCTCGAATAAATCCTGCGGCCAAGAGCTTTTCCACCTTTTCCATAATTGCTTTGTTCCGCTCTAGGGCGAATACTCATCTCTTCTGTTGGGACGGGCTTATTCATTGGGTCGACATTAAGACTGTGCTCTATCACCTGTTCATTTATCCCTAGCAAATTTTCATGGCTCCATGCAAAGACATCAAGATTCTTTTTCAAAAACTTCACCAGCTCGTCCTTTAAGGATTTTTGGAGCTCCTTTCCTACCTTGGAAGGGTCTCATTCCACCATCTCTATATTTTCCCTCTTCCATGGGCTTGGGTGGTTCCTCCTCTACCATCCAGGTGTGATTCTCTTTGGACACCAGGACTGCCTGGTAACATTCCCTGGCTAAAAGTTGGTTTCCACAGATTTCTCCAATCTCGTAGGGGGTTGGGAATTTTACTTTCAAGTAGTATGTGGAAGTTGTAGCCTTGAGGCGATTAAGGGTTGGTCATCCAAGAATCACATTATAAGATGAAGGGCAATCAACGATTAGAAAGTCTACCTCCCTTGTCACTTGGGCTGGGTAAGTCCCTGTTATAATCTGTAGTGAAACAATGCTCTTTGGATAAACCTGATCCCCAATGAAACTGACCAATGGAGATTCGAAAGGTCTAAGGCGTTTTGGATCCGACTTCATCTGCTGGAATGCCGTTATGTAAATTACATCTGTCGAGCTTCTGTTGTCCACTAATACTCTTCTAGTGTTGTACCCTTCAATGGTTAGCATGATAACGAAGGGGTCATCATGTGGCTGCCTTATTCCTTTTGCATCTCGCTAAAAAAATACAATATCGTCATTCCCAACACAATGATGTTTAGCTATTGGGTGCTTGACATGAACACTGTTAACTTGTCTTTGGACTGACTTTCTGAGGGACTTGTATGATCCCCCCACAACCGGTCCTCCGGTGATCGTCCTTATTTCTCCCACGACTTGTTTAGGATTGACTCGATCTTCTTCCTTGTGGTCATCAGTAGACTTCTCTTTTGACCGATGGCTAGCATGATAGTCTTTTTTGACAAATTTTTGGAGCTTTCCCTTCTGGATCAACTCCTCTATCTGTTCTTTCAAATCTTGGCATTCATCAGTAGAGTGACCATGATCCTTATGGAAACGACAGTATTTTTTTGAATCTCTCCACTTTGAGGACGAGCTCAATGGTTTCGGCTACTTCAGTGCAGGGTCGTCCTTTATCTGCATGAGGATTTTGTCCACGGGCATCAGCAAATGAGTGAAATTTAGCTTTTTCTTTGACGACGTCTCTGAACCACTTTTGCAGGCCTTGGCTTCTAAGAGATTATCTTTGTGATCCCTCTTCTTGCCTTGGGACTCAGCCCTTTCTTCCTTTTTTTGCTTACCCATTAGTCCTTTTGCAGTCAATGCATCTTCTCCTGTCATATACTTCTGTGCTTTGAACAACAAATCTGTCATTGAGGTTAGAGGGGTCTTCCCTAGAGAGAAGACGGGGTCAGGATTGTTCAACCCTGCTTGGAAGGTCATCATTATCACATAATCATCTGCTTCATCAATTTCCAACACTGCTTTATTGAAGCGCTTTACATACTTTCTCTAGGTCTTCCCTTCTTGTTGCTTCACAGTTAACAGATAGGAGGTGAGCCTCTTATGGCGTTGGCCCTCAATGAAATGGTGAACAAAAGAGTCACTAAATTGATTAAAGTTTGCAATAGACGCCATAGGCAGCTCACTGTACCACACCCTTGCTACTTCTTTACGGGTTGCTGGGAATGATCTACAAATGACTTCATCTGAGGTTTGCTAGAGATTTTATATCATCTTCAATGCCCCTATGTGATCCAGGGGATCCTTAGTGCCATTGTAAACTTCTAGCTAAGGGAGATGAAATTTGGGAGGCAAGGGACACTCCAAAATACTGCTAGTGAAGGGTGAATCCGTCCTCTTGATCATGCCATCAAGATTTACTGCTGTCTTACCCTTCATGGCATTTTTGCCTTCGTCTAACTCCTTCCTCATGTTCTTCATCATTTGATTGTTGCCACGAGTCGACTGTGCGATGTGTTCTGAAGTTTCTCTTCTGCTAGTCCCTGGGCTGTGGGCTTCATCGTCATTGTCATTGCAGTTAAGCCATGACTATGATGTACTCGTGCCTTCTGTATGTGCTTTCCGTTTCAAGTCCTCATTCTGTTTCATCAATTCTTGCACATTAGCCATCAGTGCTTAAATTTGTTGAACCATCACCATTGGATCCAGTGGTGCAGTCGTGGTTGAGTCCATCAATTCTATGGAGCTTAGTTAGTAGAGAATTCAACGGCTTATGGTTGAGATTTCCCATAGACAGCGCCAAACTGATGAAGCACGATTTGACCTCGTCAGTATGTTTCTCGTTAGTACAATGGATGACCTGATGTCCTGTATAAGAGAAAACACTAAGTAGATAATGACACACGGTTTGGGGCTTGCCAAGGACCCTTCGATATTTAAGTTAGCTAAAACTCTTTTAGGATAAGTAATTTGTAAAGTAATTTGTGTGTGTGTGTTTAATATCTCCATTTACCTGTCTCTCCTGGCTTTATATAGCCTCAGACTGAATAAATGCACAATTTGCTGGCCTCCCTAACGTTGTATCATAGCTAGAGGATTTATGGCTCAATAATGACCACTTAATCGTAGCCTTTTAATGTTTGTAGCAGCCATTTAAAAGCACATCATTGGACGGTAGTAACGGCTCCATGCTCATTTATCATTTGGTCATTGAATGCTGTCTGGAATTAATGTGTTTATGCTTTTCCATACTTTTACTCGTCATTAACATTGACGATTTGCAAGTATTGATGACCATTTATATGCTACTCATCAATAATTATGAGAAAAGTATAAACAACAATCTCCATAACTATTGCACATAGAATTACATAAGCCTAACTAATACAAAGAGCTCTCTAACTAATACAATGAGCTCTTGAAAAACTTTGCAAGAAGAGATCATGGCATGAAAGACTTGCAACCTATCTTATCTAAAACACTTAAAACAAGATTCATCAAGGCATTAAGTGTGAAACATAGACAAGTTGTATAAAGAGAGAAAAGAAACACTATATGTAAGATAAAGGTGAAGAAACATACATTATATATATATATATATAGCAAATGAGTACAATGTATGTAAAGTGGTCACAAGACCATGGTACATGAAGTGAGAAAGATACATCAAAACCTCACTACATCTCTCAAAGCACCCTCCCCCTAACTAGTCTATCTCTATGCTAGTTCTCCCTCTAACAACATGACTACTCTATCATAACCAAAACTACTCCTCCTTTTTGTCACGAGTGACAAAGGGTGAATCATTGAGAAATAGTTATCTCATCATCACAAGAAGAGCCAGAAGCATCATCATCATCATCTCCACCATTAGAAGAATCCTCAATAGGCTCGGGTGAAGGAGAAGGAGCAAATCCGCCAAGATGAGATTAACGGCGAGCGATGCGACCAATCTTAGTGTTCATCTAACACGTCTCACCAGAAAGATGGTTAAGACGACTACCAAAATCAGCATGCATGTGCTGAAGTTGATCTAAGATGGCAACAAGCGAAACCTCTACTCTAGAAGATGAGGATGGAGCAGATGAAGAAGAGCGTCGAGTAGCATAAGTAGCATCCTCCTGCTGAGCGGGAGTGGACTCATCGTGAGGCCACTTGGCCTTAGACGCCAGCCATGCTTCATTCCTCTGTAAAGATCCCTGAGTAATGGCACCTATGATCAGAAAGAAAGAAGGAGTATAAGGGATAATGACGTGCAGGTGTGTGAGAATGCGTGTGATAACCGAAGGAAAAATTAGCTTATCACGTGTACCTGTGTCTTGATAGATACCTATCATAGATACTATCATATGTGAAGGAAAGTTTATAGAGAGACCCTCCAAGAGAGAGAAAAGAAAATGAGCACGAGGCTCAGTGATAGTGTTATAGTGTGACAGTGGAGTGAGAACAAAGGTCATCACCATGTTAAGGATCTAAGGACTCTTAGCAAAGTCAGTGTTGGTGAAGTTTAGAAGATCACCCTACGACATGGCCTATTCGCAAAAACGTGTGGCCAACTCATCTCGAGAGATAGAATAGAGACGAGGGTGACTAGGGTAGTCAAGACGAGCTACCTTAAGGACACGTAGTAAATGAGCTCTGGGTAACTAAGATACGTGTGCCTTTGAATACCGTAGTAAACCGAGGAACAGAGATATCAATAGTGTGTATGTTGGAGTAGAACTCCTGTATACATAAGCTGGGACACCTTAAGGGATTTTCACATAGAGATTCCTAACCCCAAGTGCTAAACGCACCGAGTAGAAGAGTGTCTGGGAAATTAGACAAAATGACCAAGCGTTTTTTTTTTGTTGAGAATCAAGACAAAAAAAAAATATATTATTAGCTAAGGCCACTCAAATCAGCCATGTATACAGAGTTTAGGTCTAGTGGTATCAGGGGTAGAGGATGCACGTCGTGCTAAGGCATGTGCCAGACGATTACAATGTCTCCTAACATGATATAAACTAAGCGATGAAAACCGAGCCATGAGAGCATAAATGTCTGCAATTAAATGACCATCGTGAGCCAGAGAATTGCCACCCTTTGCTAAAGATTTAATCAAAACTTCAGAGTCCCCTTCAAGAATGATGTTGTCAAAACCAAGCTCAACTGTAAGCTCTAATGCTTTCTGTGCAGCCAAGACTTCCACCTCTATCACTGAATCGGGTAATGGTATTTGCTAGGTAAGAGAAGCCATGATCAGTCCATGACAGTTACGGATCACAACTCCCAAGCCAGCAAGTCCTTGTTCTATAAATAACGTACCATCGAAGTTGATTTTATAAGCTTGTTGAACCGGTGCTTGCCAAGCCGCTACCTGATGGGGTCGTGGTTGTTGAAACTTAACATTGCAAGAAGCTTTCTCCAGAATTCGATCTTGAGCAAAATCAACTACCTGGCCGAGTGAGAGTGCAGGCTTGCCCAAGCGCAAATTATTCCTTCGATTCCATAGAGTCCATAGCACAGTAGTAAAGAGTTCGGGTTCCCTATTACCTGCAAAAATAAGCTAAAAAATATCAGTGAAAGAGGAGCACGCTTGAAGCGTGCTGTGATTCCATTGAGTTTGAGACTGCCAAACAGGTTGCAAAGCTAGGCAACGGAACAAGGCATGAACCACATCTTCCTGGTGCAATTTGCAAGCATCACAGTAGCCTTCAGTAATGATCTTTCTACGAATCAGATTAGTCTTGGTTGGCAAAGAATCTTTACAAGCCTTCCAAGCCAGGTGCTTGACTTTATTGGGAACTTGAAGCCCCCAAATTTTCTTCCAAAGAGACGTGAGCATTGAATTGTCTGAGGGCCCAGGTAAGTTATGCTGTTGCTGTTCATGTAAATACCGGTATCCAGATTTGACTGAATAGACTCCATCGGGATTAAAAGTCCAAATGAGGATGTCATCTTGTATGGTTTTGCAGAGAGGCATATTTTTGATAATGGCGGCTTCAAAATCATAGAAAAGATTATCAATGACATTCACCTTCCACTCCTTAATGGTCGGATCAATCAAATCAGCCACCAAACTCACTCCTCTCCCTTCAACCCATAGTGATAATACCTTGGAATGACCTGAGTTGGGCAGCCAATTCTCAACCCAAATATGGACAAACCTGCCGGACCCAATCCTCCATTTTGCTCCTTGTTTAATCACGTTCCTACCCTTCATAATACTCTTCCAAGAATACGAGGAGTTGGCTGGAATTTTAGCCTCCATAATCGAGGTATTAGGGAAGTATTTTGCTTTGAACACACGATAGAATAAAGATGACTTGTCATGGAGCAAGTGCCAAGTTTGTTTGGCCAAGAGCGCATCATTGAATAGAGACAGATCTTTGAACCCCATACCTCCCTGTGTCTTGGGCTTACAAAGTTCCGACCACTTCACCCAGTGAATCTTCCTATTTATCACCCCTTTGCCCCCCAAAAAATCTACAAATCATGCTCTCAAGATTGTGACAAAGTGAAGTAGGAAGTTTGAAGCATGCCATGGTATAAGTTGGGAGGGATTGCGCCACTGCCTTAATTAGAATCTCCCGACCTACCTGACTAAGTAACTTACCCACCCACCCTTGAATTCTCTTCCATACTTGCTGCTTGATGTATGTGAAACTCTTCTTTTTATTACGGTCCACTAATGAAGGAAGTCCAAGATTTTCTCATAATGCTGAACAACATTAACACCCAACAAGTTTTGAATCGTTATTTGAGTGTCTACATTGGTGAATTTACTAAAGAAAATAGTGGTCTTAGTACGGTTGATTTGCTGCCCAGAAGCTCTCTCATACTTTACCAACACTTCAAGCAAGCTTTGACAATCCTCTTCCCTAGCTCGGCAAAAAAGGAGGCTATCATTGGCAAAAAATAAGTGAGTGATCCTAGGTCCATTCCGGCAAAGAGATACACCCCGAATGTCACCATTGTGGGCTGCCTTACTAATTAAACCATGGAGACCTTCAGTACACATAAGGAAAAAATAGGGGGACAATGGATCTCCCTGGCGCAAACCACGTGTTGGAGTGATATACCCATGGGGCTCCCCATTAATTAGCACCGAGTAAGAGGCTGTAGTGATACACATCATCATCAATTGTATCCACCTAGCATGGAAGCCCATCTTTATCATCACTTCCTCCATGTACTCCCATTCCACCCTATCATATGCCTTGCTCATATCAAGCTTCAAGGCCATAAAGCCAGATTTCCCCTTATTGTGATTCCGCATATAGTGTAGAGTCTCAAATGCCACCAATATATTATCTGAAATCAACCTATCAGACAAGAATGCACTTTGATGCTCTGAATAAGATTAGGCATAATAGCTTGCAACTGGTTAGTGATAACTTTAGCAAAGATACGATACAAAACATTGCTCAAGCTAATAGGTCTAAACTCAGAGACATATGTTGGATCCTTTACCTTAGGAATCAATGTAATAAAAGAATGGCCAATGGCTGGGGGGAAAGAACCCGAATTGAGATAGTGCAAAATAGTGGTTGACACATCAGACCCAAGTAAGGACCAATAACTTTGATAAAAGAGAGGAGGCATACCATCCAGACCAGGAGCTTTTAGGGGTGCCATTTGCTTTAGAGCAACTTCCACTTCCTGAATATGGAATTTAGCCATAAACATATCATTCATCTCATCAGTTACAACATGTGGAATAGTCTCAATAACCTCCTCAAAATTGCTAGGGCTACCCGAGGTAAAGAGATTTTGATAGAAGTCTACAATGGTGGCATTAACTTGAGCTTGGCTTGAGCACCATCCTCCATTAGCATCATGCAACTTGGTAATATAGTTCCGCCAATGGCGTTGAGAGGCTTTGCTATGGAAAAACCGAGTATTACGATCACCATTACAAAGCCATGCAATTTTGGACCGCTGCCTCCACATTTTGGCTTCCTTATCAAGAAGTTGATTAACCTCATCCTCCAGCAACCTCATGCGGCTTGAGTCTTTAGACCGAATAGCATGGTTTTCAGCTGCTTTTAGTCGTTTACGAGCAGATTCTAATTGTTTCTTGACACTACCAAAGGAATTTTTGCTCCATTTCGAGAAAGCAACCCCACATGACTCAATCTTCCTTAACACATGGCTATCCCATGATTCATTGCAATTTATACTCCACACAGCCTCCACGGTGTCACTACAACCCTTGTTAGTCAACCACATTTGTTCAAAGCGGAAAGGTTTTTGAAAATTGCAATGCATATGCTCCGGTGAAATCCATAATGCTTTATGGTTTGATGATGTGACATCTAAGTGGTGCACCTTTGTACCTGCAAACATTGAGAACCACTCATTAGTAGCAATTGCTCAGTCTAATCTCTCCCATGTAGTAAAATTGGGATAGTGTTTGTGCCATGTGAATGGAAAACCAACAAAATCAAGGTCCATAAAACCACACTTATCAAGAATATCTCTAAAAATCTGCATTTGATGATGGGGCCAAGACCGCCCACCCTGCTTCTCAAATTGCAGTGTGATTTCATTAAAGTCACCTGCACACAACCAAGGTAGAGACCTGACCAGGCATTCTGAATGAATTGCCTTGTCACTAAAGTTCTCCTCAAAATCCTTTTAGAATTCTGAATCACGGAGCCTATCCCTAGCAGAAAGAGAGGAAAGAGAAGAAGAAGAAAAAGAACCATAATGAGTGATCGAGTTCTTAGAAAGGATTGACTTTTTGGGTGCTATAGTCAGAAAACTAAAAGAGAAGTAAAAGAAAAAGAAAACACAATAGAGAAGATGCTAAGGAAAGAAGGAAAGAGAAGTTCAATGTGTGGTAATGCATGAACATGTTACGTGCAAACCAAAATTGCATCATGGGTAAAAACCCAATCCAAACTACAGTACTCACAAGTTATAATCAGTCACGCAAACCTAGAATGCATGAAACATGGTTATAATAATAGAGAATGCAATGCATGAGCATGTGATAACATATCAACAAAACCCAACCAAAAAAATTTCACAAAAACTCAAAAACCCCAAAACTTTTCCAAAAACTTGAAAACCTAGGTCTAAATGCATAAAATGCAAGAAGAAAGAGAAAAAGAAGAGATTTAGTACACTCACCAAAGGATTTAAGCTTGGAAGAGGCCGAATCCTTGAAGGGAAAAGGGATTTTGGTGAAAAGAAAAGGTTTGGATTAAGAGAGAATATATAAGATCAAGCATGAAACAAGCAAACCTTGAGAATATATAAGATCAGGCATCTCGATAGATCGAGGATGTATCGAGAACAAAATCTTGATAGATCGAGAGGTATCGAGGATGTGTCAATAGCCAAACTGCTTCGATGGATCAAGGATGTGTTAAGCTTCTGTCAAGCAAACAGAGAGAAGAGAAATTTGGCTCAATGGATTGGGCTATTTGTCGAGAGGTATCAAGAAAAACCCAGAAAACCTCGATAGAAGAGGCTTGTTTTGAGAGGTGTCGAGCTAGTATCGAGCTAGTGTCAAGCAGATGGAAGGAAGGTTTTTCAAGGAGAGAAAAACACATGTAATGACTACAAGCAAGATAGATACTGTACCAACCATCAAAGAAGCATGTTAAGCACTCAAACACATCAACAACTCTAGATGTAAAGCATTCCTAGACCAAAACATACACTAAACAATTCTAACAAATTTTATTTTTAAAACAAGTTAAGACATTTTAGTAAGCTTATACTACCAAATGTATTTCTTATGATGGCCAAATCACATTGTACTTGTACAATAGTATCAAGAGTAGCAAAGAGTATGCGTGTTGTGTGTGAAACTTTTGCAAGAGTAGCAAATAGCATGCTTGTTATATGAAGAGTAATGATATAAGAGAATCAAATAAATCCACACACAATCATAACTGTTTGATGGGGACTATCATCTTTGAGGTACATCGTATAACTCCCGCATCTCCTAGAAACACACTTGCAACCATATTTAAAAGCATTTTGATTCTTTTTGCTTTTCATGTTCTTTGAATTTTTTTGCTGTGCAAGTGCTACACCTTATTGAGCACGGATTTTATGAATTGCACACAAATGTTTTATGATTGACGAGTTTTAGTAGTAAGTTGGTTATTTATGTCTTTGTCTTAGGATTTTTTAGTCCTTCCTGTCAAAAAGAGTGATAAGGATATGAATGATAAAAGATTAATCAAATTACACAAATCGCATAAACGAGCCACAAAGCTCACATTGCTTAGTTGTGCATAAGGATACTCATCTAAGCTACAAGAGATACAAAGTTAAGAACTTTGTCTCAAAAGCCATCCAAGGTACACAAGTACAAGTATACACAAAAACATATTGTTTTTGTATTTTCCAGATTTTCCTTCTTTTTTTCTTTTTCTTTTTATTTTTTTTTATTGAAAATAATAAACAAGACAACAAACAAACATATTAAAAAGCAATAAAAACTAGAGATGCATATGTATGGAAAAAGAGAGGGAAGAGAAGAGATTCACTCCAAGGAGATTACACCAATGTTTTGGTGCAAGAATTCATAGCGTTGACCATCCAAGGTTTTGTGAAAATATCAGTTTTTTGATCATCAGTGTGAATGAACTTAAGAGTGAAAATGTCATCTTCAACCAACTCACGAATGAAAGTATGTCTGATTTCAGTATGTTTGGTTCGAAAGTGTTGAATAGGATTTTTAGATATGTTGATGGCACTGGTATTGTCATAGTATATAGATAGATGTTTTTGACAAATACTATAATCAAGAAGAAGTTTTTGTATCCAAAGGAGTTACGTGCAGCAACTACCAGCATCAATGTATTCTGCCTCAGTAGTGGAGAGAGAAGGAATTCTGCTTTTTACTCATCTATGAGACAAGATTGTTACCTAAGTAAAAACACTCACTGGAAGTGCTCTTATAGTCATCAGCATTCCCTACCCAGTCCGTATCAGAATATCCAGCCAACACATCATTAGTGTCCTTATCATACCAAACTCCAAAACTACTAGTGGACTTAACATATTTGATAATACGATTTACTGCAGTAATGTGAGATTCTTTAGGATTAGCTTGATATCTAGCACACACTTCTACATTGTAGCTAATGTCAGGTCTACTTACCATAAGGTAAAGAAGACTACCTATCTTGCTTCTATAAAGAGAGGGATCGACACTTTTTCCTAACAAGTCAACGGTGAGTTTTACAATTGGGCTCATAAGAGTTCGAACAGAGCTAGCTTACTCTAGACCAAACTTTTTTACAAGGTTTTTAGCATATTTAGATTGAGAGATGAAAATACCTGAGTCATTTTGTCGAATCTGTAGTCTGAGGAAGTAATTCAACTCTCCAATCATGCTCATCTTGAATTCAGTCTGCATTATGCTTAAGAAGGAATAAGCCAGTTCAACTTTTGTAGATCCAAAAATGATGTCATCCACATAGACCTGAGCTACAATCAGTTCTCCATCAACTTTCTTGATAAACAATGTTCGATCAGCTTGTCCCCTTGAAAATCCATTCAACACCAAGTATTCAGTGAGACAATCATACCATGCTCTAGGTCTTGCTTTAATCCATAGAGAGTCTTCTTAAGATAAAGCACATGATTTGGAAAGTGTGGATCAACAAATCCTTTAGGTTGTGCTACATATACTTCCTCCATGAGAAATCCATTCAAAAAGGCACTCTTCACATCCATCTGATGTAGCTTGAAGTTCAAATAACAAGCTAATGCAAGTAAGACTCATATGGATTCAATGCGAGCTATAGGAGCGAAGGTTTCATCAAAATCTACTCATTCTACTTGAGTGTAGCCTTGAGCCACAAGTCTAGCTTTATTTAGAATGACATTCCCTTCCTCATCAGTTTTGTTGCAAAATATCCATTTGGTGCCAATGATATTTACTCCTTCTGGTTTAGGTACAAGTGTCCAAACATCATTCCTTTGAAAATGATGAAGTTCATCATGCATGGCTTCTACCCAGCTTTCGTCTTGAAAGGCATCTTCAACTTAGGTAGGTTCAACCTGAGACAAGTAACATGAGTAAGACAAGTTAGCCACACATTTATCAATTGTACGTTTTCTCAAGGTCAATTCATTCATGTTTCCCATGATCACATCTAGAGGATGATTTAGTTTAATTCTAGATGAGGGTTCCCTTTCCATGTGATCGTTAGGCTGAAGTGATGTTGAAGAGTCTTCCAAGATTTGTTTTGCACTAGGTGAGGCAGGGGGAGAAGAATCTTGATCACCTACTTCTTTATTATTCTCAAGTGTCAAGGGAAGAACAAACTTTGGTAGTTGATCAACATCTTTTAAGGAATTAGACGTTGATGCTTCATCTATCACAACATTGACAGTTTCCATAACCTTTCTAGTCCTTTTGTTTAGCACCTTGTATGCTTTATTGGTGAAGAAATAGCCAAGAAAAATTCCTTCATCACTTCGAGTGTCAAACTTTCCCACGTTCTCTCTATCCTTTAGAATGAAATATGTGCTACCAAATATTTTGAAGTACTTTACATTTGGTTTTCTTCCTTTCCATAGTTTAGATGGATTCTTCTTTGTACCTGGTTTGAAATACACTCAATTCACAATGTGACATACAGTGTTGACTGCCTCACCCCATAGGTCTTTTGCCAGATCCTTATTATGTATTATAGCTCTGGCCATCTCTCGAATAACTCTATTCTTCCATTTAACAACACCATTTTGTTGAGGAGTGATAGGTGCCAAATATTCTTAAGCTATGCCAATCTCTGAATAGAAGGACTCTAGTTGAGAGTTTTCAAACTCTTTGCCATGATCACTTCAAATTCGATTA
Source organism: Quercus wislizeni (assembly GCA_023055345.1). Lineage (NCBI taxonomy): Eukaryota > Viridiplantae > Streptophyta > Magnoliopsida > Fagales > Fagaceae > Quercus > Quercus wislizeni. Next base: position 35,095,207 of record JALGQJ010000003.1, read on the forward strand.
ACTTTCAACCCTTTCTCATTCTGTAACGTTTTACATAATGTCTCTATTTACTAAGGAGCTTCGGACTTTGATTTTAGCAAAATAACCCATATGAATCTGGTGATGTTGTCTACCACCACCATGATGTATCTCTTTCCACCAAGAGAATCTGTTCTTGTTGGACCCATGAGGTCGACATGAAGAAGCTCGAGAGATCTTGTTGTGGCTGTGGTCAAGGTAGCATGATGTTGAGCTTTTGTATGTTTTCCAAGTTGACAAGGTCCACATACAGCATTTACAACCTTGCTGAGTTTAGGCATCCCTAGTACGACTTCATTTTTGGACACAATTGATAGTTGCTTGTAGCTAGCATGTCCCATCCTTTAATGCCATAGATCCTTATTTGGCATTTGAATGCTGTTCCATACAATCTCAGCATCTAGAACTAGACCATAGCAATTGTCTAGTGTACGAATCCTACTTATGAGTTACTCTCCTAACTCATTTAGAACTAGACACTTTCCTTTTGAGAACAACACCATAAAGTCTTGATCACAAATCTGACTTAAGCTTAATATATTCACTCTTAGCCCTTCCACATATAACACATTTGCAATATCTGGTAGCCTTGGTAGGGAGATGATTCCCTTTCCCTTTATCTAAGACTTGATTCCATCACCAAAAGTGACGTTACCACATTTCTTGGCTTCAAATATTTTGAAGAGCGTGCGGTCTCCAATCATGTGTCTTAAACAGCCACTGTCAAGATACCATAGACATGTGTCCATCAATTTCAAGGCAGAATGCATCATGAAACATACTTCATGCTTATTTGTCAGATCATAAGGCATGGTCCTCTCTTTGATTTGTTTACCAAGCAGTTTTACCCTTACCTTCATCTTTTTGAGGAGTACACCTTTTTGTGGGCATAATTTGAGACAGTCTAGTCTTCTTCTATGCTTTTCAAGAAACCATTGTTCCTTCTTATGAACTAAGTTCATCAATTTACTCACAGATAGACCCGTTTCTACAATCATCAAGATTAATTTCAACTAACCTTCTTACTTGCATGTCCTGAGAATCTTAAGCATATTGATGTTAGAAACTTAAGAGATATTTGAAGCAAAAGATCTTTTAATGCAATTTGAATCCATGACAACGAGGCTTAATGGATCACATAGCAAAGGTTAAAACCTAATCAGAGTGTGTCTGCTCTGATACCACTTGTTGAGTTAAGATAGCTTGACCCTAGTTAATTAATTCAATTACCTAAGTTGATTAATTATGTTAAATTGCATGCAAATCATGGAGGCACCAATAAATCACTAAAAATACTAAATGCGGCAAAAAATAAGTTTGACACGGTGATTTGTTGACAAATGGGAAAAACCTCTCGCAAAGCAAAAATCCCACCAGGTGTTTTAAGGTCACCACTCCCAAGAATCCACTAATTAACAATCAAGTGGTTACAAGTATAAGGAATCTTACCACTACTCCGACCTATCCCGAAATACCAACCTACAGTTGAACCTTTGCTTCAATACCCAATTGGACTTGATCTTGTAGTAGCCTTCTTTCCTTTATTACACAAATCTCTAATCTGTGCTAACTCCTTTGCACAGATTCCAGAACGTAACTAACTCCAGCAACTTGAATGGTTGTTGACTGAAAAGTTCTTCACTTCATTAACAATAAAAATCAGGAAGCATTTGGTTACAAAACTCTATGGCATACAAACATAGTAGCTTTTCACAAAGAAAAATAAACTCTTGATCTCCATATCTATTTTTTACAGCTCTTAAAATAAGTTTTATATATGTCTAGGGTTGTGAGAAAAGAAACCCTAAACAAATATATTAATATGGGCCGAAATTCAGATTTGGAAATTCTAAATTCGTAAAGTTCAATAGATCGAGCTTGTATCAAGCTGCCCATTAAATCTCGATAGCAGCTCTCTGTTGAGCTATCTATTGAGTTTCAGTAAAACAACTTTTCTTTACTTGTTTTTTGGATCAATTTTCATGTCTTTAATACAACCACTTGATATGTATTAAACCCAACTTAGATCTACCCAATTTATAAGTAAAGTGCGTTTTGTATTAAACCCTAAAAATTTTTATTGAACAAATAATGAGGATTTAATATGTTCCAAAGAGATATTTTATTTTTCAAAGTTCAATGAAAATATTATCAACAATTTTATATTGGAAAATGACTTCTTTTATTATTATTTTTTTCCGTAAATTGTATATTGGAAAATGTTAGTGACGACTGTAATGGTCACAAGTATAATTCTCTTTCGGTGACATTTAAAACTAGATTAACTTTTTGTTTGTCTCGTGTGGAGTATAAAATTAATAAATCTAAAGGTCTTAATATGATAATAATGATAATGATAATATATAATTTAATTTAATTGTTATTAAATAAGTGATATGACAATAAACATTTTTCACATGAATAGATCAAAAGATAATATCTAATAAAAAAAATTATGTGATGAGTGTGTCACTTTCATAGAAGGTTGCTGGATGTGCAATGATAGTGGGCACAAGATTTTTCATTCATGTGGTTATCAATATTATTGTCAAGGATATTTTGGATTTGGGGGAAGTGGGAAGGAAAATCTGTGTGATTAGTTACACAAATTTGCCATCGAATTAGAAACATTTTTGGCTAGGACCTTTGAGAAGATATTGGACACAAAGGGTACTAAAGCTCTTTAAGGAAAAACATTAGTTACACAAACATTTGGGTCATCTTAAATATATAACCATTTTTGCAACTGTACTAAATCTCTTTACTTCGTCAATAACTATAAAATACCATTACGGAAAATTCAAAATTTTTGTCAAACTTTTTGTATCCCAATTTATTCTCCACTAATTATAGTATGTCATGTATCTAATTTTTTTTCTAGTTTAAATTTTGGGTATTTTATAAGAAAAGTAAAAAGAATATGTGACAAATTGTAATTTATGGAGTATAAAGTGGGACATAAAAATGGGACAAAAAGTTTGTACTCCCATTATGGGGCAGTTTCTAAGTAAGTATATATCATTTTAGTTTCATAAACTTTTCTCCCCTAATAAGAAATTGGCCGAACCCTCCAAATTCTCTGCTGAATTTTTCAATTCCAATCATGCCAAGTTTTTCTTTGGAGAACTAATATGAGATACCTTTTGAAAATTATTTAACTAATTACCCTTGAAAAAATTCTAATAAAATTGAAAACACTAACGATGGTCCAAATTATGTTTATAACATCCTCTAGACCATCCAAAAATCAAAACACATGAAGAAAACTCAAACATTGTAGAAAGGACAAAAAAAGTCATACATTGTGCACAAAACTTCTAATTTTGCAAGGTTTGGAAAATGTAATTGGTAAGTAGTCTTACACAGTTACACTCAATATTTTTTAGGAAAAGTTGATTCCTAGACTTGAACCTATGACCTATTGTTTTTTGCTGAAAGAACTTATCAATGCACCAAGGTCAGAGCTATACATGGCAAAAAGAACAAAACTCATAAAAAAAAAAACTTGAGAGTTAAAGAAAACTACATCTAGTCCTAATTCCTTTAAGGGAAAGGCGTGCCTAGTCCTAATTCCTTTTAGGAAAGTTGTGACATCACTTCTATGGGAAATGAAAAAAACTGTTAAAACATTAATTGTTTTTTTTTTTTCTTTTCCTATAAAAACTTTCTTTAACTGAATTGTTAACCAATGTTCTAAGGACACTTGTTAGCGTGACCATTGGTTTTAATGTAAAGGCATTTTACTTTTTCACATTGTATCACATAAGTTTTGGAAGCTGCACAATTTCACACAATAGCACCCCCCCCCCCTTTTTTTTTAATTTCTTTTAAGTTTCTACAAAATTAGTTGATTTTAATTAGTTTAATTGATAAAGTCTCTTGTCATCGAGTAAGAGATATGAGATTCAAACCTAGATGACACAAAATACTAATTGTTGTCTTAACCTAATGATAAAACATAATTATTATGGAATGGACACCATAAATTAAAATTATATCATATCTATAAAAAAAAAAAAAACATAATTATGTCATTTTTACTTAAAAAATGCATAAATTTAAATTTTATGGTATCTATAAATAAAAAATTCTACAGAATTATGTCCTATTTACTTAAAAAAATCCCCCCTAAAAAAAAAAAAAACTTAAATATTTTTTTGTTAAAAAAATTTGCCCAATCTTCGCTCCCTCCAACCCTTAATCTCTACCAAACTTTAACCTCAACCCTTTTATTTTCTCGGCTCTTCCTTTCTCCAGAAGGTTCAGATCCTTTCAGTTACTGTCCGCTTCTAAAAAACAAAGGGAGGATATTTACCCAATGTGAGTTTTTTATTCCTCTTGACTTTCTTCATATTTGTGTTTGAATCCCTTTCTTTAGTTGTTTGGGTCTGTTGAACACCAATTTCTATCTCTCTTTTTCTCCCAAATATATATATATATATATATATATATATATATAATATGTAGCACTAAATGATTTTTAATGATGTCGCTTTACTATGAATTTCCGTTGTTGAGTGAAGGCTTGGTCAATGACAGCTTGGGGAAGGTTTGATACTGTGCTTCTTTGAAGATAGAAAATTCAATACCCATTTTGGCTATATAGGGTCAACCAAAGCTACAGTGTGTGCATACAAATTGTGCGTTTGAGAATGGTTGAAAAGAGATTTTTTTTTTTTTTTTGGCAAATAATCTAGTTTTTAGTTTTTTTTTTAATAAATAAATAAAAATTAATTTTTTAATAATATATTTAACAAAAAAGTTAATAAAAAAATATTTTTTTGATGAACACTATGCAACTAAGCAACCCTAAACAATTCCTAAACGGACAAAATTATGAATTATGAAGTGCTGTTATGAGTTGATGTTAACAATTATAACATACCGTATGAATTCTGCTACAGCTATGCCTCCATAAAACTTTTGTTAATAATTGTTAATTTCAGTTAAAATTTGTTAATGATTGTAAATTTGGAATTCTACTGTATTGCATTTGCAAATTTTGCATCCGTCCCTTTATACTTTTTGCAGTTTATGCTTTTTGTATATTATTATCCAATAGAACGTCACCTTAGGAACCATTTAATATCTATTCGGCCCAAAAAAATACTGAATAATCCTTTGTTTAGTCATGAGATTTTAATGAGCTCTTGTCGGCCCAAGACAAGTTGGGAGGTTGGCCTGTTATCAATATTAGCTTTCAAATCTACTTAGGACCAATTCAACCTTATGGGCTTATTCATTGAAGGCCCTAAATATACTTGGATAAATAAAGGCTTGATTGGGCTAAAATATTAAAGAACATCTGGATAAGGGTTTTAGGTAATCCTAGTTGGAGGCTTAAAATTAAATACCCAATTAGGGATGGAAATTTAATCTCACCCTGTGAGTACCCACATCACCCCTCCTTAATGAACGAGTTTTATCCACCCTAAATGGCAAATAAGGCAGTGATGGGCGTTAACATTTCTCTCATACCCGCTCTATTTATATATAAACAATTAAAAAATATTTATTCAAGGTTTTTTTTTTTATAAGGCATTTAACCTTCAAAATTTAAATTTATTATTATTTTTTATGTTGTATTATTGAATTTATATTTTTTTATGTTATAATTATTTTTTTGTTTCTTTATTTTTGGATTGTTGTATTGTTATGCTTTGAGAATGTTTTGTAATGTTAGAACTTTTATATATATATATAAACTTGGTAGCAAGATGGGCACTGTATTTGCTAGAACGGAGTGGGGAAAAAACATACTTGCCCTAAAGTGAGAGTGGGGTGGGGGTAGGGAATAGGAAACCTGCCCCTAACCCTAATGCCCATGTAACACACCTTCCTGACCTTCATTCGATCATTGTCTTATCCATTTAATTTAAGAGATCTCTAGAACCTCAAGCCCAAAATCTTTTAAGTTTGAGAGTATGTGGTTATTGGATCCTTCCTTCCATGAGCTAGTGGCCCAATTCTGTCATCATTCTTCATGCGATAAAGAAACTCAAAATAGTCATTGTTGGGATTTTTTTAGAAAATAACTATAAAATCCAAACAATATGATTAGTTAGGAAACGTTTCAAACATATTTGGTTTTTAACAATTCGAGTTCAAAGGAGTAGATTTTTGTGTTATAAAATTGAGTATATTGTACTTGAGTTTCCTGTTTTGCTAGCAGCTTAGGTGGCTAGTGTGTGTCCACGTAGGCCAGAAATCGAGTTCATTGGACTCAGTTTGTAAGCCTTGAAAACGAGTCCATTGAACTCGGTTTGTAAGCCTAGAAACCGAGTTCATTGGACTCGGTTTCAAGGCTTACAAATCGAGTCCAATGAACTCAGTTTACAAGCCCAGAAACCGAGTCCTTTGTACTCGGTTTCCTTTCAGTCCACGTGCCCATCATCGAACGCACTCAAAAAACTTAAGACTAAAAAAAAAAAACTTAACTCAGTTCAAAACACACAGTCTCACTCTCATCCCCTCTCACTCTCTCAGTTTCTCTCTCAATCTTAGTCTTAGTCTCAGTCTCTCTCTCACTCTCACTCTCTTGCTCTGTCGCCGTCGCGCTCAGTCTCTCATTCCCTCTCACTCCTCTCGCTCCGTCGTCATTGCCGTCGCAGCCTTTCGCTCCCGTCGCTCCGTCTCTGCCTCGCTCAGTCTTTCTCCCTTAAGAGTTGCCCGATGGTGCAGCAAAGGTGGTTGTGCATCAATATGCACGGTGTTATATTCTAGCACTCCTGGCAAACATAATTTTCGCATACAAGTCTGGTGATAGGGTGCATATGATGTGGTTGCAGATGTTGAGGGACCTTCGCAATCCACCCCAGTATAGTTGGGGGAGCACTTGTCTTGCATGGTTGTACAGAGAGTTATGCAGGGCAACCAACAGAGGTGCCAGTCAGATTGGTGGGGCCTTGCTACTGGTTCAGTATTGGGCATGGTTTAGATTCCCTTTTTTGTGCCCAAGGAAGGACCTCCCACCAGATGATGCATATGGCCCACCATTTGCACCTTCTCCATTGTCCATTAAGTAAGTCTTTTCCTTGACTGATTCTCTCTATTGGAAATAGATCCATAATTTTAAACGACATAACACATTGTTAGACATAAAGAATAAAATTTAACCTGAAATTTTGAAAATTAATAGAATTTTTATTTATTTTTATATATCGTTTTACAACCACTGAGGTCATATGTTATGATTGATGTATATTACAAGTGTTATTAATTTCTAGCTCCACCACTAATCATATGTTTAGATAATCATTTATTGGTATAATCTTAGTCGTATGTAATGTTAAATTTACGATTGCCCATCATTTATTGTTATTGATTACTTCAAATTCTCAATTCCAAGTATTGACTCCCTCTAGGACTGTGTGGGTCGTGAGCACGAAAAATAGCCCCCAAGAAATATGTCTAGTCTAATACCGTCAGCTGTTAGATTCTATGGATCCCAAGTAGGTACCCAAATTGTGTTTCTTCAATTGTTTATGACTATTGTATTTATAACTGTAAAATAGCTCATAGTCAAAAATAATGGAACATTGCATAATGTGCTGCCCTTTTATTTGGCTACTTCAGGTGGTGTGACAACCATATGAAGCTGAATTAGCCCACCTGCCTGCGTTCTGTGTTGCAGGAAGGGATGTATGGACGGCGAGGGTGCCACTTGTATGTTTCTGGCTAGTAGAGAAACATACACCGGATCGTGTTGTTCGTCAGTTTGGGATGGTACAAGAAATCCCCCTATATGTTGATATTGATGACACCCTTCATGACATAGACCTGAGGGGGAAGATTAAGGTGGATTGGAGGGAAAAACATTATGGCCATATCCAAGTGTGGAATACAAGAGCACGATCTCTATGTCATGGAGTACGACTAGAGGGTGATATGTCGCCTACTCATCCATACTTCGATTGGTATGGTAGGGTGACTTGGAGGTTCGTCGACCACACTACTGCGTCACTTCTTATTATGGTAATTGCTTCGACCTTTCTTTTCAAATTTTGTTGCGTATCACCATTTTTGCATGGAGCATATACTAATTTTATTTATTTACTTGCAGGTTGCCAGTCACAAGCAGTTGTTGATGCATCATGTAGTAGGTAGTCCTGAGTACAAGTAGATTACAGATGTACTTAAGGTAGTGAATTCCTGAGGCGTTCTAAAAACCACCCCCAACTAGGCCCTGACTCTTTGTCCACAACGGCAAAGGCGAGAGGCAAAACCTTGTTGTTGGCATCGGTGGCCATTGCAATCAACAACACCCCTCGATATTTACCATACAAATAGGTTCCATCAATACTAATCACTGGCTTACAATGTCTGAATCCTTCAATGTATGGAGCAAAAGCCCAAAATACATAGCGCAATATTGTATCACCAAACTTGTCCCTGGGTATGGTGTGACACCAGAACCGGGTGCCAGGTTCTTGATTACAGTATGCCAACAATAACTTTCTCAACCTTTGGTAAGACTATTCCCAATTCCTGAATATCTTTGCAATAGCTCGTTGTTTCGCATCCCATATCTTATAGTAAGAAAGCTTATGCCCATAATACTTCATTTTAATGAAATATCTGAGGTGATAAATTGTTGCCATTTGTTTTTCTTGCAACAATGGAACAAATTCTGCTGCAAGAAAATTGCAATCCATCATTCTACTATCAAAGGCCGTGGCAAGGGGCATACAACTGTGAAGACCCCTATATGATGTGACCATCCATAGTCCGAGTTTAGGCTTCGCAACTGCCCCAATGTACCACATGCATGATTCATCGCCGCATTTCACAGACAGTCTATTTTTGGTCGACCTACTAGTCATAATGTTTCTGTTATGCTTTGCGGCATTAATTGTTAATGCACGTTTCACCGCCTCTTTATTAGCAAAAATAAACCCTTTTGCAAAATTCATGTCAGCATTCCAAGAAGAACCAAATGCTTGCTGAACAACTTCAGGATCAACCATATTTTCCCAATTATTTTCATAAAATGATGAGGCAGAAGGTTCATAAACGGGGGTTGTATTTGTAACAAGCTGAACTCTAACATTAGCGTCCGCATCATCTTCATCACATTCAGTCATATCATCAACATGAGGAATGGGAGTAATTTCATGGTCATCAACACCCCTGTCAAAGTCGCCATCGTCAATCCTCTCTTCATACTCATCTCTATCGTCAAGATCTTCCCCAAAACAGTCTTCGTCTTCATCTTCAACTACGGGAACTGTAGAGGATTCACCTCGATGTGTATAAAATTGATCTTCATAGCAATTTCCAGGTTCGCTCTCAATTGTTGTTGGTGTCTCTTGAAAAGGGGGTGTATAGCCTCCTAATGTGGTGCATTGATCATCTAGGATTGCAAACTGTAGAGATGTAGTTGTTTGTACAATTTCTTCCTCTACGCCGACTTTCACATGCGGCTCCAAAGTGACGTACAACTCAAAATCTGCTGCTTGTTCCCATTTCTCCATCTTACTAAACATGAATTTCACATGTTTGTCCTCTGTTATCGGCATATATCTGTAATTAATGCATTGATTGAGGACTTCATATGGAGAATGGAAAATAATATGTATGTCATGCAAAGTAGAGTTCACTTGCAACTCTTCCATAATTTTTACTTTCAACTCATTTAGGGTCTTTAGCTTACGGCGTATCATCATATAATAGCATTGGATACCCGGACCTTGAAATGAGAATCCGTCATAAGGGTTGGCATTGCTAAGGGATATCCACCGTAGTATATATTTATATGGATCATTGTCAACCTATAGATCATCAAGTGTAATTGTGTTAGTGACAAATTTATAATGCTCAATCAACATCAATCACAAAACTTTACGTATGAAATGCCAACAATACTAACTTCAACCAAATTTGCATATATTCACCTTTAGTAATATTACAAAAATAGTCATTACCAATTTCATATTCTTTAAAAATTCCAAATCATTCTAGGGGCACGACTTTCAAAAGCCATTCAAATAAGTTATGATGAACAAAAATATTATATACCAACCAGTTATCCATTCAAATCTCTGTTACAAATCTTAAACAAATATATCTTGAAATAATTTATGGTAAAAAGACTACTATCTTAGGTATCAAACACATAATCCATTTCATATCCATGATAAAGACCTAAAAGTACTAAATATTCCTAACAATTGATCACAATATTTAATACTAAATATTCCCAATAATTAATCACAATATTAATTTTAAAAAAAAAACTTAGCATATTATCACAATATTTACACTAACAAACAAAACTAATATTCCCATATGTTGTAATAACATAATAATCACAATATTTGGTACTAAATATTCCCAATAATCACAATATGAATTTTTTTTTTAAAAAAAACCTAGCAAAGAATTTAATCACAATTTACACTAACCAAAAAAAAAAAAAAAATTCCCAATATGTTGTAATTTAATCACAATTATTTACTAAATATTCCCAATAATTAATCATAATATTACTAGTCATTATAGATATTTTTTTCTTAAGTAGATTCATGATCTTATATAAATTTGTCCTGGTATTAATTTAAAAAAAAAAAAAAAACTAGCAAATAATCACAATATACTAACAAATAAATTAATCACAATATTTACAAACAAATAAGAAAAAAAAAACTTTTCCCAATATGTTCTAAATTTTTCTTTAAAAAAAAAAAGCAAATAATCACAATATTGTTAAAACATTACCTGAGAGTGTTGTGTGAGATGAGTGTTGTGAGATGAGTGTTCTGTGTGCAAGTGAGTTTAGGAAAGTTGTTTCATAGAGCTGAGTTTCTGAAGAGAATAGAGTGAGTTTCTGAAGAGAATAGAGTTGAAGCTGTGAGACCCCACGGTAAGGAGGAAAAAACAGGTCCCAACTGGGACCCACAGCAACACGTGGAGGGCTGGGGACCATTCATGAAAAATAAGTCCTCTGGACTCGATTTGGGGTACACCCACGTGATCACTCCTGATGTGGGATGAGATTGCTGCTGTGACTGATGCTGCTGTATGAGTGACGAGACTAGGAAATCGATTTCTTTGGACTTGTTTTTTATACATTAAAACCAAGTTCAGAGGACTCGATTTGTACGTATAAAAACCGAGTCCAATGCACTCGGTTACAAGGCTTAGAAACCGAGTCCAATGCACTCAGTTTCTAGGCTTAGAAACTGAGTCCAATAGACTCGGTTTCTGGGCTTAGAAACTGAGTCCAATCGACTCGGTTTCTGGCTCGGTTTCTAAGCCTAGAAGAGTGCATTGGACTCGGTTTCTAGCCTACGTGGAGAATCTGACCACCTCAGCTGCTGGCAAAATATTATAATAACAACCCAGAAATTGAGTCCTCTGAACTCGAATTGTTAGAAACCAAATTAGTTTGAAACATTTCCTAACTAATGATATTGTTTGGGTTTTGTAGTTATTTTAAAAAAAATCCCTCATTGTTGTTTTTAGGTGAAAATGAACCACCTACAAAATTGCATTTCTGTTTGGAACAAACATCACTTTGGGAATATTTTCTAGCATAGAATTAATGAATTATAGCTCGTCTTAAGGGGGTACAGGCTGCTTTATACACCAGACTCAATCCTTTTCTTTAATAGTTAAAGAAGAAATCAATTAGACATTACAATAATACGCTAATGCAAGTTCCAATTTCGGCAGATTAAATTGCAAATTGCATGGCTCAATTTCCGAAGACTTTTTGCTAGCCATGGGCAAATTATTAATATGAACAAGTTTAAGGCCTATTTTCATCAAATACCCCTGGACATGATTGTGAGGCCATCAATGACCTATTGAATACGCCAATCACCTTGGAAACTTTTATTTGTTTGGTCTATATGGCAATTATGGTTATCTTGAAATGAGAGGGTCTTTAAAGCATCTTCAAATTCCGTGCTATAACTAATCCATAAAACAACTTATTTAGAGCATTAGCATTAAGGGTGTAAAAACCCTTCAATTGCTATTTTACACTCTATATGGGTCAAAACATGCAATGTCTAGGGTTGTATATCTTAAAAAATATATAACCTGCCTATAGTAAGAGCACCTGTAGCAGTGGAGCTAAATAGCTATATAGCTATTTTAGCTCTACCAAAATACCAAAAAGAAGTATACAGAAGTGGAGCTAAATCTATTTTTTTTAGCTCCATTGCTGCAGTGCACATCTATAGATAGATGTGCATTGTTCATATGAGCTAAACAAAAAAATATATTATTTTACTTTCGGCCCGATTAAAATAATAAAAATTCTCTCTCTCTCTCTCTCTCTCTCTCTCTCTCTCTCTCCATCTGAAAGCTCTCATCTCATCTCTCAAAACTCTCTCAAGCAAACGGTGAGATCGATGTGCGTTGGTATCGGGGTTGAGATCAGTGTGTGGTTTCAACTTTTGGGTAGCTGGATTTGGGTTTGGTGGGTTTCGGCGTTTGGGTTGCTGGATTTCAGGGGTCACGATGGAGATGGTGGTGGTGGTAGGTCGTTTTGCTAGTGCTGGGTCGTATCGGCGTGGGTTCGATTTGTGATTTGTGGTTGTGGGTTTGTTTTGTGCTGTGCTATGGGTTTGTTTTGTGGTGGCTGTGGGTTTGTTGGTGATGTTGTGTTGGTGGTGGTTGTGCCGCTTTTTTTTTTTTGTGATTGGTGATTTTGTTTAGTCTGGGTTGAGGAAAAAGATTGGAGATTTGGATTGGTGGTTTTTTTTTTTTTTTTTTCCTGCTATGGACTGGTGGTGGTGGTGGTGGCAGTTGTGGTTGTGGCTGTGGTTGTGGTTGTGGCTGTGGCTGATGGTAAAGGTGGTTGTGGTTGGTGTTGTGAATGTTTTTTGGGTAGTGAGATATATTACTTTATTGTAGTGGTTATATTATTTTATTGTGTTGAAAGCTAAAATAGACCACTACTGCAGCATGCGTGTAAGTAAAATAAATAAAGTAACCTTTGGTGGAGCTAAATAGCTAAATTTTTAGCTCTATTGCCGTGGATGCTCTAAGTTGCTAGATTTACAACTTATTGCTCACCTGTTGTAAACTTAAAATAAATTATTTTATTCACTCATCTCTCTCTTCCCTCCTTGTTTCTTTTCTTTCTCTTTCTCTTTGCCCCTCTCTCTCCCAAATCACCATCACCCTCACTGTCGTGGGTTTGAATCTAGTAGACAACAGCATGGTTTGGCTTGATTTTTGATGGTGCTAAGTTAGTTTTAGTGGTTAGGGCTTGTTTGACTTTGAATCGGTGTGGGTTTTCGGTGGTGCTATGTTGTTTTGATGTAGGTTGGTTGTTTCGGTGGTGCTAGGATGTGTACAATGGTTGGGGCTTCTTTGAATTGGCGTAGGTTGGTTGTTTCGGTTTCTGAATTTTCAGTGGTGGAGGCGGTGGGTTTTGGGTTTTGTGGGTTCTGGGTTTCGAAATCGTTTTTTGGGGTTTATGGGTTGTGGATTGCCAGTGGGTCATGGGGTGGTGGCTTGGGCCATGGTGGTGTGGGTTATAAGGTGGTGGTGTGGGTCATGGTGGGCATGGGTTTCATGGGCATAGGTTTGGTGGGCGTGGGTTGTGGGATGTATGGGTTTGGGTGGTGGGGTTCATGGGTTGTGGGTTTGGCGTAGGGGTTATGGGTCAGCTGGGTTTTGGTTATGATGTTGGTTGTGTAGGTTTGATGGGTTTTGGCTGTGATGTTGGCTGTGTGGGTTGGAATTATGGTTGTGGGTTGTTATGGTTCGGTTGTGGTGGTTGTGTGGGTTTGATGTAGTGAGAGAGGAAGAGAGGGAAAGAGGGAAGAGAGAGATGGAGAGAAGAGAGAGAATTGATTTGTTTATATTATTTGTTGGTATAATTTATATTATTTTAATAAATTGTATGTAAAAATAAAAACTAAGATGTTGAGTGAGTTGTAAAATGAAATGGTAAATTAGATAAAGTAGGTTTTTAGGGTGTAAAATAGAGATTTTTTTGCATCCCTAGATGCTAGTGCTTTAGCTATTGAGTTCTTCTACATTGCTTACCCTATAAACCATAAAAACTTTTATAACGAAAAATATTATATGGAACCCTCCCTTAGAGTTGTTTCACACTAAACACAAATGGGAGTTCTTTAATACAACTGAATTAGAAGCAGTTCATTTTGGTTTAAATCTAGCTTGGAACTTGGTGTTCAAACATGTTAATCTCCAAATAGATTCTGCCTTGGTTATGCAATGGCTAACACGTGATGGTGCTTAAGCCCTACACCTTCTTGTTTTAATTAACGATTGCAGGTCTCTTATTAGTCATGATTGGATCCTCCTTCTTGTTCACGCATACCAGGAGGCTAATGAGGTAGCTGATGGACCAGCCAGAATAGGAAGCTAGCAACTAGTTATAGTTTTTGTATATGAGTCATGCCTGAGTTTTGTTTATGAAAAAAAATCTCGGGGATGTTTGTCAAGTTGGCACTCTTAGAAAGTGTTCTGCTACAAACTATGTACTCTTTTAATCTATTTGTTTGATTAAATAAAATTCTCCCCTTTCACCCAAAAAAAAAAATGCCAACCCCCTCTTTGTTTGGGAAATTGTTTTCAAATGGAAGAAACTCACAAGACTATCGGTTTTTGATTGAAATACTTTCCAACCTCAACATGCTTGGTAGCCACGTCACAATGCAATGCATCATTAATTTGATAAGCGATCATAAAGAGATGGTGAAGGATTGATATGGCAAATGGGCAATGGAACCAATATCACATTATTAGTAGACACTTGGCTATGCGAAGGACCCTTAAGGGAAAATTTAATGGACCCCAAACTGAAAAGGAATTATCGCCCTTAAAGTTTTAACATTAACACCAGAAATGAATGGGATCTAACAGCAATCCGGGAAATTATTGTGTACTCCCGGAGTACCATAAATGCGTGCTCCCTCCTCTCACATAAATAGTGGGTCCTACTAATTAAATTCATGGTAGGACCTACCATTCATGTGAGAGGAGGGAGTATGCATTTATGGTACTCCGGGAGTACCTAATAATTTTCCCAGCAATCCTATCATTTCTCATTCTACACGAAATTTGTGAAAAATATGGGCATGTCCCTCTACCATGGTGAACAACAAGCCATACCAGCAGATATTTGGCCATTGGTGAATGGAGTTTGCTCAGTCAAAGTAGAAAGCGTATTCTTGCATCAATGGGAGGTTTGAGGTTCCAACCAACTCATAACTTGAAATAATTTGAAATATTTTATCCGGAAGTGCATGCATGAAAGACTCCCAACAAGGACATATATTTTCGCACACACTTTCGATATGATTTTCGCATTTTAACTTTGGAATATCTTGATAGAAAGAAATGCCCTCGTATTTAGAAATGGAATGTTAGAAAATTTAGACCCCAGTTAATAGAATTAACAAATTTAAAAACCAAGTTATTAATTAGATCTATTATGAATAATCATTGGTTAAAAAAGCAGACATCAATATTATGTCAAATTTATCCATAACAAAATAGTTAATAAGACAAAATATAATGACTCAGTAAAACCAATAAAACAA
The DNA here is from genome assembly GCA_023055345.1 of Quercus wislizeni. Classification (NCBI taxonomy): domain Eukaryota; kingdom Viridiplantae; phylum Streptophyta; class Magnoliopsida; order Fagales; family Fagaceae; genus Quercus; species Quercus wislizeni. The sequence goes on from JALGQJ010000003.1 coordinate 35,110,755, forward strand.
ACTAGTTTCATAGTAAAAAACCTAGGAGAAACCTTCTCGAAAAACAATCCACTATAGTCAAAAGAAGTTTAAAATTTAGTACAAAACTTTTGTCCTTAAACTCTACAATCCCAATAGATGAACTTACAGCAGCAATTTTCTACTGCTTCAAAACTTCTAAACTCTTCATTATATGAATGCTTCACCCTTAATAACAATTGGAACCTCCAATTGACTTAAAGAACCTCTTGAATGTTTTTTTTTTTTTTTTTTTCACAACAAGAAGTTTGTGGTGGTTGTTATGTCTTCAACTTCTTTAGCAATCAATCTTCAAATTTACTTTGAAAGTCTTAGGTATGGTGAAATAGGGAAAACTTGGTTACAAAAAACTAGCTGGATAAACAAAGTGTCTCTCTCTAAAAAGTCTTCTAATAAATGGCATATAATGTCCTTTAAATACCGATTTAAAGGGATCTCAATTTGAGTTTCAAACAAATAAGTTATGAGTTTTCTTGCATTCTAATTTTTGTTGATCCACGAAACTTAATGTATTGAGGATGTATTGAGGAGGCAGAAGGTTTCAAGGAGATATTGAGGTACATGTTGAAAATGCATTTTTCTTGAGTAAACTTTGTGTTTTTAACTTGATCTTCAATTCAACTTTATGAACATATCAAAAATCAATAAAAGAACACATAATTTGGCATGATTTGACAATGCCAAAATACATGACCTTAACACTTTAGACTGTATTCATAAGATTTTTTTTTTTTTTTTTTTTTTTTTTTTTTGGAGAGAGTTTTAACCTATGATGTCCACTCTTGATAATAGCTCTTTATCATCAAACTAAGATACCAATAAGTTTTTAGTATAGGCGGGGATTAAACCCCAGATTTCTTATACAAGCACTAAAGACTTTACCAGTTGAGTTAATTGGAACCCACTCATAAGATAATCCATAAGCAAATGAATTTTCTTCTTCACATTAAAAAAAAAAAAAAAAAAAAAAAAAAAAAGCCCCACTAGAAGGACCATGTGCACGCACGCCTTAAAAGATGGCACAGATGGAAGTTTCACAAGCTATCCAGGTAAAGCAAGGGTAGAGGGATAGTCAGAGACGAGTCTGGAAGAAGGATTAAAGATTTTTCTTTCAGGTTGGGCAAGCGTCATTATAGCTGAGCTTTGGGCTGTAAAACAATGATTATTGATGGTGTCATGTGGGATAATGGGATATCGAAGCATTAATTATCATTGATTTACTAATATGATGTTAGCTACCAGCTCTCCTCATCTTTGTCGCGTGGCGCTAGGAAATGCAAAAAACAAGCCATTTGTCATAGCTAGAGAATGAGCTCGGCAAGTGTAAGCCATGCATAATTCATACCCTTTGCTTCTTTCCACTTCCACTTTTTTATTATTTTTGTTAGTTCATAACAATAATATTTATTTATTTGTAAGATAGGTGTGCTCAATTAGGGTCATAGTATTTGGGCTTAAGCCTTTCTAGACTCTTCTTGTGCATTGTAATTTTTAAGTAATCTCGGAACAGTATTTTGTAATTTTTAGGTTTTCTCTCTCTCGTTATTTAGGCCGAACCACATAATTTTACGTTATCTTTCTCTTTATTTTCTTGTATATATTATGAGATTTATTATGACAGGATCTTTTGTTGTCCTCATAAATTCTGCTAAGCTATGTTGGACAAAATCCACGTGCATGGCAACAGCTCCGAGATATGGATTGCAAACCCATTTGGATATATGCCAAAGGTCCAGACTTTGAACGATTTGTAGTTCTAGAATATAATAGTGTCCACAAATCATAATGGGTGCAGAAAAAAATTAGGTGAAAAGGAAAGTATATAGAAAATTAAAGAATTGAGGGGATCGTTTGGTAACGTTGTTCTAGTAATGTTGTTTGTATTTTTTTGAAAAATTATACAGTTCTTTAGTGAACCATGTCACTTATCTACCATTCCACTAAAAGATTTTCACTTGTTTAAAATTGCTTAGTCAGTAATCAGTTTCTGTTTTAAAAAAATTTCTATCTCAACAATTTTAAACAGGTGTAAGTTTTTTAATGGAATAGTAGACCACGTCATTTATCTACCATATGGACCTTATAATTTATCGTATTTTTTAGAATTACATATAGATAAAAATATGTATAAAATTACGTGTAATATTATTTAAAAATTAAAAAATGTTACTTAAATTACCGTACCCAAGGCCCCGAGATTTTGTTACGGTCCCACAAAATATTTTGGAATGTAGTTTTAGGCTCATATTGGGACACATGTAAAGCAAGTTAAACAGCAGTCCGCATCTTTGTGGCATGGAATTTGGGAAGTCAGAAAACATGCCATTTGTGAGGATCAAAAACAAACAGCTGGTGTCCGTTAAAATTTTTTTTTTTTGTTTTTTGTTTTTGAAGCTAGTGATACTGATATATGGTTGTCAGGATCCGAATCTTACTTAGGATCGATGAGAGGATCTCGTCTGATTAGGAATTTAGGATCATAAGATTATGAGCAAGACTTAGGTACAGTACTTAGGTGCTGTTCCTTAGGTACCATTTTTAAGATTCTGTCATATGGATTTTTCCTCATGGGATGAAAGTATATTTTTTAATTAAGTAGCCACATGGCTAAATCTTAAAAGGAGAACCTAAGGAACAGCACCTAAGGTATTGTACTTAAGTTTTGTCCTAAGATTATACACTTATTCCTACCAAAAAAGAAATAAAAAGTAAAAAACCACCAATAAAATTTGACACTAATTAATTATAGAGTTTTATTCGAGACAAAAATGATCGAACTCAGGACCTTATATTTTGATATTACGTTAAATTATTGATTGTTAAAAAAATTTAAATTATTAAAACATGATAAATTTAATCATTTAATCACATATTGACTAACTTTTTTTTATCATTTTTAAATTTCTCCTAAAATAAATGATTAATATACACTCTAAAAGTATACATTATCCACCCTTGATTATAAAAGAAAGTAACTACTAAGAACCAATTCCAATGAATGAATAAATTAATGACAAACTCTAAACTTCGAAGTCAGTAGTTCCGTTCATAAAAAAAAAAAAAAGGTCAGAAGTTCCGTTTACCAAAAAAAAGCCACAAGTTCCAAAACCACAAACATGCATGGTGTTCTAAATTAACAAAACAACGCAAAAAACAATGTTTTCCAGTTTCACTCATTTGTACTATGGTAACAACACAAGTATACCTAGTAATAAATATTCAATCATCCAAACCACTTCTTTATTATTTTGTTGAATGTTTTCTCAAGTGAAATTTTATCTACATACTTGTTAACCATGGATGTTTAAAAATGTTGATATGTAGATAATTAGTAAAATAAAAGGCAAGAATCATCAAAGTTGATTTTAATATGTATTTCACCATTAATAAAAATTTAAAGCTGAAAAGTATATACATGATTGCTTTTCACCAACAGTTCCCCAATCTTTGTGGCATAGAGTTCGAAAAAGTAGAAAACAAGCCATTTGTAAGCCATGCAGGGTCCAGTTAAGCTTGAGCATTATACCCTTGGCTCTTTTTACAAGCACCCTCTTATTATTTCCACTAAGGAACTCCTTATATTTTCTTTAATTTAAAAATTTCAATCCTATTCTTTTCTTTTGAACCTAGTGATATTGATGATTAGTAATTTGGGAATTATATGGGAACTTTGAAATTAACTTAGATGATAAATTAATGAATTTGAGGGTCGACAAAAGGTTTTTATGCTATCTATGCTGTTAACAAATAAATATGATTTTTATGTCATTCCAAACATTTATCCATAAAGACAAAAATTGAATTATGTGATGTAGAATTCAGATTACATATGCGATACACTATATTGCATGAATTAGATGAGATATGTGTGTATTATGCAAACGTACACTAAGTCTCATATGGGTGTTTACCTGTTTATTACTTTATTATGTTGAATCAATATATATAAAACTGAAGTGAGGCTCAATTATAACTTGATTTGTCTTTCTAAGATATAATATAGACGTAGCTAGCATTTTTTCGGATCGAAATTTAAGTAATTATGTTAATTGGGTTTGATAAAACTGTAACGTGTGAACATGTTCTGAATCCCACGTTGAAAGATTTATTAGATAAAAAAAAAAATGCAAATAATTTTGAACACTCTTTCAAGAGGTCCTGTACGAAATTGACGCAGCGGTAGCTCAAAGACACATAATAAACCTTTCATATGAAAAAAACGACACATAATAAATCCACTCCTATCTGAGCCCGCAAATCAATGCAAGCTTCTTTTGCTGCAAACACTCCAAATATTGCAAATACTCCCAAATCTTGTGGTAATCACGTGTCCATGAATTTCAATTTCGTGACCATGACATTACTGTCAAAAAAAAAAAAAAAAAAAAAAAAGAAGGTATTAATCTATTTTGTAAAGGAGCCAACTGGGCTGGTCCTACATTTCAAACTTATTCACGTGCATGGCACATGTACTCCACGGTTTTCATGTCCAACTGGTGGGGACAATTTTGGTAGCAAAAGCTCGAATGGGACATATAGACCAAATATATGAGATGCTTTTATGAAATAAAAGTGTCGTATAGGAAGGAAAAACCATATCAAACCCACGTGAACATTTGCTCTTTCTCTCCTTTCCTTTGTCCCATGTTTAATTTGGAATTAGATCATTTAAGCTTCAAATTTGTATTGGATATCAAAATCGGGCCAAGGACAGTTCTTAGGTGTTTTTCCAAGTCTTTTATGCCGTCTTGTTTCAAGAGATTTGGGGCACATTGGCCCCATTTGTCACTCATGCATGAATCATACTCTATTACACTTTTTTCTTCCTACTTGTTTCTTTTTTAGTTAAAAGGCTTCGATCATTACTATTTAAAGAAAATTAATGATTTAGTTCAGTCACAACCACACATGACTTGCGGTAGAAATGGAGATCTTATTTACTAATAAATAGAGTTCATACATCAACAACTATAGCTGGTCGTCGGGCACATAGTCTATCAATCCTGAGGCCGAGTATATCCCTTACATAACATAAGTACCCAAACATAGGGCAAGTGTCATATATAATCAAAACTTACTGTTGTTGCTTTCTTGTTTTGCTAGCCCATCGGCGCACGCATTTGCTTCATGATATATGTGGTGCGCCTGAAACTCCCATGCTTGCGCCATAAGGCTCCTGCAATCAAATAATAAAGGATACACATTAGGGGAGGTAAGTGGAATGCTCATTAGTTAACTAGGCTAACACTACCATAGAATCTATTTGAAGATGGATAAATTTAAATCCCATGTTCAAAGCTAATTGAAGCCCCTACTGAACTGCTCCTAGTTCAGCCACATTATTTGACATAATGCCCAAAATTCAAAGAAAAACCCGATATCCATTTCCCTGAGCTATCTCGCAGGAGGCCCCTTGCCTCGGCCTACCTTGGATTACCTAGTGAACTACCATCCGTGTTGAGCATGATAAAAGGATCAGCTGGAGCCATCCAGACGATTGATTGATGTATTTTACTTTGGATAGGTTTGTATGGACCTACTAAATAAAAAAAATTCAATAGTTGCCTAGATCGTTTTATAAATAAGTCGATTCTGAGAACTCTATTGATTGTGGAATATACGCTTATTTCGAGCTAGCCATAGATGCCAACAGAGGAAAGGAAAGTATATTTTCCAAGGAAGTTGTAGGTTCAGGATAACAACAACCCTAGTTGCATTGGTCTGCAACCATGATTGTAGAGGTAATTGGAAAAAGGTAAGAGGCAAAACACCTGATGACTTACACCAAACTTCATTGGCTCACGGGCAGTCTCTTAAAATATGGGTCGTTGTTTTAGGAGAATTACAGCGAGGGCAGCGGTCACTTATATATGGTTTAGAGAAAGCAAGATACTATCTTGTTGGAACCTGATTACGCATGGCTTTCCAGATGAAAAATTGAATCTTTTTTAGGCATGGAAGCTTCCATATCCAGTTCCACAAAGGTTTATCAGTGGACACTCTCTTTGTTTGAAAAAGATACTTTGAGGTGGATTTCACCGAACAAATATCATTATTATGGGGCCACACAAAGGCATCAGGAATACTAGTGACCTGTGTCACAAGTATCCCTTGAATGAAGTGCTCTATATTAGGTGGGAGGGGTATTTAGAGACCGTTGAATGTCTAGTTGTGGTTATTGCGCAATGACGTAACTAGACATTGTTCTTCGCTAGGTGACAGCGGCCCGGCAATGCGACTTAAGAGGGTGCTCTCAAGAAGCTAGTTATCCTGCTAAACACGAATGATTTTTCCATCCCCTACAATCCATTGCATTCCACTCCAAAGCTGTTGCATGCCTTCATTTAGGCCAGACCAAAAATGCGAGCTCTGGGGACTATGGACGCTATCAAAAAAATTCATGGTTGGAAAGTATTTGGCTTTAAAACTCGCGCCCATAACATATTAGGATTCTGCTGAAGACACTAGGTTGGTTCATAAGAATTGCCATATTCATGTGTCGAGTTGTTCATAGCCCTAGGCCCCCCGCTTCCTTAAGTGTCGTAATAGTTTCCCAATATCCATTTGACATTTTCACTGCTGATACGTATCTCCCCATAAGAACTTGTAGCTGTGTCTATCAATTGTCCTACTCACTTTTTGGGGAAGCAATGTTGTTTGCATAGCATACAAAGGTATAGACGCCACCGAGGAGTTGATTAATGTTGCCCTACCAGCCATAGTTAGATATTTTGCCTACCAGCTTGCAATACGCTTCTGAATGTTATCTACTAAGTATTGGTATGCAGTAGTTGTACGTCGTGTGGTAAAAATAAGGGTTCCTAGGTAGGTACTGATTTGCGTCGTCGTTGGCATATCAAAGATACTAGAAATAAGGGTTTTCGTTCTTTGAGGTGTAGTGGGTGAAAACCAAATACAAGATTTATGGGTACTTATAATTTGGCCCGAAGCATTACAAAAAGTATGTAATATACTTCAAAGATTCTGACAAGCATTTACTTTAGCTTTGGTGAACAAGAAAATATTATTGGCAAAAAATAGATGAGAGATGTGAATTTGCCCACGGAATCCTATAGGGTGGATATTCTTATCTCGAACCGCCTCTTTCAAAAGAGCATTCCAGACAGAGAATAAAGAGATATGGTGATAGCGGGTCCCTCTAATGCACACCCTTACTTGGTCTCACTTTCGACAAAGGTGCGCCATTCCACTGAATATGATATCTTGTTGATGTTATCATGTTCATCATTAATTTAAAAGCCCAGAAGGCACTTGAAAAAAGTCTAAAGACTCCTGGATAAAAGACCACTCTAACCTATCGTATGCTTTCTCAAGATCTCAACCACACATGACTTTGATAAGATCAAACTAGTCTTTGCTAGCCACACAAGTGTGAGTGATTACTTATAGAGTATAATGATATATATGTTAACAAAATTTTTACAACAATTTCACAATAAATCTTAGATAGTATTTAGGGTTGTAAATGAGATGAGCTTTGTCGAGTATTGAATATTCAAACTCAGCTTAAGCTTGAACCAAACTTAAAAACTATGTTTGAGCTTGAGCTTATTAGATAATTCAAAAATTTGAGCTTGACTTAATTCATTAGTCAATCCAAGCTTGAGTTTGAGCTCGATATCAAGATTTTGAGCTTGAGGTCCAATATAAGTACATTATCAAGCCTATGTTAAGCATATAATGAAGTCCATATGCTTTAGCCCAATTAATTAAAAGTTTAGTAAGATATGAGTTTATTTTTCAAGGTTATATCAAGCTTATTACCAAAACTATAAACCAATCTAAGTTTGACTTATTTTTTATCAAACCTTATTGTTCACGAACTTGTTTATGAACAATTTTTTTTACTTGTGCTCAGCTCATTTATTAAACAAGCGTAAAATTAAAACTCAAGCTTAGTTTTTTTATAAACAAATAAACATAAACGAGTTTTTTATCGAGCCAAGCCAAAATTGTTTATGAACAACTTGGTTCATTTACAGCCTTAGGTGGTAAGTTGTTTCTAATTCTAATTGGGTTCACCACTAACATAGTTTTTTTACTAACCAATAATAGTTTGTCACTTAAGATTTTTTTTGTGAAAATAATATATAATAAGGGTATAATTGTATTAGCCTTTTTATTTATTTATTTATATAATTTCAACCTATGCGCTTTTATCATTAGGCTAAAACGTCAATCGATTTTTAATGTAGACGGAAATTGAACCCCATATTTTTTATTAAACAATCAAAATTTTTACCAATTGAGCTAAATGACTACATGACTAATACAATTGTATTAACCTAAATGGCTACATGACTAATACAAATGTATTAGCCTAAATGGCTACATAAGATCACTTTTGTTGGCTGGTTTTGGATTGCTCTTGATCTCTTTTTTTTTTTTATTATTATTATTATTATTTTTTTTTTGGGTTGAAAATTTGATATGTTCACTCAAAATATTCTAACTTGCTTGTCCTCAAGTAATGTGTGATTCCTTGAGTGGCACCTTGCACATATGCGATTAACCTCAAGTTCATTTTTTGTGTTTTCAATTAATATTTTTTCCAGTTCATCAAAAAAGTATTTTTTTTAATAATTAATATGTTCTATAATGTCACATTACATTTTATGACTACTATAATAGAGAAAAAACTATGGACAGTTGACTGACGTCACAATCGGATCGATACATCCCACGAATCTGTCACAGCAATAAGATATTACGACAATCTTGTCGGATCTTGATACAGTACAGCCGATAATAATAGTAGTATTATATTATATTAAGTTTATTAAAGAAACAAATATAAGTTCTTATTAAAAAAAAAAAATTAAGTTAAAACCAAAAATGTAAAATCTAATTTACATCTTAAAAATTGAAGGAATTTTCATTTTAATCCATTAAATTTAAATTTTATCATTTTAATTAATTAACAATGACAACATTATCATTTCATCCATACTGTTCACTATAATTTGAAAAACGTTGTTAAATCTATTAAAACAACAGTGTTTAAATCTTATTTTAATATCACAAACGTAAAATGTTATTTTAAGAAAAAATTCCACTAAAATAAATAAATAGTCTTACCAGCTACAACCACAATATATAAATAAGTCTTAGGGTTACTAGGAAACCTTGGTTCTGTGAGGCACCTAATTAGGCAAATATTTTTTTGAATAATCATATCTTGATTTTATGATTGAGTTTTTAAATTCGGAACATAATTCCCTTGGCATGAACTTGGTGGCCGCTTCACTTGAATAGCTTGTGGACGAGCATGAAGTAAACTTTCAAACTTTTAATATGACCTTCTTGACTTGGGGAGGGAACACCTTAAGGAGAACCCAAAAAATTAAGTTTATGACTTTGGGCCTAACTGTTATATTATTTACTCATTTTTCTCATTTTTATTTTATGTGGAACTTCACTCATACGTATAAACTTAATAATCTTCCCCTCACGAATGAGTTATTGGCTTATTGCCTCTTTACGGGCTTCAACATCTCTTTGTGGGCCATAAATAAGTTCTAATAGCTACTCTTTACCTATGGACTTTCCTTTATCAGTGCATTATCCATGGACTCTTTTCATTTGTATTCTATGTGGAATTTCACTCATACATGTATACTTAACATTCTCTCCCTCACATATGAGTTATTGCCTCTAAGGGTTTCAACACCTCTTTGTATGCCATGAATAAGTCCTAATAGCTATTCCCATGGATAGTTAAAAAGCTATATAACTATTTTAGTTCCACCAAAACACAAAAAAACCACACAGTAGTGGAGCTAAACCTATTTTTTTTAGCTTCATTGCTACAGTGCACATCTATCTATGAATGTGCACTATAGCTTAGAGCTTAAAAAAAAAAAAATTTATTCCCTGCCCGGTTGTATGTGTGGCTGTGATGGTTGTGTGTAGTAGATATATTATTTTATTGTAGTAGATATCTTATTTTATTGTGATGTTTGTATTATTTTATTATGTTGAAAGCTAAAATAGATCCACTGTTGCAGCATGTGGATAAGTAGAATAGATAAAGTAACTTTTTGTGGTGCCAAATAGCTAATGTAGGGATAAGGGCCCAAAATTGTATATTGGGCATTGGGGTTTGGCCGAGGACGTTGATTGGTTTGAGGACGAATAAACAATTGTGAGAGTATTAAGTTCAGAGTCCACTAAAGTAATATTCAAGTAGAAAGGTTGGAAAAGATGTTCCGATAAGGAATATCTCCTTGGATAAGCCAAGCGCAGATCAAATGCATATCCTATCACTTAAAGTGACATTTCAGGAAATTTCACTACTAGGGACGAGCATTACGAATATACTGGAAGAATAGGAACTAGGAAATATCTTAGATAAAGCTGTTGTAACCACATTAAATGCACTGCAGCTACTTTTCTAGCCGCATTTATGTGGAGAAGGCCCCTGAACAGTGCTGTCTTGGCTACCACAACTCACAGAAAGCCAAAGAGGGTGTCTGATGGGATAAACACTCAAGTAGTGACTCAAATGATCAACAAGTGTAGGATCAAGAAAGCCAAAGAGGGTGTCTAATGGGACAAACACTCAAGTAATAACTCAAATGATCAAAAAGTGTAGGATCAAGATGGTCCAAAATGAACTATATAATGTAAGAGACCCTCCATGGATAGGGGATCAAAAATTTATAAAAGAAAGCACTGTAGCAATCTAAATTGTATTTGTAACTGTTTCCAATTAATATATACTAGAACTTACCTCCTCAGACTGGGCCGAGAATGGATTTATTTAGATTAATCCTTCTGGCTTTTGTTTGATTATCTTTCAAGCCTATTTTATCTGTTGTGCAATTCATTAGGGCCTAGTTCTTCAACTCACTATCTACAAATTTATTGTACTTGGCTCACTGGACCTATATCCCTTTACATATTGGGTTTGGGCCTCAAAACGTGTCCCTACAGCTAAATTTTTAGCTTCATTGCTGTAGATGCTCTTACAAGTCTTACCTTTTTGCAATATAGTGAGCAATAAAAGTTAGCTTCCCTAAAGGAATGAAAAGAACAATAATTAATTATTTCTTTTGGTTGGGAACCCGGGAGTGAGATGTTCTCCTTCTCCCCCTTCATAAAAAGATGTGGTTACTTGCATAAAGCATTATCACATTGCCACATCTCCTCTGACCCTTAGAGTTTTTTTTTTTTTTTTTTTTTTTGCTCTTTTTTTATTTGGTGATAAAAAGTATTATTCAGCCTCCAAAAAAATTAACTTAATAACTTACATTTTTCTTTGTCACAAATCTTCCAGTAATCAAAATAATCCTCCAAATCAAGAATCTATTCAATAAAATTCAAATTACACACATTCCATCAAATATGGGAAGATTGTCATATTTAGGAATAGGAAATCACAAAAATTGATACAATTAAATAATTAAATACTATTGACTCTTGGATTGTAATTTGATTTCTTAATTTTAAAATTCTAACAAAAGTGAAAATTACTATAAATAATAAATTTGAATAAAAAGGGCCTAAATGAATGGAATTTTCCCGAAATAAGACTTAAATCATGGCCGAAAAGGATTTTTTTTTTTTTTGGTGAGAAATAAGGACGATAATTTTTAATTCTCACAATGATTTCTTTTATGTCACAAATTTTCACGCGATTTTATCATTGGTCTTGATGATTCCTAATAGTGTCTTTTACTTTTCAAACTCTATGTACGTGGTTTGAGTTATCGAAATCTTTTTGTTCAATCCAACTCTGTATTATCCCTTGTACATTAAATTTCTAGTTTCAAAATTTTTTCTCTCTCTCTTTAATATAGTATATATATATATATATATATATATATATTTCTCATGTTTACAAAATTAACTAGATACTGTTGAAAACTTGGAATATTGCAATCAGAATGATCCTATATATTTTCTCTCTCCTTTTTTTTTTTGGCTTAATTGATCCTATATATTCTTTTCTCTCTTTTTTATTTTATTTTTTTATTTTATTTTTATTTATTTATGAGAATCCTATATATTTTTAGTGTTTATCCAAATGGGAAAATGACCGACAACAAATAAAACAACTTCTAGACATAAAGTTCTGACTTTTAAAATTTTAATCTTATAAATTAAAGGGCATCTTATTAAATAGTAAAACAATAGATTTCATAATGACCCACAGAAAATAAAACAAACAACCTTCAATTTTGCATGATTGTCAAGTGTAAGCATCAAAGATCAGGCCAAAAATAAGTAAGTAATAAATTTAACTTTTGGATGACATTGACTATGATATCATTGATATGTTCTAGCTAGAAACCAAATAGATGTATTGATTAGTGTGAAGCTATCACCATTGCTGTAGACTATATACTTTCATGATCGTCAAGGATATAAGCCAAAAAAATAAATTAACAAATGAAATTTTGGATGATATTGACATTAAATATTCTAGAAAACAACAAGAAGTATTGGGATAAAATTGGCCTTTGTCCTTTTTTTTTTTTATAAAAAAAATCCAGCATTCTAATTAGGAAAATGTCTTTGTTTTGAAACTCGATTTTCTTAAAATCGAGTTTAAACATCACTATATGCTCCTTAAAACACCACTATAGGTATGAGGCGATCAAACTTAAAAATTAAAAAATAAATAAATAAATAATAAAAAAAAAAAGTTGCATGGAACCCAAGTTGATGGAGCTCGAATTCCAAAACACCACTATAGGATCCTTAAACGCCACTATAGGACTCCAGATTTTTTTTTTTTTTTTTTTTAATTTTCAGTTTGTTATAACTCGATTGTCCAAAAATCGAGTTTTAAATTAAAACTCGATTATCCAAAAATCAAGTTTTAAATTAAAACTCGATTTTTAGGAAATCAAGTTTCAAAACAGAAGTATTTCCTTAATTAGTTTAGGAAATGAGTCAAAATGTTGGATTTAAAAAAAAAAAAAAAATGGCAAAAACCCATTTTCTCCATAAGTATTGGTTAGTATCAAACGATCACCACTTATGTAGAGTGAATACGTATATCTTGAGATCGATTCTACTGATATAAGAAATAATTGAATTATTAATTACAAAAGTAAAAAAAAAAACAAATAAATTGATAATTGTAAAAGAAAAATATTCCATTATAAATAAAAATGTGAGACTAATTGAAGGGAAGGCTGGAAGGATAGAATTTGCTGCATGATTTACAAGTGTAATGCAAAAGATTTTGAGTCAGCTTTATTTGCATGGTTGACAAGTGTAAGCACTTTGGCAAAAAACCAAAAAAAAAAAAATTGTGAGTACTAAAATAATGCATTCTAGAAACCAACTACATGCATGTATTGATTTGCATCAAACTATCAAAACTATTGTAGAGTGAATAAGTAGATATACCTTGATCTCATACTCTATGGTATAAGAAATAAATAAATTACAAATTACAAATACAAAAGACAAATATAACATTAAAAAATAAATAAATTGATATTGCATAAGACAAATACACTAGCCATAAAAAATGAAAATGTAAGGAAATGTTTTATTATGTCGCAAGAGAATAGTTTCATGCAACAATTAACTTGTTTACAAGATAATTTTGTTGATGGGGTCGTTGGAAATTAGCTACTTCGTCACCTAGTCGTAGAATAAAAGAGACAAATCGAAGGGGAAAGAAAAGATAGAATCTCCTGCAAGCAAATAAGGTGATTTTTTTATTAAAAAAAAAATTAAGTTGATTTTAAATTTTTTTGCGAAAGTGACCAAAGGGAGCCCAACTTGTCTCAAATGTTGTCATCTGAATAATGCTCCAAACCTTAATTTACTTCGACCTTTCCTATGGGCGGCCTTGGCCTTTTGCTTCTCCACCTCTCCCCATGTTTTACTCTTACCAATCCACTCTTTCAGACCACGTTATTTCTTTCTTAATATTTTCTACTTTGTTCTGTAGCTTTTTGTGGCTATGTACTCTATAAATAGCTACTTCTAGCTCCAAACCCTTCAAAAACGTCTTTCCTATTTGACTCTAGCACTTCAAGAATTCTTCCTTGTGTCCTCAAACAATGGGGCTTAGAGATGAGAATGGTGGTTTTGTTTTTGATTCAGCTATTCTTCAAAAACAAGCAAACTTGCCTAGTGAGTTCCTTTGGCCACAGGAGGACTTGGTTGAAGCTCAGGAAGAGCTCAACGAACCTCTAATAGACCTGGGTGGATTCAAGAGAGGTGACGAGGTGGAAACAGCTCGAGCTGCCGAGCTTTTGAGCAAGGCTTGCTCGGAACATGGTTTCTTCCAAGTCACCAATCATGGTATCGATGCCACTATCATTCAAGCCGCACACAATGAAATCGATACCTTTTTCAACATGCCCCTCGACAAGAAGCTCAGTCTTCGCAAGAAGCCTGGCTCTCTTAATGCCAATGGGTACTCAGGTGCACATGCGCATCGTTTTTCATCAAAGTTGCCATGGAAGGAGACATATACTCTTCTCCACCATGAGAATGACCCATCGAACCCCAACATTATTGTTGACTATTGCAAGTCTGTCATGGGAGAAGATTTTGAGCACACAGGGTGAGATCATATATAGATGGATAATGTGCATTTACCTTACATTAATTAGTTTGTGTTTATATATACGCTAATTAAAATAAATATTATTATATATTTCTGGAGTACAATGACCTAATACTCATTTCTTACTATAAATTTTATTTATTATCACATAAAAATACTCATTTCTTACTATAAATTTTATTTATTATCAGATAAAAGTGAGAGTATTATGTCACTGTATTATCAAAGTAATAACTAATTGCTCTAAATTAATTGTTGGCTTTCAAGTTTGGAAGCTTATTTTACTCCAAAAAAAAAAGTTAGGAAGCTTATTTTTCAACCAATAAAGACCAAAAAAAAATGTCATAATAGTATTGAGGTCAAAGATTGCTTTTTGTTTGCAAGTTTGTTCTAGACACATCTAACAGAGCATGGATTCTGTTTCTCTTTTTTCTTTTCTTTTTTTGTGGAAAATATAGTTGGATTTGCCAAAGATACTGTAATGCCTTGAAGGAACTTGGTTTATTGATTACGGAGCTTCTGGCAATTAGCTTGGGTGTTGATCGTTTTCACTATCGCAATTTTTTTGAAGATTGTGTCTCAATGATGAGGTGCAATTACTATCCGCCTTGCCAAAATCCTGGCCTCACCTTTGGCACTGGACCACATTGCGACCCAAACTCCTTGACCATACTTCATCAAGACCAAGTTGGAGGCCTCGAAGTTTTTTCAAATAACAAATGGAAAGCAATTCGACCTGAACCAGGTGCCCTAGTCGTAAACATTGGTGATACCTTCATGGTAGGTCCTTTCCAATAGTATTATCAAATAAAATTCTGTCCCAATGTGGGTGCTATACTCTATTATTGTTCTATTATTTTGCTTACACTAATTATTGTTATACACATTAAATTACACACTATCATACATATTTCAACTATTTTAAAAACACAATTTCACAATTTTAAAAACACGATTTCAGCTGTCTCTTAGACCCGTGTATATATAATAATCATCATTCATTGTTTGTTACTACTCCAGTACTTCTTAACAATATTGCAAAAGAGCATGCCATTTGTTTTTTGTTTTTTTTTTTTTTCAAGATAAAGATCATACCCTCTCATAATCTAAGTGTATTTGTATAAAACTCTGCCTTGAAAATTTGAATCTCAATTTTTATACATGCACCCACTAGAACTTGTAAGAAATGAACATCACACCAAAAGCATGCATTTGAAGTTGTGCAATCATGGAAAAGACTCCTATTAGTTTTTTACTCAAGTTCAGGTCTAGTGTCCAGTAATATTAGATCCATTGAGATGATGACATGTGTTTACTTTTGGACATATATCACCATCTGATCGGGTCTAGTGCACCAAATGCACTGAACCTAAACTGAGTCCTTAATTTTTACTGTATTAGGCAACGAAATTGGAGACAAGTAGGTCTTCACATTTATTATTTTCTCTTAAGATTAGGACATTAAATAACTTTTTCGAAATGACTAGTGAAAATCAATTATAGAGTATCACTCCACATCCACATATATAAAGGTGTTGGCTTTAGCTGTTTCAAAATACTAGTATGTATTTAATTTGAAGAACTTTCAGATCCATGCAGCTGCAATCCAATGGCTTTGGAGTGACTTTCATGTGACTTGTGGGACCATCAGCGTAAACCAATAATTTTTATGAACACTTCATGATTAATGCAATATTTGATAATGACTTCTTCCGTAGGTGCGAATAATTTTTCCGTAGGAGCTAATAATATCTCCATTGATAAGAAACTGACAGTAGAATAATTTGAACTTTGAATCCCTAGTAAGACAAATATACTTCTTCTTTTTTTCTTTTTCTTTTTTTACTTTTTATTACTCTTATTATTGATTAAACTTTACCATGGTATTCATGCATGATAACTACAATTGTTTAATATATAAAATGCATATAACTATTTCAAAAAATAAAATAATAGGCAAAAAGGGGCTGCAAAACACGAGAGCAAATGAAAAAAATATGATAATTGTCCATATTTTATGTACAACTGTTTTGTATGGGATTTAATATATCTGGGTACCCTACAAGACGGTGCTCTATATATGCTATGTTTGTATAAATAGATTACTTATATAAATAAAACATCTTCTTTTGACCCATAATAATAATAATAAATGGTAGGCATCCTAACTTTTTTGTGGAATTAAGGTCTTTATGTCAAGTGCTCATCTCTGTTGAGAGTAAAAATTGGAGTATGTAGCATTTTATCTCATGTTCAACAAATAAAAAATTAAGTTTATTATCTCTTGATAGTTTAAACTTTTAGGATAAGTAATAATTTATTTTATATGTATGTTTGTTTTGTCACATGGTTTGATAAATTTGTTTGTTTCCATAAAAATAAAAATATATATATTGTTTGTTTGATATACAGGCATTATGTAATGGGAGGTATAAGAGTTGCCTGCATAGAGCAATGGTGAACAGAAATTTGGAGAGGAAAACGATTGCTTTCTTTTTGTCCCCAAGAGAGGACAGGGTGGTGAGACCCCCACAAGAGCTGTTTAGTCCAGAAGAGCCAAGGAAGTACCCGGATTTCACATGGCCAGAATTCTGGGAGTTTTCACAAAAGCACTGCAGGTCTGATGTCACTACCATCGACAACTTCATCAAATGGAAACTATCTTCCAAACCATCCGGCACTTTTACTTCTACTGTTTGATTAATCGCTCAACTGGCTATGCCATTTATAATTAAGCTTTTCCTTTTTGCTGAAAATATAAATAGGTATTTTAATTTTTAAAATTTTTCTCCAGCTAGTATTTGCTTTTGTGTACCTTTTAGTACTTCTTGTTACCCAATTGCATCTCAGTATTATCATTTCTGAGGGTTACAATTAATGCTATCTTTTCGCTTATGGGTTTTAGCTTTTTGGCTATGACTGCACTGCGCACATTTTTAGTGTTTATTATATACACTTTGTTACACACTTTTTTAAACACATGCAAATATTACATTGAAATTGTGACTTGAAATGGAAATCATGACTTTAAACGATTTCAGTGCAATTTTTGCCAATGTAAAAGCATGTACAATAAATATTTTCTTTTTGTTACATATGGATATATCATCTATAAGGTTACCTTTTTTTTTCCTTTTTTTTCTTTTTTCTTTTCCTTTTCTTCTTTTTTACACCGAGTTTGGGAGGGTTTCAGTTCCCTCTAAAAGTCAAACTACAAAGCTAACCTAAAAAAAAAAAAGAAATCAGTATGCCTCACTAATTGATAGTCTTATCTAAAAAACGATCAGATTTCATATGTTTAGTAAGAAATGAACTTGGATTAATGCTTGCACTTGATTAAATATTATCAATTATAGATGGAGGAAAACTTCTAAAGAGGAGAGAGACGACCAACTAACTTTCAAATCCAGATGGTTATACCGCTCTGAAAAAATTTAAATAGAAAGGATTTTTTATTCTTTCATAAAATGGCTAACTTTTTTTTTTATTTTTTTAATACAAGATAGAAATTCTACTCTAGTCGAATCTAAGTGTATATATGTATGAAACTTCTTCTTAGAGACTTGAACTTCGGCCTTTACCCTCCACACTCCATAAGCACTTATACTTGTAGAGTGACCATTATATCAAGGGTATGCAGTAGTATAAAATAACTAACTGAATACATCATTGAGCTCTGATATGTTTATATACACAGAGAGAGAGAGAGAGAGAGAGAGAGAGAGTATAAATAGTAGGAAAGTTTCATTATGGCTAATCCATTTACTACACTTGTAACTACAGTAATTAGAGGGAAATAATTGAATAAGCGAAAACGCTGCGTTTCGACCTTGGTATTAAACATCTGATGTAGAACGATGATGTCTAGACTTTAAGTGATACGGTGTGTATGGATAATAGACTTCAGCACAACCCCATTTTCAACTTAACTCTAGCACAATGAGAAGCTAACGACGGCATTTTGTAATATGAAAAATCGTCATATGTGTCATCTTCTAACTTATGTCTTTCATCCCCCTCTCAAGCTCACGGGGAATTGCCGCATGAGTTTGAATGCCAACCACAGAAAATGAGGAGAAGCCAGACCCTTAGTCAGAATATCAACTAATTGATCCTAAGATGCCAAAAACTTGACTTGAAGATCGTGTCTAAGTAGGGGTGGCAAAATTAGACATGACCCGCGAAACCAATATGACACAACATGACACGAAATTAGCAAGTTATGAGTTAAGGCTTCATGAGTCCATATCATATTTGGATTAACACGATTAATCCGTTTAATAAACGGGTTGGGTTAGTGTTCAACATATAGAACCCGTTTGACCCATTTGACCTGTCTAATTAAATGACATTTTACTAGTATACCATTCAAACCATAAGTATATAAACTTATTAGTTGTTCTGATTTATTTTCTTTGACATATTGTGATTTATTATTTGAGATATTGAGATATGCTTTGGTTTTGAATGATTATTTGTAATATAGTTACTCATTAGTTTTGAATTTTATATTAAAAATATTTATTTTCTTGTTTTTTCATAATTTTTTTTTATCATTTTTTGATAAAATCTGATAAACAGGTCGACACGACTGACCCGTTTAATAAATGGGTTATATTAGGGTTGAGGAATCTTGACCCGTTTAATAAACATGTCAAGTTAGTGTTGACCTATATAGTCGGATATTCATGAGTTGACATGACACGAACTCGACACGTGAACACGAACTGCCACCACTATGTCTAAGGACTCTCTCTTAAAAAAATGGTAATCAACCTCTATATGCTCAATACAAGCATAAAAAACAGGATTGGAGGCTATGGCAAAAGTTGACACATTATCACACCACAAAATAGGAGGAATGTTGACACCTCATTTTGCAACTCGCATTTAACCTCACATGGAGGGTTAAAAGGTAATTTCACCTTGGAAACATGCATCTTGATTCTGGTCATTAAATCCTTAATCTCATTTCACCAAAATGATCTTGATGTTGTAATGATCAAATTGACTGGTCATATGCCCTAATCGGACCATCAGATTGAAAGTTATCATCAAATCAAGTTTTAATGGCTGAGATGCATTATCACAAATTGAGTCCAACTATATGTGATTATGAACAATTGATTTCAATTGGTTATAAGTATAATTAATTTAAGATCGATGATGTGTCATAATTTGACTGGTTAGGACTATATTTTATAGTAGGGTTGCACACACCTAATTAACTAGATAGTTAAACACTAATTATTCAATGAGTAATTTGTGTAATTATATTTTAATTAAAGTAAATTTGGAACCAATTAAGTCTGAAATGGGAGTGATTGGAGCCATTTAATATTAATTGGGAGCTAATTTGGGACCTATTAATGTTAATTGTGCTAAAACCATTTTCTAACAAATGATCTATTCTCACCATTTCATCGATATCTCTCAGAATATTTTGAATCTGTGAATAAGGTTAATTTTCCCAGAAACTAGACACCCGGAGTTTCAATTTGAGTATAAGAATGAGACAATTCCCATCAAAATTGAGTCAGATATGATTTTTCGAAATTGACTCTACATGCTGTTACAACAGCTACGGGAAAACCGAATTTTGGCTTGCTCCTCACTCCCACTAATCTCTCCATTTAATGCACTAGATTTTCCCTAAAACTAAAATGAGGTCTAGGTTCATAATTCTTTGTCAACCCTCATTAAATGACATTCCATTCATATTTCCTCCACCACTACTATATAAACCCTCCCTCTCTTTTATTCCAAGATACAGAAAAACTCTATCTCTTCTCCTCTCTTAAGTTCTAGTGAACTTGAGTAGTCTTGTCATATCTTAGTCTTCCTAAGACTCAAGGTATTGAGTGAGACTCACTCTTCCTCTCCTAACTCTTCTTTTCCTTCACCCTTAAAACCTCTACCAAGAGTCTCCTCCTCCATCATATGGATCTTGCATGAAGGTATAATCCCTTTCTCTAACTTGTTTTTTTGTGTTGTCATGATGAGAATTTAGGATTAAAGCATGATAGTAACTATTTAAATTCTCTTGAATATGTTTGAATGTTCTTAAATGTTCTTATGTGTTTTTCATATGTTTTTGGTTGTTCATCACATGTTCATGCATAACACTAGTTTCGATCTTAAATCCACATCAAAAACATGAAAAATATGTTTGTTTAATAATTCTTTTAAATTCTTGAATTTAGGATATCACCATCCACACACATTCACTAGAATTTATTTTTCTATCTAAATGAAATGCTTAATAAATTGAATTAGGGTTTATCACATGTACACACTTTAAATTCAACATGCAAATTGATTGATAACATATTGGTTGATATGATATGAATGTTAGCCACCATTGATAGGCCACAAACTGAATAACTCCTTGTGATAGAAATTAATTAATTAATTAATTAGCCAAGTTATTAATTAATCAATTTATCATGCAAATACGTGGTAGCACAAACAAATCACCAATAAACTAAAATTTCAGTGGAAAATAAATGACACGGTGATTTGTTTACGAATGGGGAAAAACCTAACGGCAAAAACCCCACCGGGTGATTTTCAGGTCACAACTCCCGAAACTCCACTATTATCACAACAAGCGGTTACAAGCAAGGAATCCCAAGTACCTTACCAACCTACAGTTGAACCCTTACCCCAATACCCAATCGAACTTGTTCTGTAGTGACAGTTCCCCTTTCTGATGCACGGCTCCCAAGTACGTGACTAACGGTTGCGCGGATCCCAGTACGCGACTTCAAAACACCAATCTGAAAAGATTGTTGGCTGCAAAGTTCTTCAGTTCATCCACACGATGGAGATTAGGAAGATGCTTGGTCACAAAACCCTATAGTGCAAATACACAGCAACTTCTCCAAGAAAGAGATGAACTAGGTTAAGAACTTTGTCTCCGGTCACAATTTGCTTGAACAGAGTTTGCTCATTGCTTGTGCAATATGTATACCGTTTGACGGCTCTTAAAACAATATTTTTATATGTCTAGGGTTAGGAGAAAAGAAAGCCCATAGACAGATTCACAGATCCCAAGAGAATCAGAGTTGAAATCTGAAATTCTTAAATCTCAACAGATAGGAGGTGTCGAGTAGGTATCAACCAACTGTCGAGCTTTAATGAATTTGCATTCTTTGCTTGATTTCTTGAACAGACTTGAAGGCTTCAACACTTAATCTTGAAACGTGATTTCTTGAAGCATTTAAACACATCCTAAGTTTACCCAAATACAAATAAAATGCGTTTTGTCAAAGGATAAACCAATTACATAAAATCATGACATATGTTCTATAACATGAGAAACACATATGTCCTAACAATCTCCCCCTTTGGCAATCCGTGATAAAACCACAACTAACAAATGAACATATGAGAGAAGTCATAAATCACTCAATTCATATTCACTTGTTGAATACAATAAAATCTGTCCTAACACAAACTCTTGAAAAACTTTACAAGAAGAGAGTTTATGGCAAGTAGACTTTGACAACCTGTATTTCTGAGACACTTTAAACAAAACTCATCAAAGCATCTTTGTATGAAACAGAAATAATAGATTGCATACAAATAATAAGAAGTATGTGTATAAAGAGAGAAAAGAAACAACACATGAAAGGGGTAGGTGAAAGAAAAAACATACATCAACAATATAGAAGAGAAAATAAGTACAATGTATATCTATAAATGGTCACAAGACCTCATGTACAAGAACAATGTATCTAAGAAAGAAAAGGAAAGAAAAGATACATAATATCTTTACTACATCCCTAAAAAAAATAACACTCCCCCTAACACAATGATCCCAAAAACTAACTCTCCCCCTAAGAGTGACTACTCTCATATCCAAAATTATTTCCCCTTTTTGTCACGAGTGACAAAGGGTAGAGTGTCAAGTAGACATCTCATCGGCAGAGCTAGCATCTCCATCATCATCTGAAGCGTCATCGTCATCATCATCATCATCATCCTCAGCATCAGAATCAGAAGCAACTGGATGAGGTGGTGAAGGAGTAGGCTCAGGTGCAAAGCCGCCCATAGTCGCCTGCCGTCATGCAATACGACCGACATGAACATTCACCTGATACAACTCCGTAATGAGTGTATCCAGGTGAGCATCCATGCTTTGCAGCTGTGCCATGACGTCTCCTAAAGACACATCACCTGAAGAAGAAGGAGCGAATGCAGATGGAGTAGACCGGGATGGTGCAGAACGAGAGGAGGGTGCTACTGAATCCATCTGCCGCGACCGAAACTGGGCCTCGCTACGTTTAACTGTAGTGTAATCTATGGCACACATGACAGTAAAGTGGTCGGAAGAGGGAAACGGAACGGGAAAATGGCGTAAAATCCTCGTGATAGCTGAAAGAAAGATGAGCTTATCACAGGACGCCGAATCTAAATGAACATCTATGATGGAAAG